>BRZM01000020.1:16408335-17008335 GCA_033238685.1 Lates japonicus | reverse complement strand
ATCCTGTCTGACTGGGTCTCAGTCTCACAGCTCGGTGTCTGGTCAGATGCAGGATCTTAACCACAATGGTTTTGAGGACTTGTGCTATGTTGTCATGATAGACTGTTTAATTATACCTGAATAATAGATGCCATAACTCATTTTACCATAATGTTTGCATTGTTACAGTCCCTCTGAAGCACAAGTTGTTTTCCCTTTAGTCTCTGGCATCTTGTCTTCTTCCCTTGTACTCACATATTTTCTATAAACTAAATAATTGCATTGAATTCTAAAGCTGTTCCATTTGTTCTTGTTGTTTATTTCCTAACTTTGATCTATAGTTTGGTCACATGATTTTTTATTATTTATAAACAGGGGTGTTGCTTGACATAAAGCTCTACTGGGGCACAGGCCCCCCACCGCAAATAGACACATGGGGAAGCTGCGTGTTTTGTAGTTCACCTGCTGCTCGAGCACAGTGACATGCACTGACGTACTGAATGTGCGTGAAGGCTATAGCTTCTGTTTGGAGTTTGGAGTCTTGCTACACATTTAAGTAGAAATACATCTGTTCTTTTCCAATCAGTATTCTGTAATTATCTGAATTAATGCAATGATAAATATTTATTGTTGTTAAAAATTAATTGTGGCATTTATACTGGGACACAGCTCATTTATACTGGGGCAAGTCTGGCAACGCCTATGTTTATAAACCTCAAACCATCAGAGGAAAATACTCAAGGAAACATTTTTGAAAACAAGATGAAATACATGCAACATTTCAATAACTGGTGAAAAATACAACAAAACATGTTCAAAACCTCAAGAAAACCTGACAAGGCAACAGAGAAAAAGTATTAAGAAAGTAGAGAGACAGAGAGAAAGAACTGCATGTTGAGCTCCTCAAAGAAAATATTAAAAACTTTGGAGTTTAGTTCATCAGAAAAGTCCTCTGACTATTTGAAACAGCTGAGAGACATGAATCCTCCTGCAGAGTGACAGTGACGAGCCTCTGTATCTTCCAAAGGATGGAGAGAGTCTGGAAACTGGGACAGTGAGTGTCTGGAAGTGTGAAATTATGAATTTAGATAATAATAATTCACTGAGGTGATAGAAATAGTTAGTTTTTAAAAAAAAAATCATTTTACACTAACCAGAATAAACAGCTAAAATATGTAGGATTAATAAATTAGACTTAAATCCAAAATGATTGCATGCAGATATGAAAATATTATTTTGGAGCCAGTGAAATGAAATTTAAAGTTAAAACTAATTTCTAATTTTCTTATCAAATGTAATTAGTGTTGGTGTTTTTGGTTGTTACACCAATAAACTGTGTCAGGCTCCTGCTGCAGTGCTGAGGGAGAGGAATAGTTTTTTCTACTGGATGCCATTAATTAAACACTGCCTACAGAATGAAAGGATTCATTTTTTAAAAACCTTTTGTGACTATATATATGTGTGTGTGTGTGTGTGTATATATATACAGTCATGGAAAAAATTATTAGACCACCCTTGTTTTCTTCACTTTCTTGTTCATTTTAATGCCTGGTACCACTAAAGGTATATTACCTGAAGAATACAATGAACACGACAAAAAATGCAGCTGATTACATAATACTTTATGTCCTATTTGACATGCTTAAGCTGAATTGTATTCCCAGGGTATATAAGAGGCCATTTCATGTCATAAGCAGCACTGCACATGCAAAGGCCTGGAGTGGTTTCCTGCTTACATTCAAGCCGTAGCACAACTCAGAAGTTGTCAGCTCTCACATAATGCCTAAAACAAAAGAATTATGTGAAGCCACAAAGGCAGCCATCTTGGCACTGCTGGAAAGTGGCATGAGTGCGAGACAGGTAGCCAAAAAACTGAAGATCTGCAAGACAGCCGTTCATTACACCAAGAAAAAACAAGCCGAACATGGTACTTCTTCTTCCATCAGCTGGAAAACTCTTTCCTGCCTCGAATGACTGGATTTTCCAACAAGACAATGCCCCTTGCCACACGGCAAGGTCAGTTAAAGCCTGGATGGAGAACCAGAACATTCAAACCATGCCTTGGCCTGCTCAATCACCAGATCTAAATCCAATGGAAAACCTGTGGAAAATCATCAAACTCAAAATGGAGAACCACAAGCCCAAAAACAAAGCAAATTTGTTTGAATTTGTGCAACAGGAATGGGCTGCTGTGACAGCAGAACAATGTCAGAAGCTGGTGGAGAGCAGGCCAAGACGCATGGCTGCAGTCATCAAAAACAATGGTTATGCAATCAAGTACTAACTCCTGTGTGTATCATGTGACTAAAAGAGACAGAAAAGAAAACATGGAATGCCTAAAAGCACTGTTTTTGGAACTTAAGTGATTTGGGTTATTATCAAGAAAACCATGGAAAATGGCTAGATATCAGCTCTTAAATTAAACTCTTATGAGCTATTTTTGTTGTTATCATTCTATTTGTCCAAACAAATGTACCTTTAGTGGTACCAGGCATTAAAATGAACAAGAAATTGAAGAAAACAAGGGTGGTCTAATAATTTTTTCCATGACTGTATAGTACTCAGTTCTACCAGAACTCAGTATAAAGCCACAGGAGTGAAGAGACTTACCAAATAAACATTCTAATGTCTAATACAACTTGACAAAATTTTGAATTCAGTTAAAGGCAACAAACAGCTACAAACAAAGCAAATTGTCATTTCTAAAATTTCAAAAAAAATCTTCATGTGCTAATGTTTCCAGTGTTTTTTTATTTATGCGCAGTTGCCCACACTAATGTAATTTAGCCATCTGATTACAAAGCATGGCAGAGCAGAGGAGCAGTGGATAAGTTCAGCAACCTTGTGACTGGTCTTTATCACACTCGTAATAACAGAGGAGAGAGTGATTCCACTGATAATGAAATCTGACTCAACATATTCACCAGCCTACTTGTCATTCTGCACACACTCTGCTCAGTGTGTCACTTTTTGGAGGAAATTAATCATTCCAGCTGTTATTTACATCCACTGTGTCCACAGTTGCATCAGCCAAATTATTGTCATAAATCTCCCTAATTCTGGAGTGTCTCCAGTTTGGATCTGTGATGGACCTGCATGAACTTCACTCCAACAAAACTTTGAGTCTTGAGATATTTTCTGCCTTTCCTCTTGTTTGCAGTGATAAAAGCCAACTGTACTAATACAAGACTTTACAAGAGTTTAATGAACCCCTTCTTTCCACAAAACATCCCTGATGATTAAACACACAGCTAAACAAGCTTACTGAAACACTATAAATGCAAATTTGGGTGGCTGAAATGCAAATACTGCTGCATTTGCATGGAAAAAGTCACTTCCTGACTCACTTCTCACTTTATTGAAAGGTCTCACATTGTTTTTCCTCTAATTGACAGAAACCAAAGGGTAAAACATAAACAGAGCATCCCTGATACCTCTGCTCTTTTCACTTGCATCACATGATACTTGTTGTTTTCACATGATCACAGACTGTGTGCGTGTGTGTTTTGTTTTTTTTTTTTTGTTTTTTTTTTTAACCAGTTGCTACAGATACTGTACCAGACTAGAGCTAGTAGTCCAGGTTTCATCTCCAGCTTGCATGTTTCTGAACAGATCTTATTATTTTACACACATTTGATAAATATTCAGCACCAGATTTACATACATTTCATTTAGGCCGGCAATCTGCGTGTAATTGGCTCCAGATTTACTAAGGCAGCAGCCAATTTCGCAGCCAGCGTCTGAGTCTGTCCTCTGGCCACATTCTGAGAATGAAGGAGAGCTCAAAGGTGCAGATTAGTGCTGGTATTTACCTGAGTTCAAGAATGTCAGAAAAGTATTGATAATGTTGTGATGCAGCATAGAGACACTGATTAATGATGTGATGAGATTCCAAAAACATTTACAAAGAAGATCCTGAGGAAAAACGTGTACAATTATGCATCAGGAGTCGATTAATAACTGATTATATGTAACCAGGTAGTAAAAGTACACGTTTAACTCTATATGCATAAAATAAAACCACTTAGTAGCATTATCTACTGCATCAGTACTGCTGTAGGTGTTGACTTTGGACAACAGGGAGTGTAGTTTCAAAGTATGTCACAGCAGTGTGCTTGCTGAGAGGTCAGGGGTCACCAGGAAACAGGAAGAAAACTCTATGCGCCATTTTGCTGGGAATGGCTGCTGCTGTTGAGGTGAGAAAATTTATGAATAATGCTATGTTTTATCAAAAAGTTTGCCACAATACAGCTGTATGTTGATTCCGAACCTTACTGTGGGCCGCAAGGGCTTGTTATCTGTGAGTTAGGCAGGAAACTGGTGATAATTCCTGATTTGCTGTATAAAGCTAAATACATTAGACACTTTTTGTTTATAAAATGAAGTAGCTTTACAGTTTGATCTGTTAGCACAAGTACTGTACAGAGACTTTTTGCGACAGTGTTGTGAATATATTTTTTTGTTTTCTCCATCCTAGATAGAGGATTGTTTTTATTACAATACCAATACCAACAAATCAGTTCTCATCTTTGGGAAGACAATTAAAGAGCCCCACAAAATTGTACTTGAATTTGTGTGTATAATTTATCCCAGCTTCATATAAGCAAGGAAATGAAATCTAGACTGAATAAGGTGCACAAAAGAAATACAGGTTGAAAAAATATTCAAGGGCAGCACAGTGGTGCAGTGATTAGCCATGTCACCTCACAGCAACCTTGACCTTTAAGGATCAGCGGTATAGATAATGGTTGTTCAGGCTCATGCAGCTGGTTGTGCAACAGTTGGTGAGTAAGGTCAGACTAGAGCAGTTGGATGATGTAATTAATATGTAACATCAGTCTCAAGCATCCCATAGTAACAGTAATCAAATGCACAATAACACAACAAAGAGTCTTCAGCCATGTTAGCAGCTCTGTCAGGCTGCTCTGCTTAATGTGGCTGTACATAGTGACAGCAGTGCTTTGAGCCTAATGCTAATGTCAGCATAAGAACATGCTCACAACGACAACGCACCTTCTAATTAGTATTAAACACAAAGTCTGACTGAGGCAGAAGGGTTTTTTTTATCTGATACCAAAGATGTTACAGTTTATTCTGAGGTGGGCGATGAATTTCTTAACAAAATTTCATAGCAGTCATCCAAAGCCTGTTGTGCAAGCAAAAAGGGCTATCTGTAAATTTTCTCTGCTGCTGAGCGTGGTTTCTTGCCATGAGCAGATGGTGGTGATGGTTGCTGCCAAGAGTTTCAGCCATCGTTACTTTTATAATGCAAGAGGTGTCCTCTGAGCAATGCTACTTCTTCAGGGCAGTCTGGAAAATGACAAGACACGCCAGGGCTAGCTGGTTAGCATGCTAACTTCAGTAAAAGAAAAGAAGTGATAGAAACAGAAGCAAAACACTGGCATTCCTATCCACAGCTGGAGACAGCTTTTAGTGAGTAAAGGGATAAAGTTTGATGCTGAACTCACAACATTTCTTTTAGACTGATATGTAAACAGCTGGTAATACCAGTATTGGCAATATAGTGAAAGCAAAACGTACGCATAGCTCCTTTAATGTCATGATGTCAGGGGGATTCATCCTTTTAGGGACATGAGCCTCTTTGTACAAATTACTACAGTTTAAGGACAAATTTAGAGCTGTACAGAGATGGATATCAGTAGCTATAGTCCCTGTTTCCTCTTAACTGCTCAGGAGATAGAAACCTTTAAACTTTTAAACTCTCCTATATGCTTCGTTTGAGAACATTGTACTGTGAACTCAGCACCAGATGCTTTTCCTAATAACTTGATTAATCACATTTCCCCAGTAGCTGCCCGGAAGGTTTGAATATATCTAGTCCAGATGAGACCAGAGCTCACATCTATCAGTTTGGCTGTACGAGTGTAACTTCTCTATCAGAGCTGAATATGGACAGAGTGAACTAATTCCTAGCTAATTCTTTAAAATATCCACATCCTCCAGAAGATGCTTTGACTTTCAGGAAAAATGTGTCAGTCACCTGAGAAGCCCTCTGACGCCACCTTTCTCCACCAGCTCTATAAGCTGTCAGGAGCCTGAAAGGAAACACTCGATCTTCTTGTGTCCTCTGTCTCTCACAGAAAGCACTTGTTCACAGTTTTAATTTCCATTTGAACAAGTTGAACAAAGTGCATATAAAGGCTATTTCAGTTGCACTCATATGTCTCACCCACCATCCATGATAAATACCACTGTTTAGCATTCAGTCCATGACTGAATTGCAGTCTAGTGAATCCTCTTGATCCAGAACTCTATCAATTCACGCTGCCAACACTAAACATCAGCCAGAGCTGGGTGATGACAATTTGAGTGGACAGCCCCTGTTATTAAGATTCCCACAGGTATTCAGGGACAGAGAATAGCAAACACAAGCCACAGGATTAAGTTCAAAAGGCAACATATTGCCTTTGTCTCAACGCACAGAGTAAACAGTCCAAACAAACTGTCATTTGCATCAAAGCGTCTGTTGGTGCCACCATCAAACCCTGACGATGCTGCCAGTGGAAGAAGTTAAAAGAAGATTCTCTTTATAGTTGGATGTCAGAGACTAACATGAATAAAAATTCTAGTGGCCTAATTTTATGTATCTCACAGTGTGTTTAACCTCACACAAACAGAGGAATATATATATCCACTATTATCAAATGCACTGATATGAAGTGTAAAATAAACCAACTCATGAGTGTCACTATAAATCCACTTTAGTATGATCAAGTTGTTTTTTTTTTTTTCACAAAATATGGCAGCATGGCAAAACTATGACTAACACTAGCTAAACTTCAAAGCTATAATAATTTACAAATAGGAGGTGGTATATTATTTCACAGTCACTCTCAGCACTAACAGTGGTAACAAATATACTGCATTCATGTGGCTGTTTCACAATAAACACCACGTGTTTTGAAGGCTTTTAATGTGAAGCAGTAGCTGTAACTTAAATACAGCTGTAGAGGAAGCAGTGAACATGAGGCTGATCAGTGAGATTAAATTACAAGCAGTAACTGGCAAGTCAAATGGCAGACACCATCACTAACTATGACAGTCATAGAGAGGTAATTACAGAATGTAAATACCATAAATAGCTGGTGTTAAAAAACCAAGAGGACCATAAATATCATAATAAACAGGGCCTGATTTCAGGAAAAAGTGGTCATAACTTTAAAGTTTAAACTCCACATGGAAGTTCTGAAGACACTGTACAAACACTAATTAAATCCTCTCATTGTTGTAGGTGTATGTTTTGGTCTCAGCTACATTCTGGGTCTCAGAGCACAGACTCCTTCAGTAATGTTCCCCTCAGGTGCTGCATTCGCTCTCCAGCCTGCAGTCTTCAGCCTGCTCCTCCCACATGCAGAGATAGGGAAACTTCTAAAATTCACTTGTTATGTTCCAGGTCCAGACTATGACTACAAATGTGTTCAGAGTAGCCTTCTTCCAAAACCACAATACATAGAATCCGTTGACCTGTGGTGTAATAGCTTTGACCACATTAAATGGGTCAGTGCAGACCAGCAGAGCTGTTCTACTGTATGTAAATACACATCTGACCTTTTGTGCTGATGATATTGAAGAACAAATATCTGAATAGTTGTGCTTCATCTGTTTTTTAAAATATCTTCATTGATACTGAGTAAATAAATGAGATGGAAAATATAGATGCTTCAAAACTGTAAGAAAAATGGAAATAGGGGAAACTCTCTTGAAAACTCTGCATGTACATGCCTGTATATCTGTATAATAACATACAATAACCTACTCTGAGGTGTGTAATTCATTGCAGTGTCAAAAAAAGAGTAAGGTTGGAAATTCCTGCGGTTTCTGAGAGCTCATTTGCATTCATGTGTGCTACAGCAACAAGCCATGGTTTACCAAAGAGCTCAGGCAAGGGAGACACATTGAGGGAGCTCACAAGGCAGAAAATAGAGAGGAATACAGAGCAGCAAAGAAACAGCTCAACAAGGAAACAAGAATACAAGGACATGTTGGACAGGCACTTCTCTACCTGATTCAGGCCATGGGCTCTACCTGCAGGCCTCGCTTTGAGGAGCCAATTAGTCCAGTTTTGTCTCCCAAATACTGTTTCTATATTAGACTTAGACTTAGACAGACTTTTATTGTCATTCAGTATGCAGCAAGTGTATACAGAATGAAATTTCGTTTGCATAGGCCTCAGTTTTTCAGTTTCAGAGCAGTGCAAATGTATGTGTATATTGTATTATGCATGGGTGTCAGCCTTTGTACTGTAAACATACATTCAGCCTGTGAATTCAAACAGTTGTACACTAATTGTGGATGTGGATTAGCAGGGAGCAGTGATGCAACAGAGGCACTGACAGATAAAAAAAAATCACAATGTCACAGATTGTTCTTTGTTTTTGTCTGTTAGTTGTGCTTATCCTCACCCTACATGATTACAGGATATCAGTAACTCCTCACACATGTCTGCCTCCTGTCACAACACTGATGCCTGATCCTCCACCTCTCATGAACTTTAACAATCCAAAATGCATTAATCTGTGTTGATGGGCACGTGCAGGATGCCCTGTTTCCCTTGGATTTTTGCTCTGTCTTGCACTATAGTTTGTGCTGCAAAATATTTTCACTCATATCTTCCATTCAGATTTTATTTTTATCTGTTTTCATCAATCAATAGCTCACTATGCAAAGAGCAGTCAAGTGCATAGCACAGACTCACAGGGTGTAGCAGCTCACTTTTGGTAATTGTGTAGCCAGAGGGCTGCAGTGCAGCTGCAGTACAGTTGAAGATGTGTGTTGGATTTGGAGGAATACACTATAGTGGCATCAAACATGACCAATCAATAGCTATAAAAGCAGTGCACACCATGCCACAGCATTCTGACTGTTCTGTGATGGAGACAAACAGTTGTGAGTGGCTCTGCAGAATGAGTGTCTCTCAAGGGGAAACTGATGTCCTTGTGTAGAAAGTAAGAGAATGTAAGACACAGAGGAGAGAGCACATTTGGTTTCTGTGTGACTTTGATTCTAGATGAAACATTACCATCCATGGGAAACAAACTTTTGCTGCTGTTTGGCAGAGACGGTTTGGCAAAATGGGAGATTGTGACATCTGCGTCCACTTTCCCACTGTGAGCACCATGGCGCATCTTGACTGTGCTGAACGACAAAGTCAAGATCAAAAGGAGAACCGACGCTGCTGGTTGAATGACCACACATTACATGGAATTTCAAGGACTGCATGTGTGTTGAGATGAATTCTGCTGAATGCTGATAATGCTGATAAACAACATGTGGATACATTATTTTCCCCCTCTGCATCTGCCTCACTTCTGTGTAAGTACAGGGTCTCCTGCTGTCGACATTTCTTTGCCACAAAACAACCTAACTGCGATGATGCTGGGTCAGAGGAAAGAAAGAGGCAGGGCTGAATGGAGATTCAGTCAGAACCACACATGTGCTGTACCACACAGTTATTGCTTTGGTATTGAAAAGAAATCGTTAAACCACCTCCCATCAACATGAAAAATATGCTGTGAGATGTTCACTGCCTCCACCCTCTAATCAATGGATCACTGACTTTCTGACAGGTTGGAGACATTACGGGAGGATAGACAATCGTGGAGCCATCTACCTCAGAGAAATGGGACTGACTTTGGCTTATAGGAAAAATCCCCCTCTGAGTCTCTCTCACTGGTGTATATCACCAATCTGGGATCTTCAATGCATTCCAGGATTTTGTGATGAAGTGCTGTAATTTACTTTCTAGGTGTAGCCACCTACCTCGTCTTCTTCTATTTCAGTTCACGATTTTCTATATTCTCTCAAATTACATCTTGGGTCTCTGTGATAGAGAGTGATGGCAAGTTTTTGTCTGTATTGAGAAAAAGGGAGAGTGAAGAGAGAAAAATGCACAGGGTTGTACCCATTTGTTCAAATCACACAAAAGCTGTCAAAAACAATTTTGTTCTTCACATGCTACTGATAACAAATCCACAAAGCTGCAGTTCTGACTGCACAGTTTATTCAAATACATTAAATCATCACATTTCATCCATGTGGGGAAAAAACAAAACATTTACTTAATTACTGTGATGCACAGCAGACATATAATACGGAGGAAAAAAACTGGCACTGGTGGGAAATACCAATTTTCTATTAAGCCACCAGTCCCAGTAGAAGTATCTGCAGTGGTCTGCACTTTAGATTACTGTCTGTGGAGAAAATGGCTTGTCTTGACTTCTTGTACGATGGATTTTTTTCTCCTTTTTTTAAATTGCAAAACTTCATGCAAAAAGTGACTCTAAAAAGAAACTTTTTCCCTTTGATTTTGAAGGCCTGTCACCAAAGCCTTACATTTACTCGTTATGTGTTGCATAAATGCTACCATATTAATGCTTAAATGGAAATGGTGTAAGGCATCAATAAGAACAAAACAAGACTGGTGGATCAACTGACCAATTATTAAGTGTAGCTAATAAGAACCATTTGCAATGAAAGGATAGGGATATGAACTTGGATGAAAATTTGCATCAACTACAGCAGGTCATCATGTCATCCATCAGTAAACATGCTGCCATATCACAGCTGGATATGCATGTGGACCTGTATGCGTTCATGCATCATGCACACATACCACACCATGATGAGGGGCAGCCTCTCTGAAGTCACTTTTGTGGCTTTAATTACACAACACTGTCAGGTCCTTGGTTGCCTGCTGCTGACAATAACAAGGCCAGAAAGAGCCAGAAATCTCAAAACTTTTGGGAATTTATTCACTTCTGTGTGTTTGTGAGTTTTGGAAGACTTTCCATTTTTCTTTGATCCTCACATGTATTCTGACAAGATCTATTCATTTTAGGCCTGTTTTTATGCAGCATTCAGTGCCATTTGTGACAGTTCCACAATAAAAGATCCTTGACAAAGTTCTTTGGCTTCACAATTCATTCTCTCTACTTCTAAATAGCACATCTTGTCTGCACCACACCGAATGCGAGACCTTTTATGTTTGCTGCTGCACCCAGTGCTTCAGTGCCGTGTTAGTGTCCTCCAGTGTGTCAGCATTCAGCACCAATTAACCAAGTTTATTTGCCTTTGTGCTCATTGTGCTTGGTGACTAAAAGTGTGTCTGACTCTGATATGGAAATATGAGTGGGTTTATCAGCCCTTTGAACATTGTAATGCTAGTTTTACCGTTTAACATCAGTGTCTGAAATGACTGCTGTGACCTCTATGATAATCACGGGCTTGTGAAACTTCACACCCTCTGTAGAAACAGAAATGAGCTTTTCAATAAATGCCTCTAAAAGGCTCTTGTAACATTACGATTACTCAGTTTACCATCCTGTGAATTGGTTGTTGGAGAATGAAGACGGTAAAACACAGATTAGCTTTTGTGTCCTTTATTGTCCTTGTTGTTGCAGGCTTTTTATATGTCAGAATTGGGATATAGGATACATTTGTGTATTATATAATGGACTTAACTGTGTTACTTAGCAGTTTTCAAACCCTCTGTACGTGTCTTCTGCTCAGCAAGGAGGACATGCTGCTGTTGAATTTTAGCATCATTTTCCAGGTTGAGATTTGGCTCAAGACCAGAGTTGATGAGGTCCTGTCAGTTCCAGTGCTCTGACACACCCCATCTCAGCTTTAGGTAAAGTAATCAAAGACATTTCTACAATAAATCATTTTAAAGCACATTTTACAGGCAGGTTTTGATAAGACGCTTCTTTTTTCCCACTTTCTGTTCTCCCTGCGATTCTTCTCTCTACTGCTAATCCCATGCCACAGACTTTCCTGTAGCCTGAAGGTTTCAGGTTGAATCTTGCAACAATCAATGTCCATCGACAGACATGTGTCCTGAGCAAGTTTCCCTGAGCAAGCAACTGACCCTGTACCTGATCTCTCATTGTAAATCGCCGTAGGTATATGTCAGTGTGTCAGCTAAAGTTTAAATTTACAGATAATTTCTCTCTGCAACACTCAGTGACATTTTAAAACACGAAACGGTGACACTGACATGATTTTCAATAATGCATTTCCCTTAAATGATCAAATGGAAGGAATTTTTGCCTTTGACAGTCGTCGACTTGCACCGCCTTCCATCCAACCCACACTGAACTTAATTTCCTTTGAATGCTCCTTGGATTAATCAGGACACCAGCTCATATTGAAATTCAAAAGTGCAGTGAAGGAGTTGGACCTGCAGGCAGAGTGAGCAGAGGTCTTAATTAACACAAGGGCAGTGACAATAAACAAGTGAGCCCACACACACCACTCCAGGCCATTTATCAAGAAGTTATATATGTAAACATCACATTATCTCTCTATCTTTGCATTTTCAGCCTCTTTTCTCTGTCTGCTTTGTCCAGCCTCCTCTCTCTATCCATTAGTCTGTCTTTGGAAGCATTCGGCATATAAAGGAGCATGGGAGAAACACAATGTGGTGTGTATCTGTATCATTATATTGAACATTTACAAGAAAGATCAGAGTACAATACTGGTGGCTGAGCACAGGGGGCAGGGAGGGGTGTGGTCAGAAGCAGGGCACAGGGTTAAATCGAACAGTCAATCGAGTCAGCATGTGTGTTATCTGAAAGCACCACCCGCTTCCTTCAATGGGAATCCACGTCTCCCGGATCATTATGGAGCGGGATGGGGAAGTAAGACTTCTCCCCATAAGATAAATCTATATTCTGTGGATTGAAATGACTGAGAGATTCTCTGGCTGCAGTGACATTTTTAAGGGTCAACCATAAAAGACAAGCAACATCTGAGATGGAAGAAAATCATTACTCTCCTGGTTTACGCCTTCTTATCATACTCCAACAGCCTGGGCTTGGAAAGAGAAAGAAATATATGCAGGGGAGGGGGGTGGAGAATATTCTTGTTTTTTTATGCATATCAGGTGTTGAGGTTGCAACTCAAATTTCATCTCATCATTCCCCCTGCTAATATAAGTTACACACTCAAACCAAAAACTTAGATGCTGCCAGTGAAGGAAAATATATCAGATACATATGGCTGGAAGGGAATGAATCACGGCATGAGATTCTATCGTTTTTTAAACACTATCAGTAAATCAACTCAATATACTGCTGAAGAGATTATTTAAATGATTGGCCATAAAACAGACATGGTTAATTTAAGACACATCAATGTAGCATGTCTCATATAGACCTCAGACACATCTGAAGCTTCAGGAGCTGCTAGATCACAGAATCATGGTCTTCAAAGAGTCAGCCTCTTGTTTTTCCAAGCTAATAAATCACCCATACCGAGCTCAGCACATCCACACTATATGCTACCAAGCATGAGGAAAAATAAGAAAGAGCTCTTTCCATAGTTCTTTTCTGAGGCAGGCTTGGCTTTGCCTTTAGGCTACACTTTGTCTTTGCCTCCTGCTCCCCCACATCTGACAATCCTCATGGGTTGATGTGCATGAAAAAGTGAGGGACTGATTGAACCTATAGCATACTGCTATGCTTACAGTCTCACTGACAGACACTCGTACAACAGCTGTGCAAGAACAGCAGGCTAGTTCTATTTAGGATAAAACATAAAAAGGATACTCTTATAATGGCATGCCACAACAGAGTGTAGTATCATTATGGATTCAGTCTGCTCCGTTCCCTATTGGCGGCAACTCCAAGCAGAATGGCAGATTGGTCGTGGCAGTGTATGCAAGCTATTTCTCACCTCACCTTTCTCATTAGCTGCCCATAGTATGCAGGGTTTTATGGAAAAGTGTTCATTTGCAGGTCTCATGTCAGCTACTCTGCTTAGTGCCTCAGTTTGGAAATTCATGTGAAATAATGGCTCAACTTTTTCAGATGAATTATACTTTGTACACAGACCCTGTTGGATACCAATCACTTTGGGGATGCACACAGATCATTTAGCCCCAGGCTAGGTCACCTCCATCCTATATACATAAAGCTTTAATCTGACTTCACTGGGGGAACAATAGCCCTCAGGTCACCTTTACTGTCAGACTCTCTTTACTGCTTGAATAATGTTGAGAGGAGTTTGGTTTGATGAGACATCAAAGCACATAAAGTTTAAATTATTTAAGTATTTCATGATCATATTTAAAACCTGAGAGCAGACCTAAAAATCTGTGGTGAAACATGAGCTGTTTTTCGGCTCCCAGGAATGTTAGATGGGTGAGGTTTACATTTTTAATGACCCCTACAGGTCTGCCATTTTCTGGAGCAAGAATTTCAGAGACAGATTTCAGTCAATTTTATAAAAGAAATTCAGCTCAGGCTCCGACTAGCATCCATCAAATTAGGTGGAAATCACAAATCACTTTCCTGATTTGAATTGTTTCAAATTAGAGATTTAAAATCACTGACTTTGTTGATTTGTGGTTTTATTGAAGGTATTTTTAGCTCTGCTCAGTGCTAAGGGACACATCCAGCTTTACAACGTATAAAATAATTTGTCCCTGAAACTGTCTCTGTACTGAACACCTCTGAATAAATGTGGAGAAAATAATAGCAGACAACAGGGATTGAGTACTTGTTGTAGGTTGATACTGAGAATGAATCACATGTTCTTCCACTCCAGACATTCAAAGGCTCAAAGAAAGTTCTAAAATACACTAATTGATGGCCGCTTTGAAGATCCAAGGTTGTGAGTTCAGTTCTAACTTTGTGCAATTGATTTTGAAGTCCTACACTAAATGCAATCAAAGGCACAAAGACATTTCTAACAGTCACCCAGCTGTTAGCCAGGACCGACACTGGTCAAATTGGGACCCTATGCCAAACTTTGTTATGATTCTTTTGGGTTATCAAGGGAAGTCAGGGTTGATAACCCCTGGCTGCCTCAATCTGTGTAAAACAGTACTACGACGGTGGTTCAGATGTGGGTAAGTTGAGTCAGTGTTAACTTAATGGGAGTTTGTGCGTGTGCATGAAATGGGTGTGCACCGTATTTCTCAGATGAAGAGCAGCACATAAATTCTGTCATTTCTGAAAATGACCTGTTACTCACTGTTAATGATGTTCTGCTTAGAACACTCAGGCTGTATGAATGTGATGCTGTTAAGTATTACATTTATTTTAAGAGTAATTTCATCTGCAGCCTCAGTGGAAAGCTGAACCTGGCAACAAGCCAGGATGAAATCTCTCTATAAAGTGGAGCAGCCAGTCGTATTATATTGTCTTTCAGGACAATAATGCACCCCCCCACCCCCACACCCCATTTGAGGGATTATTGATATTGATAATATGCAACACTTATTCGCTAAATTCTGCCATATTCTTTCTCTGTGTGTTTTTGCTGTGTAAGCGCTTGACTGTGAGAAAAAAAATCTTACAAATAAAAACAACTGAAATTGGAAAAACCGGAGCATAAAAAAACTGCCATCCACTACATACCATTTTTTCATTTTTCTTTTTAGGAAAGGGAAAATGCAAGGAAATAAATACATACATGATTTTTTTTTTCGAGACTGACAGTCTGTTGACAACCGCACCCTGTAGAGTCAGCCTCTCTCAGTTGTGCCAATATCAATTGGTTCTTCTTTAGAGACGCAGGGTAAATTCCCATGGCAGCAGACCCTGGGTAAAACCTATCCACCTTTCGTAGTACAAGTTAATCAGGAAGTTACACCTGACATCACTAGATTAGTCCTGAAGTTACCCTGATAAGCCAGTAACCTTGCTTCATAGTACAGGTCTCTGAGGCCTCGCTGGTGTTTCTACAGCTGACAGCTCTCACTGTGTAATCTCTATGTTAAACATATTGTATGTCCCATTAACTAGGTACATTTGTGAAGTATTGTCAGAATGTAGGAATGTATGTTTAACGTAGTACTGTGTTTGTTGCTTTACATATCGTGCACACAGTAAAGCCACTGAATACACTGAATACTGTTCCTTTATTCTATTCTTCAATAAAGCAATCGTGTAAATAAAGTAGTAAAAAATAAAGTAGATTATCTTATCTTATCTTAAGTCATTGTAATTGGTCCCAAACACATCAGAAATACATTTTCTAATGATGTAGTTACATTAGATGGCATTGCCCTGGCTCCGAGCTCCACTGTAAAGAATCTTGGAGTTATCTTTGACCAGGATATGTCCTTTAGCTCACACATAAAACAAACTTCTAGGACTGCCTTATTTCACCCAAAATTAGACATTTTCTGTCCCAAAAGGATGCAGAAAAACTAGTCCATGCATTTGTTACTTCCAGGCTGGACTACTGCAATTTATTATTATGAGGCTGCCCCAACAAGTCTCTAAAGACTCTGCAGCTGATCCAAAATACTGCAACACGATTACTGACAGGAACTAGGAAAAGAGACCATATTTCTCCTGTGTTAGCCTCTCTACATTGGCTCCCGGTCAAATCCAGAATAGAATTCAAAATCCTGCTCCTCACTTACAAAGCCCTTAATGGTCAGGCACCATCATACCTTAAAGATCTCATAGTCCCCTATAATCCCACCAGGACATTGCACTCCCAGAATGCTGGTTTACTGGTGGTTCCCAGAGTTTTCAAGAGTAGAATGGGAGGCAGAGCCTTCAGCTATCAGGCTCCTCTACAGTGGAACCTTCTCCCAGTTTTGGTCCGGGAGGCAGAAACACCCTCTGCACCTTTAAGAGTAGGTTTAAAACCTTTTTGATAAAGCTTATAGTTAGGGTTGGCTCAGGCTTGAACCATCCCTTAGTTATGCTGCAATAGGCCTAGACTGCCAGAAGATTCCCCATGACACATCAAGCTTTTCTTTCTCTCTCTCTGCTCAATATGGATTCATATCCCTTGTTATATGTTACTAACTATATCTTCCCTTTCCCGTAGTATTGTGCTCTTCCGTCTCTCTCTCCTCTTCTGTCTCTTTCTGCAGGTACTTCTGCCTCTGGAGCTGTAGAGTCTGACCTGCGATGACAAGTCTCCTGCTGCTCCTACAACCCCACTCAACACCTGCTGCTATAATTAGAAATTACTTGTACTGCTACTAGTTGTATTGCTACATTTGCAATTAATTCTGTAATTATCACTACTATCATTATTTCTACTGTATTAATGGTTAAAGGTTTCTGCCTCTTAAAAGGAAGTTTTTCCTTGCCACTGCCGCCTAGTGCTGCTCATGGTGGGATCTGTTGGGTCTCTCTCTGTAAATACCATATTTTAAAGAGTATGGTCTAGACCTGCTCTACAAGTGCCTTGAGATGACTTTTGTGTTGTTATTTTATAGTTTCACAAGTATAGGCACACAAATATAACGCTCGGCTACAGTGGTGGCAGCGGTGGTTCCTCCAACTTTCACGCCATTGGAAGATAAGTGACAGTGAAGTTTCAGCTAGTTAGCCAAAGTTAGCCACTAGCGGTCATTCGCCATAGATTTTGTACAGTGTTTCGTTTCCCGTGTTTGAGATTCATCAGCGTGTTTTGCATTGGAAGTTGATCCGTTTGGTTAGTTAGGGTAGAAATCAAGTGTGCTGAGGAAAAAACGTCAGGATGTGCCAACAACCCTCTGGACACTCGGTGGCGGCAGGGAAAAAAATCGTTCACCAGCGGTGTGAGAAATGAACTCCCAGGGCCCTTCGCTAGAGATGACTAGCAGAGTTTCCCCTGCTGGGCCAGGCAGTATGAAGTTGCTGTAATGGTGGTGGTTAGCGGCAATGAATGTGACTACCAGTATGAGGATTTTACCAACGTGGCTGCACAAAGTGAAGGAGAAACTGCAAGAGGCTTTTGGACTGTTTCAGAGCAAACCTGTCTGCTCGTCTCTGTGCCCCAGATGAGAATTTGGAAGTGTATGCAGCAAACTGGTTCAGCATTCCCAGGCTATGGAGATATAGCTCAGAAGAAAACACAGGTTTCTGGCAGGACTTGACCCAGCCCTCAGAGCTAAACATCATAAGCAAGGAGCTACTGATTTGGAGGAGGCAATGATCATTGCTGGCAGAAGTGAGATGGCCAGGGAGGCTCTGAAGATGGACTATACAAACATGCTTGTACGCCAGCCCACCTCTGATAGTAGTGCTGCATTAAATATCAGATGGAAGTGGTTTGTACAAAGCCATGGACAGACATAGTGAGGACATGGGAGAAATGAGGCTGGAAATAAGATGGCTGGCAGAGGAAAATAAATGACTGGGCATGGAGGAACTCTCCCCCAGAGCATTAATGGTTGTGTCAAGTAAAGTGTCAAGTAAAGTCAATTTCATTTATATAGTGCCAGTTCACAACAGAAGTTATCTCGAGGCACTGTACATATAGAGCAGGTCTAGACCGTACTCTTTATATGTGTCAGTGTGACTGAGGAGAACAAGGCTGCCAGTCATGTTGTCCTCAAGTTGAGCAGAGAGGGCATTCACCCAGCTGACACAGAGGATGTTCCTGGGGATAAACAGCAGTACAGGGCTCCCTACACTGACCTAGCCCACTCACTGGATTGGCAGGACCCCAGACACAAAAAGGGTCCCTTTAAAAATCAGTCACCCATTCGGGAAACGAGATGTAGCTGATGTTGCGGGCCAAACACCAGCTGTTGCAGCCACAGAGCCTCTGGGGGATGACGTGTTATTTCCCCTGCCAAGTGGTGAAGGGATTAAGGACATTTCAAAACAAGAGCGAACCTCATATGTGAGGGGCAACATTGAAGGGACTGAGCTCAAGATATTAGTGGATTCAGGTTCATCCGAATCATTGATCAGTGCAGATTTCTGCATGTCCCATCTTATTGCTGCATGTGCTGTGAATGGTGAGATGCTTGACATGCTGGGCACCATTAAGGCCACCCTCCACCTAGGCAATAAGTCCTGGCAGCATGTTTTCTATGTCCTTAGGGAGTCGACACAAGCAGCGCTGATAAGCTTGGACTTTTTGGTGGCCAACCATGCACTCTTGGACTTTGCACATGGCAGATTGCACTTGTGGGACATTAACATTCCTCTTTTGAGTGGCACAGACCTGATTCCTGAGTGTTGTAATGTTTCCATAGCAACTGCTACGACACTGCCACCCCTCAGTTAGGCACTGGTGCCTACAAAAGTGTCCCCAGCTGGGCCGGTTGACAGACTACTTGGCGCCCAATCTCCAGAATAAGAGTGAGTGTGTAGTGGCGCACACAGTGACATCTGTGAAAGATGGGGTTACTGTAGCCCATGTATTGAACCCCACTGATCAGGACATGGTGCTAAGGGAGGGCATGTACTATGATTTTTTTTCAGTGGATGAGTCTGAACTTCTGCGGCTCCCAGAAGTTCAGTTTGAGACTGTCTCTCCCATTTCAGACATTGAAGTGCCTTTGGTATCGCTGAAGGAGTCTCCAGCTAGCCCGCAGCAGAAAGAACAATTAGCTGCATTGCTGGCAGAGCACAAGGAAATATTTAACACATCGAGTGTCTGGTGCATGCACGTTCATCAAACATCACATAAAAACTGGTGACCACCCTCCTCTGCGACAGCATGCTTATAGGACATCACCAGAAAAGAGGGAGGAAATTGACCGACAGGTAGCAGCTCTGTTAGCGGATGGAGTGATTGAGGAGAGCTGCAGCACCTGCGCGTCACCTGTGGTCGTGGTAAAGAAGAATGGTGAGTGGAGGTTCTGTATTGACTATCATCTCTTAAACAGCATAACTGTAAAAAAACTGTCAGGCTCCCTGTGGTTTAGTACATTAGATTTCTCTAATGGCTACTGGCAGGTCAAGGTTGCAGAGGAGGACAGAGACAAGACTGCATTCACCACAGACAGGGGTCTCTACCAGTGGCGCTCAATGCCTATGGGCCTCACTAACTCACCTGTGACATTTCAGCGCATGATGGAGCTTGTACTCAGAGGGCTGCCTTGGTAGGTGTGTATGGTCTATCTTGATGATGTGCTAATCTACAGCCCCACTTTTGAAGATCATCTCTCCAGTCTGTGTGAAGTTTTCTCTAGGATTCAGAAGGCTGGCCTCAGGTTGAACCCCAAAGAGTACCACCTAGCTCAAGATCATGTGGTATTTTTGGGACATGTTGTCTCTCGCCATGGCCTGCAGCCAGATCCTGGGAACACAGACAAGGTCAGGACTTGGCCCACACCATGTAATCCAACAGAAGTGAGGGCATCTGAAAGGGGTCCTGTCCTCTGCCCCTGTTCTCATGATGCCTGACTTCTTGCTCCCATTTAAAGTCTACACAGATGCCTCTGAAGAAGCAGTGGGGGCTGTGTTGGCTCAGGACAGAGATGGACTGGAGAGGGTGGTAGTTTATGCTAGTCAGTCACTCACGGCTACTGAAAGGCAGTGGTCAACATTTGACAGAGAATTGTGGGCCATTGTGTGGGCTGTGCGTCAGTTCAGACACTACATTGACTCAACTGCATTCACCATCATAACTGACCATAAACCTCTTCTGGGTCTCAGCAAAATGTCAATTGACAGAGACCCCACTGGGAGAAGAGCTAGATGTATACTGGAGCTGGACCCCTACAACTGGGGCATACAACATAAAGATGGACTGCAGCATACTAACGCTGATGCTCTCTCACAACAAACGCAGGACCCTGAGCCTGGTACTGTGAACAGCACCTCACCAAGTACAACCACCCAGGTCAATGTCATAGGCTCAGATGGTGTGTCAACTGCAACACAGACAGCCGCTGAACCATAGTCACCTGTAGGGGACCCTCAGGAGCGTGACCTCTCCACCAGGGGGCAGCATGTGGACACGGTGAGTGGATCTGATAGTTTATCTTTCACACACACATGCTTTCATATGATGAGACTAAAATTAAAGAGCTACAACAGGCCGAAAGTTTGTGAATTTGTATGCACTGCCCAACCAGACAGCCCAATCTGTGGCACAGTGCATATTTGATGACTATGTGTCAAGTCAAGTCAATTTTATTTATATAGCACCAATTCACAACAGAAGTTATGTTGAGGCACTGTACATATGGAGCAGGTCTAGACCATACTCTTTATCTTATAAAATTTACAGAGAGAGACCCAACAGATGCCTCCATGAGCAAGCACTAGGCGACTGTGGCAAGGAAAAACTTCCTTTTAAGAGGCAGAAACCTCGAGCAGAACCGCACTCAGGGTGGGCAGCCATCTGCCTCGACCGGTTGGGTTTAGACAGAGAGAGGGGGGTGGGGGGATGGGGTAAAAGAAAGACAACATTGCAAATATACAGTCTAAGTCAAAATGTAAGTAATAATAATAATAATTATTATTATAGCTAAAGGAATAATAATGACAGAACAGTGAAACACTAATAGCAATAACACTACCACTAACACTAATAAATGTTTAAATGTTGTAACATCATCGGTTGAGCTGGATCATGGGAGCAGCAGGAGACTCTACAGCTCCAGAGGCAGAACCCTGCAGTAAGAGACAGTAGAAGAAAGAGAGAGAGAGAGAGAAGCACAGCCTGTGCACTAATGTGCTTGAGGGAAGAAACACACAGTTAGAGTGATGCAGCGATATTAAGACGGTTTACCCTCTTCGGCAGGAAAACATGGACAACATTTACTAACTACTAAGCTTAACTGATGCATTGAGACTGACCCAACCCGCAGAAGGAAAAATGGTAACCTGAAATAGGAATCAGAATAAAGTGGTAATCGAAAGTTAAGGCATAAAGATGAGTTTTTAGTTTGGATAATATCAATAGGGAGGTTGTTCCAGAGGAAGGGAGCCCGATAGGAAAAGGCCCTGCAGCCCGCTGACTTCTTTTTAACTCTGGGGACAGATAGGAGCCCTGCACTCAGAGAATGCAAAGCACGGGAGGGAATATAAGGATTAAGAAGATCAGACAGGTATGAGGGGGCTAGCCCATTTAAAATTTTATAGGTCATTAGAAGCACTTTAAAGTCTGATCTAACATGAATAGGGAGCCAATGAAGGGAGGCTAAAATTGGAGTAATGTGGTCAAACCTTCTCGACTTGGTTAGCAATCTAGCTGCAGCATTCTGAACCATTTGTAGACTTTTAGTGCAAGCATGTGGTAGGCCACAACAAAACATTACAATAATAAAGTCTAGAGGAAACAAGGCGTGAACTACAATTTCAGCATCTGCCATGGAAAGAAAAGACTGAATCTTAGCTATATTGCATAGGTGAAAAAAGGCGGTCTTTGTAATGTCTTTAATGTGCTGATCGAAAGAAAGAGCAGGATCAAATGTGACACCCAGATTCTTGGCTGTTGTACTTTGAGAAATCACACAGTTGTCAAGGGATATAGTTACTTGATCGAACTGGTGTCTATTTTGTGCCGGGCCAATAACCAGCATTTCAGAGTTAAGAAGCAGGAATTTTCGATACACCCAGATTTTCACAGAAGACAAGCAGACCTCCAGTTCCCTAATTTGAGAGGCATTGTTAGCCTTTATAGGCACATACAGCTGGGTATCATCAGCATAACAGTGAAAGTTAATCCAAATTCCATGACTCTGAATGATTTGGCCAGGAGGAGAATTTTAAAGAGAGAAAAGCAGGGGGCCAAGAACAGAACCCTGGGGTACTCCATATTTCACATCAGAGTGGTCTATAGTATCAAAGGCTGCACTAAGATCAAGTAAGAGGAGCAGAGAGGTGGAATCTGAATCCAGAAGAATCCAGTAGAAGATCATTTACTACTTTAGCAAGTGCTGTTTCAGTGTGTGCTGGTACATGGGGTCCCAGAAATGATCCATAGTGATCAGGGCAGGCGGTTTGAGGCTTAAATTGTACAGAGACTATGTCAGCTTTTGGGGATCAGGAAAACACGCACCACACCTTATAACCCAGAGTCTGATGGCATGGTTGAACGCTTTAATCGGACTCTCATCGACCAGCTAGCCAAAACACTGCTTGCCTCTGGAGGTAAATGGGATGATCATCTGAAACATGTGGCTTTTGACTATAACACATCCATTCATGCCTGCACCAACTTCACACCCTACTACCTAGTACTTCCCCACCCACGGCCATGAGGCCCATGTTCCAGTTGATGTGTTGGCACTCCATACGTTTGGACTTGTCTCTTTCTCATGCTGACTTTGTGACCTCTCTAACAGAGAGGCTGACAACTGCTTTCACTGGTGCACGTCAGCGTGGTGCTGATGCCCATGAGGAACAGAAACTGTACTACGATCGAGCAGCTCGTCATCAGCTATATGCTGAAGGTGATCTGGTTTGGATGCATGATCCTACAGAGGACCGTAGGAAGCTGGCTCCCAACTGGAAGGGCCCCTACAGGGTCCTCGCTGTGTTGGACTCACAGGGAGAACCTGGACTTACATATCGTGTTGGCAGTGTTTTGGACTCTGATGGACCGAGACAGGTGGTCCATTATGACAGACTGAAACCTTACACACTCCCACTGCCTGCTGGCTCCATTAGCGACCTCCAGCCTTCTCCTCCTCATGCTCCCTTGCTGCAGGATGGGGCATCACCAGAGGTGGACTGGAGGGAGGAGGATCAGTTTGTGTCTGGTGGCACAGGGACTGTTCCTGAAACAGGTGTCACTGAGCCGAAACAGACTGTTTCACATTGTGGAAGAGTTGTTAGAAAACTCTGTTTGAGAGACTTTGTCACCTATTGAGTTATCTGTTAGCTGATGAAGAGTGACATTTTTTTTTTTTTTGTTTTGCTGTCTTTGCACATTATTCTGGTGTGTCTGAATGCTGTGGTGTATCAGTTAATCTGGTGTACAAATCAGCTTGTGAGACATGCAGTTTTTTGTAATGTATTTTGGACATGCATAATGTTTACTGTTGAGCTGATATATTTTCAGGTACGGCAGGTTGTTTTTGTTGTTTGAGTACAAATTCTTTAATTTCATTCACTATGTACTGTTACTCCTCCAGTTTGTGGATGCATTTCTTGCATTTCTGTTTTTTAGAAACGAGGATGTTTCTTTTTGAAGGAAGGGAGGTATGTAAGCTATTTTTAGGGAGTACCTGTTTATAAGCAGTGTGATATATATTAACCCATACCGGTGTTTAGAAGCGGGTAAAATAACGCTCCTTCAAAATGTATAATTCCCAGGGATATATTATCATTATCTAAAAGTACATGGCCCAATGGGAGTGAAGGACATTGCCAAAAAACAAAACATAAAGTAGGTGGCCGAAAAGGAGTTCTGCACTGTGCACTCATTTGTTCTTCCTTAAGGTGTGGCACAGCAAACTGAATTTTTGAGAACTGAAATTGAAATGTGAGAACTGAATGATACATTCAATCCCAAACCATGCAATTCAAATTCAGTTTTTTATGTAACTATTCAAATTAAAAATACAATTTAAAATTGTTTCAAATTCCGTTTCTATCCGTTTCTGCCCATACAGGTCATGCTTTCTCCAAAGGTTTAAACCAGCAGTAACTGATAGTTTGGTCACTTCTTGTCAGCAGAAACAAGCTGTGAACACTGTAACTATAAAGCTCTGCATAGCCGAGGAGGGCTGCAGAGTCAGGTGGTAATTATCTCTGGGTTTGTCACAAGAAGTCACCTCTTTTTCATACAAGTAGTGTGATCCATTGTCATTATAAAAATATTGATTATAGATGCTTTAAGGGTACCACACCTTAGTGATGAAATGCAGTAGAGGTCTCAGTGTCCTCTTAACTCAAGGCACATGTTGTAGCTGTGATACTAGTGCAGTACATGTATTGCCTTCACTAAAAGCTGCCATTGCACCAGCCTGCAGGGTTTAATATTCATAACCATATCCTGACCGGAAGACGAGTGTCAAACACTTTGACAGTGTGTCAAGTACAAGAACCTGGTATGATGAGCTCCCTCATCCCACAGAGATCATTGTCCTTTCATCTGCGAGAAAAAAAAAACAGTGTGCCTCTGCCGTGAGCAGCAGCTTGCTGAATGAACCAGGGATGAGTTTAAATGTGTGGGCAATTTTCCTGTCATGGCTAGGGACAGCAGTGTTGAATCAATCCCCCCCAGGCATGGAACAGCCTCAGGCTATTATATGGGGAGCTGTTACTGCTGGACCCAGGGGAATAACATTGCTGACAACAGCACTCAAGCAATGTGAATCAGATGCCCAGATTAGCCTTCAAACTGGTGGGTATGGCTAGCTTCAGCTAAAGTGTTTAGATGCAGAGGGGAGAGCTAACAATTAGCATGCAAATCAGTGCTGTCTGATTGAGCATCACTTTTTAAATACTCGCGTTGTCATTCTCACAGCTCAGCAGATCTCAAAAAGCACTCCTGTCGGTCATCACCCCCGAGCATTTTGTAGCTATAGTACAGTAAGTGCACCCCCAGCAAGATAGATGGATTTTCCAAAGATATAATGGTGCCTTAATTGCATGTTGACTTTTTGGGGAAAGTGTGATGAAATCCAGAGCAACATTAAGAGCAGTCTTATGCATGTTCACAAAGTGTGGTGGATAGTTCATCTGCTGTGGGTTTTTTTTTTCAATCAAAAGTATTTTTGAAGCTTATAATGAGGGCACCAGGGAAATGATTTTAATGCAGCAATAGAGAGCAAATGAGCAACAGAAGAATAAAGAGCTCAGCATCATATGAAGGCCCAGTTACTTTTTTGTAGGAGCAGCTCTGCTTCAAAAAGCTTTATTGCATACACAGCTGAGAGTATCTATGAGACTAGTCACAGAAAAACAAACTCTTACCAGACTGTAACTCTGTCAAGTCTGTAAAACCAAACCCAACTTTTACACTGAATATCACAAACACTTCTATAACTTAACTTTTACACATAGATAAAGACAGTAGGTTGCTATAGATAGGCAATCTATCACAGTAAGCAAGTTGTTTTCTATCTCTTTTTTTATTTTGGTATATTGAAATTAGCTGAAACTAATAGTTGCCTGGCAGGTAGGAAATCAATCTAGAAACCTGGGGTATGCTTTGGAAAATGGTTGACAGTAATGTAAAGTATATGCAATTTGCAGTTAATGGGCCAAAACCTGCAAAACCACTGGTGCAGTCGTTCAAATCCACTAGGCTGACCCAGTATTAGTGGATGTAATACCACCACGGTATCAAGATTTGTTGACATTTCTATTAAATCTTCGGTCAGCAGTTTGCATTTATTGCCTAAGGATACGATGCACATTCTGGATAAAAGAAATAAATAACTAAAAACCTTGACCACAGGAGATAGCTCTGAAACATATCTTGTAACTAAGAGATACGCATGAAACTCTTCATAACAGCTTAATCATACAATCATTAAAAAAAAGACCAAACAAACCTAAAAACACAGAGGGGACTGTGGGAAAAGAGTATGAGATGTACTTTTAGAAACTTCTCAGCCTTAAATTCATAAAAATCAGAGATCTATTTTTTTTTTTTTTTTTTTAATCAGAAAAGATTCACTTCAGACTATAGAAAGAGATCTCACTGTAATCCACTTCCTGGGGCTTTCATCCCCTCCAGCCTGATTAGAAGCATCCTTTTGGACAATTTCAAAAGGCGGTGGGGGGATGTGTGATTCAAGGGAAGACTGACAAACAGCTGTTGGATATGCATTCCAGATTTCAACAAAGGGATTACAAAAATGAGCTCCTCCAGGGAGTTTATAGAGAAGCAGTATCACATTTGTGCAGTGACTTGCTCATAAAGAGCATAAGAGTCTCTAAACCCTCATAAGCTTACTGTGGGAGCCAGTGGTGTAAAATGAAGAACTGGGTGACCCGATGATCTGACCTTGGTCTATACAACACCCACACCCCCTTCTTTCCCCTCTGATGTGTTCCAGTATACAAGGATTAACTCGTATGCTGCCCTCTGCATGCTGCTATAAACACTGTAACTTTAATACAACTTTAATGTGCTTACAAAGTTACTTTTTTGGACATATGATGTCTATGTGCATTTACTCTGTGTGTATGGATCATTTTTCTCATTCTTTGGACCTGACATTCTCCCCTAATGAGGGAAAGATTCACTTGTGTGAACTTGACCAACTATAAGGGGGAACGGTCTGGTTCTACGTCCAGTCTTGGTCGCTCAAAGTAACAAAATCCACCTACCAGTACCTCTAAAGCTCATTAAAACATTACAGTATACTGCATCTAGTTTGTTTGATCTGTACGAAAACAACCGGGCTGGTGGCTGTGGCTTCAAATTTATCATACAAACATAAGAGTTGTCTCAGTAGAAAGTCAACAAACATATTTCCCAAAACATCCCTTTGAAAAAGGTCCCGTGTGTCAGTCAGCTTCTTCCATCAAAAAGCTACTGTTCATCAGACAGATGTTTGAGGTTTCCACCACATCTGGATGCAAATTAACGAAAGTCAGCTCCACACACAGAGCACAGACTTTTTAAATCCAACTGGATAATACATGTTAAATATTGTTATGAAGCATGAGTGAAGAAGAGGAAAACCTGAACTCACTACTCACTACTGAAGCCAACAGCTCAGATGGAGGAAGAGGTTACAACCTAAATACTGTATGTACAGTAAGTAGGTTGTTTCTTCTATTCATGCTTAGAAAAAAATATCATGTGTGCTTCCTACTATATTATTTTTGTAGTGTTTGTGTTTTGAAAAATTGCAGCAGACTATTTCTGAGATTTGGAGCACTTGCATGTGTTGTCCTGCTTGAAGAAAGCAAAGGACGGCCCACATAGCCTTTACAGACTGTGGACTGAATAAAAGATTTACTTCAGTACAGTAAAATTGCTACAGCGAAAGCACATGTTTATCGCAGCAGCAGACATGTCATGGCTGAATAAAGACCACCATTGTGAGGTCACAGAGGGAGCCATCTGTTCAGACGGCATCTGTAATTTTCCCCAAACGTTTTAGCCGGGACACAGGCAGGTTCTTGACAAAGCATCAACATGTGGCAATCTTTGTTGTATTTTTGTTCACTTTAAGATTACAACACAACACACGCTGGGGAGCTTCAAAATGATAGTAGTGGTCAAGAATAAAACTTCATTTTCACAAACCAAAACCAATTTGTTTTCTCTCTAATAAGGCTGTTTACACAGAAAAAAAAAATCAAATGCAGAAATAATCTTTAGTTAATATCAAGTAATAATACAAAAAAAACAAGAAATGTGAAGGCAACATTTTTGTAGTTTCACCATTTTCTATTTTTAAATCACCCTGGTTTTCCTCCAAATGTCTCTGCTGTTTTTTTAAACTCCCCACTTTAATCTCCTCTGCACACAATTATCGATTTTTATCTGTAATTTGTCTTTTTCTTCAAATACCTTGTCCTTGTCCTTCTTGTCTCTTATCCCTTCAGCGTCATTGTGTTTCTCCTCTAATAGAATTCTGAAACTACCCATTAAGGTGCTCTTGTTTTTCCACTTCTTATCTGATGTCTCCAGCTGCCTCTTTCACTTCACATGTGCTTCAGTCTTTCCAAATCTGCCTCCATGGGTGGCTTGTCATTTTCTCTAAACTATCTATTACTTTTCTTTGTTTGACGTAATCTCTGGTTTTCAGTCTCAGCTTTCTGTGTGGGTCCTGTGTCAGTGGTTTTCACTGTCTCTGCTGTTCCACTGTCCTGTTCCTCTGATTCTGACCTTTACCATACACCGATGGTCATTGCCCAGAAGGTCATTTCTATTTCCTAATTTTGACTTGAGACTTTTTTCTTGCAGTTTAACACCTAGATTTTTTCTTCAGGTGCATTTTAGTTAACAAGGCAGCCAGAGGTGCAACATCTCATTGCTTGCTAACATGCACAGGAAGCCCACCTGGGTCAAGGTCTTGGATTTGATGTTATCCCCAAAGTACAGCTGAGAAGTCAGAAGCATTTTGTTGGATGTTGTTGACTGTAGAAAAAAATGTCTTGATAACTGAAAAACATATGTATTTAATTCACATAATGAATGTACTGTACTGACTGTGGTTTCAGTGTTTATTTCATTTTCACTTCATTTGTTTAAACCAGCTGTTGTTTACATCCACTGCATACACTAATTAAATGCTCCTCTATCTATATAAAATGGTATTTTATGATACTGGTTAGCTTACTGAAAAATGACCATTAGCAGCAGCAGCCACACATCTGTGACCTAACCTTGTTGTTCCCTCAGCTCTGCAGACCATTTTATTGTCTTTTAGCTCAGTGTTTTGGTTTTACAGTCTGGAACTTTAGTATGTTCTTTGTGTGTCTATCTCAGAGATACTCTCTGTAAACACAGTAAATGACAGGGTCATTTCCTGGTTAAATAAAGTTAAACATTATTATCTAATGAAAATCTTCTGGCAGAATGAATATGGTGATCATGACTGGACATAAAACCCTCCACTGCCGTCTTCTGGCAGGTTTCATAGAGGTTCATCGCTCCTCTAATCATCCTGGCAATCTTAGTTTTCTACCCGTTATATAATGGTTACGTGTCGGTACTAATTGTTCTGCTTTATGGTTTACAAGAGGAGCTTCCAGCTCTGCCATCAGTACTGATCAATGTGATCATTTTTCTCTTGGCAGGAGTCTCCATTCTGTGCCTGTGTTTGCATGTGGGCTGAGTTTTTGTTATACATATATATCTTGAATTGATTAAAAAGTGACACATTTCAGAATACAAATGCAAGACTGTAATTTTTTTGTGTTGCTTAAAAAAAGAATCCTGCTAAGTTATATACAACTTACTCATATGTCACCAGCAGAGCTGGTCACCACTGTACCAGGACTAAGCCTTCTCACATTAGTCCAGTGACTCTGAAGAACCTGAGGAAAGTCCTCAGGTGTCTCTGTGACTGGAAACATCTTCCTCTTCCCTGCACTTGTTCCAGAGCAGCCTACTGAAAACATCTGGCACATTAATCCAGATGAGGAAGCAGCTAGTGCACCCCTGAGCTTCATCCATCATCATATCATCGAGGCCGAGTCTGTAGGTGAGCCTGCTCCCATCCAAGCACCCAGTGATGAGGAGAGTTGGTTGTTCTCTTTGTTTCTCTCTGAGTCTGTCAAGGAGGAAATGTTTGAACACCATGGATCCTGGAATACCAGTGATTGATATACAAGCCTCATCCATCAAATTGGGATATTGTGTGGGTGGACAGAGAGTACTTTGTGGCTGACTTCTTTGAAGAGGTGAAAACTCCAGCTCTTGCTCTCGATCACAGTCTGGCTGCCTGGCACTGTGAAAGCAGATCAGATCAGAGTTTTGGTTAAAGAATCCACCATCAGAAGTGCCCTGGTGGAACTTTTTACAGGTCATGATAAAAACTTTTTCAAACCACAGCACCAGAAGGACCAGGCCTTTGAAAATGAGGTGGTAGAACATGTTTACTTCTTGGTGGAAAGGGAGGCAAAGACTTAAATGAAAAACTCAGTCTTCCTCGAAAACCTCAAACGCCTCAACCTGAAGAAAGAAATTAAATGGGAGCTGTGCCATCCACTCAAAGTCATGCTGGGTTGGGCTCTGCCTCATAGCTGACTGACTAAAGAGGGTCTGATTAAAGGTGTCAAGTTGCCTTGGTGGATTTCAGCTGTGGTACCCATAGAGATCCTCTTTGCAGCCAGCACCAAGCCAGAGATGAGACTCCATGTAACCTCAACAACCCCACCACAGGACATGAACTAACAAAGTTGGAGCTGCATCTGCAGGCGGAGTGACCACAAGCCAGGGAGAAAATCTTCTCTCCAGAGATTGTTACAGAGTCAAAGACAGCAGCAGAGTCTGAACAGAAGAACAAGGAGAAGTTCTTCTCTTCGCTCTATAAACTGGAGAGGTGGAGGAAGACCTAGATGCAAAAACAAACAGCGACCTCGAACATCTGGAGCCTCCTGCATATTTCTTTAACTCTGCATATTTCTTGTGTTACAGTATTGCATTTAAAACATATGTGCACATTTAAAAAGACTACTGACATTGATTTTATATTGAGCCAATAAAGTGACTCAGATAATAATTATTATTATTATTATTTTTTTTTTTTATTGTTAGGTGATAAAAAAAACATGGTGCTACTTTGCACACCTTGTTTTTCACACACTAATAGTTTCAGATATGAGAATGGGAATTCTTTCAGCACATTGTTTTTTGTTCTGAGTAAATTTCGTGAATAGAATAACTTCACATTTTGTGGTTAGCACTGAAGCTGTGGAGGTGCTGTTTCCTTAAATACTCTTTTCTCCTGTTTTTGCTGTATCCTGGAGAGCAAGGCTTAGTGAATGTCTTATTGTCTGTTTGTTTCACCAAGGTTAGTCGGCACTTTTTGAGGAGGAAGGTTCTTTTCTTTGTTATTCTGGCTTTGGTTCAACCTGTATTACACTGCCACAATTTCACCTTTTTGTTGTAAAAAATTTTTTCATTGTAATCACAGCCCAGGGTTCAGATTTTGGTCGGGGGAGAAGGGAGGGAACAACATGTTGCCCTCCTGCCCCCCTAGATGGAGGTCTGACAGCACAGTGGGACATTTAGCAGCTAAAGAGTCAGATATTTCTCTAAGACACTGTAAAAGACCAAACCAGAAAAGGAGATGGAATATTGGACTTACATTTGCCAGGGGGCCAGAAACACAGCTCCAAATGAATTCATCATAATGACTTCATATGTCAGTGTTGTGTTTATAGGTTGTTCCACTGCCCCAAAGGAGACAAAAAATCAATTGCTGCTGCTTTAAGAAATCCTTTTAGAGTGTCCTCAGTTTGCTTCACTTTACTGGTCATCATTCACCATGTCACTCTACTGAGCCACTGATTCATATCTGTGTATTTAAAACAAAATCTCGTATCCTGAATGATGGGTAAGAATACCTGTCACACAGCTGACACATACAGACAACACATTTATAAGGACAAATTAGAGACTTACCTAACCTGCAGGTCTTGGGACTGGAGCACCTGAGGAAACCAATATTGGTTTGCTATTTGTCAACAAAATCAGAGACAGACTGATCAGACTAATTATTATTCTAAAAAAAAAACTGAAGTTATCAATATTATTGAAAAAACTTGGCAAACACAATACAAATACATCATGGACTGTCAGACATCAAACACCACCACGAGGTTCACGTTTGTGGTTTTTAGTGAAACGTCTTGATATCTCAATACTTGAAAAAGTAAAAATTATTATTTGATTTTAAAAACATGTAAAACTGTTAAAGTAATCTGCCATACAAAGCAAAAGCAGTGAAGTTGAGAAGAGGAGTTTAAAGATTTCAGGACAGCAGTGTAAAACAGATAGAAAGGTTGTAACGTTTCCATTTTATGTCTTTTTTTATTTTACCCCATAAAATCACCACCACAGAGCCCACACCTCTAAAAACTGCACATCCTGCACTCTGGATAATCTTCTGCAGTATCTACTGACAAACTGTGGTCACTCAGCTTCTGATCCATTTTAACTTTCATTTAAGAAAATTACCTTTAACTTGATCATTGGTTATAGTCTAAGACTAATAGGAATCAAGTGTTTCTGTGTGTTTCTGTTTCTATCTGTTCAAGTAGGTTACTATTAATATTTATTGTATCAATTAGCATTTTAATACATTATAGTTTATGATTTAAAGATAGCTTAACCAGAAAATAGCATAAAATTCACTGGAGCCCAAAAATGAGACGGCAGCTGCTGAGATATATTTAACTATAGCTCTAGCTGGAGTTTTTTCCATCATGAATTGACTGGGGGTGTGTCTAACACTGCCAAGTTAAATATTCTGTTAACACCACTAACCCTCCTGTTAACTCTGGTTTTAGCTCAGGCTAGCAGTTACAGTTAGCTTTCAGTTTCTATAGTCAGTGTTACTTCAGCTGTGTAGTTAGGATACATGCATCCACCTTTTATATAATTATTGTGTTAAATAACATCCAGTTTTATCATTTAGTGTTGAAAATCAGATAATTTGTGTTATGTTGAATCATTTAAACTCTTACTCATCCCAGTAATATGGTACACAGCAGACACAAATCTGTGACTTTAGCCTGTGAACAAGGATCTGCTGCATCTACAAACTGATACAAAGTCACAACCTCAAACCAGAGGCAGCAAGTGAGCAAGTAACATTTACACCAGAGCTCCATGAAAATGTGGCACTCCACCATGTAAAATATTCACATAATGTAGTGTCGTCATTTACTTTTTTGGCTTGAACATAGAGCTTTTCAGCTTTGGTGGTGAAATGCTTAACAACACCAACGCCTCACTTGTAGAACAGTGTAGCACCAGTTGAAAATGCTTAATAAAATGTTAAAATCCCAGCGTAGGGAGGCTTTTTCATCCCAGCAGAGGACAGGTCACAAAGTGAGTTTTGAAAGTCAGAACAGCTCTCGGCCAGGTAATCACTGAGTCACTATTGATCGATGACTCTATCAAACCCACACAGGCATAATGTGGTCACTTTGTACTTTGGTACAGTAGAAATCTTATTTACTGCACCTTTACTGAAGAGACACAAAGGAATTTTGAAGGTTAAATATGTGAAGAGGTGTGGATTGTGGCCAACTCACAGTTTAGGTTTTTGTTCTGAAGACCTCAGCATTTTTTAAAATCCTCACTATGGCCCTGTGTGGAGACATTCTGGAGGTCATGCTAGCACCATTTTATCAGAGTCCAACTTGAGTCCAGGATTCAGGTGAAGGAATAACAAGGTTAAAATCAATAAACTGAGAAATGTATTTCCAAATTCAAAACTCATGGTTATGGGGTACACAGAGGAACAGAGGCTGTCAGGTTCTTTGTCCTGGATGATGCATAGACGTGAACTGAAATCCACTCTAGTGTGGGAAAAACATGGGAAGTCAAAACACCAATAAAAAAGAGAGGGACCAAAGAAGCTGAGAGACATTGTGTTAAACTGAACCCTTTTAGTAAATATCACACTTTACCACCAGAGGGAAAGAATCGAGGAGAAAATAGATTAACAGCCAATAAAACAACTGAAGGGTTTGGTGACTTCTTGTGTCAATAGTACTCAAGTAAGAATCTGCTGCTATGTCAAAAACCAAAATATAATTCATCATGAAGCATGTGATAAAGAAGCAGCAGGTAGCTAAAGATATATGATGCAAAAAACACAAATGACGGACAAAACTACATGCTCTTAAAACAAATCAGATGCCTACAGGACAGAGACGGACAGCAGGATTTGTGACGGGGGTTAAGCTGGTGGTTGTTTCCACAGTCTGGAAGCTGCAATAAAACTTTTATAACGACTGCCACTGCATCTGACTGCCTCACCATCTGTCTGGACAATGAAGACAGCATTATGTGAGTAAAACTAATGAAAACAATGATGTGTGAGGTTGCAGTGACACATCGTAATATGTTGACTGATTACTCAGAACCTCTTCCACAGCAACGGTAATATCTTTTCCCTGTAGCACTGACAAGGCAACAGAAAGCAGGAACAACATCCCTCCTTATGAGAGAGCCTCATATATGCAGTTAATGTGGCGAAACATTTACTTCATCTTTGTTGTGATGCAAACTTCAGTGTTGTTAGCAACAGACATTATTGTCACAGTCTCAATTGTTTACACACTGTAAACTCATAGATGAGGCCAACTGATGATTATTTGTATATGTATAAGTGCAACTTTTTATTTTGCATACATGATGGAGTACCTTGCATAGAATGCATAGAAAGTAAATGAGCAAACTCTGTTTGTGATATTTGCTGCATTAAAGGTTTGGATATTATTATCAGAAGGAGAAATATTAGCAGTTAAATATCACTCATTGATGTTTTTCTCTGCATTGTCTCTCAGGTCTTATTATTAGATCAGGTTAGATGATCTCAGATTCTTCTACAAGATGCAGTAATTAGGTTTTTTAAACCACTTTGTGAGTAATATAGAAATCTCTATGGTCTAAATTAGATGGTGTTGGATCACAGTTCTTCAGTCATGTTCATCAGAAATATATTTTTCAGCCTGAGCAAAAATCAATCCATCTGACACTGGACTGTGGTGAATGACTTACCTGAAAGTCTGGAGTCGCTGTTTTCTCCGCAAATGGATTTTGATTAAGGTCATTTCACAGAATTCTCATTATTTCTTTTTAACAACCCATTAGTTTTCTCAAAATTAACATGAAAGGTTGTTTTTGCCTTGGATGGTACATTAGCAGTCCTTTGTAATAACCTCACTTCATTTAGTTCTTCACTGATAAAGTGTGGGTGATCACGCAAGTACAAGGAACCAAACACCAACCAGGCAATAATCTTTCTATTCATGATGATAGAAGTTATTGGTACATTCATAACTGATTACTTCAACTCACCTTTGTTCATTTATCTCAGTATGTAGATATGAGTATATTACCACTATGTATTAATGGGGTCAAACCTACAATAAATACAAATATTCACCATTAATAATAATAAAACAAAGCATAATGATAACATTAGTTAATTGCATATTATCCTTTATTGGTGTAAATTATCCTCTGGCAATAATCATTTGTCTTCACAATATTAAAATCTGATTAATCTGATTTCACTTTCACCTGCAGAAGAACTTCAGTTTGAGTTCACTTTACTTTGTATCTACACGTCAAGAAGAACAATAGGTAGTCTGAGCAGACTCCCTCATGAGCTCGATACCTCAACACAAGCCAGAATGTGTGAGAGATGATCAAACACAGCTACATGAAAGAAAGCAGTTTAAGAATTTAAGAGATCCTTCATCTACCCAATAACTGATTCTGCACAATACCTGTATCACATGCTGCTGGGTCACTATCTCCCCCTACTGGAGAAACACCATTTGTACTAGAGCACAAATAATACGATCAAATAATGTGCAGTAGAGCATATTAGACTAATATATAGTCTCTATGCTGTAGATTAGTTTATAGATTGCAATTTCAGCAGGCACACTGCAGAGTGTGGGGAGGCTCTAACAGGAGTGTAACTGTTAGACTGAGAGATTGTAGCAGTGGTTTTAATGCAAAGCAGACTGTTATACATCAGGCTTATTTGTATTCCAGTCCGTGTCTCTGTAACCCTTCAAGCACTGGCATGAGAGGCTCACAAGGGGACCTGGTGGAGGAGCTGCTGCAGGGCTCCCAACCTGTCTGTGTCACACAATAGGTGGGCTGCAGTTCAGTTTAGGAGTGGGCTTTTTATAGATTCATGTTTCCTGGGAACAACAATTCAAACTTGTAAGGATAATAACAAACTTTTAACTCTGGTGGGGGGCGCTTTGCAACATAAGGTTAAGTCCCATCATGGCCCAGGTGTAGTTCACCCTTGGCATCCTTAGAAATTAGAGAAGGATCTTCATGGGCACTTGAGGAACAAATGAAAAACACTTGAGGGCATCCACACTGTCATATAATGTATGTCAACATCAATGCATGTGTCTCACACACACAGTGCTTTTTCTTCAATCTCCTCCAACATCACAACAGAGTCTCACCCACATCAACATCAAACCTCAGAGGCTCAGACATATGTACAGCATACGTCAAGTCTGCACAGGGCCTCAGCTCTCTGCAGGGAGACTGGAACGAGACGTCCTGCCAGCCACCATCACAACCCCTCACCCTGCAGTGTGCCAATTGTATTTAGCTATAGCCTCCAGCCCCTCTCCATCTAAACTCTACATCTCGACACCAGACTGTGGTTTGCTCATTTAGAGAACCAACAGCGAACACGAGAAAAAAATGAAAAGCCTCCAATCTACAATGAGCCAACATCCTCGGAGGTTAGAGGGTGATGCAGACTGATGGAAAAGTCAATAATGACCCTCCGGAGCAGCAGGCAACAGGCCCTGCCTGCAACTCAAACTTTGATTATTGAAGGCTCCTGCCATGACTAAGCTTTAAACTGCTAAAAACTGCAATTATGTCTGAGCTCCACAATGTTCTCATTTTCAAAATGTAAACAAAGTTGTTCTTTCCTCTAAACTATAAACATATAAAATGATATATAAAAAAGACCACATACAGATCATACATTCACTCTCTAACTGAATTGCATCTTTGTCTTGAAATAAAAATCACATAAAAAGACATGATTCTGGGTACCTTTATTTTAAAGTTACCAAAACAATCAATGAACCTGAAGCCAGGCTGTGTGGTGTGTGTACAGCACTAACCTCCCCCAGAGGCACTGACCACTCTGACCAGCAGAGGACAGTGTCGTCCTGTATAGAGGACACCTGTGGGAACATCTGAAGGGGGAAGGTGTATCCAGCATTTGTTCTATCATGGATACGCACACACACAGCTGTTACTGAACAGTAATGCTGATCATCACTTGATAATTTTGGGAACTTCTTGTTCCATGAATAACATAAAACTCCATTAAGTGTTTATAAATTGTTACTAACAACAACTCTCAGGTTGCCAGGTTGTGGCAGAACATGTTTGACCACTTACATGGACTAAAATCCACTTGTTTTCTTGTGTAGAAACATTCAAGGTCAAGTCATAGTAATCTTCTGAATAACATGAATATCCACAAATGACTCTAATGCCTGTCGTTACAACAACCAGGAGCACTAAGGAACCATCAGTGGCTTTGTTAAATACCTCCCCATCAGTCAGTCAGAGCTGAAGAAGCCTCTTGAATGAGAAGTGAAACATCTTCAAGTATCTGCACTTAAGTCCAGTTGCCCTTGATTCAACTCTTCTTCTTGAGTGTCCAGAGGGATTCTGGTCATACGATTTTCAGATATAGAGCCTGTCATTGACAAATGTCAAGGCTGAAAAGACAAAGAATCAAACTGAAGCTGCAGTTCACTGCGTAGACTGAATCAATAATCAATACTCCTCTGCCAGTTGATGAGGTGTCCTGTAAAAGTCAACGCACAGCTGCTGATTTCAGGTATGAAGCCAACTACAGGATCAGAGAAAATTCTTCCACTATCTTTGATTTGTACAAAGAATCAATTTTATAGATTATTATAATAATTTATAAAAATGCTATATTTAGAATAAAGCATAACATCAGTACAGTATGTGTATATTACTGCAGAATACAGCTGATGACACTTTTCATTTACTGAAGCACCTTAAACCTACAATTAAGTAGTAAAAATCTCTAGGTGTACCAGTTACCTGTTATTTTGCAGACACTGGACTCATTTAAAAGCGTACAGTCTGTAATTTACAACCCTTCTTGAATTATGCATGTAAATTATTCATTTCATAGAGTGAGAATGTTTTTCATCTGGTATTTTTTTGCTGTATACTGCAGCTGTTGTTTGGGCTGCAGTTTGTTAGTGTGGTGTTTTTAAATGAGGCTGCAGGAGGAGATGAAATATTTGCATGTTTCACACTCATTTCTCCCACATAAACTCTGTATGTCACAGGTTTATCTAAAGAGTGTAACACCTCACCACCCTCTGGTGTCAGCAGAGGTTTCACATCATATTCATGTCTGTATCCTGACTTAGTGAATAACAGACTGTACATTAGACTTAGACAGACTTTACTGATCCCTTTGGGATGACTCCCTCAGGGAAATTAAGTTATATATACTACATATAATATACATATACTTAAGTGTTTACATTTACCAGAATGTACAGTATGTCTGCTCGCTCTCTGTGTCTCTGTCTCATCCTCCACTAAATTCTACCTGGTTTACATTTGCCTGAGGCCCTCAGGATCTGGTCCAGCTCTGTATCTGAGAGCCTCCTCTCCTCACAAATTGAATCTCCACAGACGGCACAACAGCCACATGAATACATGCCAACTTTATTTTGACAGTCTGAATGGAATTTTTAAAGGGGACAGTTGGAGAAAACACAGCTTAGCAAGAACATGTGCAGGACCAGAGGCTAAAGAAAAACCTCACAAAGCAGGTGAAGAAAACACAAAATGCAGCTTGGAGACTCATCTCACCGAGGCTGAAGATGCACTGTCTCCATGTTTTGTGTTCACATTCAACTAGCTAATAGTTATGTAACCATCCAAAGCCCACTTCTAGACTAATGTTCTTACCTCTTCCGTTCAGTACAAGTGAAAAACTGACATTGGTATACATAATGCATCAAGCAGCACATATAATAAGCTGCTATCCTCAAACATCTAACTGTTCATTGTACTGTAAAACCACAGAATCAGTAAACAGTTACCTCTGATTATACAGCACATGGAGAGAGAAATAAAACCAACACAGAGGATATCACTGAGAATATGAGGTGATCCATCCTGAGGGTTTAACAACCATACTTTATAAGAAACCATGAGCTATGAACTCTCAAACTATATGTCTGTGCCAGAGAGACCTGGTTCTTAAAAAATACATTTTAAAAACAACTGAGCTAAACTGAAGAACACTGTTATAGGGTTTCCACTGAGAGGATTATCAAACTCTAACACATCACTTTACTCTGACTCTTTTACCTTCCTCCTTAAACTCTGAATTGACAGGGGTTCTGTCCAATCACAAACAAGAGCTGTTGTCCCGCCCTCTCCGTTTTGTGAAATGCTGTTGTGTTTTGTGAACTGTTGTTGTATTTTCTGAAATGTTGTAGTGTTTGCTGAAATGTTGTTGTGCTTTGACCTTCAGGGCCACTGTAGGGAAGTGTTAATGTAGAAAGAAAATTAATTAAAAGTAAAGTCACATCAAGACACAACTGGAAAGACTGACATGGCACTGCAGAGAGGATCACTTTTAAACTTTGTTTCACTCCTGAATGAAGAATTTGACATTATCATTCTCTTTATTAACATTTTTATTTTTATTACAAGGTTTTAGCCAAATATAATTCTGTAAAAGGAGCAGATTGATTTTGACTTGTATTTTATATCTCCATAAAAAGAAAAATTGTTGTCCCTGAGGGAAAAAAAATAGAGAGGAACTCTAAAAATGTTTCATTCATTTCTCCTAGACATCTTTTTGAACTCTGGTCTGTGTGAAATCAAAATGAGACTCTGGCTCATTTCCCCTGTCTCTCGGTTTTTTTCTCCAGAACAGAAAGATGCACAAAGTCTCAAATTAGCCTCTTTTTAAGTTTCAAGAGAGATTTCATTGAGCTCTAAAATCATTCTAAGAGTTTCACAACTTTTGCACCTTTTCTAGATCTCAGGCAGAGAAATAAGAAGACACCACCTCATGGAAAAGCTGAGCCAGGTCCAGGAGGATCTGGAAAAGTCTCAACACCAGTGGTAGGAGGAAAAGACCCATCTCCTGGCTGAGAAGAAAGAAGAAACCACCGGGCCTTGTGGAAAAGCTGATCAAGGTCCAGGAAGAGCTGGACAAGGAAAGACTCCAACGCTCTTGCCTCCTGGAGTCTGTGCACGTTGTCAAGTTGTCACAAAAGAAGAGAGAGAAAAATTTGAGGAGGAACTAATGGGAAGGCTGACACAGCTTGAAAATCAGATCAGAGATATTCAGGTTGTGAAAAAACCAATAGGGAATCTCTGGGGAGACGGTTCCTCCAGGTCTTTAGAAGAACTGGAGGGACCCAACCTGATCTCTCAACTAATATCACTCCTGATATCTAACCCTTCTCTTAACTGACAAGCTCTCCTTCCTCCCTCTCTCTCTCTCTCTCTCTCTCTCTCATCTCTCCTTACAACCCAATTCTGTCACCCTCTGCCCCCAATCCCTTCCCCTAACCAACCTCCTCCATCCCCCTTTCAGAGCAGCACGGTGGCCCAGTCATCAGGACTGCAGACTAACAGAACTCAGAAGTTGTTGGTTCAGCAACGTCTTCTTTCTTTGAGTTTGCATGTTCTCCCCATGTCTGTGTGGGTTTTTCTCCGGGTACACCGGTTTCTCCCCACAATAAAAAATAAAAAAAGTTTAATTGTACAAGCCATTTAGTCTGACCAAGAATAAAATAGCAAACATTATCGGAATCCACCAAGAACTGGGAAGGATGGTGGCCCTGAAGGTCAAAGCACGACATTTCAGAAAACAAAACAACATTTCACATAACACAACAACATTTCAGAAAACAAAACAACATTTCACAAAACAGAAAGGGAGGGACAACAAGCTCTTGTTTGTGACTGAACAGAACCCCTGTCAATTCAGAGTTTATCCAGGTGATGTGTTCACAGTTGGTAGGTGATAGATATAAGCATAAGAAGCCCCGAAATGGTCATAGAGAGCAAGTATATAGGTGTATATAGGCCAATGAAGGCACACTATCCTATGATACATAAGTTAAATAACCATTTATTAGTCATCAATACATAAATTAGAAGGAGATTATGAAAGAAAGCCTTACTGCTTCAGTGTCAGGCGAGGGAGTCTGTTGTGGTTGTGACATACATTTGTGTGTGTGCTGCTCACACGCAGCTTTATAACATGTCCGATGCAGATGTGACACTGTAGATTTTAATGTTGGAAACAGTCCGCTGAAGCTGTCCGGCTTTCCTGACAGGTGAAGCATCGGCTTTTCAGTGCTCCCCAACGCCCGGCGCCCGGCACCCGGTGCGTGAACGCTGAAGCAGGTGCCAACCAGTGAGCATACCTGTTGGTGAAGGAGAGCCCTGATTATATTTATATTATGTCAATGAGTTAATAGAACACAACATGAGGGCCAGCTGCAGCAGTTTAGCGAGATATAGACACACAGATAAAGTGGTGTTCTAGACTGATTTACATTCTCATTATTAATGACTAATAAATGGCTATTTAATTAATGTGGTCACTATAACTCATGCCCCCTTGTTAGCTAATAATCAACTTAACACTTTTGAAGTAGCCTGGGTGCTGTGTAGTTGTTAATGCTCTGGAGAGAAAGCTGGTCTGTTGTCATGGCTCTCTAAACTTATCTTGTGTGCAGGAATTAATCAAAACATAGGTAGGACTGTAGGATAGTGTGCCTTCATTATATGGCCTATACACATATTTTTGCTCTCTATGCCTGTTCCAGGGTTCCTTATGTTCATATCTATCACATACTGACCATGAACACATCCCCTGGTTAAACTACACACTGTAACTTAGAATCAAGCTCCTTCAAATAAACTGCATCTTTAACCTTCATACATGTGGAGTTGAGTTTGACCCCACAGATATTTTGGTGCTCAGTTCACCCCCGGTGGGTTCATCTTCTGCTGACACGACTGAGCACTGCAGCTGAAGGTGGTTTGAGTTGTAACTCTCTCACTGGCATCAGGTGAAACATATCCCACAGATTGGTAGTTGTTATATGTTTCATATGTATCAGTATTTTTTTTTTAATTTTTCCAAAGTGGGCTTCAGTATGAAATACATCTGCTGTTTGCTGTATCTGCACTTTTTATTTGGGTTAGTGTTGTTTCCTCCTCTACTGCTCCTATTATTGGTAGCTTCTGTAATGATCCACTTTCTCTGCAGGAGACTTAAAAGTTTTGTGTCATCTTGTATATTTTATTATCCCTCATATTCTCCTATGTTCTTGGGATATTCAGCTGCTTCAGTCTCAGGTGTCTCAAGCCAAGACACTCCACCAAGCACTTTCCTCCACAGACAACAGAAAAAAAGAGAGAGAGGAGAGACAGCAGGAGAAAGCAGCAGGAAAGAGAAGCAGAAGGAAGAGCATGTGCAGGGTTTTCTGGAGTGCCTCTAGTGATTCTGTGTCCCAGCACTATCTCAGTTGAAGACAGAGAGAGAGAGCAAGAGAGTGAGAGTGTGTATGTGTGTGAGAGAGAGAGGGAGAAAAAGAGGCTGGGAAGAATAAGGGGTCAGTCCAGGGATTGTCCTCGAAAGGAGAGGAACTACTTCTGCGTGTGTGTGTGTGTGTGTAAGGAATGAGTGTGTGTGTTGTGTTTGCTTAAGCTGGTTTTTAAGATCATTTTTCAGCCTGTACTCAGAGGACATAATAATAATAATCCACAGCCATGAGCCGGACCACCTTCTTTGAGGTAAGTCTCTCCTGTGTTTAGGCCACAGAATGCAATGATTAACTGATGGAGGATTTCATGTGTTAGATTACTGTGTTTCACAAGGCCTCATCTGAGTAAAAGACTCCTCTCAATAATATTTAGTAAAGGTCAAGCAGACTTCAGAAGCAGAAATCAATCATGAATACAGTTGTACTAATGATTTCTTCTGCTTGATTCATGGAAACATCTTGAGAAACGTTTTTTCTTCTTGCAAATACTGTACTGTCAGACAAAAACTTGGAGAATCATTTATGGTAAAGACAAAACAAGTATGTTCATGAATATCTGTCAAGTTAACAAACTCCTCAGATATTTTGAGGACAACACATAGAGTGATACTTAAAGAGCTAAACTCAAAACTTTTGTCATTCTGATGTCAGTGTGTTCTTTCTGCTCATCAGTTTCATGGTGAGTTAGAGAGACTAAACTATGGCTCCCTGAATTCCAATAATACAGAGGAAGTTAAGTTCTTAAAGTCCAAGTTTAACAAAACAAAACAAGGCTGGAGCCCTTTTCATGATTTTTCTTTTGCCTCCAGTCTTGTCTCACAGGGCCTGATGAGCACTAATGAAGAAGTAGACAAGTAATTCTCTGTGAGAGCAGCAGGCCTGTGAGCTCAAGTGAATTTACAACAGGCTCTGGGATGGATGCCATTCGCTCAGTAGCTGTTACATAAAGGCTGCAGGCCAAATTAACAAGCCTGATCTCATGAGGAAAAAATATTTATTATGACCAAAAGATTAGTTAAGATTTTTCTGTCTTTTCGTCAGATTTACTTTACTTCAAATTTACTTTAAAAGAATAAATTGACATTTTGGGAAATAGCCTTATTCACTGTCTTGCTGAGAGTCAGATGAGAGGATTGACACTATGTTATCTTAGCTCAGCATAAAGACTGGAAACAGCTAACTAAACAAACTCCTCCTACCACCATCTGTAAAGCTCACTAATGAACTTGTCAAACAACCACATGATGGTAAGATGTCTATGCCTTGTCTAGCTTTAATGGAACACTGCACTACATGTATTTTCAAAGTGACACTGGTAGAAACCAAGGTTTAGAGTTGTACCTTTTGTGAGCAGAGGGTTCAGTCTTTTTTCTGAGAGTGTACTGGGACAGACGCTTGTGGAAAATTTAGGGCCGACTGTCGATTGGCAGCACACTGAGTGCTTAGTTGATTACTTTCCCTGATTGAAAGAGAAACTCCAGTTAAAGCCAGTGTAAATGCAAAAGGGACAATGGTAAGTGCTGAGCAGCTATATGCAGCTAATCAGAGCTCAGAGTCTGAAATAATGATCCTGAGGTTCAGGATCAGCCATTACATTCATCAGCTTTCACATTAAGAGGAGCTGTTATGGCTGTTATGGCCCCTCTTCAGTTGATATCTATTACTTAGATTATTAAAGCAAGTTATAGTGAAAAGAACAAAATGGATCACCAAATGTCAAACTCAGAGTTTTTTAAAATACACCATGCATACAAAGAATAAGTGTTCATTTGAAAAAACCTCACATAAACAAAGCCTTCAGAGGCACGTACTGTACATGTTCTGTATGACCTGTGCTGTCAGCAGTGCCCTGTATACCCATGAGAGGACAGGGGCATCTGATAATCAGATTTACAAGGGCACAGCACAACCGAGTGCACAGCACTCTACAACTCACAGCCCTCTAATGACACCCTTGATGCTCTTTGCTAACATACAAATGCATCACCGTGTGCCCTGAGAATGCAGCTGATAAGATTAGCAGATGGAAAGCAAAACAAACCCATCTCCCAGGATGCTCTCTACTGAAAGCATGAACACACTTTGTAAAGAGTGACAAGATGAAACACTATTATTCTAATATTCAAATCTAGAATTGTACTTGTTGGGTGTTTTGAGTGAAAATCTCACCGTACTGGTTAGGGTACTGGTTACATGCAAAACCAATATCCTGATTGAAGATGTACTTTATGTCATGAAACTGAGAGTACAACTAACACAATTTTAAAAAACTGATGACTAGAATATTGTAAAATAAGTCTGGACACTAAATTAAATGACTCACCAAACTTGTATTTTTTTGCAATGCAAACAGCAGATGTTCTATGTGTAGAGCTCTCTCTCCCTCTCTTTTCATTCTCATCCTCTCTTTCTCGACTGTACACTCAGCAAATCTTTAGGTATCCATTAGCAGGTTATTACACTGTCCGGTAAGGGAGCCAATTTAGCCAGGACAGCTCTGCTGAGCAGCACAGTATGGAGTGCTTTCAGGGCAAATTGTGGGCCGCCACCCACCATCCTCCTTGCATATGCTGTACATCACTACTGACATGGTCTAATTAAGATGAAAAAGATGTGAGCAAGAGAGCAGGAGGACAAGATGATTCCTTTTTCTCTACCAGATTCAGGTTGAGGTTATTGTAGTTGATCAGGAAAAGTGGACACAGCAGAGCCACTGAGGAGACTGTCAGCTGTCCTCAGCCACGTGGATAGACTCACTGTTTTATTTCTTCATTTGGTTCAAGAAAACCGAATGTGGATCTAAGTGTGTAGACATACTGTCGACCAGGTGACATGTAGTTCAAACTGTGCAGGTAAATAAGTAGAACTCAGACAAGACATGCAAATAACACAAATGTTGCCTGTTCTAAAGCAGAGAATTGGACTGATCTTAATTATAATGTTGGTATTGATATCTGCATGTAAGAACATATACAGGTTTTACTGAGGCTGATAAAGTGCTTTAAGAAAACTTGGTTACAGGATATTCTGTGAGAGAGATACAGATGAAACTGATGTCTTATCAAATGTAAATGCTGTGACATACTTGCAGTCTTCTGATAATGTACAGACACAGTCTGTCTCTGAGGGGGATGTGAAAGTATGGCAGGTCCAGCTTTTACTGCCTGTGGTTTTGTTGCTGAGGTGGCAGGTAGAGTCTGAATCTACAGACCATCATCATTTTTACCACATCCCAAATTCTCAGTGATTGAAAATGAGGCCTGGATGAAAACCTCTGTTTATCTCTTAAACATGTGTGTATGAACCTTTACTGCCTGGGTCTTATTTTTTGATAAAATTGGTACGTCTTGTATTTTTTACAGGTGGAGGTCCTGGATGCCAACACAAGAGAGCAGCTTTGTTTTTTAGATAAGGTATGCTGACATGCTGCCATGATTTGAAGGAAAGCTGAGGCTTAAATGAATACTGTAATGAAATAAGATCAATACAGGATTATTTAAAACCCTTTAACAAACAGTTTCACCACTTGGTTTTGAAATAAGGTTCTGTGGGTTTGAACATTGTTTGGCTGCAACAAGGTTACATACTGTTTCTATTCCATTCAGGTGGAGCCCCACTCAACAATAGGAGACATCAAGAGCCTTTTTCACAAATCATGTGAGTGTTTGATTTCATCTTGTTTGTGACGATTTTTATTTTATTTGTTTATTTGCTGGTCTTGATGTTTTATCTTGATCCTTGACATCCATTCATTCATCCATTATCTATACTGCTTATCCATTAAGGTCACGGGGGGCCTGGAGCCTATCCCAGCTGACACTGGGCAAGAGGCAGTTGATCCCTGACAGAAAAATAAAAATGTCAGAGACTGCACCTAAAACTAGCAACAACAACAAAAAAAAAACCTAATTCAAATTTGGCCTCCATCACCCTGAGAGTCACCCTGTCCTGACACTGCTGCCACGCCTGGAACGGTCTCTGTAAATCCAGTTCTGTGAGTGTGTCGCCATCTGTGACCCAAATCCAGCTGTTCAATCATTTGGGGCCTGGTGGAGATCTTTGTGGACTTGTAAATGGTGCAGCTTTCACTCCGTGAATCGCACATGCGCACCTGCAGGAGGTCACAAAGATGTGTTGACCTAACACCTGGTGCATGCGCGTTACCGTGCTGCACAACATTTGTTCTCAACAGTCAGGAACAGTCTGTCTTTTATTATTATTATTTCGTATCTTTTATCGCACATTTATTGCAAACTAAAGCTTGAATTCATGTGATTCTCTGATCATTCTTATTTAGTGAATCATCTCACGGCACATCATGTGGCATCACTTCCTCAGAGACATGTCCTGTTAAAAACAATTTCTTGTTTACTCCTCTGAAGTCTGCAGTGGTTCTGTCATCAGTGGGTGTCTGGTCAGAGATGTTACCAAATGTTTGCCAAGCCTGAGGCCGTCAGCATCCATGACAGCAGCAGAGCTCAGTGTTATTCCATTGTGATCAATTATGATTGGGCCTGAGGCCAAAATCTGTGTATGTACTGTCAGCTCTGTCCAACCCTGTGTGTCTCTGTGTGTGTGTGTGTGTGTTATCTACTCAGATCCTCACTGGTATCCAGCAAGACAGGCCCTGAAGCTTGATCCCAGTGAGTAGCCATGTTGTCATTATTATATGTGGTGTTTCATAAACAATATTAAAGCTACACAAGGCAGCATGGCTCAAGCTGTTAAACAAATTGGTAACTATTCATTGTTTTAAAAACAAAAAAAAACTAGACATCATTCCTCCACAAACACTGTGAATAAACTGCAGACAGGATCCTTATATTTCCATCCAAAGCCATACAGTGAGTGGTAGAAGGAAAGGAACAGGGGAGGTGCTTAGCTGAGTGCTGGGTTTGTCTCCTGCAAATGCAACTAGAAATGTCATGTTTAACACTGAGCGAAAAGGCTTGTTGTAGTGGAGGTGGTAAAATTATTTAAAGTTGTTATGGAGCAAAAATCAGTAATAGTGTTATTTCATGTTAGTGAACCATCCACCAAAATGTAATTGTTGTTGGCAAAATCTATGTTATATTATAACATTATCTACTGTATATCTATAGGCTGCTATGATAAGCTGGTTTGGACAGTCTTACTCATATTGAGTCTGTAATGTCTACACTATTGTCACTTCTACTGATGCAACCACAAAGACATTTTCAGACCCTACAAATATACTTCATTTATTTATTGCAACTCTTCTTGATATTCTAGAGTTGCATCTAGTTGCATCTGTGTATGATTTTAGTTTCTTCTGTTATTTACTGTATATTTCACTTTCTTTGCTGAATCCCCACAGTTTTGTTGCTGCAGTGACCCAGTTTGGCCCAAAGGAACCATTAAAGTTTCATCTTTTTATTTCAAATGTGAAATCTGCTGTGAACATTGTGTGATAAAGTGTCATACTACAACATCACTGTCACAAACTCAGCTATTCATTTAAACTTACTTGTATTTGTGATACATCTCTCCCCTCTGTCTCTCAGACTAGCCTGTGCTTGTCATACCTTCCACTATATGAAGAGGTTGATAGAGACTATCTTTGTTCATCGTTTCTCTCATGGGACCATGCCTCTCAGGACAATAGTCAGGGTGAGGACATGACAACTACCCTTGAAAAAGACTCACCTGCACTCCCCTCCTTTAAAATGTGTGGCCTCTTTTTCTCTGTCCCATACCAGTTGGTGTGATAATGATTTTAGCCTAAGGTCTGTTTCTAATACCGAATATATATTTTTCATACATCTGTTTTGTTTGTTTCTTCACTCAGAACTGTGCCTATTACTGGGGTTTCTCAGCTTGGTTGGCCTATTATATCAACCACCCTCTTTATACACCTCCATGTAAGTTTGTCCATATACACACAAACACAGACACAATTTTCTGCAGCTTATCAATGTCAGACTCTCTCTCTCTCTCTCACAGCATATGGGGAACTACAAGTCAACTATGCACTCGTCATATTTGTGGTGCGTATACCAATGTCAGAAATTCATGTGTTTATGCTGCATATGAGATACTGTGTAAGTAGTTAGAGGTGAAATGCATATTTCTGCTCCAGATGTGTGAACTGGGAAACTTCTCCATTCACCTAACTCTGAATAATCTCAGAGGAGATGGTGAGTTGTTGGTCCAATCTGCATTGATCAGTTGCTCAGTATTCTGTGTTAATACTACTCATCCATCAGAGAAGAATGAATAATAGTAATAATAGATGTCTATGTCTTTCTTAGGACCCAGGGGTAGACGGTACCCTACTCCAACTAAAAACCCCTTCACATGGCTGTTTTTCTTTGTATCCTGTCCAAATTACACATATGAGGTAACACAGAGTATTTATAGTTATTTCTCATGGTGGGGAATATCTCTGCTGTGTGTTTATCTATATGTCTGTGACACATACTGTAGGTTGGAGCTTGGGTGAGCTTTTCCATCATGACACAGTGTTTGCCAGGTGTGTACAGTATGTCACCTCTGGTTTACATAAATCCAAAATGACACCACTTACTGCATCAGTGTAGCATGTACATACAGACAGTGGACTGCAGGACAACAAGGCTGACAGGGAATGCTCTCTTCTGTTATTGTATGTTTTTTCTTCCAGTGGCATTTTACACATTGTTGGGCTTCATTCAGATGACCATCTGGGCCAAAGGGAAGCACAAAGCCTACAGCAGGGAGTTCAAGGACTATCCCAGCCTCCGGATGGCCATTATCCCCCTGATTCTCTGATAGTGGCTGAAACATAAACTGTTGCAGCACATAAGGGCTGGATATTCACTCCCTACCAGTGTGTCACCAAACAAAGAAGCTGCTGCTGTTGAGTCCAGCACTATGCAATTTTTTTTTACTCATGAATGAACTGAAAGGAGGAGTGGGGATGGGAGCAATAATATCATGGCAATATACAGCATTTCAAAATCCCTGGAAACATTTTAACTGCCTGTTAAGTTTCAACAGTGGGTTTTAGTTTTAGTAGACTTTGATTTGGCATTGTGGTATTAGATAAGATACATTTTCATTGATATTCTGTATGCGGGGGGTGGGGGGTGTTGGCTCTGTCAGGACTTGATTAAAGGCATAATAATGGCACGTCAGCATTGTACCAACCCATATACTTCTTTTCCCTGATGAATGCTTACAGAATTAATAAAGTCTTCAGGTCAAGAGAAAGAAATAAAACATACTCTCATAATAAAGTGCCTGTGGCAGCAAACTAACAGATTTAAAATGTCATGGCACCGTTTAAAAGTGCAACATCACTTTTAAGCTCTCAGGAGGAATGCTGATGAAGCAGACATTTAATTATACTAATATTAAGCTTCTCCAGTCTGTAAACCTCAGATTGTTTTCTTCAGAGAAAAGCTAGCTGTACTGTAGAAATGTAACCTCTGGCATTTATGTGTAGAGGGCTCATCAGGTAGTCAGTGATAACTGCTGTGGTTCTCCAGCCCATACTGTCTAATCTCAGGTTTTTATTAACTGTTAAAAACATTTTTCTAAAAAGTGAATGAAGTGTGTGAAGTCAAACAGTATGTCTGAATAAAGGTCCATGTCTTAAGGAAAAATGAAACTTTATTTGACATGATGCTCCTTTTGAAAACATCATGTTTATGACATTGTGTCACACACAAATATGATAAAGCGCAAAGATTGAACAAGACATTAGCGGCATAAAAATATCAAATTATATCGAAATGAATTTCATAGCAGCAGTAGGATTTTGTAGAAATTATTTGTTATATTGCACTAGAAGATTTTTTTTGGCAGATTGCCAAAATCTCGGTCAAAATTGTGACGCTTCAATTAAAGCTGCGTTGATAAAGTGCTATGGCTATGCCTCTCTGAGTGCTTATTTCATATAGCTAAAGAAGGCAGAAAAGATCATCTCACTTGGCATTTGAAGCAAAAAACACACACAGGGCCTAAGCTCGCTTTTCAGTTCACATCGAGCTCCCGTTACAACCATATACTGAACTTGTTTTGACAGTCACGGTCCTTCTCATAAATCTAAAGCTCAGTTTCATTTTGTTTGCAAGGCCTACGAGGTGAGCAGGAAGTGGAACATGGCAGGCACATAAATGCTCCACACTTTCCAAATTCAAAGCCCACTAACCCGGTTTACTGGAAGAGCAAAGTAGAGCATGTGCAGTGTTGTCACATGTCAAACCCTCAGTCAAACATGATGTATGTCCCACTTAAGAGGTGGCCTCCTTCAGTCCTCACCGTGGTCTGCTCCCTTCCATAAACACAATCTTAAACCTGGGGGACACATCATGTTTATCCTTTGTGACTTTTAGCATTCCAACCTGATTATGCACGAGTTGCTTGTCTCTACGAGGCCAGGGCTGGGACTTTGTCATGACCCTAGAGTGAAATGAAAACCAACGACTGTCTTCCAGGTGAGCTCAATGAGACAAGTTCACTTCCCCAAAGACAAAGGTGTGGTGTCGATATACCGCTGTGCCCCAGCAGCTTTCGGATGCAACACAATAGTGTCGTCCTCTCTTGACTGTTGCTTGGCAAAATTCACAAACACCTACAGAGACATCAAAACATCAAAGTGAACAATGTAGAAATATTTGTTTGAAGCAGCAGGGGGACGTTTGACATGTAACAAGGATATAATGTATAAAAAATAAAATAAATTAATGGATTATTCACAGTTAGTTTTTCTATGCTCATTTACCTGGTCCAGAGTGGTCTGTGACACTGAGTAGTCCTCTATGTTCAGCTTGTCTTTGTTGGCCAGGACCATCTGAAAGATCCGAGCCAGTGAGGAGGAGGAGATCTTGTACTGCAGAGTGTTGTAGTGTTTCTCTCTCTGGATGCAGCCGGGGAAGGTGCTCTCCATGAAAGCTTCAGCAGGATTCAGGTCTGGGGCACAACCGGGCTTTGCTGCCCTGATCTTCATGGTCACCACGTAGCCATCACCAAATCTGTAATAACATTGATGCAAGGTAAATATCAGTTTCATAGAATGTTAACTGGATATCATATCCCCAGAGAGAAAAGTTCAGATGTTGATCAGCAACACAGCAACATGGGATGAAGTAAAAAAAACCAACTTGTATTTGAGATGCTGAATGGTTCCCAAACACTTGAAGGATCCGTTGACCATGATGGCTAAACGGGTACACAGTGCCTCACATTCCTCCATGCTGTGGAGAGCAAACCATAAGAATTCAATTCTGTTCTCGCAGCAGTGGAAGAAAAGATTCAGATCAATTACTTAAGTTTAAATAGCAACACAACAATGTAAAAATCCTACATTACAAATAAAATTCCTGCATTGAAAATCCTACTTACGTAAAAGTAATATTACCAGATAAATATTGGATGATTTTACCTTTTTGGACCTAAAACATTCTGAAACCATGTAAAGACCTAAGAGGGGAAATTAGTTTTTGGTGGAACTGCTAACAAGTTATAGGAACATGACAAAGGTCTCCAACTAGTCTTTTTTTATGAAACTTGATCTGATAAGTAACCAGTAACTAATGATATCAAATAAATGCAGTGGAGTGAAAAGAAATGAAGAGATATAAAGTAGAGTAATATGGAAATACTCAAGCAAAGCATAAATACCTCCAAAATGTACTTAAGTACAGTACTTGAGTTACACACAAAACACACACACACACTCACAGAGCATGCAGCCTACCTGTGTGAGGTGAGAACCACAGCTCGTCTGTCCTGAATAACACTCATGATGGAGTTCCAGAGGAAGCGTCTGGACAGAGGGTCCATACCTGTGGTGGGCTCATCCTGATGTACAGTAACAGTATTAACAAATGCATTAATGCACACACACACAGAAACTTCTAGCATCTTGTCTCCTGCCCAGCCATGTTCATGTAACTGTGTATGTTATATATAAATATGTGTGTGTGTGTATATATATATATATATATATATATATATATATATATATATATATGTCACTAGTGTTGCCCTCACCAGCAGCACCAGAGCAGGGCAGCCAATCATGGCGATGGCTGTGGAGAGTTTCCTCTTGTTTCCTCCACTGTAGGTCCCAGCACTTTGACCTGCATACTCTGAGAGACCCAGCTTCTGGATGGCCCACTCTGCAACCTGAGTGTGAGGAGGAGTGTCAAACTGCAGTAAAGTAAAGCTGGAGGTTTGAAGATCGATATGACACTTGGTTGGTTTCTAGTTTCACAGGGCCTCCGACTCAATAACAGTATGAAACAGACTACTTGTGGTGTCAGGTGAGAAAACATCTCCACTTCATTTTCTAACTGGTATTTACTTCTCTCTCCAAACATGTCTGATTTCATTTTAGACCCAAACATCATGTATACTACACATTAATAATATTTCTAATTTTACATTTTTCACATTTTGAAATGATTTATTTCCTGGTAAAAGCTCCACCTCACCCTGCTGATCTCAGACTCTGGGACTCCACGGAGGCGGGCGTAGAGGTGAAGATGTTCTCTGCCTGTCAGCAGCTCATCTATGGCATCAAACTGTGGACAGTATCCCATGTTCTGGTGAACGTCCAGGATGTTGGTTAAAATGCTGCAAGGACAACATCATGGAAACAAGTAAACTGTGAGGAAGAGGTCTCTCTGAAAAGACTGCAAAAAGCTGATCAATATATCACCACCTCTCACATGATACTGGAAACTAAAAACATGGATCAAGTGCCTGGGTCAATATGAAGACTCTTAGAACCGAAATTACAATGATGTTAGGTGTATTAGAGATTTGGATTTGGGGGAAATGCTTGGGACAAACAAGACTGCTGATTATGAGACTCAGTATTGTTAATGAAATGACCATCTTGGTTGCTTCTTATTCATTATATCATTGTATTACTAACCTGTGACCAGCAACTGCAGCTTCTCCTGAGGTGACATCAATGTCTCCTGTCAACATCTTGAACGTGGTGGTCTTGCCTGCTCCATTTACCCCCAGGAGACCAAAGCACTGCCAAGGATCACAAGAAAAAACACGATAAATGGACAACAATGTGACCTGAAGATTCCGTCTGATTGGTTTAATCGTACAAACCTCTCCAGGTGACACGCCAACACAGATTCGGTCCACTGCAGGGATGATTGTTCCTGTGTATGTCTGACAAGGCAAGACGAGAACAAAATAAAGACAAAGGTGGAAGTAGGTTTATTTTTTCGTTTTTGTCCATGATTGATGATGTTTTGAAAGTGAAAATGTGTCACCTTTGACAGGTCTCTTATGCGTAAAATATCTGTTGTTTTTCCAATCTGGTAGATTCGCTGTCTTTCCTCAGCCACATCTTTATCTTCGTCCAGAAGAGGAGGTTTTGGGCAGTCTGGTATCCTGCCAGTGGAAACCAGTCCGCAAATTAACCAGTGCACCAGTTACATCATGTTTTATGTTATTGGGAACAAATCCTCTGAGTTTCTCAAAAGCTTTTCAAAGGACCAAGACTTGAGCAGCATTAGTAAAGCTGGTATCCTAATTCAGACTCACTCACCAGTGATCCAGGAAGAAACGATACTGAAAGAGAATGTTAAGGACGAAATAGACAAATCCTTCAACAGTCATGCAGAACAGGTTCTTCCCAATAAAGTCCCAGTTATAGGGGTCTGGACTGTACTCCTCACCTGAAGAAACATAAGAACATTACACACCTGTCAATGACACTTTTCATTTAACTTTTCAAAAGTGCTGGCCATCTTAAAACTGACTTGACACATGTAAAGTATTAGGTTTCTGATCCAGGCCATGACCCAACATTCACTCAGAGTGTTGACATAGTGGCTGACAGTTGGAGGCTTTTGCTGCTACAAGTATTTGCTTGCTGGGCTGTGAGGGATGTGAATCTGTGTGTTGTGCTGTTACCGAAGCGAGCGTAGATATCAGCCACAGCCTGGTTCATGGCCATGTCTATGAGACCACGTCCCAGGCAGTAATGGGGGAAGATGAGCAGCATGGTCTTTAACAGCTGATTTAACCTGTACAGAGCCTGGAAAACAACCCAACACACATGAATGTGGGTGAGACAGAAGATGGATAGATGGGGAGGAGAAGAGAAGAGGGAAAGGTGAACCCTGGTCTTACTGTGGTTCCCTCGAAAAGGTCCAGGATGAAGGTGATGGCGCTGCTGTTGATGCCAATGAAGAGGTTGATACATGACAGAGAGACGTAGGCTGTGCTGGGGACGCTGAATATGTAGGACATGGGGTACATCATGGGTGTCACAGACCAGCTGAGGCAGAGAGACCAGGATGAGAATGAGTTATGCACAGTAACTGTCACAATCTTATGCAAGACACTGATTATGACTCTGCCTTCAAATCAGCTTATTAAAACAATCTTAGTGAAGAGCGGGAGCTGCTGGACTGTGCATGGGTGGGGGTAATTTAGGGTTGCATGTGTTTCCCTCATATTTGTTATGATTGTAAACCTTACAGTTAATAAATGATCCTCACCAATAACTGGAGACAGTAGAATTATCACAAACAAATATTACGAGATTCACAGCCTCAAATCGTCTCTACACTGTATTCTACTTTATGTATTAAGCTATCTACAAGACACAAAAGTCAAAATGTATTATTCTAAGTTTGAAAAAAGCAAACAAACTTATGAGAGGTTATAAAACAGCAGCAATAGCTGAACTAACAAGACTAAAAAAAGCTGGAATACATAACATTACAGTACTGGATGCAAATATACAATATATATATGTCCATAAATTGATTTGATTGAGTTTACATGTGCTCGGTTATATGATATAAATGTACAGAAGACATTGCAGTGCTGGGCTGGGTGTGTCCAACCAGCATGAGCTGTGGAGTAAATTTGACCCAGAGGAGTGTAACAGTGATCTGGTGATGACAGTCGCTTACATTTAAGAGGGATGATGAAAAATATCTGCTAAAGGAGGCATCTGAAAATCTACCCATTTGTCCTGTGTTAGAGTCAAAACAACTGAGGAGAGACACTAAGTTGAACAGGAAAAAGAGGGAAATATATCATGAAGCCACTCGAAGAATCAACTCAAGCAGTACAGTCTCTCTTTTTGACAGGTCATTTGTGATCCAGTTAAGTCAACAAAGGAAGATGCTGGAGTTTAATTATGTCAGCTTGCTACAGGACACACATGTGAAAATACTGAACCACTGTTCACAAATGTTAGCAGTGTTTCAATCAGTATAAACGCATCAGTGTTATTTTGATTTTGCTTTTTTTTGTTTGTTTGTTTGTTTGTTTCCCCTTTTCTTACCCATAGAGCATGAGTAGGGCAATGAGTGGTTGGAGGTTGGTTGGTGAGGTGTAGCACTTCTTATCAAAAAAGATGAAAATTTCCACAACCATCGCTGCACTGATGGAGTAATTCACCTGGAGAAAGACACAGTCAGAGTAAATGCAAGAAAACCCACTGTATTTTTTACATTAGTTGTAACATTGTTATCCTTAGTGTCACATCCCCTTGGTTACAGCTAATATAAGCCAGAAGGTAACAGGGTCACTGTACCATGTCCCAGAGGAAGTTAGCCATCCAGTAGACCAGTGGACTGACACCACTGACAAACTGCAGGTGTTTGGCCTGGGTGACCCTCTCCTGGATCAGATAGAGGACGAAGCTGGCCGGGACAAAGGACATGGCGAAGATGACACAGATGGCCACCACTGCATCCACTGAGGTGGTCAAGCTAGGGGATGGACAGAGACATGGCTGAGTTAAAAAAAGCAAAAAATTTATCAGCAGTATTTTATTTAACATATTTTTTTTTACCTCTGTGAATGTGTATGTTACAAATGGTTTATTTTAGACTGCACGTGTCACACCTGGGGTACAACCCCTCCTTACTTTTCCTTGTAAATACCAGAACAAGATGAACTAAGTGGATCAGGAGTGTGTGGCTGCTGGTCACTCACACAGTGATCTCAGAGAGCTGTTCTTTGGTGAGGTTCAGTGGGTGGTTGATGGCAGTGATTCCATACTCGTCCAGATTAGCTCCTTTGGCCAGGTTTGCACGCAGGATGGCGTTGTTGGCCACGTTCATGAAAGATACCATTGCATGCCAGCCCTTATTGTTGTACCACACCTGTGGAAGACAGTGAATGATAAACTTTGACCACTTCTGATTTATAATATACTGTAACAAAACAGTGTAAAGCATAAACTGCTGTATTTACTTGGTTTGTGTTAGTTGTTTAGTTGTTACAGCCTGTTATACTGTGTTATACAATGAGACAAGCTGATCACCGTGGCAGTTTTCATCTGACTGCTGAGGCTTGTGGACTTACCTTGACATTGTTTTGAGTCTCCATGTACCTGAGGAATGTCCCTATGTCCTTCAGTGTTTGTTTAGAGTATTTCCCCTGTGAGAGGCACAACAAGAGGAATCAGAGAAGAGCAAGAACACACATAAACAAAGACAACAGTGAAAACATACTGTTGAGTTTTCAAGCCATACCCCAGTAACATTGAGCAGTCGTCCCAGCTGTGCTGCCAAATCCTGGATGGTCTTTGACTGCAGCTCTAAGAGAGGAAGCTCTCCTCCCACTGATATACCTCCATACCTGGACACCACAGAGAAAAGCCTGCTGGTATCTGGAACTGGAACTGGAACTGCAGCTACTGCAGACCAGGATGTACTACATCATTACAACCACTGGAGTGAGAAGTGCACCACAACACAAACAAGTTAAATCCCTAAATTAAACAAATCAAATTTGAAATTACCTTTGTTCATTCACCCAATACTTGCTCTTCAAGCTGGAAAGAGATCACACACACACACACACACAGATTACATAAAGCAGTTTATCTGTTTGTACTTAGTAGGTCTTATATTTTCAGTTGGTGCAAAGAATCAGATACCTGGTTCTGATGAGACTGGGGTAGGTCTTCACCAGGTAGTCAGAGATGTTCCTGCCTGTCAGGTCCATGAGAACATCTCCTGTTGACTGGATTCTCTAATGCACAAAATAACACACAGTACACGTTTTATTTAATACTCGCCTATGAATGTATACAGTCCTCTAAGGATTTTAGTTGAACACATGGAAGTGATAGACAACAGTGTGTGCTAAAGGAATCTAGTAGTGTACATACTGTGCTCATTTTCAGTATCAGTGACCCATCCACGTACCTGTGGAGGTGGCAGACCTCCAGCTCCCTCAGGGCACACAGGTAGCATGGTGAGTTTCCTGGGTGTGCTGCACTGACAGTCTGGAGACGGTCTGAGGGAGTTCCACTCTGGACCAGCCAGCATGTCTATCAGAGCAGGGTTAACTAGGGGCATCTCCCACTCTGTGGTGATGTTGTTACATGGGAAATCTCTGCCAGTGGGGAGAAGTGTCTCACGTAGTCAAACAAAACAGCACAGAGGACAGTCTGAAAAAAAAAAACAGATCTAAAACTGTGGCAGATACTCACTCCAGTGGTTCATCCACCATGCAGCGAGTCCCAAAACCAGGCTTGTCCAGCAACACCTCACCAAAGTATCTCATCTGAGCATCCATAGGACGCTCATTACTGCAGTGGACAAAATGTTAAAATGTTAAAAGTACAATTTAAACATTTAGCCTTTTTAGCCAAATGCAATTTAAAGTATTGTTCAGATCCTGTAGAATACAATAATTCAGTAAAACTCCTGACCGCTGGTGTTTATGATCACCTGAAGAAGGTGTACTGTCGTCCATACATCCAGGGACTGAGGGTCAGACTTGGATACTCCCCAAAAGGTGGAACAATCAGAGTGAACGTCAGTGCCAGGAAAACAAAACTGGCTGGCAGCACAATCTGCCAGAGACAGAGACATAACTATGATTTTAAAACCAGACAAAAAACAGTCTGACGGTGGCCTACATGGGACAAAATGTCCAGGGTGCCTGCTGTTTCAGTTGTTAGATCAAGGCCTTGGTATTGATCAAAAAAATATTACGTCACACAGCCAAGGTCAACCTTGTTTTCAAATTTAGGTTGCATACGATAAATGCAAATCATATCAACACTTAAACTTAAAACAGAAAATGCTATAAAGATTACAGTGGTGTTTTGGATGTGAGGATTATTGCATGATAAATTATAGTAAGGTTACCTGGGCGAAGAAGTCTTTGTAGGAGCGGGTGGCGTGATGCAGCCTCTTGATCAGCAGAGCAAAGAACTGTTTGATGGTCAGACACAGGCCTCGGACCTGGTACGATCCCCTGCCTGCACCGCCTTCTAGGACGTCACACGGGCCCTGGCCATTAGCTCCATCTGTCTCTGGAATACAGAGTTCAGGTTAAGTTGCACAGAATGATTTGCACAGACAGTGTCAGCTAAAGAGGCCAAGCCAAGCAGGTTTAGTCTTCTGTGAACACCCACCAAAACGTACTAGCCTACGCATCGCCAGCATTGCTCTAGTTGTCTACAGGCATATAGTTCAGCATATTTTACAAGTTTGGATAAAAATGTATCTTATAATAAAGCTGAAGCTTTGTTGGCTGAAGCTCTCTGCATTATACTGTTGTCAGGAAAAACACATTTCAGCAATGGATAAAATAATGTTTTGAATGGGTGAATAGGTTTCATATTTCAAGCCTCTTAAATGACAGAAATTCATGTTTTTCCCACAACAGCAGTATTTGTCCCGAGCTGCAAGCTGAAAGCCACTTTCACCTTGTTGTGGTTCCATATCAACAGCCACTCTGTTGTATCCACAGAGACTAGCTCGAGAAATCTGCTGCAATGATTTCTTGTCTGGGAGAGTTAGAGAAGTGGGATAAAGAGGATACGACTCACATGATGAGAGGCAGGCGGAGAAAACAGGGATGGTAGAGATACAACTACACACACACAACATCAACAGGAAGAGAAAAAGTGCTGTTGTTTGCTTTTTATACCTTGTGTACATTTCCTGTTGGTTGCATTCCCATCAGCAGTGACCTTTAGGAAGATCTACAAAAAAAATTGTCAGGACCCAAGATTAACAGATGCTCATTATGAAACAGAGCCTAATGACTGTGAAGGTGAGAGTGAGGCAGTGACTGTGTGTGACAGATTGCCTCAATAAAACTCTCATTGTTTTCTTTTCAAATTGCTGTTTAGCAATGAAAATGAAAATATTATTTGTATTTCAATATCTACAGGCAGTCAGTGTCAGTTTGACCGATTGTCTCATTTTTTCGAGTGCTGGGACCACAATGTAAATTTGTAAATGTTTATTATTTTTTGGATTTTATTATGATTACTACAACTGCCGGCATTTATCTTGATGTTAATTCCACACACCTCCTCCAGCGATGTGTCAGACACACCGAAGCTGCTGAGGCCAATGTCCACCAGGGTTTCCTCCAGCTCCCTGAAGAGGCTGGCATAGGCCCTGGGCTGGAAGTTACGGTTGGGAAGCAGAAAGGTCAGCTCCTGACCAATGACTTCGATCAGACGAGCCTGTGGCACGTGATGGTGGACCAGGGCTGTGATGCTTTCCATGTCACCTGGAGACGAGAGGAAGAAGCTGATTTGTTGATTATTCTAAGCTCTGTCAAGTCAAAACTGCTTTGTTCATTTAATATCTTCTCCTTCATTTACACCTGTATCTCCTGCATCCTCTCTGCCACCTGTGAAATTCAGTCAGCTGAGTACAATACTACTTTCTTTGCTGTCTATTACAGCTACTGTTGGTGCTGCAGCAACTCAGGGTTTTTCTCATACCATCTTACTTGCCTTGCCTCTAATGCTTTCATGTGTTTGACCTTTAATAGGAATACAGAAGGTGCACAGTAACTGTTAGAGTTCAGTGAGAACAGGGTGTTTCTAGGTGTGTTGACAAAAGGTAGAGTAAGTAGACTGACTACAATCCAAAGCAAAGACGCTATGACTAAGAGATACTATTTCATTGTATTCATAATTTTGAAGATGAATGGCCTGAAAACAGGTTAGAGGAGGTTGACAATGACCTTGGCGTGACACACTGATCCCTTAAATATCCCTTAGATAATACCGTGATGGCAACCTTACCGTCCATCTGTCTGTCTGCAGCCTGGATCTCCTCCACGTTGGCTTTAAACTTGGAGCATTTCGAGCAGTTACAGGAGCAGTCCTCTGTGCAGTCGCAGCTGGCCTGGAGGATAAAGTGTTAGCAGAAACCATAATTGGCTTTTTGCTTCCTCTTAATCTCAGAAGGACTCATTTACATACAAATCACACTGGTGAAACCACTGTGTTCGTCTGTCTTTTACTAAAAAATGAGGTGTTGTATCATCTGTTTCCTCTATCACTTGGATACACCTTCTTCAGTAGGGACACAGTACATTGGAGTGTTTTCTTTGCTTGTTTGATTATTATTATTAACCAGGGTTTCAGTCCAGAATTTTAGCAAAGTGAGATCTAAATGTTTTCCTGCCCAGATTAGTATTTAATTCTGGTAGTACAATGATTCCACCTGCTGCACAAATCTATGATTCACGTCCAAAACTACCACTCTCTAACATTTTAATATTCACTACTCCATTTTCTCACCTTGGGAGTGTCCTGTTTCATTCGTCGTACGAGAGTGAGGTAGAAACCAGCACCAAAACAGTTCTTGAGGAAGATCGGGGAGCCGCAGCAGTAGAGGCGACCCTGTGAGATGATGGCCACCCGGTCACTCAGCAGGTCGGCCTCGTCCATGTGGTGGGTGGACATTATCACTGTGCGCCCTGAAAAAAAGGGACAGGGTGGGACAATGAAGCAGGGATAAAGAGAGAGAAATGAAAGAGGGAAAGATGTTTGATGACTCTCATTTGGTTTCTTACTTCAATCAAGTACATTAAGATTCCAGTACAGTTTGATTTATTGTATTATTGCATGGACAACAGCTTTATGTGAGAATGTTTTTAAGGGTTCACTTAAAGAACCATCTGACCTGCATCAATGATGCCATGTTCTGTGCAGGACGTAGGTTTAATTTTTGTTGCCTGACCAGACAAACCTGTCAGGCTGTTCATCAGTAGCATGGCAGCTTGCTACTTTTTTCATTATATAATTATCATTAAATAATTATCATATAATAATATTCGTTATATGAGGTCTAGAAAATATGGTCTAATGAATTATACTCAGTCAATGAAATATTTTCCCATGTACAACACTATGTTATACGGTTGGTTAATGTAACAAAAACAAACCAATTAGAATTCATTAAGAAAATAATAAACAGGGGGCAGTCAATGTGGTGCTCATGGCACATTTCAAATCTAAATTAATGCATTATTGTAGTGCATAACGGTTACAACTTATGTTCATAAATTATAATAAAAGGTGTAAAGGTTGCCAGTGTGCAGCAACTGCAAACTGTGAGTTGAATGTTCATATTAGATTTTTTTTAAATCATATTTTTTCTCTGTGTTTGTAATATTGGTAAAACCTCCACAGTACCATGACATTAGAACTCTATACTGTTCTCTGGCTGGTAGGTGTCAGTGTTACCTGCACGGTATTTCAGCAGCAGGTCCCAGATGGAGCGTCTGGAGTAGGGGTCCACCCCTGACGTGGGCTCATCCAGGATCACCACCTTAGCCCCGTCAACAAATGCTAAGGCCACTGACAGCTTCCTCTGCATGCCTCCTGATTCAGAACATTATACAGCACTGATGGGTATTTGTGTGTGTGTGTGTGTGTGTGTGTGTGTGTGTGTGTGTGTGTGTGTGTGTGTGTGTGTTTGTGTGTGTGCGCAGTTTCCCTGACAATAAGCATTAATACATGTGCACATACTCCTGCATCCAGACAGACCTGAGAGGTTCTGGGTCAGTTCATCCCTCTTGTGAGGTAGACCCAGATCCTGCAGCATGTTCTCCACCTCTTCCTCGGCCTCTGCTATTGGACGGCCTTTCATCAGTGAGTAGAACAGGATGTGCTCTGCTACAGTCATACTGATGGACAACAAGAGAATAACACTGCTATTCAGTTGTGTACGCAATACTCAGTTGTGGTGTGGTGTAAAATGCAGTATACAGGCTTCAAAACTACTGAGTCATGTCATTTTGGGGCCTCTTTTATGGATGTTTTGACTAAATGTGTGAGGGCAGTTACATACTGCTGAAAAAGGATGTTGTGTTGAGGGCACATTCCCAGAGACAGGCGGATGGTATCCATGTCTGTGCGGATGTCTTTGCCATAAATGGTGGCTGTCCCTGAGGTGGGAGGGAACATACCAGTCAGAATAGACCTGGGAGAGAGAGAGAAGTAGAGAGACATTTTAGGACATTTCTCTACATGTTCAGCATTCAGTGTATTGGTGTGTATATAGATGAATGTACAGCATCTGCATGACGTACATGGTGGTGGTCTTTCCAGCCCCATTGTGGCCCAGAAAGGCTGTGATCTGGCTCTCGTAAAAACTGATGCTGAGGCCATCCACTGCCAGTCTGGAGCTACTGCCAAACACCTTGACCAGGTCCTGGATACAAACACCCTTCACCAGGTCAGCTGGTTCTGCCTCAAAGAAGGACTGGCCTGTACACAACAAAGACAGCCACATACAGAACACCATAGCAATTTATCTTAAAGACATTTAAAAAGTAAAACAAGTAAACAAAGCAACAGGATGATTATTAATAAAATAAGTTCAAATAAATTCCAAAAAGTGAGCTCAACATCTCATCACTATCTCTTTTCAGAAAGTCACAAAAGTGTTATGTCATTTTCTGAATGTGAATGAAAGAGGCAGGACATATATGAGGTCGGGGGATTGGAATGCAAAGAAATCTGTTTCCGTCACTTATTAACCAAGCAAACTGAGAAAGAACTGAGAAGCTAGCACTGTGTGTGTTCACATATGCCAGCAAGTGCAAATACACACAAGGACATTGAGTTCCCACACAATGAAACTGACCTGCAGAGAGAGAAAGTGAGAGCAAAGGTCTTTATAAAATAATATGCAGCTATTCTACCATCTTTGTCCTGGTTCTCCTCAGCCTGGTTCTCCTTCCCCAGCCTCTGCCGTTGATCCTGGTGTTCACATGAAGTGGTCTCCTCCAGAGTCTTGGGTTTTTCCTGGTTCTCCTCCTCATCTTTTTTCTGCTGCTCTCCTTGCTCCTTGTTTGCCAGGTTATCAAAGCCTTTTTTATCCAGTTCAAGTTTGTTGTTGCCTAAAAAATAACAAAATGCAAAACAGATCTTGGGCTGAAAGTGGTGCCATTATGTCACAGATAGACTTTACAGTCTAAGGCCCTGCTGGACATGTTAAGTTCAGGATAAACCTCAGGATAAATGATGAGTAATACACTTACTTGAAGCTGGAGCCACGGTGTTGAGCCAATAACAGGGAAGGAGAGGGAAGTAAAATGGTCGGCCAATACCGTACTGTCCTGTGATGGAGAGAAAAAAATACACAGAAATTATCTATAAGTAATATGATAACATATACAAGTGGAGGTTCATTTCTCTGTAATACACTAACCAGGGAAGACATTGTCCAGGTACCAGGCCAGCACAGCATACAACACAGTGTCCAGGCCCATCATACAGATGGAGGTGAGGAAGGAGAACTCGTCTCCCTCCAGAGGGCTAGTCTGGATGTTGTCCCACTGCAGACCCAGACCCTGCTCCTCATACCGTGACAGGTACTCTGTCCCAAAGCCAAAAGCCACTTGGGACAGCAGACTCTGAGGGAAGAGACATGAGAGGTTTTCAAGACTGATAGATGGAGCAAAGCTGACTCACTTTAATGATTGATTCAGTAGATTTATATTTATTAAATCTTGTTTGTAATGTGACACCCACCACCAGGATCTTCATGTCTTTGGTGATGCGGTCTTGCCAGGCGAAGAAGAAGATGTGCGGGAGGTAAAGGGTGAAAAAAACAATGCCGCAGCAGGCTGCTGCCAGGTTGGCCTGGTTGAAGAAGACACTGAGGAGGAAGCATTGCATGATGGTAGCCATGGTGAAGGTGAGTAGGAAGAGGAAGAGGATGAGTGGATCACTGTAGTTCAGTACTCTCCCTCCCTGTAGGCCAGAGAGAAACACACAGTGATGTTTTCAGTTACAATGCTCTGAAAGGTTCTCTGCACAGGAAAACCAAACAAAATTCATCTTTGTATAAATACCTATGGAGCAGTAAGTATACATACTGTGTGAAAGTAAGGATATTAAATTAATGAAGTGAAATAACAGAAACATTTTCACACTTCATTTGGGTAATTAGCAATATAACACGTTGCTTTATGCAACTTCACCACTAGAGGTCAGAATAGTCCATCTTTCTATTATGGGAAAACTTCTGTCTTTTACAAGGTAGAAGTGTTAATCATTGACCAGCTGATTCCTGCAAAGCCGCTGACAAAATTCTCATGATGTCATGGTGTTCACAGCTCTCTCCTTAATGATTAAGAGAGTAAGAATGCAATTTGTGAGCTACTATTATTAATTAGTTATTTCAAGGAAAAAGATGTGATAATGATTTTAGGAAAACTAGTTGACATTTATATTCAGGCAAGTTAACATGATCACAGACAAGCTGAATTAATTTTTAAAGGTAAAGTATGGATTGTAGTATGAAATCTAATTGTTAAAAAAAGGCAACTAAATGCCATTTAGTGAAAAACTGAAAGTTAAGTTCACCGGAAATGTGCTGGAATATGGAGGAGAACAGTCTACACACACTGTAGCAGCTGGTTTATATATTCATCAGTTTTTACACCTGCCTCAACATAATGACTACATATGGAATAAATAATATAATATGGAATACATTTTCCTCACCATGATAATGATGGTGAGGAGAGCAGTGCTAGTGCCCATCATGATGAAGCTGTCAATAAACCAGGTGGACCAGATGACGCCATTGGTGACACCCATGCCCTTCAGGGTCTCCTTCAGACGGAGTTCCTTCTCTAGAACGATACTTTTGACTATCATGGACACAGAGTAGACCCAGGCCAGTACCATGAAGATGGGGAAACAGCGGTTCAGTGTCAGCATGAAGCTGGATGGAGGAGGAGGAGAGGAAATAAGATGAAGGAGAGGAATGTAGTGACTAATGCAGGAAACCAGAATTGTGTACCAAACTAAACACTGTAGTGCTTAATCATGACTGTGCCTTAAAAATCAAAAGCTAAAATAAAGTCAGCAATAAATTCCACTATATGTAAAACAGGATTTAACTTTGTGTATTAAATTCACATATTTTCCACTCACAGATCATCCACATAACAAGGGTAAGGCATCTGCTGAAGGTAAACACCCAGTGGCCACTCCTTTCCTGTATGAGTCTTGATGATCCCATGTTCTATTATGTCCTGAAGGTAAGCAAAGCCACCCCAAACATAGCGGAGGTCATCCATAGGATCAGCTCTGGGGCCAGGATCCCAATACCTGAGCAACATATACATATTTAGTCTCTAAGTTTATCATCATTACATTCTTCCAAACTCATTGTTTTCTCTTGACTTTGATTCTAACCTGTCTTTGACCTTATTGGTGCGTTCCACTGAATCAATATCCATACGGATCTTGAACTTAACATGAGGCGGGACACTGGCAGTCCAAGGGTGCATATTTACGAACACAAGGCCTGCCCAGAACTTGCTGTCCTCCAAGAGGTCCAAAGCCCGGTAAGTGACGGCATCCTCGTCAGGCAGAGCCACAAACTTATCCAGGATTACACACTGGGTGAGGAGGAATGAACAAGACAGAGACAAACTGATCTTAGATCAGGATAAACCCTCGGAGACAGAGGAGGATCAGCAAAACAGCAAAACAACATTTTACAAGTAGTAAGTGGTGTGGTTGAATTTCACTTTTAAAATGTGGTACTATCAGTTTAACTTTAGATTTATTATCCGTGAGTTTCATATATATTGTAGAAAAACTGTAGCTATAGCTGTAACAGCAGTCAAAGGTTTTGCAGTTTTCAAATAGTTTTATTTCTAAGTTTATATCTTTGGTTGGTCAAATGTTTTGCCTAGTAATATGACTTAATATTAAGAGTGTACAGCCATGTCAACAGCTCTGTGAGGCTGTACGTGGGCACAGTGGTGCTTCAAGCAAAATGCTAATGTCAACATGCTAACATGATCACAGTGACAAATAATGTCTGAACCAATGTCTGTTCAGACATCTCACTCAAAAACACAAATGTGAACCTCATACTGGAGCTAGATGAAAAGTCAGAGGATCACCCAAGTCATCGTCTGGGAACCATGAATGTCTTTACAAAATATTGTGTCAATCTGTCCTGTAGATATTGAGATTTTTCCCCAGATCAGACCAACACTTTCATTCCGTGAGCCATGCTGCTAACTCAGCTAAAATCTTATTAACTTTAAAAAGATATGATCAGATGTGAAACTGTGAAAGTGTTAATTAGTCAGAGGTTAGACAAAAGAATGCCTTCTTTTTAATCCTTTATACTTAGCATTTGGATAGGTCAGCAGCATCCTTTTTTTTTTTTTTTTAAAAAGGTGAGAAAAGCCAGAGATACCAGTCTATGAGCAAATCACTATACTCTTCACTCTACATGCACATTTGCAGTGACATTTGAGCAGTGATTGTTTTATTCCCTGTCAAGCATGTCTGATACAGGCATCACTGTGAGCCTAATGCAAAGAGGAGGGCCTGATCCAGAGGAAACACTCCCAAACAACTATTTCCACTGAGGATTGCATGCACAGGTACCCCCCAAGCCCAAACCCCAGAGCCCGGCACACACACACACACACACACACACACACACACAGTGTGCCGTGCAAACAGACACAACTCAAACATACTCAGACACTGTGCATTTACAGACATAGTACAGTCCTAAACATGCAACAACGATTCCAATCTCAAAGGCCGTCCCTTAATTTACCCAAGCATTCAGCGACTAACACTGCCCGTACCAGGTGTGATACGCATGCATGCCACCAACACACAATAACCAGCCATCAAGCCCGGTCATTGTTGTCGCTTTATAAGGATGGTGGATGGAGTGACAGCTGTATCTAATGACTCAATCGTTCCACTCTCTCTGTCACACTCAAATTATGGCTAACTTGGACAAAACAAAATTGTCATCCACCCAGCCATGCCCCAGGTGCCCCCATGCTCACCCCAAAGCGTGACCTCTCATCGAATTAGCCTCCACGGGGAAAGGGTGAATTTAACTGTTTTCGAATAGACTGGCCCATTTAAATGTGGAGGGGCCTTCACAAGAGAAGAGTATGTGATGTTTTAGATTTTTTTTTTTAACCCTGCACTCCATCAGCAGTAAACAAAGGTATGACAGCTAGTTTTGTTCTCTGGCTCTCGCCCACCTGGGTGAATTTCCATGTCTCTGGACAGGGAGACAAATTGCAAGTGTAAGGGGCAGCTTATCTAAGCTCTCACATCATCAAAAGTGGTATTGAGCACAGTGGTTATGCAACCAGGGTATTAGAAGTCAACAGTGACAAGACCTGCTAATTGGTTATTTGATGAATAAAACTGTCTGAACGACAGCTGGATGGTGATGTGGAAAACAATCACATTCTTACTGTCAGGGTGCAGTGGGGGAAAAGACCAAAAGGTTGTGCTTGATCCTGACACCTTATTTTCATCTGAAATTTGAAATCTAGAGCCCTCTTTGAGTAGTCAGTGTAATTTTATGCGCCAGTACCCACAATCATAAGCACTTTACTAGGAACACCATACTAATGCTGGTGCAGAGCCTCCTCTGCTCTCCGTCAACCCCTCAGTTCTTTGTGGCCTGGTTCCTCCAGATATTTGAAACTTTCCTCTGAGATTCTGCTGGATTCAGATCCTGGGGACTGGGGAGGCACTGGGGTTCCACTGAACTCACTGTGACATGGAGCATTATCCAGCTGGAAGTAGCCATTGAAGATGATAAACTGTGGCCATAAGGGATGAACATGGTCAGCAACAATACTCAGACAGGCTGTGGCATTCAAACCAGGACTGATTGGTATTAAGGGCCCCAAAAGTGAGTCAAGAAAACATTCCACGTGTTTTGGCTCATTCTAAGTAAAAACTGTGAGTGAAAATCCTAGGATCGCTTCAGAGAAGAGCTCCGTCGCTCGAAAATCAGACACCAACAATCTTTGTCTGATCAAACAACCACTGGGGATCACATTTTTTCTCCATTTGATGTTTATGTGAACATTAACTGGAGCTCCTAGGCTGAATCTACCATAATGATTGGATAAATTTATATGAATAAGTAGGTAAATGGACTGTGCCTACTAGCGCTTTTCTAGTCTTTTCGACCACTCAATGCTTCACCTACAGATGCATTCTCATTCACACAAACGATCGCATGTTCTATAGAGAACACACACACACATTCGCTAGCGATGTCCACACATGGAGGCAATTTGGGTTCAGCATCTTCAGCATCTTGCCCAAGGATGCTTGACATGCGGACGGAGTCACGGTGGGGAGCAGGAACCTAACCACCACGACATTCTGATTGGTAGGTGACTGCTCTACCTCCCTGAGCCACAGCCACTTCCCAGGTGTACAGGTGTTGCTAATAAAGCGCTCTGTGACTATATTTCCCAAAGTCAGTCTGCACAAACAAAACCTCAGTGTTTTCGTATTGCCCACTCACATCTCCATACTGGTTGAGCATCGAATGACCGGTCAGTGAGGTTGAATGTGTTGCCAGTCAAATCAGGCATGTCATCTGGGCGGTCCTCTGGTGGACCATTGTGGGAAGTTGAGGATGTTTGGAGATAAAGCATCTTTAGACTCCTGTCAATGAAATCCATCACTGATGGATTTATAGATGGTAATCCTGAAACAAAGGGAAGTAGGGGGAATAACCTTTATTTACCCTGTTTTGTTTGTTTCTATTATGAGCAAAGACGCTTTTTCTAAGGAACACGTTGCTGAGACACTGGTATTAACACAATAATATCTGGGTACTGTATACATTTAGGGAAGGCCTCCTCATCATGTTACATTCACCATCTCTTGTCCTCTGTCTATCTGAGAGATAGTGGAAAAGGGAAAGAGATGGCATATTATCAGTAGATAAGGTTCTATATTCAAACGAAACTTTGTGGTTTACCTGGACCTCAACAAAAATAATCGGGTAAAAAGATCAGGATAAAATAACAACAACATCATTAATCATCTCATTCAGTGAACAGTTGTTGTTGGAGCATTGGATGTCAGCTGAATTACCCAGCACAAAGGTAGATCCTGATCATATCATAGATGGGTAGAGGCTGGTATATAGATGAAATTTTTAAGCCTCAACTTAAATTAACTGTTATAGTGATTTAGAAATGCTGTGATCATGGATCAGTCTTTATTTTTCACTGATTCTTCTTTCAGTTTTCTTTGGATAATATCAAAATTTTCTTTGATGGACTTTAATGATTTTATAAACTTACCTCAATACCATATCATCATCTCTGATGCTCTGGTATACTGTTTAAACCTAATTATTCTGTTTAACTATACAGTATTGTTGTCCTACCCGGATCATCTTGACTTGGACTCCATCTTGGAAAAAAGCCCAGATCTGAGGAGCCACTTCCTCCCATGCCTTCCCCATCGTCCTCAGCCTCTCCAGCTCCTCAAATGTAGTGTTAGCCTGCAGGAGACATGGAAATGTGTGTGTGTGTGTGTGTGTGTGTGTGTGTGTGTGTGTGTGTGTGTGTGTGTGCGTGTGCGTGTGCGTGTGCGTGTTTGTGGATGGTTGGTGTATCAAAAAAAGACAGGAAATTAATATCAAAAATAAACATGTGCACACAACTATTCTCACAAAGCTCATATCTGGATGTACAACAATTAGAAATATCACACATTTTTCTCACATGGAGGAAATTAACATGTTGCAGTAAACATCAAATCAACACATGGTTACACGTGCACATGTATACACAACACTCACAATCTCCAGTACACAGACTGTCACAGTTCCTCTAATCTCCTGCTACATACCATTCCCACATTAAACTCTCTGTGAAAACAGGCTTTTGCAAAGACAACACACACATTCTCACAAGAGAATTCCCGTGGGCCTGTTCAGATAACCAACAATACATCAAATGCACTCTATGCGTCGTCAAATATTTACTGCACGTATCGTTAAAACCCTATGGATGTGTATTGGGGTACGAAAAGTGCTTTGTGTGGCAAATACCAAACACAGCTATTTCAGTATTCAGTCATGTGCAGTGGGGGATGAAAAGCGCTCAGAAATTTTTAATTCGCCTCTGTGTGTGTCTGATTTTGGGTGACAATAGGACAATGGGCCGGGGTGACAATGGAAGCCGTGGTGACAACTGGCGGAATGCATTCAACCTGCCAGTGAATCTCAGTCAGGTTCCCAGGCGCCTCATTCCCCAGGGCAGTTTAAAATAGCAGGGAAACGAAGGAGGGGGGGCTGGTTGAGGTTCCTTAAGGTGATTTCTTCACGAAGGCACTCGAAGGATCTTGATGTAGGCTGGTCTTTGCATATGCATATGTACACAATTTTGAAGATGCTTTAAAACTTTAGTTTGGATTAAGATTCTGTAAAGAAATATCAAGCTTGATGATTTTATGCAAACCAAAATAAAATGTCCTGTGGTAACACCCTTGTCCCTCCAGTGTTCGTAAAGAGTTTAAAAAATATATATATAGCATAGAGCAGTGACGGCAGGATGCAGATAAGATACATGGTCAACATTACACAAGAGCAGTCACATAAAGCACGACAACATATGTTTAAAGGCGTGCTGCATGACTCTGAGTTTCTCGTGAAATACTTTGATGCATGACAGAGTCAGGAGGGAAAGACAAAGAGCCTGTAAAGGCCATATTTGTGTTCTTGTAAAGTAATGGATTAACCCCTTGGTCATTACTTTCTTAGAGCGATTAAGATTCCAATCTGAGGGAGGAGGAAAACAAAGAGGGCATTAAAGGTCAGGAGAGAGGAAACACAAGTGTGTGTGTCTCTTTGTGTGTGTGATCACAGGTCTTCAAGGACAGACTCTTGCTGCTTACGTAACAGTGAAAAAGCCATGGCGCCACTAGACTGCGTGGTAGTCACCACAGCCGATCAGCTTGTGTTCCTCCATTGCAGCCAGGCCATCCATGACTGCTGCCCCCCTGAAGGGCTTTGACCAACACGTATCTACATCTAGATACAAAGGGCTGGACATGACATGAGGAGAGCTGACCCTCTTTTAAGGAGAAATGCTTTGTTCACTGCAGCAGGCCTCAAGCAAACCAAATATATGGATGTCACATAATCCTGGAAATTATCTTTATTTAGTTTTATGAAGTTTTCATTATTTCTCCATCTTTCAGTTTCTGTAGATGCAACCTCTATAAGCCTGCTAACTAGGCCTGGGCTGTTTACAAGTTCTTTCACTTACTGGCTACACACCGTCATTGTGTTATATCAATCAATAACATAGTAAAAGTTACATATTTGAAAGCCTCTCAGTGTATGTGAGAGAATGCTTGTGAAATGAGTCTATTGCTCTGCAGAATATGGTATTAACAGGGGTCAGAGTGTGACCTCCACTTTTTAAAATCTGTTAAACCACGGCATCAGAGCAAGTGTCTGCACGTGTGCTGCTTACATTTCGTATGATCTGTCTGACAGCCGGTGAGTCAGGGGCGTAGAGGATCTGTCCCATCAGCATAGGCTTGACAGAGTTCCACACAATCCTGGTGACAGGGTTGGACTCCAGCTCTTTCATCAGGTCATTGCAGAAAGGAGCTGGAGGGAGAGATTATGCATTATACAGTGTACTGTAGGTCAAATAAGATCAATACTTGTGCACATACTATCAACATTGACAAGAATTTGGTGATCAATTATAGGAAAACAGTGGAATATCGTAGTCTTACTACAGGAAAGATTTAAAATGAACCTGAAAGTTAAAGGCTGAAACAATGCTCTCTCTAATACCTGTCATACTAATATATGGTCTACTCACTGGTGCTGTTGTCGTATGTGTAGTGGCCCTGTGCCCTGCCGCTGCTGATACCCAGGAAAGCTTTGTAGTTATTGTCTTCGTACCAGTTAAAGGAGGTGACGCGGGAGAAAGCCCCCTCAGTGTAGCCACACACCAGGCGGGAGGCAGCAGCCATCACCTCCCTAAAGGACAGATTGTCTTGGAAGAGAGGAGTCATGACCTGGAGAAGCTCCCTGGAGCTGTTCCTCTGGAACAACTGTGGAGAGATGATACCAGAAAAACACAGAAGATGGGAACCGTTAGATTCAACACAACAGGTCTCTTAGTTTAAGATATGTTCAGTGCAAATATATAAATCAGTGGGTGATAAGAGAGTGTGAGTAAGTTACTAAATCAGAACAAATAATATGTTTTTTTTAACTGTTTTTAAACTTATCTGGTTCATTTTTAAAAAGTCAGAACTACAAGATATACAATATATACCCAAACCATAGTCAACTACATCTCCCAAGGTGCCTCATGGTAAGTTGCAAACAATTTCAAAAAAAAAAAATTTGGGGCCCCCCAAACAACATGATAAATGATAAACTTATGATAAACTTTTTACAGTGGGAGAAACACTTCCAGAATCTGCTACTCCGCAGCTCTGTAAGACAAATTTATAAGACATCTGACAGTCATATCCAGATAACCTCAAGAGAGGACCATACAAAACTGTATACTGTACACATGATAACTATACAGGATTATCATATCAAATTTAGTCTCTTTACAAAAATAAATAACTTGTAGGTCCAGGACAGACATATATAGTACATCTGCTTGACACCAGATTAGGGAGCTTTATGTACAGGAATTTTGAAATATGCAAGGGTGTGCTCATCCTGATGCCTTTACTATAAAATAAAGTCACCACATACCTAAAACCTTCACAAGAGACAGTCTACTTACAATATCTATCACTGCTGTCCAGGGATAAAAATGTATCTCCAAATTTGGGGATTTGGAATTTTTCAGGTAAACTAAATAGTTTCAGTGTTCCTTGAAAGGTTTAAAAATGTCTTAATTCAAACAAATCACTTAAAACCATAGCAAGTTGCCATTTTCTCAATACATGAAAGAAAAGCAATGCTATGCTACCTTAAAAATAAACGTGTTGAAATAGCAACAGTTAAGATTTTTTTGGCCCTGTCAACTATATCTGATTTAATTTTGTATACAGGTGGGGAAAGACTGAGTGGTTTCACGTCGTCTGTCTCGACAACAGGTCTATCATTGAGATAGAGACAAGTGTCTCGCCAACAGGATGTTGGACTGTCAGCTATATTTCATATCCCATGGAAACATCCACAACAAACAAAACTGTATTTCCACACATCCATGTATACAGATGCACCACAAATTACACAGATAAATCTGCACACATGGATGGTTGCACTGATGTGGGTAATCCAAATAACATAAAGGGCATAGACTTAATGTCAGTGAGACACGTAAACACATCATTCAGTCATCACTGATGTTTGGTTTTTTTTCATTAACCTTAATGTGCAGAGGCTTCACCTGTTCCTGCAGCCTCAGTGTTGTTTCCATTGGGATGGTCCCATAGTGATAATGTATCTGTTTTGGAGGCTAAATGGGCCTGTTCTGGATTTAGCCTTCCTCATACGCACTCAATGATATCCCCCTACTGTCTGTGCTTACGTAAAAACTCAGGCAAGAGGAAGCAACTGTTTCCTGATGACTAAGAATAGAAGGTATTGAACTTTTGAATGGAGCTGGAATGAGGCTGCACGGGCCGTGACTTACCTCTTGTAGTTTGTCTGAGATGGCAGAGACAGCCCGTACCCAGAAGTGAATGTCAATGCCTTGAGAGTGATTGTCCAGAACAAGAGGAAGCTGAGGAGAAACACAAATATGAAAACAGTCATATATTTTTCCTTTACCTGGAGAAAACATTTAATCTCTGAGCTGTCAATTTACAGTATTTTCTTTCTCAACACTAACACTTCACTTCCTATAAATACAAAGGATATTACTAATGCCTCCCCTCCCCGGAGTCACTTTGTTTGTTCTGAGGAGCAACAAGGAGAAGAGCTGATACCGGTCTTTGATAACACCCAGCATACAGCCTTACCAGGTAACATGATAAAGTATTCTAATGTTTCCATCTCACAAGGAAAAAAAATGTCCTGTTTTGTGCCTCAAAGCAAAATCTATTAGTGCTGTAAAGCAGCTGTCACCTACAGTATATATACAGTGCAGAGACCTCATCATCTGAGTGATGGTCTTGTTTTATTATTTCATTAATATGAGGAGAATCTGGTGATAAAAATATGCAGAGACATAAACATGTTTTAGTGGGTCAAACACTTAAACCTGAAAATATCTGCTGCTTTGCCCATCTGCCAGCTCACAACACAATAGGCTGAAGGTTCAGGAAGCAGCACGAGGCCAAGACACAGAACTGCCAGAGGAGACATCCTTCCTCTCTGACATGTCTTCCTATCCAAATGTGTGTGTGAGGGCAAGAGTAGAGGGAGAGTGTGTGTGTGATCTGACTAAAACTGAAGCATTTTCCTGCTACAGCTCAGACAGACAGACAGACAGACAACTAAATACACTTGGCCCAGTCCCATTGTTTATTGTTGCTGATTGTTCCTGGATGAAGAGGAGGCAGAGGGCTGTCTCACTGTGGTCCATGTTTACTCTCAGCGGCCTGTGATTACTAAAGAGAGGAGCATCTGCTCACTAAGCTAATTAGAGGAAGAGGCCAAGTCTGCCTGCTCAGCTAAAGCTCATGGTTTCACAAGTTCTTGCTTCTTCCTATTTGAGGAAGCACATTGGCAGAGATGGAGCACAGTCTTATTTTAGTCATTTGCAAATAAATAAAGCCCTGCTTAAATGTAAGGTCAGACAGTTTCCTCAAATAAATGATGTTGGTTTGTTCATTTTGATACGTTTGCTGTTTTGTTTGCTGTATCTAGGAAATATTAAATAACTCAAACTGGAGTCTGCATGTTCTCCCTGTGCCTTTGTGCCTTCTCACCAGGTACTCTGGGTTCCTCCCACAGTCCAAAGACATGCAGGTTAAGTTCACTGGTGACTCTAAATCATCTGTAGGTGTGAATGTGAATGTGAATGGTTGTTTGTCTATATATGTTGGCCCTGCAATGGACGGGTGATCTGTCCAGGGTGTACACTGCCTCTTTATCTTTCACAGCTTTCTGCAGTTCTTTAACAGAGACTGATGTCATTACATTACTGTTCATTAGTAGTTTAGGACTTTATTTACTTTAGGCACAAAGGCAACTAGTGCTTCCCTTGGAAATATTTGTTCCACCCTATGAGTCATAACCCATATAAAAACACCAACAGCTGTTTATCCGTTATGTCTCCTGACTTAAAACATGATGTATGTCAAACACGGAGCCTGTGTCAGCTTGTTCAGTTTTGATCCAGATGTGATCTGAGGACAAACTCCTGATGTGAAGTCAGGTATAGGGTGCACCCAACAGATAATACTCTGATATGACTGATGACTGTCCCCTGGAGCCACCTGATCAATGTGACTATTCAAAATAATATCTATAATATATAATATTTCAATAGTTTGTACTGCCAGAGTATGATAAACACAGTTGTTAAAATGTAGCCCATGGAAATATGATGCTGTCATTAAAGAATTTAGTCTCCTAATACTCATGTGTCATTTTCAATTACCTAAATGGAGATATGATTTTTAATGGGTCAGTTACATCATTAAATGAACCTGTCATACAGTTTAATGTGTTCATTAGACACAGCCTGTGGCTCAAAGTGAACACTGCTGGATAACTATTTTGAAAATGTCAGATGCTATATTTCCCTGTGCCAGCATGACCTCGAGTCATTCAGCCAGCGCTTGGCTCAGCTTTCTCTGACTGACCCACTGAAAGTCTTTAAAAATGAGTTCAGAAACATGGTCAATAACAGTCCTATACAGGCCTCTCCTATTCATACACTGACTGGATAACTCTGGCAGCGTGTCACATATTGAATTAAATGAATTAGCTGAATTCTGGCAGAGTAGAGTTTTGACTGGGCAGATATTAATCAGAGGTGAAATAAATAAAATGGTAAACCATTAGATGATGGGCTGTAGCTTTAAGTTGACCGACTAAAGGTAATTATTTACGATAGTTGTATACATTGACAAGATCAGCAGGTCCAATCCTATAAAACTAACGTCCTTATCAGCCCTCTAAGTCCCAGGATAACCAGGCACTGACCAGCCGGAAGACCTTGAAAAAGTCTATGTTGGCATAGAATTTGTCCTCAATGATCTGCAGCCGTTGTGGGGTGAGGATGCACATGGCGTTGCGAACATTGTAGACTCCTCGGCGGCTGGGGAAGATGAGGAATCTCTCCAGCAGGTTCAGGCTGCAGGCAATGTCTTTTAAATGCAGGTCTGGCACCCCAAAGGCAAACTGGGAAAAAGTGAACAGGAGATGAAGGTTAAGGTGACCTCTGTCTTTTATCCAGACTTATAGGTACAGTAAGGATAAGGAAAATGCAGGGATAAAAACAGATTTAAAATAAATATATACAGAAATAAATGAACAAATTAATGTGAAAATAAAGGAAAATGTTTGCAATGCAGAATTATTGTTTTATATTTCAATACTCCTCTTTATATTTCCATGTTTACTTTCTCATTCTTTTACAGATTTGTTCTTTTTATAGCACTCCTATGACTCCACAGGAGTCAACCTGACAGATGTTGACAGCCTGTTTCTACACTGGTTCTGTTTGTAGCACAGATGTCTGAAGATTACTGAGGTACTGACTTACTGATGTTAAAATGCTACAGTATGTACCCTTGGCCATTCATCCCCATCCTGTAGGTGTGTGTTTCTGCATGTGTGTGAGTATCTGTGTACCTGTTCAGGCCTGATTTGGGCATTGACTAACTGATACACCACAGACTCTGTCAGAGGAACGTCTCTCAGCAGGTATGATGTCAGAGTTTCATCGTCCTTCAGGATAGTCTCCACCTTTACTCCTCGACCTATAAAGAGACACAGAGGCAGTTCATGTGAGTGACTGTTGGCTTTAATGACAACACACATTTATCAAAGCTCCCTTTGAGTGGCGCAGTGGATAAACTGGATCAGTTGGAATGATCTGGATACTTAGTGGCACATATTTCAGGCAAGTTGTGACAAATCTGCAGCATTAAAAGGATGGGAACATGGGATGAGGACATTCCACCTCTGCTCTGTCTCATCGTTTTCAGTGGCCTGTCTGTGCATGAAGACAGTTTACTTTGGAAGCTACGGTAATGAAATGGAAAGAATATTGATTTCAGAAGCCCAGAAGAACAAATGTGACAAATGGACACGGAATAGAAAAGTTTTGTCCTGAAAGTGTGTTTCTAGCCAAGAGGGCAACGTTTGATCACTGCCTAGGCTCTGTGTGTTAGAGGTTTATTATCAGCAGCAGCATCAGATAAGTGGCTTCAATCTTGAAATCTTTTTTCAAGCAAAAACATTTTTATTCTTTCTGAACTTTACAGAAAACTTTAGAAAGTTGTACTGTGATAAGTGATGAGAACAAAGTGTCAGTTACACACTGAGTGAGTTTATGAGGCAATGACTGCTGACACAAACATCCTCAGGGGTAATACACAGTCAAAACAGATACTTCATGACCTCAGTGTTTCTTGTGCACAGCCAATCTGTACTTGAATGTGCAAGTTAGGCATCCAGTCATAATAATGTGGAATTAAAGATATCCAGGGTGTCCATGAAGGCAACATAACACAGAAACAGCAGGCTTCTTTTTTGGCCACATTATTATAGGGCACATACACATATATAGTTACACTTCCTCATAATCAGGGGCTTTGAAATGTGAACATAAACTCCACAAAAACATTTTCTGTTTAAAATGACCATTCATGTTGAGTCAAATTCATCAGTTACATAACTTGGTTCTCAACATGATTCATTTTTGTTTCTCGGGGATCATGGGAACTGATGTGGAATGTGGATCCGTGTCTCTGTTAGCTTTGTTAGTCCATCTACATATTTCTCCATGAGAGTGGCAGCACAGAGACCAGCCAGACGTAATCATTCACAGGCTGGAATGCACTCAGCCTCATTCCACTCCCATCTTACAGATTTATTTTGCCAGCAGGGAAACATGCTGTATATACAGTATGGACGTACGTGTGCGTTGACATGGACAGGGGATCGTTAGCACGGTGTCCCTTGATATGGGATCAGTGTTGTCAGTGTGGATGGGGGGCATGTGAATTGCTCTCCTCCCAGATAAACAACACGTTGGTGGTGAAAGTAAGCAGCTTACGTTACGAGCCTCTCTGAAATCAGTGTGATGTAATCCTGTTACGCTGCACACACACACAGACTGATGGGAAAATGTGTTTTTAACCAGATGATGGCCCCAAGCTTTTATTTATTGGTATGTATTCAGAATAATAAAAGGGCATCTTCTGGCATTGTTTGTTTACTTGCTGATTGTGTTTCCAATTTCTATCAAATCTGCAGATGTGTTTTACACAAAGTCATGACTCCACTGTTCATATGCTTTACACACAGGACAACAAAAAATGTATTGCTTCAGTTTATTTAGGGACCAAAGTCTCTATATGTTCTTCAAAGAGCAGAGCGCAAAAGAAAGTTTGCAATTCTGCATGTAGTCATATGTCATGTTTAAAAACATGGTTTAAAACTGGAAGTCCTCTCTAGACAATCTCAAAAATACATTATTTATACACAATTCCTCCAGTCACACCTTCTCTACTGGAATAACCACCCACAGCTGCTATCAATCATTCACTGTGTGCAATTCCATTTTCAAATGTGCAATATCTGTATTTAGTTCATTTCTGTCTCTGTGTATAAAGTCCTGTGTATATTGCTCTTCTGTTAATATTTTTTATTACATTGACATGTTCATACTGTTGTGTATATTTTTTATAGCCTTATCTTGTTTTTATCTTGCCGTTACTTGTATTTATGTCTTTCTATCTTTTCAATCACTTATGCTGCTGCAACAATGTAAATTTCCCCATTGTGGGACTAATAAAGGATTATCTTATCTTATCTTATCTAGTAACCTCACTGACCTCGGGTTTGCCTCTACAGACAACTGTGTTTTTGCAGTATGTTGATGAAAGACTGGTGCACTGACCTGAGACCTGTTCAGGACGGGTGCGCAGAGTGTCCATGAAGTCACTCATAGAATTCAGTTCCCTCCAGAGACGACCAAGCTGCAGGAACTGTGGGTCACTAAAAAGAAGCTCCTGGGCATCTGAGTAGAACCGAGCCAATCTGAGGAGCAAGGTCAGTCACAGGCCACACACTTAGTCTTATTTAACAACAGACTGACAATCACATATGATTGTATGGATTGTATGCACACACCAAGGCTTCAAAACGAGTAAGATCCAGAAACATTTTAACTTTTCTCTTTGACTCCATTACATAAGTCTGCCTTTTCATCTCAGATCAAATGTTTCATAGGAATTCAACATCTCTACCAGCGCAGGGTGATACTCACATGGAGTTGTTGTAGTTGGATACAAGGCCAGGAGATTCACCACGGGTGGGGTACTGAAAACAAGGGTTGTTGGCATTACAGAAGATTCCCTGGATCCATGGCAGGACCCCTGTGGAGGGCATGGCCTTGTTGGGGAAGTGGCCTGAGCGAGAGAAGACACTGTTGGCTGTCAGCACTTTACACAACTCATTTATCAACATGTATGAACAGGATGCCATGCACCACGGAGGAAAGAGTTGTTTGCTTACATTCATGTTGGCGGTAGAGTGGATTCACCCTCCTGAGCCACACCAGTCCCATGAACAGCATCACAGGCCACATGATCTCCATAAAGAAGCGCACCTGGATGAAGAGCACAACATGAACTTGTGAGTGAGACATTTATTGATGTTAACCAAAGTGTTTTCTGTATGAGAGGAGGCACAGAAATATGAACTTCTGGACCATTCATACAGCAAAGTGGTTCAGCCAGTCCCCTGATCAACTTCACTAGAAAATGCTGTAGGCCAATAAGAAATTTTCCATCAAATTTGCAGATTATGCAAACTTGGAATCACTGAAGATGCTTTTAAAACAATTAGTTTAGTCATATATTGACTGTAAAGCTCTCTGATGTGAATTTGAGATTTGTTATCACCAAGCTGAGCTCACAAGTAAGGACTGTGTAGATGACAGTGATCAGGGTCTCCTGTTTTAGACAAAAAATAAGTTGGTATCATCAGCAAAGAATGAGACCCGGAGGTATTTTAGCTAACTGAAACCCTCATTGGAAAAATGTTTGTGTGTAGTTGATGAATGAGACGGTTTTACCCTCTGCCTCCTGCGGATGGTCCAGTTCTTCCACAGCAGGAGTCTGACCTGTCTTCCTGCCCCCATGGCTCCTCCTTTTCACCCCCGCAGGGGCTGGCACCAGCCAACAAACCTGTATTCAATGAGCCAGCAGTACTACTATGATCTAAATGAAGCCAACTTATATACTTAGAACAAAAAATCTACTAATTTAAAAGATAATTTGGAAAGCTACATTTTGTGGATGAACTGTTACATCAACCACAGAACAAGCAATCTATTCATCCAGTGAGTGCTACATGTGAAAGCTAGCAATAGCTGTGATGAAGTTAAGGAGCTTCACACTTCACATGGTTAGGGCGGCTGTGGCTCAGGAGGTAGAGCAGTTGCCCACCAATCAGAAGGTCGGTGGTTCGATTCCTGGCTCCTCCAGTCTGCATGCCGAAGTATTCTTGGGCAAGATACCCCCAAGATGAACCCCAAATTGCCTCCGGTGTGCGAATGTGTGTGTCTGTGTTAGAAAGCACTATTGTATAGACAAGTGCTGTATGAATGTGTGTGTGAATGGGGTGAATGTGATCTGTAGTGTGAAGCGCTTTGAGTGGTCGAAAAGCACTATATAAGTACAGTCCATTTACCATTTACTAACAATACATCTGTCCACAGTCTCTAAACATGCTCTGGTTACTGCTCGTTCTATTGAACATTCCTGGTGAATGTCACAAAATTAACTTTAATCTAGGCATTAATCTCAGTTACAACTATTACGCAATTTTGTGGCTACATCATTAATCAGATATACTGTGACTACATTTCAAAGCACAGAGTGCAGCACAACATATGACTTACCTCAGAGGAACACCTGCTCTGTAGCCTGATACTCAGTAAATAAAGCATAACAGCACATATTCTACCGAGTGGTCCTTGAGGTTGCTAACACAGCTTGTTTCCAGACCTTGTGAATAGTTAAGCAGATTGATTTAATCTCCTTTCTCAGTGCTGGAGACTGCTAACGCCTCTCATCCATTTGTAGAGGCCTACATGACCTAACCACCTGGCCCTCATTACACTGTATAATCCCACCACTGTTATTAACTGTTTAAGAATAAATATATATCATTATATATTTTAAGTACAACTGCACAGCCTATTCACAGGTCATCATGCTGTCTGGTTCACTGTTTTACATGGATCAAGTTTTTCTTTTCTGCTAAACAACAGCTCAGCATTAACCACTGATAATCATGGAAATAATTCTTCTTTGTTAAATAAAGTTGTTGCAAGTTTTAAACATTTGGAGAAAAAATAACTCACACCATTATGACTGGAAGTTGTCAGATATATTTTAATAAGTTACAAAAGGGTGTTTGTTTTCATGTACCTGTTTTTTTACACTGATTTTTTCAACATTCTGTCAATCTTGTACATTACCATGAAAAACAGATACCATTTAAATAAATGCATTTCCTATTACTTACAAAGAACCTGTAAGATTTAGGTTATTGATAAAACTACTTCAGTTTAAAAAAAGAAAAGAAATTGAAAATGTTTTGGCTATTAAGAAATGTAGATGTTATAGTAAAATAAGAAAAATAATACCATGGCATCTCTAAAAGCTTTTCAGAACAGTTTGAGTTGACACCATGCAAGTTCAACAGTATAAAAACAAGTGGATGTTCACCCTTTGCAACTGGTGCATCATAACATTAGCTATTGCTGGTACAAATGTTCAGTACAGTATGTAACAAGGGTCATTAAACACAAGTTATTAGCATAATGATTAATTATACCCTAAATGTAACAGTTTAAAACATCCTGACTCACAGCAGAAACATGACTCAAAAGATCTGTGGAAGAATATTGATCTCAGGTAAGTGTCATGGCTACATGCACTACTGTAACAATCAAACATAGTTTTTGGTATATAAACATACATAGATAGTGAGCGTGTAAGAACTTTATACAAAATATTCAAATAAAATGTAATTGCACAGTTTCAAAAAAAATATAAATATTCTGACCAGGTGCCAGAGTGTACTGAGCAAGTGATTGGAAAATGAAATATTGGTGAATCATGTTAAAAATATACAGCATTTTAAGTGCATCCTGTTTGTCTTTTGAGGACCAAAGGTACATTTAATTCTCTACACAGTGCTCACAATCATAGCACATCTGGAAATTGTCTTTGCAGAGTCAATGCAGATGTTTTTATTCTCTCTCTAACAGAATATGGCACACACTGTTCACAGTCAAGCACTGGTTCTGCCTGTGTTTCTGCCTGTGACTCTCATAGGATCACACAAAATGAGCCTCTCGATGTTCGACCTCTTGGAGGTGTCTGGGCCTCAGTCTCTGGTACACTGGTTTGGCCTGGTTTTGGCCCAGTTCCTCAGGACTAGAGCTGGGAGACTGAGACACGGCCACTTGCTCAGCCTCATTGTCCTCCTCAAGAGGCTCATCTACAGACACTTCTATCTCAATCCCCAACTCCTCCTCCTCTTCATCGTCATCCTCCTCCTCCTCTTCTTCCTCAGCGCTGTTAGCCAATGCACAGTTCTGCTGCGCTTTAGCTTTGCTCCCTGACGGAGGCTTATAGAAGGTTCCTGGGGGGGGCTGGAGAGTCCTGGGAGCCCTAAAAGCTGTTGTGATGGGGCTATACTTAGTTACATTGTCCTCCCTCCTTAAGGTCCTGCTGGGTCGCACTGCGACAGTGTAAGGTCGGCTGGGGTAGATGGTGCTAATAGAGCTCCCTGTAGTTCCGAGGGAGAGGGCTGATGGTACAGAAGACGATAAGCTGCTAGCATCCACTGCTGCGCTCTCTGTGGACGAATTGGCCACAATTCTGACAGTCCGAGAAGCAACGTCGTGTTTGTACTGTTTGTCCCAAGTTCTGCGTAACGTCTGGGTGTCAATAAATGTACTCCGGTAATGTGTGGCCACTCGAAGTTTTGCATTCTCCGTTTCGTCCACCTCTTCGATGGACTGGTCAAAACTGCCTCCTTTCCTGACATCTTGGTCGGTGCTGTTCCGGGTGTTATTCTCATCAACTTGGCCTCTCCTCAGTATCCGTTCAGCTGGCATGCTGACGGGCCGGGAGGAGAGTTTGTTGCGAGGGTGTCGAAGCTGGACTCTGGCAACGGTGATGTGCTGTGAGCGACAGAGCCCTCTCTCACCAGGTTTCAGGACTTCAGAGAGACTTGATGATAAAACCCCATTGAAGGTCTCTGAATCCACTTCATCAGCTTTAAACACAGAGATTAAAAACAGGTTAGACATTAACACAGAAAAATTACGTGGAATTCAGAAATTCATAGACAATATCCTGCAGAAAAAAAAGTAATTCTGGACTAATGTAACAATAATTACAATACTCTGTGTTGGTTATCTAGCTTTGTAACTGACCAGGTTCAAAGTCACTTCCATCGTGGCTCGGCATGCTCTCCTGAACTTCAGCCAGCAGGTGGGAAGAAGGAATAATGGAGGAATGCCTCTTATACACTTTAGAGCTCTGCTGTAATGGTAAAACACACAACAAAGTCAATGCTGTCAATGTACCATTTTATGTTAAATGAGAAATGGACAAACACATTGCGTAGGATTTTGATATCTGATCATATCACACATCTCATTTTTAACATGAAAACTAATTACCTCCTTAATATCCCCCAGAGACTTGGAGTGCCTGATCAGCTGCTGCTCCTTCTCCTGGTGGGTGAGGCGGGTATCAGGACGGGGGTGGGCATCAACCTCTGTAGGCGAGGTGCTGCTTAGGGGACTGAGGGGGGTGTCAAAGACCATCTGATAGTGTCTGATCAGGAGTTCCACAATGAGTGCCTGATAGGGGTAATCCACCAGAGAGGAGAGGGAGACTTCAGCGTCTGCCTGCCTCGGCTTGATCAGCGTCGGGCCGAAGATAATACCCAGGTTACTGGCAGTCATCTTATTCTCCTCGGAGCACTCTGTGACCCTGAAGAGGAAGGAAGAGAAGAGGAGGACTAATCAATGATCAGATTATCACTTATCAAAACACTTTAATGCCGAACTCAACAGAAATGTGTGTTATGGGACTGAGGCCTACCGGTGCAGATGCTCTATGAGAAACTGCAGTGTCTTGTAATTAGCAGGTGGCAGCTGCCTCAGTTGGTCCTTGATCTTGAAGAGGACCCGGTTGAGCTCCACGCTGACCTGGGCCGGGGTCACTGGGGTGGGACTGAGCCGCAGCGCCTCCAGTTCCTCCACGATGATACTCTGGCTTTCCTTGGCCAAACCGATGAAGTCGTTATAGAAGCGGAACAGGATGAGCGGCTCTGGAAGCTGTGAGGGAACGCATAGAGGAAAGAAGAACAAGTACAACAAATGAAACAAGGAAGTTAATAATAAACAGAAAAAAACTAAATATAGAGGCAAATACACAAGTGGAAATCAGAGGATGAGAAGTGGGAAATATGTGCCAAAAATAAACAAAGACAAATAAACACCACTGCAGTGGTTTTGTTCATCAGAGCTCACTTTGAAAAATCTCATGTCCTTATTTGGGTGCAAGTAAATTTACAATACCTCAGTACCCATTATGTTAAGGATAAGCTTTCAAAAGCAGCCCACCTGTCTCAGGTAGAGTTTGAGTACGTTGCTGATGTCGTGGGGATAAAGGTCAGAGAGTTCCACCAGGTCTTTGCCATTCTCAAACGCCTGGCACAACTTCTCCACCCGAGACTTGGCACCATTCACACGGTAGATGCCCTTCAGTGCACAAAAACAAAATGCATTCAACACAGGAAAATTAGATGCAATTTTCTGGCTCACCATGGTGATGCTGAGTGATCACAGCTGCCGAATATCAGCAGGATACTACATCATACAGATGTATTTACAGAAAGTATGTCCAAACTTTAAGTAGTGTGCATTAAAGAATCATTAATTATTTAAAAAAACATTAAATGAATCATATTTACACCCAAATGTTTTCTTTTTCTTGCACAGGTAACTAATGCATCATAATTATTTCTCAGAATTTATTATTCATTTTGAGAATTTATTTCAAAATGACTTTATCTGACTGATCAAACCTTAATGTTGAGTGCTCTGTTCTCAATCTCTGATGTGCACTTCCGGATAATGAAGGGGATGCTGTCCTGGCTGTTCTTTGCTGCCTGTGTGAAGTCGATGCCAAACAGGTGAAGCCTCCCTTGGAGCTTCTTATGGCCACACTGGATGGCCAGGGTTTCCAGACACTTCTTGTGGCAGGCCAACGAACACTGCACACAAGTTAACATGTATCTCAGTCACACAGAAAAGGGCTACAGTTCTACGTTTCAATAATGCTTAAAGGCAGAGAATAAAATGATGATGTGGAAGTGGATTTTTCCCTGCACACTCTTGACTGTTAGAACAAAAAAGGATATTGTAATCCTGCAGCTGCATGTTGATAGGGACCTACACCGTGACTCTACGTCTCTTTTAGCGTTTAAATTTGGGCACAAAAATATGTTGTCACAAAGCAGCTTTTTATGTGAACGACCATTCAAGCAGCCAAGGGAAGCTTCATGTCTGTTAACCAACTGAACCAACACCATGGCATGATTCCAGAACACTACAGAGTTATGTCACTTTCTTATCAGTGTGTTTACCAGCATTACATATCTTTTAAAAACGTTTTCCACTAAGCCTTTTGTTATTGTCTAGTTCATTGTATGTAATAAATATGGAAAGAAACTGGATCTAAAATAAACAGAGGGGGGTGGGCTCCTCAGAAGACAAATAAAAGGTCCTCAGTTTCCATTGCCCATTCCCCTGACTGAGACCAGTTGGTGGATTTGGTCTCTGAGGAGAGCTTGTGGCCAGATTCAACTTTTCCCTTTATTCAGATGTTTTGATGAGGGGAGAGGTGGCCTTTCTCTTTTGTTTTAGTTTGATTTTTGCACGCCATGGGCGATAAAGAAGCCGTTGTGAAACTTTGGCAGTGTTCACCCTGAACTTGTAACACTCTGAATGCTGTGGACTCACCACATTTAATAAAAGGTCCAAATGGAGGGGTCATGGTTGGATTGTGTTTTATTCTATTCATTCTAAAAAAAGAATAAAAAGAAAAAGGGAACCAAGGTTACCTCCTCACACTCTGCTCCGTGAAACACCACCAGGCCATCACACTCTCGACACTTGGAGGGCGCTCTGAGCTTCCTCAGCTTGTGTGTTTGGGCTGCCTTGGACATTTGGGTGTTTCTGAAGGGACCTGGGGAGCTGGCTGTCTCTATTACTATCTCACTTAAACCTGCAGAGTGACAGGGGGACAGCATTAGATACCATCAACTTCCTGTCGCTTATATACTGTAAGAATCCCACTGAGAGGGAGGGTCATTCTCATGCAGCACATAAAAGAGAGTATACATATTAACAGAGGAAATGTACATCAGGTAAGACACAAAATGCAACTGACAGTCTCACAGTTTCAAAAACTGAACTTACTAGGATTAGTTAAATATGCATATGTGGCTTATATAAAAGAAAACCTAAAGAACTAACTAACAGCCAAATATGTTGAAAACATGAGAGAAAAAGGGAACAGTGTGGTGTAACATTTCTGAGTGTTCAGTTTGACTTACCATTATCAGAGGGCGAGGGAGGCTCTCTCTCATCCAGATCATCAGCAGAAGACATGGTGCCTGTGGAGGGGGTTCTGGGTAATCTCCTCTTGAAGTCTCCTGAACAGTAGGACAGGACACACCAGTAAGTCCACATCTCCACAGTCACATCAAGTCAGTTACTTCTGTTCCTTGTACTGGCACTGAGAAGCACTGAGATGACTTTCTGAATTTCATGCACCAAATAAAAAGGTGTGGTCAACTACATGTTGTTGATAATCGAGACCCCACCCCCACCCCCCAGTACGGGATTGTTGGGTGATTCACATGTCCATTGGCTGATTAATGATTTCCAGTAGACCTCATTTCAATACTGTTGCTGATGTACTGATGAGCCAATCAGGAGGCTCACCCCTTATTGGGCTATTCAGGGATAAACTCCTGCACCATTCACACTCTGGGTATTGGTGGGTGGAGGTGGGGGTTGGGCTGCAGTACAGTTGAAAATGGAATAATACTCCTCACCATTTTGATATACACTATTTCTACCACTCTCCCCCAGCCAAGGACACAGTGTAAATAATAAAGTCTTACATAGAGATCAGTGTAAACAGGGCACTGTGTTAATATCTACTGTGCAACAGTTTATCTAAAGATTTAAGTCAGGGCAGTAAATATTAAACAGTACATGTATCACATGCCCATAGTTAGACATAGACTGTAAAAGTATCAGACTAATTAGAGATCTGATGAGGGGAACACATACCAAAAGGTCATGGACCGACACACGTTTCAACACATTTTTTCATCTGTAAACTCTTGCTTGCTAGATCCTGATTTGTGTCTCTGAACAGATCTGTACAAGAACACTGTGACACATACGTACTGTTGCACAGCAACAGAGGAAACACTGAGAGAAACCCAACCACCAAAGCTACTATTTTATGTTTGTGTACATTGTAGACTAATACAGTTGCATAATGTTAAACAAAGAGGCACCGTTGTCAGTGGTTGCTAAGCCCCTGGGTTCTCAGGTAACATGCCAACAAAGTTGGGTGAACATCAAGTTCATTGGAAAAAAGCGTATGTGGAGGCCCCAGGGGCATTTAAGACAGTCAGCGCTGAGGAATGTCCTTCCTGTCTATCATTTGCAATGTGTTGTTGCTTTATCACTGACATATGACAGAACCAGCTGATATTTAAAGCCAGGTGTTGTATAATGAGCAGCAGGTAAATGTGTTTTGATTACCTTGATTGCGAATGTGACAGTACGCAAAGATTCATGCAGAAGATCAAGAGAAGAATACATCATGCTGTTAGAGAGCTATGCTACTGCTACTAACACCTCACTGCTGAACCTATTACAACATACACAGAGATGCAAATATGAGGCCACGGAGCCAGTTATAGTGGGGAAATTCAATTTAAAGCTGAAAAAATGATTAAATTAATTCATGTACATTCTGAGGTAATACTTATTTAAAGTGTGTGTGTCTCTGTGGCCTTACCAGGACTTGCAGTGGGTGAGTCCATGGACCGGGACTCACTGCTCCCTCCGGCACTTTCTGAATCGCTGCACATCCCTCCACCCTGACTGGCCGAGGCCCAGGGACGAAATGGGGCCTGAGTCCGAAGTGCTGAATAAAAACAAATAAGAGCATTGAATAGCAGTAAATAACATCTCAGTCAAGTGGTGTTGTTTCAGTTTTGTCTGTCTGTGTATCTGTCTTTAATAAACTGGCCTAAAAGATGTGAACGCATTAACCACTGATGCACCTATTGGTACATCCCAGAGATAAGAGATAAAATGTGCCTTAATTGGTACACCTTGGTACACATCAGTGAAGGTACATCTTATCTTATCCCTTATCTTCTGCTGCCTGAAAAGATCTGGGTGGATCCAACAAAACAAAGGGAGATAACAACACAAGAAAACTGGCTACAGTTTAAAGCTTCTGTTTTTCTGTGTTATTATTCAGATCGTGTTGTCTGTGTTTGATCAGTAACTATATGTTTGTCCAGTTACTTAGCATTTCAACAGGTTCAAATATTATAAGACACTTTATAAAAGAGCATCAGCTGGTGTGCTTGCATACCTTGGATGTCTGTGCCACTGTGCCTTTCTGCAACTTTGGTATGCTGGGCACTGATGGGACTGTCCATGTCATCTCCACCAAGCAGGTCAGAGGTCATGGATCCTTGTGATAGGTTACTGTGGGACGAGTGGCAGCCACTTAGTGAGCGCTTGTTGAAAGGCATCCTGGGGAGGAAAATGATGGAACAATAATGATAAACATCTGAAGTAAAGCTACAGGGCCTAAAAGCTACTGAGGTTTGAGCAGGGTGCATTTCTGAATACTAAAACTTCCAGCCTGACATGTTCAATAAAATTATATCCTTAAACTGCAGCATGTTTCTACAGATACCAAATTTAAAATGACAATGTTGGGCAGATTGATCTCACCTTAGAAAACTGCTGTAGATAAAATACATTTTATGTGAAGGTATTCTTGGTGTTCATAGGGAAAGTACTGATCATAAGGATCCTCCAAGTGGACTTAAAACAAACAAACTGCAGAATACTGCAGTATCAAAGTATCTATACATATTTGTTAATTCTGTTCCCTTAATGATGTTATCATGAGATCAACCCCACATTACCATCAAAGACAGCAGTTAATTAGAGTTTAACAATGATTAACTGACTCTACTCTAACTGAGGCTTGGGAATAGCTGATGTGCAGATCATGCCAACCATTGTTAATGAAAGTATCTCACAATATACAGTATGTAGGTCAGTGGCGTATGTTTAACCTTCTGAAGACCAGTGGTGAGGACACATGAGTGTGTGTGTTTCATTTCCTCTCTCCAGAGCTGAATTCTTTTGATCAGAGGGATCAGAGCTGGGGGGTGGGGGTATAGAAGGAGAAAACTAAGTGAGAACAAAGCACTCTCTTATTTTTCATCTGTCTGGGGTGTGTGTGTGAGAGAGAGAGAGAGAGAGAGAGAGAGAGAGAGAGCAAGACCACAAATCTGTGTCAACAAAACTCTCTCAATAGGAAACTAACTTTTTGGACCAAAGCTTTTGCAGGAGATAAAAACTGTCCAAATACAGAACAACCACCATATTTTTCATCTCAGTCAGAGACGGTGTGCATAAGGTTTGAAAGTGATGTTAAGCCCACTGCCACAGCTCCTCTCTCCCGTGACCGCAGCCGTTTCCGCAGGAAGCCCCAGCCAACCCAATTGTTTTACGCTCTCCAAAACAAGCTCCCTCACTCAATCACTCCACCTCACCACTCAGGTCTACAGCACCACTGTATTTATAACCACTTGTTTACCATAAATAGATCTTCTCATCTTCCCACCAACTCACATGATTTAAGATTCTAATACAGGATAAAAATAATATAATGATATACTCATCAACCCTACATATAGAGACACTGAAACACTTTTCTTAAATTGAAAATTTCGAGCAAACTAAAGAGTGAAATTGAACTAACTTTGTGACTGTTAACCCCTCTGAGATGCTCTTTATCTGTCTGAGAAAACAACTCAGTCATTTCTGTGATAAAATCTGACAAAATAAACACAAACACTGATAACTGAGACATCTGACGCATGTTAAATTTAGGCACAAAACCCTAAGCATCAGATTTCAGTTTCATTCAAGACATTTCCAGTAAGTTTCATCAACTGTAGATCTATGATAAGAAACCTGCTGTTTACAGGCAAAGGCTGCAATCTGATGTCTCACCCTGTGGTTTGTGTAACAGTGGAATCAAATGAGTGGAGTCTGGAGTCATCCAGACGAGGCCCGTCGGTCGGCAGACCCCTGACAAAGTCGATGTAGCGCTGGCCAGGCTCATACAGTTTGGCATTTTCACACAGACTCTGATAGTTGACAGGTAGGGACACAACCTGAGCCTGCTGGAGCTGGAACCAGTTCACAGTCACCTGAAGAAAGGAAACAAACATTATTATCCTGCAGGGACTGCCTCCACACGTTTCTGACACTGTAGTAAAATGTGGTTAGAAATCTTCCTCCTCTTCAGTCCGTTCTGGATGTGATGCATTCTTCCTATCACCCCTGCTAGTCTGAACTTAAAATAAATATTTTAGCACAAAAATCTGAACTTACAGCCTTGAGGGTGAGGTCACACTGAGAGACCATCTCTCGGATCTGAGTGATGATCTCGCTCTTGGTGTTAGCCAGATCCACTCTCTTCTCTCCAACATCAATCTGACAAGCTTTGCAGTGCTCCTTGGCCTCCTCAGCCTGCAGACAGAAGGAAGAAAAATTATTATCATTCTCAACTCTCTGGCTGATTAAATTTTGATGAATATGATGGATTTGAGGCTTCAATTGTAAGTCACATGGTCGTAGTTGGCGAACCAAAGATGTTCATGCTCATTTTTTGTCCAGTACACAGACCACAACTCCCTTAAGTCTGACTGCTTGCTGACAAAAGACAAATGTCATTTGTCTTCCCACCAATTCCCTTTTTATGCCCGGTATTAAAAAGGGTCAAATGACAGCTGATAAAGCCAAAGGAGCTTCATATTCTCTTACACAAAGGTCGTATTTGTTTGCTATTTAGAACAAAGCAGAGGAGGTGCTGTACCTTCTGCAGAGCCTCCTCCTCCAGCCTGCGCCTCTTCTCTAGCTGTTTAGCTGCCGCTGCTCCTCCTCCCCCTCCGAGCTGCTCCTCTTCCAGGCGGCTGGTGGACACCTTGGCCTTCTCATATTCCTCCTGCCGCTGGACCTGCAGCAGCCGAGCCTTCCTCAGAGCACTGTCTGCCTCGTGCTGGAGATGTACACATATTAACTTAATACACAGACCCACAGATATAACACCACATCTACAGCACACACATGCAAGACAGTATATAGGTATGTATCCATACACTGGGCTTAGGCACTTCAAGAACATTCTTGGGCTGAGGCCACAGGTCAGTGAACCATGTTTAGATTTTGTTTGCATTTGTGTGGGGCCTCTTCAGAGCGCAACCTTTACAATCGTCAACTCACCATCTTCTTTTGCTCTCTCTGCCACTGCTCCTTGACCTCTTTTCGTAGTTTGTCCAACTCATTCTTTCTGGCCAGGAGAGGCTGGAAAGAAACACATAACCCCCACACCACACACAAGGCATTCAGTAAGTCCTCTTGTTTCCATCATACATCCAAATCAAGGTCTTTCAGAAATACAGATTCGTTTTGCTGGATTACCTGCATGAATTTGTTGCTTTGGAGTACTGCTGCAGTGTGAAGTACCAACTGGCTGTATTCAATGTCATTTTTGAAAGCAGCCATGTAGATCTCGCGGAAGGGCATGAATTCCTTAAATGAAGAGGACAGAGTCTTAATGTTGACCCTGAAAACTTAGATGAACTTAAAAATTAGCAGCAGTATCTACTCACCTGCTGACTTGCAAGCGTCTTGGCAGATTCTGCCATTTTGGCGTAACTCTTTGCACACTCGATATCTAAAAATAGACCACACCAAAGTTAATATACAATGACTTGATTTTAACATCATGTACAGTACAGTGCGCTCTACTAGCCTGCAAATGGTCATTTATTGTTTTATGTGCAAATATTTGCACATATTTGGTATTAACTGTTAGATCTTCTTTAAATACACAACTGCCAGAAAACTATCTGAGCACTTTTTGACTGATTCATACAATGTCCTTTAGTCATCAGATGAATCAGTAAATAAAGCGTTAGCCAAAGTGGATGTGTTAAACAAACAAGCTGTCTGTCTGCCTGATAACAAATGTACTGTACAACCTGACTGAGTGCTTTGTGTTGACTGGCCAAGTGACTATTAGACTGAAACCATTCATTAACCAGTGAACCAAACAAAAGCTCTCACACTGCACATTCAACCTTGAGCCTGGATAAGACTTCATTGTTTTCAGTCCAGTTCAGGTGACTGAGTAATTAGTGATTAATTCATTAATTAATACCCACATTTGTGCTTGAGCTAAATTCTTAGTTTTCCATTTCCCACTAAACAAAGCCACTGAAAAAAAGTGTCTCTGTCTTTTTAAGAGTTTAACAGCTGAAAACAGGAGAATGATTCTGTGACATAACAAATAGTTTTGAAACCAATCACAGCCCAACATGCAACTTACTTAAGTGTGATGTGGCATTTTTTGTACATTCATAGATTCTGGATTTTTCCGTTACAGAGAAGGTACAGACGCTTTCATTTTTTAAACTGGTAAACTGAACTTGTTTGTGGAAAAAACTACATCAAATAGTTTTTAAACCAGAGTATTTTCATTTGTCTTATAACATGTTTGGGGTGGATCTATAAAAAAATGAATACCATTGTTTTAATTAGGCACAAAAACATACTCAGCTAATGAAGTACTTAAGTTAAGTTCATGGTTCATGACACAAACACACTGACAGCTGACTTCAGTGTGATCGGTGCGGCTCTGCTGCTGCCTTGCTACATGTCAGAAACGCTCTTTATTTCTCCCTCCACCTGTGCCCCAACTCACCCATGTTGAGACGTTTTTCCACCCATGCCAGCAGCTCTTTGGTGTACTTGGACCAGGCCTTGGCGTAGAGCAGCGCTGACTCCACACCACTGCCCTGCCGCTGCAGCGTCTTGTCCACCTCTTCGGCCCGAACAGGTGGACACGGTCCTGTGACAACCACGGGAATCCCACGAGGGAGGTTATAAAAGATGGGCTTACAGATGACCGGCATCGACCGACCCCCACCCAACATCCCCCTCAACATTGCAGGACGCATCACATATGTGCGATAAATGAGTCAGCGAGGAAAGCCCACACTGACCTTGTGTGCTATGGGCTAATACCATTTGAATATAAGTAATGCTGACAGGAGACTGACTGCTGCATGTATTAGTAAGTGATTAATGAGGCTGGTCATCAAGACGTGAGAGTTAGTGGTGCTCTTAGCCCAGATAACCCCACTGACACTGCTCTGGGTCTGTCTGCAGTGGCAGTGACGCAGCACAGACAAGACCATGACCCAGAATGACAAAACAGCAACAGCTTAGGACTGATTTATGAATAAGCTTTTTTCCAACAAATTAGAAGTATTAGTTTTCCCCCACACTTTCACAGAGCAGCACCACAGTACAGTAGCAGAGTCTGTCTTACCTGGCGGATCATCTTTCTCGGGACCGGATCCTCCAGATTCCACCGAGAGGTTCTCAAAAGACTGAAAAACAGACAGATGGAAATAAAATCTACCAAGGGGGTGGGTGAATTTCCTACTTAAAGCGCGATACTCTCTGCAAACAAGCTTTAAACCACGCGTATGAGAACCATAACTTCCTCCTCAGAGCCCTTATAAAACCTTTTGCAGGAAAACAACAATACATTGAATGAATTCATCATTTGCAGAAACCATTTCAGAAATATGCGTCAGCCTGCAAGCACTCACTTCACCCCTGAACTCTGCACTGTACTTTTTCATATCTTTTACTTGACAATTCAGGGGCACTAGGCCATATCCTGGCGTTAACAGGACAACGAATGACCCAATGATAAATGTGTGTATAAGAATGGGGGCCATATACAGAAATATCAGCCTTTTATTTCTAATGCCAAATACAGCTATGGAACATATTAAAGTATAAATTTGATCCCTCACTTTTGCTGAATCAAATGGATCGTCTGTTTGTGTGATAAATGGAACCACAGATTACGAATATTGTACTTTTCTTACCCTGCTTCTCTTAGTCAGGGGGAGCCCCAACACTGATCCATTCTCTACATCTCCCATAAGGAAGTCAGACACTCTGAAGGAAAACAGACACACAGACCAATAGAGTGAATTGAGAAAGGGTGAAACTGATCAGATAAATCATATTCAAGAGGAGTCTGTTATATTAATTCAAATCATCATCAAGATTTTTTTTTCTTTACATCCACACAGTTGTGACAGTCACAAGAAACAGAGAATGGTTGAAACAGATGCACCAAAGGCTGAGATATCCTCTCTTACATGTGTCAAGCTCAAGAAACTTAAGATCCTACAATTCCCATAATGCAACTCAGCAGTGTCTTTCATAATACTTTCCTCCTGCCTCCTAAATGCCCTCTCCAGTTTTTAATCCAAAACTTCCATTTTAAAATGTTACATTTTAATATAACCCCAGTGATTTCATAGCCATGTGAAAAATGGTGGAGTGCCCCTTTAATGTTGAGATGAAATTATTTCCCTAATGCATCTGTTAGTCTGGTATTTACACAAACATATTTGTAGTGCTTAATTCATTATTATTTAGTTTCGTTCCTATGTTCGTCTTTATTTGAAGGCTTCGTTTTAATCATTTTTCATGATTTTTTTGCTTCAGGTTTTTTGTTGAAAACCTGAAGCAAAAGACCCGCACACTGTGCTAGTAGTTCCCAGTCAATTTTAGACAACGACGTTTCCATCTGCTGGAGATCTTCATCAGGCAGTCAAATCTACACCACAAAACAGAACAAGCAATATATAGGAACGAACACACTGATTAGTCAGGTGATTGTGATCTACATGACTGAGAGCCAATCTACCAACAGGCTAGACCAATCAGGGCAGGGCCAAAAACACCACCTGACAGGCAAGTCAAACACACTCTAGTACTCCCTGACACTCCCACATAAGTTTATGTGAGGAGGCAGAAAAGAATAGAAACAATATCAAATGCCACAGCTGAAAAATGAGTGAAAAGTGTAGATCACAAGTCACATTGGCAAAACTATTGAATAAAGGAATACAAAAGACTACTATCCACACATACAAAAGCTTCAGCTTCAGCCTACACCCTTTCGGTTTTGCTTTGGAAATGGAAATTGCCTCTTTTTCGTTCACTTTGTGGGCATTGGAAATGGAAATTATGTTTTCTTTTTTTATTGTTTCTTTCTGTTTAAAAAGGAAACAGAACCGAATAAATAAATAAATAAATAAATAAACATAGAAAGATTAATGTATTCCAAATTTCTAAACAGTGCAGACTAATACAATCTAAATAGAATAAAGATCTGATTGCCTGACAAAGATCTCCAGCAGATTGAAACATTGTCACACTGACTGGGAACTACTAGCACAGTGCATGGGTCTTTTGTTTGATTTTTGCTGTTCATTTTTTGACCCAGCACCTGTGGACGTTTTTTTTGGATGTGCGTGCCCTACACTCTGTTTATGTTGAAAACCTGGCCATGATTGAGAACAATAATAAATAACAAGTCAACTCATCTTCAATTTAATGGAGTAACAATCACAGTGATGATGTGATACTTACACATTGCCAAATGTGAATGCCAATGTGTCGATAGCAGTGTAGATCTCTCCGAAAAGCTTCTGTTTGTTGTCTTCGTTCACCTCCTTAAAGTTCACTCCTGTCAAATTGTGATGAAGTAGGATAGAGTCAAACTTTGGTAGCAAACCTAAACCCTGCATGCTGAGGACATCCTGTGATTAAGACATGAATCCCATGGCATGATTCATCATCCTGTGAATGCCGTCAAGTGTGGAATCAAAGAAAGTCTCCTCTGAGTCATGCTGTACTCCTCAAATCATATTGAGAGCAAAGGAACTGGTCACCTCATATCTCAAATGTGCAGACATTTTCAAATTGAAAAGTCCCTCAGAGGCATCCAAAAACAACTGTGTACCTTAAAGCAGAGGAGATAAGCAAGCGTGTATATTTGGCTGTAATCTGGAAAAGCAGTAGTTTCCTGCTGTAAGTCTAAACACAGCGATGACTGAGGACAGAGTGGGAGAAAAAACACCAGTGTAAATACGGCTGTAATCAGTCTTCACAATAAACTTCCTGTCCTGACTGAGCAGAGAGAAAATAAATGGGGAGAGAGATGCTCAGAACATGAGACCAAACACCAAGCAATAAATCAGTGACGTCACTGTACCATCACTCTGCTGCCTCCATGATTTCTCAGATTTCCAAAGCAGTTATCTAGGAACCACAAGCTGGGAAGAGTCTAAATTTTGTTGAACTAATCTCGAATGGGTTTTCAAATCGTAAAAGAAGACTAATTCAGACTGTATCCTCAGTTACAGTCGTCTCACGTCTTTCAATATCCAAGCCACGTTATGAGGATTGAAGAGCACACATCCACCGATGTCGACCAAATACTACAATGTTTCCTCGGTAGCTGCTACACATTTCATTCAGGTTTTGGAAATTGTTATCAAAGAAGTATACTGTATGACAAAATGGCAAAACTACCACTTACCCACCTCAAAACAAACTTTTCTTCCTCTCTTGTCAAACAGAAATAAGACTTGTTGATCATGGCTAGTAACACCTTAAAAGTAATTTTTCTTCAAGGGATGCAGCAAGTTATCCATCAAAAGGACAAAAATGACAGAGAAATAAATCCAACACGTAAATTCCTCTCTGACCCAGGCACAGGAAGTGTTTTGGCTTTGTCAGAAAGGTGCAGGAATAAAAAGAATTTAGATGGATCCAGTGTCCATGGGGCCCTTAAAGCCTCTTGTCAACCCCAGACCAGCTACTGTAGCCACCACCATTCAAAGCACGTAACTCTCTTTTGCTGTTACATCTCCTCCTCTTCTGTCCAACCCCTACCCCCAACAGGACATCCTGAGGCTTGCTGGAATACAATGCCAGTACTCGCTCAGGCCCCAACCAGTAGTCCAAACGTGGAAGTTACATCATCGGGGAAAAATGGTATTGTTTCACTGGAAAAGCACAACACTCTCGAAACACTCGTCAGCTGCAAAGTCCTACACAGAATGCAGATCCTGGAAGAACTTTCCTTCAAATAAAGAGTAATACGAAGATATAGCAAGGCATGTGACTGGATATGAAGCATTACAGGATGGAGAAAGTAAAAAAAAAAAAAAAAAACCTCTGTATGAACAACTATCTGATCTAGTGTTATGGTATGGTATACTGTATCTTAGAGTGTGATAAAGTAGAGATATAGCACAAACTCCACTAGAAAATTTCCAGTATTCTCTCATCCCTGCAGGCAAACTGTACAAATGTAAAATTAAGATGAGAACAAAACACAGCCTCCTGATCACATGACATACCTCCATAAATAGTTGCATAATAACATTTTATACCTTGATGTTGTGTAGTGTCAAAAGCAACATTCGTTGGTAAAAAAAATACTGGTACAGTAACAGAGTTCAGCTGATAACACCTTGCTACTGTGTGGGGTCAGGAAGTGAGCAGTTCTGGCCACCTAGTGGCAGAAGAGGTGTTATAGCATGCTTCACTGCACATTATTACAGCTATTGTAAAAGCTAAATCTGTTACATTGTTTGCTATTCAATGCAGGCACTTGCTCAGAGATATCACTAACAGTGGTGTCCTTAAACCAGATGCTATCAATAGGACAGGTTTGAAAAACAGCTGCAATTTTTTTTAATTACATTCTTAAGAATTTATTAATGCAAAGTCATTGAGACCCTAAATTCAAAGGTTTCTATAGAACAACTATTAAGCTGTCAAATCTAAAGCTTCTTTATTGAAAATGTCCTCTGTGAGTCTTAATTGTGCATGAGCGTGTTTGAATGACACATCAATAGTTAAGCTCCTGCACGAAAGACAGGACATGCATGCATCAAATAATTGTTTATGGCACACACACCCATGAATATGTGGACTCCTTCCAAATATTTCAGTGAAGGTAAGCTAAGTATTCATCACAGAGCCTCCTCTGACTTTGCACAGCTCCCCATGTCACCATTCCTTATTAAGTAAAAGCTTTTCAAAAAGCTATGCAGCCCCTCTATGCCCCTTTTTGCAATGCAAATTGAGACGAGGTATACTCAGGGGATTCTTGTGTGGCGGCCAAGTTAAGAATTGACCTGCATGCCAGATCATAATCTCAGAGAATGAGAGATTCAAAAGGATTCCTCAGTGTAGTTCCCTCAGGACTGGCAGACGAAGTACAAAGGACACCTGCTTCTCCCTGCCTCTTGAATCAGGTATCTAACTCCCAAATATTATTTTCTTACTCTCTGTATGGGGTTTGAAACACACGTTGATGCATTCTAAGCACTTGAGTGACTTCTGAAGAGCTGCATGGCTTTGAAGCTATAAGAAAACTCCTCAGAAACATTCTCTGGGAAGTTCTTTTTAAGACTTAGGGAGATGGTGTGAGAGAGAGGACATGGTAATAGTGAGTGTCCAGGGGAGAAACTGTCAGGGGAGAAGGGGGGATTAGATAAGCAGAGACAGAAACCAGACCTAAGGAAGAGTGGAGGAGTAGCTAGTATGTTTTGCAGGAAAGCTGTGAGTTATGTGTGTGCATGTGTTTAAAGGGAGAACTGGTCATCATAGCTCACCTTTGACCGTGGCGATGACGGTTCCAGCCGTACTGAGGATGTCCACCGAGTTGAGGCTCTGGTGTTTGCTGATAATGGCCTTTAGGACTCTCAGCAGCTCCCCGAGTCGCTCGTGGACCGCCTGATGGAGGCAGTCCTGGTGCTCTGGAAAATGATAAAGACAAGTTTTTTTTTATTCCACTTAATGTATACTCAACTTCCCTCTGTCATAAAATCATTATGATAATTAAAATTTCATTCAATCCACCTTGTAATCAGCAGAGTGGCTGGATTGTGGAGTCTAGGAATTTCTTAGATTAGTAAACTCCTTGGATTATACTGCCGGTAGCTGAGAAGCTAACAATAATAAGTAATAGTTTTAACAGAGCTTTGTGGTTTGGACTTAGGATGTTATTTACTACTGAGGCGAAGGACATACCACTGCGCATGTGAATACTGGATGTGGCTTATGAGTGAGACTTTCACTTCAGCTTCCTACATAAAAATAATTAGGGACTGTGTCTCAACAGATTGATATCTAACAGTACAATATTTAGAGCGATTTAGGTTTTAGAAAAGGCAGTTGAAGTAGTTTTACAACTTCTATACCTTACTAAGTTTTATCCTCATCAACAGTCAATAAACTATTGGTTGGTAACATTGGTTAAGAAAACATCATCAAACATCCTGTTTAATGGACAGGTCAACACTGTCTGCAGTATTTCCAGCTGCATGTCACTCTTCATTTTAAAATATTTCACCATTTCAAGCTCTGACATCTCATTGACAGCTACTACATTATCCATTAGCCACGTTAATCTTTGACCAATAAGATGATAAGAGATCAGTAATGTTCCAGAGTTGCTCTGCCAGAACGATGACAAGTCACTGCACCAGCTTTGTTATGCTACAGAACATGTAGAGACTGGAAAATTACAGTTTTCAAGGTACTATTTTATGAATTACAAACACTTTAATTACACAACTTGTATTGTATTTCAACACTGAGGCTTAACTATCAACAATTTATTGTGTGCTGTAAATCCTGAGCAGATTGGAACAAGCTATTTAAAAATCTCCCTACTTTAAATGAATGGTGCAACTTCACTAGCAACAGGATTACTACATGACATTCCAGCTTTGTTGGTTGAAAGGGTGACCATGGCAGCCATGTCAGACTACTGCCATCCATTCACTGCAGCTCTAGTCAACACTGTAGCAGCTAATGGTCTGTCCAGGCAGCTAGACCATACAGCAGAGATAGCAGAGGGACTGCACACAAACTCAGCAAACCTACACAGAGAGCTACAATGGTGCTGACCTGACAGCCAAGGGCATAAACAAACATGACCTTCTGTGGTCTTTCTGCAATTAGCAGTTAGCTAGTCAGTTAACCAAAGAGAACTCGGCATCTCAGGTATGCGTTTCTGTGTACTAGATGAGACTTTACCAGCAGTGAGTCATCACCTTTTACAAAAGGACAAAATGGACATTGCTATCAAGGTAACCTTGATAACATGCTTTTGGCATGGCTGAGGAATGAGGTCATGAATGAGACAATATAAATGAGCCTATGAGGGTTGAGTTGTTTTTACTACTTACTGTAAAAGTACAGAGAACTACAGGGTAAGTGTGACGGAGTTCTGACACAGCTGGCATAGTGGCTTTCCTAAGGATGAGTGATACAAGAGGGAAATGAAGAGGTAAAGAGATCACACATCTCTCTGCCCCTTCTTTCACACAAACACAACATACACGTACACTTACAAAATGTAACTGCCACTGTGACTAAAACACGTTCTGGTCCCAGGCTGTAATCATACAAAACACACACTAGGCTGCTCAGCAGGTTGTTTACACTTCATGTTTAAATGTGACACGTCACATGGATAAATGGATTAATTTTAGCAGCTGTTTCTCGGTCAGACCTCCTTGCTTGCAAACTTTTGGTAAAATAAAAGTGAAATTTTAAAAATGCACACACACACACGCAGACACAAACACACACACACACACACAGAGAATGGTTACAGGCAGTCAAAGCCACATTTTGTGCTGACGATCACCCCTGGATTACCCCTTCATGGAAGAGGGGATCAGAAAGACTTTAGCTGTCTCCCATTTTTTCTTTTATTCGTTAGCCCTCTTTTTTGGAGTGGGACAAATAGTGCCGCCAGTGGGGCTAATAATGCTGGGTCTGTGTGGCCGCCATGACAATGCTAGCTGCGGCCTGACCCGGAAATCCAGCCAACTGACCAGCAGGTGACAAGTTCACTCTGACCAACAGGTCACAATAACCAAACACCCAGTGTGAATACATGACTAAATATGCAGGCCAAATTCACACGCTAACTCTGAATATGTTTCAAGGTTTCTCACAGGACTTAGACTGTTCCTCCCCCAATGAATGAGATAATACAGTCAAATTGTGTGTCAAATGACCATACATGCTGCTTTACTGACAACTTCAACGCAATCAACAACAGGCCACTTAACATAAACTCAAAGACCTGGAGTGATTAGGTAAGGTGCAATAACAGGAAACACACCACAAGGAGGTCAAGAGATAGTTCCAGGTGAACAACAAGCACATGAAAAGATCCACAAATAAACAAATGAGCTCAGCACAGACTGCTTAAAAACACAGGACACGACAAAATGCTTACGTAAGACAAGCACAAATTCCAGACTGTTCCTCTACCACTTGAACCACTCCATGCCAACATGCCCTGTTGCTTCTAGCTCGCCAAAAGCTTCTCCACAGGACCTGGAGAGTCCTATCCTTCTCCATAGCAACCATCTTCATCCATCTTCATCAGATGTCATGCACAGCTCTTTCCAACGCTGAGGACCTGTTGGTTTTTGATGATGAAAGCCTCGCGTCCTTTTGTTTCAGCTGCCCAACTCCCCACGAGGCAGGAAAAGGGCCAGCAGTGTGCTCCTGGCACAACCACATATCAAACTGGGACTCAGTGCTTATATACAATCAATGCACTTGGGTGTATGGAGAAGGTCGTTCTCATTGACGGCAGTCTGAATTTTTTTGTCGTTTGAACTGTGACTAAAAAGAGAAAAACAATAGCGATTTGTTATTTTGCAGGGGTATGGCATGTGCGCTCATATTCAGTACCTACCACAAACCACTTAGTGATTCTCTCCCCATTTCCCCAGGCTCTATATAAACAACACCTCAAAGGAAGGTCTGGATTTAAAGAAAACAGATATTTCACTCAGATTTGATAAAAGAATAAAACAAAATAATTATTTTTTTTAAATCCTTTGAAAAATAATAACCTTTTTCTCATATATTTTTTTTTGCAGTGTTAATCCTTTACTGTCAACAGAGCCCAGTCTTCCTTATCTCTCACAAGCTCATATGGAGACCTCAACCCACAATGATTTGATAAGGGTCAAAGTTAACAACGAGCTGCTTCACCCCTTAAGCCCTTAATTGGTCCTGGTCAGTTTAGATCCCATTTATGGACATTATACGTTGAATGACAAAACACACACAATGCCTAAATCATCCCCACACAGGCTATACACCCCATTCACTGATTGAGTAACTGAATCCTGAGTCCTGGAGGCATCAAGCCTGGGCAAGCTGGAGGTTTATTAAGGATGAGCCCAAACCATGAATGCCCACGAGAGAGAGGGTCTTCCTTTGCAAAGCTCAATGGGCTTCAGCCTTCAATGGTGGCTGTGTGGCCTATTGGACCATCCTAAATGGAGGCTAATTAGCAAGACATTATGGTTGCGTCCACCAGCCCAGCAGGACACAGGGTAATGTACAGAGACTGATTATTTAACCCCTAAACTGCCATTCTGGGCGAGAGACAAAGGGAAGACGACTCGTTCCCACCAAGGACAGCCAGCTGAAGGGGAGTAGTACATTTTGTCTCAGCAGGGGTAATGTCATTTTAATGATGGGAAAAAAGTTCTGAGAAGTTTTTTTTGTAGGAAAAGCTGCAATGACAGAAGATCGGTTTTCAAATATTAGTTAAAGACCATCTGAAAACCAGCAAAAACAAGCAAGCTGCTGGGAAGATCATTCTCTTTTCCCCAGGGAAGACCACAGAGTTTTGAGTGAGGACTTGTTTGAGTGCCGAAAACTCACTATTGTCCCTGGGGCCACTAGCAAACAGTGGGACTGGTCGCCTCATGGGCCTGCCACATGAAGCATTTATGGAACAATAAATCACAACGGCAGCTTTTTGCTTTCCACGGGAAAGGATTGGAAAGTATGTGTGTGTGTGTGTGTGTGTGTGTGTGTGTGTGTGTGTGTGTGTGTGCGCGCGTGTGCGTGTGTGTGTGTGTCTTTGTCTATGTGAGATGGCTAGAGGTGGGAGGATTGTAAGGAGTGATAGGGGAGGAGTTTTGGTGGGTATGGGAGTAAAAAAAGAGGAAGGGGGTTGTGTGTGATTTGGGGTAGTACTCTCCCTTGGGATTTGTCCCAAATTTACCCCTGCACCCCACATCCCTGCTTCAGCGCGGGTTATGAGAGAAGGAGAGAGTGAGAGACATTCCTGGGCATAATAAGCCCTGGTGAATGAAGGCTACAGGGGGATCAGACTCTGATCCTGATGAGAAGGAGGCCGCGGATCAGGAGCTGCTCAGAGGCTGCCAGCAACACATTGCCAGGTTTTTACTTCATTAGCGTCATGGAAACCCAACATTCCAGCCTCTTGTTTGGGAACAGGGACGGGAGTTGCAGGAGTGAGGGGTGGAGGGGGATCCATAATGAAAACATTGTCGGATCATTCACCATCGAGATGACACCTCAATACCAAAACATTCTGATGTGGCTTGGGAGCAGGGACTCCACATGTCACAGACCTACAAACTATTTGATAACATTTTTTCCTGAGGATCTCACACAGCAAGAACATCACAATGGTTGATTCACACTGTCTACTGAGTATTTCTTTGGTATCCCATCAAACTACAAGCCCCTATGGAGGTCAAATGTTAACCTGCAGAGGTGATACAATGGTCAAGCTTGGTTATTTGACCAGTGTTAACACACAGTACAGTACACATTGATCTATTAATGTCATCCAGCAGATACTTCCAGTCTGACTTGGAATATACACAATACCCAAATACTATGCAAGAAAAGTGTGGCACAGTTATAAAAGAAGGCCACACCTGGAATGTGCAGACTTTCATTACCAATGGGAGGATATGCTCATCTGTGTTTGAAATTTAGGGTTTTTGCATTAGGAAATTTATGTAAGAACAAAAACCAGGAATTTGTGGAAAGTCAAACAATAGACTCATTTCATGTGAAAGTGTTTGTAATACTTGTAAAACTACATTTGCCCACAATGTATAGACTATCATATAGGAAATGTAATATTCTTGCTGCATAAGGCCACCAGTGTTAAAAAGATGCAGATGCTTTTTTGTGATGTATACCATAAGGGGACTCCCTCACTCTTGGGACTTAACTCTCTGAAGCTCAAAACTTCAACCAGGTCCTGACACAATATGACTTGGCAACATTCCTTTCCCTGTGACCCTAGCTATGCTCAGTCATGCATTGCAAATCATGGGAGCAATGTATTATTTATGCTTCAAAACATTTGAGACAACGGAGGGGTGCTTATTGCCACAAAGCAAGTGTGAAATCACTAAACATGTCACAACTGGGTCTGCAGAGGTCTGATCAAATGGTAGCAGTTCATGGCAGAGGGGGCTAAAGAGGATGTTGGACAGGCTAGCCATGACTAATGTCAATCAAAATCTCTCAATGTGTCCTATTGAGTCAGACCACAGCTGGACATTCCAGCCACTCACCCCCTAAATAACCAACTGGGACTCTAGTTGTTTCAGCAATAGTGCATTCATCAAAAGCTATGGTAAGACTTTCAAGGGGCTCTTTTGAGACTTGCCCCCTTCTTCAAAAGACAAGCTACCAAATGTGGGTCTAATAATCAATCACTGTGTGACTCAATAACCTTTGTTTTGTTCAACTAGATTCTTCTTTAATTGGTTGGGGTGAAAAGCCACATTCTTTCACATTTCCCTCTCAGTAGTATGACATCTTATGGCTAAAAATGACCCCAAATTTCAAACTATTTGCCCAAATAAGAGAGTCTTGCAAAATGGGTCCACTTAACCTTTAACACTTGGGCAGGGTCACTGCAATGGGTGGCCCATACATCCCTTGATATCCCCCTCCTCAGCATACTTCCTGTGGTCAGTGGCCCTGGTCCACCTCTGTCGACAGACCACCGGCGGCCCACTCTACGGATTAGCAGATTACATGCAGATGGTAAAAGGCAGGGGAACTTTGCCTTCCCAGACTTGTATGCTCATACCGAGCCATTCCCTGTTGATTCACCTTTGAAGCTCTTTTTCCCATGACTGCACGCACAAAGACCTGGCATTTAAAAAAGAGCCCTAGGCTAGACACACAGCACCTTCCACCTAGGTGGGGGGCTTTTATACTCCCACTCTGCAGGCCGCTGCCTTTGTCAGGCTTGTTAGATGTCAGCCCAGGAAACAAAAAGCCAATAAAAAATTATGCTCAATGAAGGCTGAAGACAGGAAATGCCTGAAAGTTTGACTAATAGAGGACCTCATGATATAACCACATATTCCAAACTTTAGTAATAAAGATTACACCCAATAAGAAATTGACAATTACCGTCAAATCCAAGGGTAAACTGGTAAAATGTTCAAACATCTCTTTCTAGTCAACAGACAGGTCTACCCTTGGATATTTCTCTCTTTAGTCATTCGCATATAAATGAGATACCCAGTGTGGAATGAAGAATTAGTTTTTCCCTCCCTTTCATTTCTCTTTGGAGCTGTCTGTCACAGTGAGGAAAGACAGGCAACCTTTCTCTCTAGATATCCCCCCACATCACCACCACCACCGCCTACTGTTGATGCAGAGTTCTGAAGGCTGGCATTTCAGCTATGCTTTCTTTAAGAGAAACTGCAAATCCCCCCACCGTGCAACCTCTAGTTGGCAGCCAAACTCGTCAGGCATTAGCCTGAAGAGACTACAGTTGCTCCACAAGCTGTGCAATGTAGGCAAAGAAACATCAGGGTTGGGAGATCTGTCCAACAAGCGCAAAGACGGGCCCCTTTAGTACACCTGTCAAAGGGCAGAACTGGGATTTGAGGGGGCTGAGGTTGGGGGCAAACACAGCATTGAGAACAAGAGGACCCTGTTCAGCTTTACTTGCATCCTAATCCTGAGAGAATGGGCTTTGTGTGCTTGAGAGCATGCAAAGAGACCTTCAAAACACAATTATTCTCATAACTGTCAAGGCATTTAATTGACTCAAATGTACTAAATACAACAACTTTTTCTAAGTATCTCTGAACTTTGGGCAATATCAAGGGTTTGAGGGAGATGTGTTGTTTGTGTGCGTACCAATTATAAAAAGAAACTTGAATAAATATACCTGGCATTTGAAGAACAAGTTGGAAAATAAAGAAAAACATTTCAAGAGTTCAATAAAAACAAGGACATGGTCTTGGTTACAATTAACAACTTGAGTAGACACAGGCCTTGCACTGGGATGAAGGGATTCAGAGCTGTGGAGGCAATGCTGATCTACACGCCATCACAGATACGAAACATTTTAATACCAATGGGCCTCCTGTATTAATGGACCTTGTTATGAAATATGCAGATTTAGAAGCTCCTGATTTCTTTGTAAACTGGTGAGATGAAAAAACACTAGGAAGTCATTATCATTTTTGGGAAGAATACAGGAATTGCTGCTTGTCCGCCCTGTGCTTAGGCAAGTTGACTCCTACCTCAATAGTCCACTTTCCTCCTTGCCCTATCTACACCCCAGCAGGACCTATTTTGAGTCTCACAAGAGAACAGACCCCAGTAGGTCCTAGCCACACTTCACGCTCAGTCTGTTTACCTTCACATCAAACAGGGGCTCTCTTCCTCTCGCTGAGTTCCTAAACTTACAGAATGTTGTGGACAAAGACAACGGCTGGTTATCCTTCTCTCTCCCATCAGCTCCACCGACCTTTAACAAGTTATGAGCTGTACCCAGCATGGGGTTGACCCAGTCACATGCAAACATGCCCTAAGGTTGGCAGAAAAACAAAGCCAATTATCCTGAATATCGCTCCTGCTACACAGGAGGTTCCTGAAGCATCTAACCAGTTCATATTTACTCATAAATAAAAAGGGATTTATAATCAACAGCCAAATTATTGACATACACATGGTTTAGGCTTTAAGTTTTATTATTGTTGGTATTTTGCTGACGCTGGCAGATTCTCAACAGCCGAGCGAACAAAACGAATCGCATTAGAAGTCAGAATCGCTCACGCCGAGTTAGCATTCCACTGAGCGTGGAAATTATCGGTCAAATTGTCTGCAAAACTTTATTCAACGAGCAGCACCATTATTAAATCGCCGAATGAGCGCCGCGACAAGCATTGTTATCAGGCACGCTGCCAGCATTGCCTTCACAGTACCGCGGGTAGTACTGCAGCATTCGTCGTTCGATGCCTGGGCCCGATGCCCGTAGCTTTCATACCACCGTTCACAGCCCAGAAAGGGCTGAATGTCCTTTCGCCGAATGCTGAGTCTGAACAGATGCCGATCGGCTCCCGTGGAGATTTCAGCCTTCGGCAAACCCCCACAGACTCCCGATACCAGGCCTCCGTCCGCTTGCCGGTGACTTTCCTCGGCGGTCCAGGCCACGCCGTCGCGACATCACCAGCGACCCGATCCAGCAGCCAGCAGATAGCCCGACACCAGTTATCACCAGTCACCGAAAGCAGCCAGGCCGGCCCTTCATGGACCAATCAGCCTGGCGGGTTTGAACCAACCAGGCTGCCTTCTCGATTGCACGAGTGCACAGCATGACGGAGACGTGCTCAGCCCGGATGACCGCCGCAAATGGCCAGCATCAGCCTCATCACTGCCTCACCATTCTTTCTTTCTGTGATAGACACGTCATTTCCACACAGCCAGGCTTCCCCACCGTGAGCAATCAGAAGCCCGACGTCAGATCATTTGACTCAGTACGGCCTTTGATGAAATCGAGTCAAGATATCCCTCCCTGTCCTCTGCTTGTCACTGCATAGTCGCCTGTTTATCATAAAATTCAGACCACACCGAGAAACAGTGCCCTCCATCACGGCTCCACATCCCGTTTATTATTAACAGTTTGTTTATTTAGTTGCTGCCAGACGAGCTCGATTAGCGGTTTGAGTTACCGCAGATACGCGTGTGTCGAATGCATTTTGAAGTCTCCAGCGACCATTGCCGAGGTCACGTTGCGTCCGTAGCTGTGCAAACATCAGTCCGCAGACATCTGTTTAGAGTTTTATTGCGGAGCACGCTCACATCTGGTTGCGGGTCTCGGTCATTTGTGTCTGTGGATGCGGGCAGTCACCGAACAGGCCAGTTAACGATTGCCGGCACGCCCAACGCGACGCGAACGGCGCAACCCGCGAAACACACAGAGCAGCAAACCCGTTCACACGGAAAGCAGAGAGATTTTGGTGCCCCCAGAACAAAGCCGAACATGCTGCGTCGGCTGGTAAAGTCCTTCGTGCCGTCCAGGCAGCCGATGAACGTTACTGGCCTGTATGACCGAACATTCGAGTTAAACCGAACATTTTATACCGTTTCGGCTTCCTTGTCCAACAGTTTGCGACGCTCGTTGGGCGTTATTGATGCGTGATGGTCGGTTTATGATGAAGATATGGGTATAATTTTTTTCCGACGAACATCTGGTAATCAAATAAAGTTCATAGCCCTGAACCGCATCAGAGAGAAACAAAAGTACATCAACAACATACGTGGCAAACGTATAATTACGAAAGCGACGATGGTGGTCGTTGCACTCCTTAGCCGAAATTATTCCTGAAAGAAATCAGGAAAGCTGGTCCATGGTAGATCGACCACAGACGTCCACAAAACAACACTGGTCTGTTCAGTGCGTTCGATGAGAGTGTTGCCCAGAGAGTCGACAGGCAGAATGGTGACGGAGGTCAGATCGCCTGGCGAGAATACAATCGGTGGCAGCCCAGGCCGTCTCCGTCACTGTTCGGTGAGCCTGTCCGGTCGAGCAGGACACCCGAAGGCGTGGTTGCGTCCGAGCAGCCTAACCTTGTTTGGGGTTGGGGCCGGTCGGTCACGAGGGCCCAGAGGTATCCAACATTTGAACAGAGTAAGACGGTATTTCACGCTATTCCCCGACACTTCGTCGTTTCCATGCCGCCGTTCAGCCTGGTCGCAGATTCGTTGTTGAATTCAGATAGCCGACCGTAACACATTCGGCATGCGCGAATATACGGTGTGTTGACCTCATAACAACCACGAGCCTGAATGATCGAAAAAGACAGGTTAGCCTGGCATGACAATGACGAAAGTCGCGATTTAAACATAACAGCCAGGCCTTATAGATGCCGGTCCAATGTCGATTTTATTCGTTTAATGAAGCTGATCATTCAGCCTGGCTGAAAGGCTGCTGGTCACAGCCCGAGCCACGAGCCAGGCTTTGGCCCAAACCCTGCACACAGAGGTGGTTGACAGAGGGAATAGTGATCAGTTAGCTGCTGTGCTTTACCGTGCAGACGCTTTGAAATCAAAAGCCGCACGTTGCCCACAGGTAAACACCAACGAGAAAAAAAAGAAAATACAACTGGTCAATGTTTCCCCATCTACACAGCGTCTAACCGCATCTCTCTGTGTACGGGACGTTTAAGAACAACACCGAACTTCTCATTGAAAATCGGATGATGATTTCTTGTTTATTGCTCAGTAGAACAAGATGAGTCAAAACTACCACAAAACCGCCGGATCTTAAGGTCGACTTGTTAGTTCGGCATCTATAAAATTCAATAAAGCGACATACTTTAAAATCGCGACTTTTGTGTCGGTTTAATCACGTTGTACAAAATAATTAACAGCGCTCGGCTTCCAGAGTAACTCGTGGAAAAGTTTGAATTTTATGAAAGTCAGATTGACACCACGTGTATTTCATATGCCGAATTAATGTACATGAGTCGAAACAGATCTAAGATTCCATCAGGTATTCATGACCAAACAAGGCAGCAGCATGAACCGACTTAAGTGTGATCAGAATTATGTGAATGCATCGTTAAACGGACAGAGATTACTCTGTTCAAAATGTTGATACACTTATTTTAGCAGCAGTTTGCTGTTAGCTAACGTTTCCCAAACAAAGGTTAAAACATATCAGACTTAATCCACACACCTGCTGCTGGGTCCTGAAACATCTCAGCCGAACAAACTCCTGAAACAGTGACGGAAAACAAATAAATCCACAAACACCGCGGTGCTGTTCCTCCTCTCGCCCAGAGCTACGTCCCAAACCTCCGTCACCGTCTCTGCCTCTGTCCGGCTCTGCTCCTCTCTGTTCAACCGCCTCCTCTCTCTATGTGATGCTGCCTCTAACTTGTGATTAGTGTGTGTGTGTGTGTGTGTGTGTGTGTGTGTGTGTGTAGTTCTCTCTTAACAACAGGTGTCTGGAGTTTTAAAGTGTCGAATCTACCATATTAAAAGGACCAACTTCCTGTTATTTCTTTCAAAATAAATTTCCTGGCTAAGAATTCACAACAACCCGCTGTATGTCAGCCATGTTATCTTACATTTACTTACACTTACATGTATGTTGTTATTCTTACTCTTTTGTTTCTCTCTCTGTGCAAAGTTCAATTTTATAGACTTTATTTTGATTACCAATTTGAATTTGTCAGAAAAAAGAGTATACACTATGTATCCTCGTATTATGTATCACACCATCAAATAACACTTAAAAGCGAAGCTGTCACAAAACAATGTTAGACAAGGAAGCAAGAGCAGTATAAAATGTTCAGATTTTAACTCCAGATCTTCAGTCATACGATTAGTCTTGGTGTAAACTCGTTCATAAACCACCTGGATGCATGCAAGTAGAGGATTTTACCAATGACATGTGTTCAACTTTTATTCTGAACACAAAATCTCTCTACTTCCGGTAATATTGTGACGGTTTAGCGCTTTTAACCAACCCTCACCTACTGTAGGTAGCAGTTTGCTGATTTTGCATGGGTCATAAATCACTGTAGTTTATATAAACGCCGCTTCACCTCTGCCGTGATGTGTGTTCTGATTAACTCTGGCCTCTGTGTCTTCAACAATTGTTTTGCCCTCATCAGATTTCCCACAGACGCAAATGACCAGAGACCCACAACCAGATGTAAACATGTGCTCCACCAATAAAACTCTAAACAGCGGAATGGAGGGTATCTCTCTCAGACTGAAGTCTTTTCACACCTGAAGAAAACACTAAAGGAATTCTGGTTTTTAACCTGTGAGGCTTCTCAGCCCTGAAAATGGATCCAAAGCTGGAGACTTCAAGTCACATTGACGCACATGACATCTGCTGGTGCAAATAAGGTACTGCAACCAAATAAATCAGAGCTCATTACAACATGTCAATAAATAAATAAATATTGTAAATAAAGCTTGGTTGTGCTTGTGATACATGATAGAGGAGCTGCCTGTTTAACCAGTGTAAATCTGAATGATATTTTACTGTCACTGTGCTTTTTAGAAAACAATATATTCAGTACAGTAAAATAGAAAAGACAGGAGAACCTGCAGGATGTCACCTGACTCTGATTTCATGTCAGAATTCATTACTGTAAATTAAATGATCCTAACATCCTGACTTCTGAACACATATAATTTACTCACAGTTAAAGAAATACAACAACCAGAGCCTAATGTTAAATGACATGTCTATCACAGAAAAAGAAAAAATAAGTGGCAATAAGTGATAAATGATAATGCTGCTTATTCACGGCAGATCATCTCCAACACTGAAGCAGCAGGGTAAAACAACACATCCCTCCATCATGCCCTCTGTCACACTCATGTCTGAAAATCAGAAAGAAATATGTGGTTAGTTTTTAACAAACCAAGCCCTTAAATCTGAGTGGTGTAGAGAAGTGACTGACTAGGCTCCAGGCCGACACAAACACTCGGTGACTGGGTGATAACAGATTCTTCAGATGCTTCTGTCTGTGCTGAGCAGCTCTGCTGGATGATCAGGGTCATCACACTCGAGCAGTTTCTGTTTTGAGTGTCCTCGCTTGTGGCAACGTAGCCTGAGCCACCTTCACCGAGGAAAGTCTGTATCCTGTGGCTGGACCCGAGGAGGTCACCTGGGAATATCAGGAAGTCGTCTGTGGGAGACGCAGAGAGCAGAAAATCACATCATCCCACAGGAGCCAGTCAACAACACATATCACAGCAGATCCATACGACCGAGGCTCACAGGGACGAGTTCTTAAAGCCCTTTCTAACATTTTGTGACAATTGATTATAAGAAGCTTCACAAAGACATCAGGCCAAAGGCATCAGGTGTAGCTGACAAACTCTCTACCAGTACTACCCACATGATTACTAATGAGAAATAATCACTAATAATAATAACATGCCTGATATGTCACTTGTCAGCGACATCATTCAGCTGATTTTAATAATGAATTTAATATGTTGAATAAAGTTTCTGGATGAGTTTGGTGATGTTTCCACACTCAGATGATTCTCTTTCTTTCAGCTGTGAATTGAGTCAGTTCTGTTCTAATGTCACATTCCATTCTGCTGTTTGTTCACTCAGCTGTGTCTGTTTGGGAAAATCCTCAAATCATAACTATGTATGATTAATTGTATAAACATCAATAAAATATAATAATAATAAAATATAACAATTTCCTTCATTTAGCAGAGTTCATCTGCTAAAGAGGGAAACAAATAGAAACATGGGATCAGCACTTTACTGTCTGATAAACTCTCTAAGTATGAAGAGCAACATGTTTTCAGAACCACATATCAACATCAGCTCAGTGTTGATCCACCTCTGTGAAATATCACCTTTTCTGTTGGTAACTGCATTTTACTTTCACAGTCACACTTGCACTGGAATCTGTGTCTTTGTAAAGTGTGAAGCAGCTTCTCAGTGATGAAGAACCTGAACCACACAGCAGCTGGAGGACTGGAACACTGTGCCTTTTACAGAGAGTAAGATACAACAAATTAAAGATGACATATATATAAATATCTTCTGTATTCTCTATTAAAAGTGAAAAATTTAATGCTGTTTTATTTTGAGGGTTTGACTAGGAAGTCTTGCAACTGAGATGAATATACACTGCCATCCAGTGGTCACTGTGTGCAACTACAACCCTGTCTACTTCATGTCTACGTTCTCACCGGAAGTATCGCTATGCTACTGTGTGAAGCTTGATGATAGTTGAGTGCAGTTGTTTATGAGTGAGACAGTACGGGGACATACAGACTTATGATTTTAAATACGGGAGACCGCTATTGAGCCTGAAACTTTACTAACAAACAGAATCTCTATTTCTCTATTTCTTGGTTTTACCTCTATTGTGTACTGAGAGAATCTTCAGTGAGTGACCCCTGGTGGTCAAAGTCGCGAACTGCAACACGTGAGAAGTCAATTTGAACGTCATTGCAGAAATGATAGCAGTGTAAGTTTTCCGGTGAATACTTTCACAATTCAGTGACCAAAATAAAACTAATAATTATACGGACATTGATTTATTCACTTATTCTTTTTATTAATATTTTTTGGAGGTAGCAGGTATGGTGTTGATAGTCCTGTGTAACTACCACTACAGGCTGCTGATGCTGTATAAAAAATAGTAATTATTTGACTCTATATTAATAATGAACACGTTGTTATTAATAAATATGAATCAATATCATAATAAACGACAAGGAGCCCCAAATGCCCCAGGTTTACTGTGCTCTATTTCTGTCAACATTATTCGATTAATTACAAATTTTTGTTAGAAATTTGCATCATTGAAGTAGAATATGAAATACCTTGAGTTCCCCATCCTTCATCTTGTGCCCTCGGTCTCCCCCATCCAAAATTTTAGTTAGAAACCTAAATTGTTATAGTTTATATTGAGCTTATTTGTGTTTTATCAGGTTGCTGCAATTCTTAATCAAGTAATTAACAGATATTCTCAGATAAAGTTGTATTATTCCATCACAGGAGAACTGTGAAGCTGCAACAAACAATTATTTTCATTATTTGTACATCTGACCGTTATTAACTTTATTAATCAGTTGATTATCTGGTTGATAAAATGCCAGAAAACAGTGAAATATGCACATTATTAATCCCTGGAAGCCAAGTCAACATATTCTGAACAGTCAAAACCTCAAAGATGTTCTGTTTATTATCACAGAAAACTGGATCAGTAGAAAATATTCACGTTTGAGAAGCTGGAACCAGAAGATTTATGGTGTTTTTGCATTTAAAATGACATAAACAATAAATCAGTTATAAAGAGGCACTGAAACAGGTTTGTGTAGCATTTAAATAACCAAGTCAAATCAACATTTAGAAACAGGAGCAGGTTAAATCAGACCTGGTCACTCCAGTTATAACATCACACTGAAGATAACAGAGGAGGTAGAATTTAATCTCTGCTCCATACTCCGAGGCAGAGGGTGGTGATAATGCTCCTAATACACCGATTGACAGATGAAGAAGAAATGGAAGGCGGTATTATCAGGGCTTTTATTTTGAAATTCAGGAAGCATGTATCCTGCTGGTTCCTGAAGTGAAGCTGATGTGAAGTTGAATGACTGTGCACCGACTCGTCAGTGGTCCCTCTGTCTGTGTTCAGTAGATAAAGTGCTGGTGGTGGTGTGTGTGTGTGTGTGTGTGTGTGTGGTGCTGATGGTGGTGTGAGTGACCGCTGCGGTGATGTCTTCCTTCGGCGGAGCAGCTGGAGGGATCCACGGGCTCCTCTTCAAACTCCATGACTCCCTCTCAGATGAAGACAGCCGGTCCGCGGCTCTGAGGACTAACGATATAGTGGGTGACTTGGGGCAGGAGTGCATGCTAACATCAATCGAGAATGACCTGGGTAAGACAGTGAAGACCGTCACTCATACAAACCTCCTAGGGATGAATTAACTCCGCGCCAAACTCCGATAACAATCTGTCTATTTTAAAGTTAACGAGGCTTCTGTTGTTGGTGAGCGATACACATCAGGTAGGGTAAGAAGCTGTATGGACCTTTAGAGGCTACTGATCAATTCGTCTTGCATAAAGTATTCCAATAACCCTGAAAACTTTTTGTATTCAGTAATTTGTATTCTAACAGCCGCTTCCGCGGTGGGCGGCAACGCGCAGTGAGAACATAGTGTTAGCACATTCATGTGACTCTGACCATCAAATCAAAGTTTCAAAGTTTACTGTCATGGCTCCAGTGGAAAACAAGTAAGCACTGCTCTGCTGGTAAAACAAGTGCTGCAGTGTTAAAACATGTTGCGGCAGAGTTCAGAGTCTGCAGGATGTTCTAACCACAGACTCCCTCCATGGCCCCTTGTTCCTCAGAGGGATTCACTCTGTAGTTCACACCATGCAAAACAAAGCACCTGCTCACATTATCACATTACAAACGTGAGCTGTGACCCTGGTCATTTCTCTGCTCTCAGCAGCCTGGTCCCAGAGCAGGAGACAAATCCAAATCCAGTGTTTGTCCCAGTGTCAGTAACAGAGGCTTTAAAACTGTGAACACATGTTCATATTGAAAGTCGCTGGTGTTCTCATTGTGCAGGTTTTTGTTGGTATCCTGGAGACAGACTGTAAAGAGCAATGATTATGTAACTAATGATTATTTTCATTATTGAAAATTAACCTGATAGTTATCTGCAAAATATTAAAGATACTGTGAAAAAATGCCATTTACAAGTTCTCCAGGCCCACTGTCCTCTCTTTATATTAAATAAAAATGTACTTGTTTTGTCTGACCAATGATTATGAAAAAACAAATTAACATTTGACTCCATCTTCATTTCACAGTTCTGCAGACGTCCTTGTTGTTCTCTAAAGACTATGGACTGCTCAGCTTCCTCAGGAAGTCCCTGCCATCAGAGGAGGTGGGTAACATCTGTACGAACATCTGATGAGCGATGATGCAGCAAACTGAAATGTTCTTATGATGACATGTTAACCCTCTGACCCTAACCTGTCTGTTTTCCAGTTCAGGGACACTCGAGTTAAGATCCTGTGTTTTTTGGAGACATTTCTGGACAAAATTTCACCAAGAGTCAAAGGTTGGGAGAAGACATATGCTATTGACATAAGAGTAAGTTCTCTAGTCTCTGTTTAATACAAGAGAGTTCAGCAGCACCACACATGTTGCATGTGCTCAAACAGTCCCACAGATTAGTAATGTGTTTTATTTTCTCTGTTTCTCTACACAGGACACATGCATGGTTGTGTATACAAAAGAGAAAGTGGCCAAGTGTAGGACTGCAGTGCTGGAGCTCCTCATCAAGGTTGGTGTCTGTTGGTATCTGGTATCTGGTGTATTTTATTCAACAGAAACCCTGGGAGCTCAAACTCAAATTCTTGTTAAATCCTCTTCGTAGGTTCTCCAGACGACAAAGTCTTCCAGCGTTGCTGCAGATTTAAAAATCTGTCAGATATTTGACAGATTTTACAGTGAGCTTTGTCAAAAGAGCAAACTATCAGATTCAGGTCAGTGTTTGATGTTGAGCTTTGGTCTAATATTGTAAAGAGGATGAAAATGTAAATCGCTGAAACATTTCTTCTTTTTTAACGTTTGGAACAGTACTTGGTAAAATCTATGAACTGCTGGGAGTTCTTGCAGAGGTTCATCCCAGTGAGATGGTCAACAACTCTGACAAACTCTACAAGGCCTATCTGGGGGAGCTGAAGGAGCAGGTTGGTTTTATCACCCAAACACAGATCAAAAGGATTTATCAGGATTTATTCTGCGGCTGGTGCCAAAATGACTTTTCAGTGCAGTCAGGCAAACACAGTGTTTGTGTTTTTCTGATCCTGTGACAGTTTTTTATAGACCTAGTTTCCTGAACATGACATAACAAAAACAGACAGTTAAAACAGCTGGTTAAGTAAGTGTGTGTGTGTTCAGTTGTGGTTTTCAAAGGTTTGTTTTTTTTTTCTAGATGACTTCTTCAACAAAGGAACCAAGACTTTTTGTTGTTGCTGGATGTTTGAGAGGAATCACTGCTCTAATGGTCAACTTCACTAAAACCATGGAGGAAGGTTGGGTTTCTGTGTGTGTGTGTGTGTGTGTGTGTGTCCATGTCTGTTCATATCTATTTCTTTCACAAAAAACCCTCTCAGTTGTGTTTCTGTATGATGAGTGGGTTTGTCTCTGACTTGCAGATCCAGAAACGTCTAAGGAGATTTTTCAGTATGCCCAGAAGTCAATCACTCCTCAGGTAAATCACTGTCTCATCTCTCTACCCTTACAGCTGGAGTAACATGATGACAGAGGAAATAAATGGGTCTCAAATATCAATACTGTTTTAGTACCAAACATCGTAGCGAGCAGTGAAAACTATCTCTGCAGGTGGTTTTAGTTTGTTGTAGATCTTGTTGCTTAACTGGTAATTTAGTGATTAGTGATTACTTAAAGGTACTCGTAGTATCCAGATTGAAATTGACTGCTATTGAAAACACACTTAAAAGTTGATTGAGTAGCACATATCATCACATTGACTCTTGTGTTTGAGCTTACTGTGCTGACCTGTGAAATTTGTTTCCATTTTGTAGATGGAAATGAGCACATCTCATTCGTCGTTTGTGAGCCTGCCGTTTCCATCTACGAGCAAAATGGAAAAACAAACCCCTGGTCGCTCCTGACTCAGCTAATCAATGATGACTGTGTCTGTCAACTTTAAGTGTGTTTTTCTTGATCAGGCATCTGGATACTGTGCTAGTAATCACTAATCCTCAAATTATCGAGATGGCTAACAAGATCTACAACAAGCAAACCACCTGCAGAAAGATGGACTGCTGCTCGCTGTGTTGACTAAAGCTGTGTTATTTGAACCCATTATTCTCTGTCATCATGTTACTCCGCTGTGAGAGGTGGTTGTGTTTACAGTGACTTCGCGCGAAAAATCTCATGAACGTTTCTGGATCTTGAGGTCGAGACAACCCGCTCGTCGTACGAAACGGCTGAAGGAGGTTTTTCAGTGATGAATGTGAACGAACGTGGTTGCACGCACTTGCACGAACCGGCAGCTTCCTCCTGTTCGGTGATTGACCGTTGGGGGCTGGTGGTCCTCGAACGTCGGCCCGACGTTCGTTGAGAAGGAAGTCAAATCTGAAAACGAACGCTGGCCTGACTGAACACACGCACTGTAACCGGCTGTTTAACCTCTTGTTTTGGTGTGCGTGTTCGAGCTGGGTCTGCTGTTGTCTGAGATCAAGAAATTACCGACGCTGTGTTCTTGTTCCGCGCTGTCGTTTGGCCTCGGCCACAGACCGTCTGATAGTCGCACGATCGTGTTTACGAATGATCATTTCAACGCATCGCTCGCTCCCAGACAAACGCAGCGGACGTCGAGGATGACCGACTCGTGCACGAAACTCCCAATATTCATGAATTTTACAGTACTGTTCCAAACAGATGAAGAATGTTCGGCGATTACATTTTCATTCTCTTCTAATGACAAGAGCTCGGCATCGAGCAACGACACTGGTCTGACGGTTTAACAACGACAAGCTCACTGGCGGAAATCTGTCAATGTCTGACAGACCGCGACGCTGTAAGATATGGGGCTCCCGAGAAGGATTTAACAGGCCAGTTTGAAGGGACTCGAATAAAATACGCAGTACCAGACGCCAGCAGACGCCGACGCTTGATGGTCGGCGCGATCTGGCGGCCGCTGCTGGCCGCAACCGTGCGTAATGATACCGTGAAGAGGCTGAAGAGAAAATATTGCGTGCGTGGACTGTTTGACCAGTGGTCGCTGCTAATTCTCTTGTATTGAAACGGAGACTGAAGACTGCTCTTATGTCGACCAGCAATGCTCTGACGCTGACTAACTGGTGGTACAATCAAAATATCTTCCAAAAAACGCTCGGTACGGGCGAAGAACGAACGGGTGGGGTCGGAGAAGTGCGCTCGTCGTCGTAAGAACATTCGGTTTACCATCGCTCGTCGGATACTGTGCGGATACCACCTCTCTGATAACGGTATCTGACTGAAACAGGCTGTCTGTTGTGTTTTTGGAACATTTCTGGACAAAATTTACTGGAGTCAAGGTTGAGAAGACTATATATATTGACTTTTAAGAGTAAGTTCTCTGGTCTCTGTTTTTAATACAAAGAGGTTCAGCAACACCACACATGTTGCATGTGCTCAAACAGTCACGGAATTTAAGTAATGTTTCTTTCTCTGTTTCTCTACACAGGACATGTGGTTAATGTATACAAAGAAGAGTAGTAAGTGTAGGACTACCCGATAGACTCCTCATCAAGGTTGGTGTGTTGGTATCTAGTGTCTGGTGTATTTTGTTCAACAAAGTACCAGACTCAAACTCAAATTCTTGTTAAATCCTCTTAGTAGGTTCTCAGGCAGCAAAAGTCTTCCCAGCGTTGCTGGTGCGAAATCTGTGGATGTTGACAGATTTTTACAGTGAGCTTTAAAAAGGCAATAGATTCAGGTCAGTGTTTGATGTTGAGCTTTTAATTCAATAATATAAAGAGGATGAAAATGTAAATGGCTGAAACATTTCTTCCTTTTTAACGTTTGGGACAATGCCGTGCGTCTATGAACTGGGGTTCTCTTGCAGAGGTTCATCAGTGAGATGGTCAACAACTCTGACCAAACTCACAAAGGCCTATCTGGGGAGGCTGAAGGAGCAGGTTGGTTTTATCTTAAACACAGATCAAAAGGATTTATCAAGTTTATTCTCTTGTTTAATTGCCAAAATGACTTTTCAATTGCAGTCAACAGAGCGACTTCAGTGTTTTGTGTTTTCTGATCCTGTGACAGTTTTTAGACCTAGTTTCCTGAACATGACATAAAAACGGACAGTTAAACAGCTGTTAAGTAATTTATTATTGATTGTGGTTTTAAGTTTGTTTTTTCTAGATATTCTTCAACAAAGGAATTCCAAGACTTTGTTGGTGCTGGATGTTGATCACTATGTAATAGTCAACTTCACTAAAACCATGGAGGAGGTTGGTTTCTGTTGTGTGTGTGTGTGTGTGTGTGTGTGTCCATGTCTGTTCTGCTCTATTTCTTTCACAAAAACCCTCTGAGTTGTGTTTCTGTATGGTGATGGGTTGTCTCTGACTAGATCAAGCGTCTAAGGGTTACTTTCAGTATGCCCAAGTCAGTCATACTCGGAGTCGTCACTGTCTCATCTCTACCCTTTACAGCTGGGTAACATGATGACAGAGAAATAATGGTCCTCAAATATCAATACTGTTTTAATTACCAAACATCGTATGAAACAGGGTAACTATCTCTTTGGAATTGGTTTTGGTTTATTTATTAGATCTTGTTGTAACTTTAGTAATTTAGTGATTAGTGATTACTTAAAGGGACTCATAGTATCCAGATTGAAATTGACTGCTATTGAAAACACACTTAAAAGTTGATTGAGTAGCACATATCATCACATTGACTCTTGTGTTTGAGCACACTGTGCTGACCTGTGAAATTTGTTTTTCCATTTTTGTCGTAGATGGAAATGAGCCGCTACGCTGTCACGTTTGGTAAGGCCTGCCGTTTCCATAGCAACACAACGACAAGAACTTTCTGAAAACTAAAACTTCGTCGTCTCTGTGTCTCAAACAGCTGGACTCAGATTAATTGCCAGACACGCCTCCCAGTTCAGCAGCTGCCTGATGGAGAACTACAGGTCTCTGTTTGAGGTCATGTCCAAGCTCTGTGGACACATCAACTCTGAGATGAAGAAGACAAGTTACTACGCACTCGAGGCCTTCCTCAAACAGGTCAACACACAGGCACAAACACAGAAGTCATGTAGACAGTCAGACTGATCAGTTTATACCATGATTAAAATAAAACTTTAAACATTCCTGAGCTCCAGTGTCACTACTGTACAGAGTTTTTCTGATCATTTTTCAGGTTGCGATGCTGGTGGCAGAAAACATTGAGGAGCATAAGAGTAAACTGAAGTTCTTCATGCAGAAGTTCTGTGGCATCATTAAGACCATGGACTCGACACACAAAGAGCTGTCCATCGCTATACGAGGATACGGATTCTTTGCAGCTGTATGTTCACTGCTTTGCCCTAACTAGTTGTAAAGGTTGTTTGTGTATGATGTATCCATCAGTTGGTTTCCTTTACAAGCCACTGGACAGACCTACAGTCTGGACCTCTTAATACAAAATGTACAATGTATTTTTCCCTCTGCAGCCATGCAAGAAAGTTTGCCCACAGGATGTGGACCTGATGTACACGGAGCTGATTCAGCGCTGTAAGCAGATGTACCTGACTGAGTCTGACGGGGAGGACGACAGCTTCTACCAGCTGCCCAGCTTCCTGGACTCTATCGCCAGTGTCCTGATTCACCTGGACAAGGTTTGACCAAACCTTGAACAACAACAACACCACCCTGAAACAATCTGACAAGCCTGAGACAGCTTCCTCTCAGTGGAGGACTTCACAGATTTTTCTGTATGAACCTGTATAAACACCATTATATCCCACAGCAGGAAGAAAGACAGACTGTCTCATGTGATTCCAGATTCCAGAGGTGCACACGCCGCTCCTGGAGCGTCTCCTGGTGGTGCAGATTGACAGCTTCCCTCAGCACAGTGAGAGGATGCAGACAACGTGTTGCAGGTCCATCCTGAAAGTACTGGTGGCCATCGCCTCTAAAGGACCTGTACTGTGGAGTTTCATCAGCTCTGTGGGTACGTTGATCATGTTGTACCTCTATGAAATGATCTTTGACAGTGAAACACCTGGTAAGATGTAATTAAATATGTAATGTGTGTTCACCAGCTTACTTTTAAATGTTTTCACTGTTAAAGTTTGATTTGGTACAAGACTGAAAGACACAGGACTAATGTGTGTATATGTGTGTATGCAGTATATAAAGACCTGTGAGGGTACAGTAATGGTAAAGGGCTCATTAAATACAGTAGAAATAGAACTTGTTGTCATAACATGACTTTTGTTTAGAGATGAGATGAGACATGATATCTGCTAAAAGATTCTTCAGGGTTCTAATCTTTGCTTCTTTTTCAGTTCATCAGGGTTTGATTCGAGTCTGTTCAAAGCCCATCATGCTTCCTGAGGTCAGATACATGTTTTCACATGCTGTTTCCATAAATTAACACCAAGTATAAATGTGCTTAGCTTAGTGTTTCCTTAAATCAAAAAGTTTGTGATGTGATTGATAGAAGAAGTCTGTCTTTTTCTTCTTCTTTTCCCAGAACAAAGATGGTGGAATTGAATCCTCTCAGTCCTCCCAAGTCCGTACTGGAAAGTGGAAAGTTCCCTCCAGTCACAACTACCTCGGTCTGTTTAAAGGACTTTTAGATTGTGATCGGTTGAAGGTACAGCTGTGTTCTTTGTATGCTTCATTAACCCTTGGGAAATAGAGAATTTGCATGTCTAAGTTCTGCAGTTTGTGTTTCAGTCTGTTGTATGATGCACATTAATACTGTTCATTTAACCAGCTAGCATCCCATCAAGTCAGTCAAAATACTTCCAGTATGTCTGTTTTTAAATGATTATATATGTCTCACCTTCAGTAAAGCTACTTAGAATTCTCGTGGCCGCATGAATCCATGCTGCAGGGCTACTTTTTATTTTGTGTCCTTTGTGTCTTCCTCTGTAGGATTCAGGATTTTTGGACGGAGCTTTTGAAAGTCAGAATGCTGCTCTCATGTCTTTGAGCCATCTCCTTTATGATGAGTTGGTGAAATCAATTATCAAAATTGTGGAAAAGTTGGACTTGTCTGTACAGAAAGTGGCAACAGGAGAGGAGGTGAGGTCTCGCGCTCAGGTCCCACTGTGACAGAGTACACTGATATTTATAAAAGGTTGTTGACGGGTTCATGGGACAACCACGACACATTAGTATTCTTGTTACTGTCAGCATCAGTTTAAACATACACAGCTGATCTTCTAAAGACATTCTGTCTGTTGATCTTTGCCTCCTTGTGCATCAGACTCCAGACGATACAGCCCACGTCCTGCCCTCTTCTGACCCCGCAGCTCATCTGCTGCCCAATAAGATCAAAGACTTCACGGCCTTTATCAACCTGGTCGACTTCTGCAGGTGATGGAGACACAACATGAACACTCCTCAGTCCCAGGAGGCAGAAAGTCAATAGATGACTCTCATCTGTGACACTGTTTGTAGCACATGTATAGCTCATTTTAAGTGGTAAAACTGTCCTTGTCCTTGCTCTGCAGTGAGCTGTTGCTGACTAAACATGGGGAGTATTTTCAGTCCTGGATGTATCCCTTAAGCCATGAACTTATCCTCCACTCCATACGAAATCCACTTGTCAGTGGTTTTTACAAGCTGCTCTCTGTCGCCATGAAAATTGCCAAGAGAATCAAGTACTACCAGGTAATGTTGCTTTATCTGTGTCATCTCGCCAGACTCACTGTCAAAGTTACAGGAATATTAAATTGTGTTTTTCAGCTGTTTTCACAAATTTAATGCAGTTGTTTCTGTTTTCAGTTTGTTTTGTAGAATTTAGAAATCTTAATGTACAAATGACACTCAGAGAAAATGGATATTGTATCAAGGCAGTGGGTTTGTAACCAGGTGAAAACAAAGAATGAATGTCATGTAAACTCAGACTGTTCACTTTCTCACTGAATGTATAACGAAATAGTCTAAATCTGCTTTGTAACAGGGAGTTGGTCTGAGGAGCTCGACGTCCCCACAGAGCGACACAGTGAAAAGTGCTTGTTTTGCACTTTTCTCAAAGTTTGGAAAAGAGGTAGAGCTTCTCTCTCATGTTTTTGGATGTTGTAACCTAAACAGAGCAGTGCCACGGGACTTCATGTGTAGAGGATGTGAGTGACATGTGGTTTCCCACCAGGTGTGTGTGAGAATGAAGCAGTACAAAGATGAGTTGCTGTCATCCTGCTTGACGTTTGTTCTCTCGCTGCACCACAACATCGTAGCTCTGGACATCAAGGCCTACTGTCCTGCTCTAGAGGTGAGTTCCTACTGTTTCTTTCAAGATGGTTGAATACTGCAGCTCAAAACAAAAACATAAATACATTATACAAATAGAGATGAACACTAGGTGGTTTACTACTCTCTCTCTCTCTCTCTCTTTCTCTCTCTCTCTCTCTCTCTCTCTGTGTGTGTGTGTGAATGGGGTGTCTAGGCGGCTCTGAAACTGGGCCTGAGCCATGTTCCTTTGGCCAACACAGCCCTGGATGCTCTTGAGGACTGGTCCTCCCACATTCCTTTGGAGACCATGCAGCTGTGCTACACCAGCATCCTCCCTCTGCTGGATGGATACCTGAAGACCACCTCCAACAACAGTAAGCCTTTGTCACAGACCATTAGGGTCTTTATTAAATTTAAAATGGAGCCAACAGGTAAAGTAATAAAACATGTGTTGTTGACTACAGACAAAGACGAGAGCAGCTGGGAGGTGATGTCTTCTTTGTCTTCAAGAAGTGACAGAGGATACAGCAAAGTGATGACGAGGCTTCTGAAGCTATCCAACCAGCTTTCCATGGTAACAGATGTGGAAAATGGGAAAACATTTCTCAGTTCATCTTTGTATGTGAGAACACTGAGCCCCTGTATTTCAGTTTACTTATTACTCGTGTCTGACTGCAGGAAGACGCTCCTCTTGTCGCGGTGAGGCTCAGGGTGGTGAAACTGCTCGGCCACCTGGGAGGGAAGCTGAACAGGAACCTTGTAACTGGTGAGGACTCACACAGCCAACCTTCTTCAGAGTGATGCTCCACAAACACTCAGATAAGACTCATGACAGCGAATAGAGACAACGGCTGTTTTTGTTGTTGACCATAATCCTCTGTTTTGGCCTTTAGTGGTCTCATCAGAGGAAATGATGAAGAAATTTGTTGCCTGGGACTCGGAGAAAAGGCTGAGTTTTGCAGTGCCGTTCCAAGATATGAAGCCGGTCATCTACCTCGACCCATTTCTGCCTCGCATCAGTGAACTGGCTCTGTCCACGAGTGACAGACAAACCAAAGTATGTCATTTCAGAGTTTCACAAAATTAATCTGACACAAAACTCTGGTAGAGACTGACACGTGTCCCAGTAGAGACAAGTGCATATTATAATCTGGTGTGTCTTGTGTCTGATGCAGGTGGCAGCTTGTGAGCTGCTCCACAGCTTGGTGGTCTACATGGTTGGGAAGAGTGCTCAGATGGTGGAAGGGAAGAACAGTTTGCCGCCTATGTACAAGCTGCACAAGAGGCTGTTTCCTGTGCTGCTGCGTCTGGCCTGTGATGTGGATCAGGTGTGTGAACCTCAAATACAGTTCCCACTGTACATAACATGTCCTTAAATATCATGGGATTTGGAAGAGCTGTAGTCATGAGACAGGTTGCTTAATAAACCTTCTGGAGAATATTTAAAGGTTTACAATTTCAAGTTTCCATCTCTCCTCCATTGTTTAATGATGTCATGATAATATTTTATATCCAAAAGGTCAAGTTGATTGTCGTTGCACCATGTGATGAAGCTCTCTATCAGTCCTCAATCTACTCCTCTAACAGTAGTCTCTAAGTGAAGACAGCCTGTTTCTCACTGGAAATTATCCGTTTCACCGAAAAATACATTTAATACCTTATTCAGTTCCACTATATATATTATATAAGTCTGGACAGGTTTATTGCCCTGATTCTCTCAGGTCAGTGTTTCACATAAGTAAATGAGTGAACACACAGAGCATGGTTCTTACAGAGGTTCTCTCTGAATCTGAATTTCCTTCAGGTAACCAGACAGCTCTTTGAACCACTGGTTATGCAGCTGATTCACTGGTTCACTAACAACAAGAAGTTTGAGAGCCAAGATACAGTAGCTGTTCTTGAGGCCATACTGGTAAGTCTTCATTTTCCTCAGTATACAGGTGGTTGTTGAATCAGGTTTTCAGACGTAGTTTTCCTCACCTGTTTGTTTTCGTTCAGGATGGTGTGGTCGACCCCATGGACAGCACTCTGCGAGACTTCTGCGCCCGCTGCATTGAAGAGTTTGTTAAATGGTCAATCAAACAGACCACCCCCAAGCAGCAGGAGAGGAGCCCCACTAATATGAAGTCCCTGTTTAAGCGGATCTACAGCTTGGCTCTCCACCCTAATGGCTTCAAAAGACTTGGTGCTGCCTTAGCATTCAACAGTATCTACAGACAGTTCAGGTATGATACTTTTACAGCTGTTGCTACAGACTGCCAAGACTTATGGGTTATGAGCTCATATGAGCTGTCTGTGTGTTTGTCTCTGCAGGGAGGAAAATTCCCTGGTGGAGCAGTTTGTCTTTGAAGTTCTTGTCATATTTATGGAAAGTCTGGCTCTTGCACACTCAGATGAACGGTCTATGGGTAATTATTCTTCCACCTCAGCTTTATAGACAGAGAACTCAAATCATATCATCATCAGTTTCTTCTTGACAAAAAGAAATAGGTTGATGTGAAATGTGAGAGGATTTCAAATAGTATTATTGCATTTAAAGATTTTTTTAAAGCTCAGAAGTTGAGTTAACTGAGCTTCCATTGCACGTCTAAATGTGATGTGAAGCTGTTGTTGCCACTCCTGCGTCCTCAGGCACGTTGCAGCAGTGTCGAAGTGCCATTGACCATCTGAAAAGAATCATCAAACACAAGGCCCCCAGTCTCAACCAGCACAATGCTAAGAGACGTGTCCCGAGGTTGGTACTCACTTAATTAAGACTAAATTACAAGATTAATTGTGTAGAAATGCAACTCAGCAGTCAGGTGATTTATGTATATTAAGCATTACGTTTCATAGATACATACTGTGTGTGCTCGTCCCTTTCTGTAAAAGAAGCTATAATTGCAGTAATCTTTATGCAGTGAGTCTTTTTTTTCCATTATTATCTTGTTCCTTTATTTTATTATATGTTCCTCTTCCTTCAGGGGTTTCCCACCTGATGAAAAGATTTGCCTGTCAGAGGTGGTTTTATGGCTTTTAGAACAATGTGGTCGTCCTCAGACTGAGTGTCGACACAAATGCATGGAGCTCTTCTATGAGTTTGTTCCTCTTCTCCCAGGTGAGTGATCCAACCCAGTGCTCTGTGCTCCGGAGCTGGCTTTGATGTGAGGAATAAAAATAATCATTAAGTTTTAAACACAGTGCCTTAATATTGACTGCAATGATGCATGACCGTCACTTTTATAGGAAATAAATGCTGCTATGAATTTGCTTGTGTGTGTGTGTGTGTGTGTGTGTGTGGCTGAACTCAGCAAAGAAGTCTGCAGCTCAGTGGCTGGATGGCATGCTAAAGGAGCATGGCATAAGCTTCCTGATCTCACGGTTCGAGGGTGGGGGTCTCCTCTCCCAGCCCACCCTCAGAGACCTGGCGAGCCCTTTCAGTGTCAGAGCCACCCTGCAGTGGATGGACCTGGTGCTGGCTGCCCTGGACTGCTACAACACTTTCATCAGCTTACACATAATCAAGCCTCACCACATGACCAGTAAGTCCTATTTGTGTAGAGGGTGACAGTTACACCTTGTTCTTCTTTCTGAAGCTCTTTAGACATTGTGTTGTGATCTCAATAAATGCTTTTTTCCTTCCCTCCCAAGACTCCAAGGACAAGTCAAGTTTTCTTAAAGCTGTACACTTCTTTTTGACTGAGCTGGCAACTCACCACCTGGAAGCAGCAGAGAGCTGTTTCCTGCTCGGTGAGAAGAGCTCCCACTTCAGCCCGAGAGAGGTCGACCAGTACAACTACAGCAAGTGCACCATCATCATTCGCCTGCTGGAATTTGCCACAATGATTCTTGTCAAAGGAGACCAGGAGTTTTGGAAGGTATCACTGAATTTAAGATACTCAGACATTAAGAGGGTCTTTATTCTTCCTGTTTACCTGCTCACCTAACTTTGTTCACAGCTTCTGGAGGAAGATATTTTTTGTGCAGTTTTCTTTGAGTTGACTGCGCTGGTGGTGTGTGAGCCGTCTGCTGTTGGTTTCAACATGGCAGATGTGGAGGTAATGAAGAACCTACCAGAGGTGTGTGTTCCTCTACTGAGGGCCCTGCTGACCTCAACCTACCGCACTCATCTTGAAAGCAGCTTGCAGACAAAGATCTCACGTAAAAAGTATGTTAATCCTCCAGTGCTCTTAGATAACATTCTCTGAGACCACCATGATCATGGATAGTAGAGTCATCATTAACACCACTAACAAGTTTTTTGTTTCTCTCTAAACGTCTATGACCTCCATAGTGTAGAGGAGTTGTGTGCTGTAGACCTGTACCACTCAGACACGCTGAGCCGCCATGACCAGATGGAAATGGTTCTGTCTTCCTGTAGGCAGATCCACAAAGCCGGCTTCCTCAGCTCCATTCTGCACAGCCAGGTATTTAATGAGCCATACAATTCAGATTTCATAATCATCAAACACTCAGAACAGATATTGATGAAAAATGAACACATTTGACCTAATGTACTGACGACATATTTTGGTATAAGAGTGTAGAGTGCTTATATTCTCTGGTGAAGTAGCAGCCACTCATTCTTTGTGTCTGTCTCTCTTAAAGGATGCAGCCTACACCAAATCCCTTGGGTCCCGACTTCTAATGACAGTGTATAAAGGCATAGCACCCGGTGAGGACAGGAAGGCACTTCCATCATTGGACGTAAACACCAGGAGGGTAGCAGATGGGCTGCTTCAGCTTTCTTTTTCTCTGAGTCAACAGGTCAGTGCTTCAAGTTTTTTTTATTAATTTGTAACTTTGAGTCCCTGGTGCAGAAAAGCTACAGTATTGATGTATTTGACAAAATATACTCAGACCATTACATAAATAAAATGAACTATCAGTGTGATACAAGTTGTTCTTTGCTGTGAGGGTACAAAGTGTTTGATTGATTGCTGCCTCCTGCTGTTTGTTGTTATTTCTGTGCAGAGTGAGCAGCTGGTGGAGCTGCTGTTGAACACCATCATGCTTTCTGTGCCAGTATCTGGAAGTCATAGCCATAACTTCCTGAGCTTCTCACATGGCGAGTACTTCTACAGCCTCTTCCAGATGACCATCAACACTGAGCTGCTGAGGAGTCTCGACACCACAGTGTCACGCCTCATGAAAGCTTCCTCCCAAAATCCCAGCATGGTAGCTGCTCCTCATCTTCTCTCGCTGTTTTGAATCAGTTTCAGACAATGTTTGTACAACTAAAAGTAGAAATGCACATGTAGAGGAACATTATTGTTTTTCATCAGGTGAGTGTGTTGCTGAATGGCATGCTGGACCACAGCTTTAGAGAGCGCTCTGTGAGGAAGACTCAGGGAAAACAGCTGGTTGAAGAGGTGCTAAGAAGATGGAACAGTCTGCAGTCGTGGTGGGAAGGACAGTCATCCACTCCAGAAAGTAAAACTGCTACTCTCCTGCTGCTCTCCAAGCTCCTGCAGGTATGATGAAGCTGATGTTGTTATTGTGTGTCCTCTAGCAAAAACAAAGCCTTATGAGCCTCCCCTCTTTCATCAGATTGACTCCTCTGTCTGCACCGATGTCAACCATGAGGCGTTCAGACCGGTGTTTTCCACTTTCACTATGCTGCTGGTTGACATGAATCTGTCACTCAATCTCAAGGTAACGGAGAGGATACACAGTCACCATACTGGTTTACCTTCTTTCACCCTTCCTGTTTGAGTTACTTATTAAAGTAAATGAAGCTGTGTAAGTTTGTTTGTTTGGATTTTCTCCTCTGTTCAGAGTCAGGCCCTGCTGGTGGTGCCCTTCTTCACAACCCTCCCGGAGAAGCCGCTGGCTGAGCTGCAGAGAGCCCTCGACGCCTTGGTGGTGTCGCACTTCCCCATGCAGTCTGATGAGTTTGCAAAGGGCTCACTTCACCGCAACAACTACATGGACTGTATTCGAAAGGTGAAGTCAGTGATGCAGCTTTTAGTTTTAGTCAAAGTCTGCTGTCACCATTAGAGATGATGGTGTAAAGACAAAAACTCAACAACAGCTTTCAGTAGAAATTGTTGTTTGGGAGGATGTCATTTTGCACCATGACAACAACCTTAACATTTCTGTCTTTTAGTTGCTGGATGCCCTGGAGCTTTCTCAGAGCCCACTGCTGCTCAAACTGCTGTCAGGGATTCTGTGTCGAGACAGAAAACACATCATGGAGGAGCAGTTCCACACCTGTTTCCAAAAAATAGCAAAGCGGTTAGTAAAAGAATTAATGGATTGATTTGTAGATCCCAATTTAATCTATATCACATCTCAACTGTTGACTATGTCCACTGGAAATAAACCTCAGTGGGAGAGAAAGGCCTGTCATGCTCCACCACAGGAGCAAACAGGAATTGTTTTTATTGTGTCCACTCTCTCTGTTTTTCGATGTCTGATCAGGTCAAGCAGTGAGCGGCAGCTTCAGCTGCTCTCTACAGTATATGGGGAGATCCAGCAGGGTGATGTGCCGGTGAACTCCATGCTTCAGGCCATGATGGAGAGGGTCCTGCTGCCTCTGGCCTCTCACTGCAGCACCAAGGCCCTCAACGACTTCTTTGTGGCAAATGTCTCCGACATAATAGCTTTGCTGCTCAGTCGCTTCACCAAGGTTTGCTCCTCAACAGCATTACATTTCAGGAATTATCTAAAGACACTTTAAACACATTATCCTCTGTTGTAATTTCATTTATGAACTTATTAATACAGTACTTTTCCTTTGATAACTACGCTGGTTATGCCATTAATCAAATGTATTTATCAATTTCAGTCAAGTGAAACGGTGTTTGAGCTCCAGCTGCTGAAGAAGAATGGCTGTTACAAGCTGATGGAGCTCCTGTATTCTCGTCTTCCCAAAGAGGAGGTTTACTCCAAGGAGTCTCGCATTAATCAGGCCTACTGTCATTTAGATAAAACAGAGGGGAATGAGCTGTCCAAGACCTTGATCAAGTAGGACTCAAAGTGACATGACATAGATTTAAAATGTCCCTATTTTTTTCCATGAATGAGTAAAGGATGTTAATTGTATTAATGTCATAATAGGTCATGTTTTGAGGCGTTCACTGAGAACATGGCTGGTGAGACTCAGCTCCTTGAGCTCAGGAGACACTATCACTGTGCTGCATACAACTGTGCCATCGCTGTCATCAGCTGCAGCTTCAATGAGCCCAAATTCTACCACGGCTTCCTCTTCAGTGAGAAACCAGAGAAGGTACTGTCCTTCTGTTATTATTATTTCCAGCCTCAGTCATCGGTCCTTTTGGTACAGTGCAGTACAATGAATGTAATCCTCCACATTTATAATTAGTTTATATGTGAGAGCAGTGGCTGAAGAACTTAAAGGACTTCATTATTGTTTGTTTTTTTTTTCTTATACAGAATCAGTTCATTCTGGAAAATATCATTGATGTTACGAGGACCTACAACTTTCCAGTTGAAATTGAGGTATGTTGTTGGTGTTTGTTTGTTTAACAGTTTACTGTGTGTCTCATTCATGGTCTGTTCATTAGTTGTTGTTTTTTTTCATTAATGCAGGTCCCATTTGAGAGAAAGAAGAAATACATCATGATTCGAAAAGAAGTTAGTGAGGAGAACGGAGGTATTAACTACTCACAGCACTTTTTTAAACTCTGCCGCTGGAAATTTGACCTTGTTGCACACTCTGACTTCACCCCAAATTGTGCAGTGTGTTAAGGCTTAATTATTAGACTGAAGTGCAATGCGCTTTACATTGAAATGAAATTATCTGACTTAGATAATAGGTAACAACATGGGCCAACTCCAGTGACTCACCCCAACTTTTTCAAAAGTCAATGTGTGCTCATGTGATTTATGTTGTGGTCTCTGTAGAAGCACCAGTTTACTTGTCCTCCCAGTCGTACATGGCCGACAGCAGCCTGAGTGAGGAGATGAGTCAGTTTGATTTCTCCACCGGGGTTCAGAGCTTTTCTGTCAGCTCCCAAAACCCAGAGGGAAAAAGACGCACCGTTGTAAAAAGGGTCAGTCATGTGATTTGCTGTCATGTGATTTTTGTGTAATAATAGACACAGTGGTGACAGGAGGGTTTGTTGTATGTTTGTAAATGTAGGAGACAGAAGAGACAAATCCCTCCCAGGATGCACTGGTGGATCTAGAGATGGATGAGCTGAATCAGCATGAATGCATGACTGCTATGACTGCTCTTATTGGACACATGCAAAGGAACAACATCACTCCCAAAATTGAGCAGGTCAGTGGTACTGAAGAGGAGGGAAGACAGAGATTCTCTTTTTGATAATTTTATCTTTGTTTGTTGTAAAAAGTTTTCTTTCATTAACATGATTATCTACAAACATGGCAGTTGACTGTTGTGTGTTCAGGTGATGCTCTGTCCTCTGTTAATGAAACAGGGAAACATGCCGAGTGAACTTCCTCCATGGATGAAATTTCTACATGGAAAACTATCAAACCCAGCTACACCTCTGAATATTAGACTCTTCATCTCAAAGCTGATCATCAACACAGAGGAGGTGAATGATTTCATCTGGTCTCTCCAGCTATTTACATTTATACAATTGTTGTATTTGAAAATAACTAAATATGGTGATACTGTATCTTCCTGTATTATCCTTGATTTAATCTTTGTTGTTCCAGGTTTTTCGACCATATGCCAAGCACTGGCTGGGGCCGCTCCTGCAGCTCGTCGTCTCTGGAAACAATGGAGGAGAAGGGATTCACTTCATGGTGGTGGATATTGTGGTCACGGTGCTTTCATGGACAAGCCTGGCTAATCCCAAGGTGGCTAAGACTTTGATTTTGAAGGCAGTAAATATAAAATGTTCAGAGCTTTTTGTCATTACATGTGTTCACATCAAGATTGCAACTTAACTTAATTGCAAAAATTTCAACATGTGGCCGCAAATGTGCATTGTATTATCATATAAAAATACTAACAATCACTGGTGGACTATCATTAGTGACAGTATTTTGTGTCCCAGGGTAACCCCAGAGATGAAGTGCTGGCCAACCGGCTGTTAGAGTTCCTAATGAAGCACAGCTTCCACTCCAAGAGGGCTGTTTTCCGCCACAACCTGGAGATCATCCGCACTCTGGTGGAGTGCTGGAAAGACTGTCTGCATGTTCCCTACAGGTAGTACTTGCACACGCTAGCTGAATGGAAGTTTGTGGAGATAGCAGATCATTGTTCTACAGTACAGAAGAGAGGAGGCAAGTGAGTGGTCCTGACTGTGGAACTGAAGTGTCATGAATAAAGAAGATCCAGACACCAGATTAAACTCACTCTTGTAAATTCTGTGTATTTCAACTTAAATTATTCAGAGTAAAAACAGGAGAAAGCATTCTGACAGCAAATGACATTTCAGCCTCCACCATTAAGTCTGTTCAAGGAAGCGAGTTAGAGATGATACATTTGGCAGCTTTTGTTTTTTATTACAAACAGGAAATGAACCTTGTTTTTATCTCCTCTTGCTCTTATAGTCTGATATACGCTCAGTTTTGTGGAACCGACTCAAACAGCAAAGACAACTCGGTCGGACTCCAGCTGCTGGGAATCATCCTGGCCAACAACCTCCCTGCTTATGATGCCTCATGTGAAATTGAATATGAGAGGTGATGGATGATGGCTAAATGGCAACATTCTGTACACGGTGTCACTGACAGCTGTTTGTTTGAAACCCTCGTCTCATTTGTTAATACAAACGTCATGTTATTTTTTAAGTTAAAAGTTCAGTATCAGACAGTTTTTTAACATGTGAGTTGTCACTCACATGCTGCCAAGATTCTTAAATAATTTCTGTGTCGTGTATTTTTCAGGTACATCCAGTCTCTCACCAACAACCTGTCCTTTGTGAGGTATAAAGACGTCTACTCAGCTGCTGCTGAAATTATCGGTCTGACCCTGAAGAATATGACTGAGATGGACGATGTATGAACCTCTCCTCAGTTTAGCTGAATTAGTTTGAGTTCATTTCTGTTTATGTCTTTACTCAGAAAGATCTCACATGGAAAAGAAATATTTATATTTAATGTTCAGTAAAGTCAGCAGATGTACATCATGATGATAAAATCCTCTTCAGATTTGCAATATTCTTATTTTAGATTCTTGACATTTATTACATTAATTTGACCCATAACATTTTCTTCTTCATTCTTGTCTCAGCAACATCAGAAACTTCTCAATCTTGCTGCAAGTAAAATAAAAAACCTGAAGGAAAAAGACTTGGATGACAAGTTCATTATTTGCTTGAACAAAGTGTCAAAGCATTTTCCTCCATTTATGGATCGGTGAGTTGATATTTGGACTGTATTTATTTTTATTTGTAATCTAAATCATTTTGACATTGAGGTGCATTTTATGTAAAATGCTTTTGACCCAGAATGAAATTAGTTTTCTAACCTGTCTGACTCTGGTTGTTGACTTGCCCACCAAGGTCAATACAGCTTATGTTTTTTTAATTCTTCAGGTTTGTCAACTTAGTCTTCTCCCTCCTGCCAAAGCTGCACGGCGTCTTAAAGACTCATTGTTTGGAGTGTGTGCTGAGCCGAGCTGATGTCATCCCAGACATCTTTCTGCAGCTGAAGACCTCAGGCTTCATTCAGATGATGGGTCACAGGTAGATCCAGGTTTTTAGTCTGTCTGAATCAATCATTCAATGTATTGAACTTGTTAATGGTGCAAAGGGTAACATCACTTCCAACATGTGAATCATCCTCAGTAAAGCTAAAGGATTTTGAGCACAGAGAAGAAGCACTGGGATCTGGGTTTTAAAAAGAAATGATCCACCTACATTTTCCAGTGACACAGTTGAGTGCTTATTCACACTGAACCATGTTTCTGCATGTTGCTCAGGGATGAAGCGAGGCAGAAGGTGTGTCTGGATATCATCCACAAGATTATCAGTCTCCTGACTCCAGTTCAGCTTCAGGAGCTCCTGGGACCTGTGACAGCTTTTGTCTCCCATCCTTCACCAGTGTGCAGAGAGAGGATGTACGACGTCCTCATGTGGATCCAGGACAACTACAGGTGAGATCGTCACATCACACTTGGTGTAAACAGGTTGTCAGTAACTTTTTCTCATTTGACCCAAGGGATGACTGCATAATGGATTTACAATTACTCTTCACTTTTTATTATATCACCTTTTGTGGTCACTGGAGCACATGATTCATGTGTAGTGATAGACTTAGTGTTACTCACAGTCCATCTTTAAAGATACACAGGTTTATTTTAATTCTTCCAGTGATGCAGAGAGCATGGAAGACAACACTTCAGTAGAGGTTTTGAATGCAGCTAAAGAAACTCTACTTCAGGGACTGTCTGAGGAAAACCAAGGCCTACAGTAAGAACCCACAAATTTTCACTTGTCCCTGTTTCAAGTTGTATTTATTTCATACGCTGCCTTTATGTTATCCTTTCTTTCTTTTCTCAGTACAGTCTTTAGTGTTTTAATTGGAAAGCCCCTCCCTGTTTGTTACGTTTTCAGGCTTCATGTCCGTTACTTCTGGAGTGAGGAGAAGCGCCTTCCCACTGCGACCCTCGACCGGATGCTGACGGTGCTTCGTTCCCTGTACTCATGTCAAATAGAAAGGTGTTTCTTAAGCTTGGTGACTAATCTGCTGCTGGAAATGACCAGCCGGAGTCCTGACTTCAAACGAGACATGTTTGAGTATCCTCTGTCAGAGTGTACCTTCCAGGTCAGTGGATATATGAATTTACTTCTCTCTTCCTCTCTGGCTCGGTGAGTTTTTTCTTTGTATGCTACCAACGTGTATTCCGTTTTTTTTTTTTTTGTAGGACTATGTGATTGATTCCAACTGGCGCTTCAGAAGCACAGTGATGACTCCTATGTTTGTTGAAACCCAAGGCTCTCAGGGCACAGAGAGTGTGGCAGCGTCTCAGGCTGCAGCTATGAAGGGGAAGCTCAGAGCCACTCAGACCTCCCTGGAGTTCACCCAAACCCAAGGTACCATTCTAATTCAGTATGCCTACAATACAGCAGCGACATGAGACTGTGAACTGTTTGACATTTGGTGAACAGACATTTAAACTTTGTTGTTTTTCTTCCCTCAGCTCGAACTTATAATTGGCTGACAGGCAGCAGTGTGGATACACTCGCAGAGCACACACTCGGCTCTGAATCTCTGTCTTCACTGTTGGTGTTCGGTAAGAGAGCAGAGAGGCAAACTGCAAGAAGACCAGTGGGAGAAGGATTTGGCCTGAGGCGTCTAACTGCATCAAGCGATGAGGTGGACAGTCGCACCAGAGGTCAGTCTCTGAGAAACAGCACACTATTGTTTTAATATGCAGCATTAAGATTCTTCACTGAAAACAACATTTCAAATGAATTGAAGCTTTGTTGATGTGAGTATCTTTTGTGTGTCAACAGCAGAAAATGAGCAGCGTAATAACATCCTAAGATTGAGACGCAGGTTTCTCAAGGATCAGGAGAAAGTCAGCTTGAGTTATGCACATAAAGAGATCCAACAACAGAAGCAGAAAAAGGTAACAAACAGACAACAACTGTACTGATTCATATTTATCCATAGTGCAATTCAGTTGTTAGATTTTGTGTAGTCCAGTCTTTACTGTCACAGATGAACTGACTCTGATCATCAGTGGTTGTGTTTGGTGTCCCACAGGAAGAGAAAGCTGATCAACGGCTGCGTAAAGAGGCTCAGGTGACTCTCTATCGCAGCTACAGACTGGGAGACTTCCCTGACATCCAGATCCCATACAGCAGCCTCATCGCCCCCCTTCAGGCGCTAGCCCAGGTAAGACTGCCTCTGCTTTCTGTGTCCTTCCCACCAACGGCTCAGGTCGTAAATATACTATCATTCATGTTTTTCTCTGTGTGTTCTCAGAGAGACCCAATTTTAGCCAAACAGCTGTTCAGCTCCCTGTTTGCTGGGATCCTCCAAGAAATGGAAAACAACAAACAAGGGGAGAGTGGGAGGATTAAAGAGGAGCTGCGGTGCAACATGAATGAATTCCTGAGCAAGAGTACCCTCTGCTTCCCTCCATTCATAGCCTGTGTGCAGGTATGACCCTCGGCAACTCTTTGGCATTCATTGATTGATTCATGTCAAAATGAAAGTTCACATATTAATTACTGCAAATTTTTATTTCCACATTAATCTGTGGTCAGTAAGAAAAGTTCATTATCATTTTAAGATGTTCACCAAGGTTTAGGATCTACTTGTTAATGCTCCTCATGTTTCCTCTAGAGTGTAGGCTTTCTCACCTATTTTGTATATAGTTATTGTTATGTGATATTATACCATATTTGGCCAGTATTGGGAATATAAGTGTTTTTGCCTTCATAGAAAAACACTTTGTCTTGTGTCTCACGTTAAAATTTGCCATGAGTTTAATAATAATAATAATATTTGATATTCTGTTTATTGTTTTGTTAGGACATGTGCTATCAGCATAAGGAACTGCAGCAGCTCGATCCAGCAGCCATCAGCTCCACATGCCTGATGAGTCTCCAGCAGCCGTCAGGTATCCTCCTGCTGGAGGAGAGCTTGCTGAGTGCTGGTGTCCACCAAGAACCTCCTGCAAAACGCTCACGAGGCCGAAAAGAAATCCCCCCAGACACCAAGAAATGGATCCACCTGGCAACGTATTACAGAGATTATTCTACTGTTGGCTTGTAGCTGAATGTTAGAACATGAGGAACATACTTACATTGATGCAGTGATGTTCTCATGTTTATATTCCAGTTTATCTTGTCAGTTTCCTTCTTATCACAGAGACAGTTACATTAACATTCCTCTGTTCTCTTTAGACTCTACAGATCTTTGGAGGATTATGATGTTGTGCGCAGCATCTTTGGGGGTAAAGTTGGGACCAAGTCGATCACCTGTGCTGCTCTTCAAGCTGAAGCTAACTCTGACTTTGCAGAAGCTGTGAAACTTTACAATGAGGTATATAAGTCATGGATTTCTCCTTTAACAGCAGAGGCTGGTGACTGATTCCTGATTCCTGATATGTTATTGTAGATATCCAATAGGGAAATCTAGCTGTGTTCAGGCAGCATGACAACACAGGTGGATTGTTTTATTTCCAGACTGCTAGCTGTGTGTAAGGGTGTATAGTATTAGTTGTCCAAGTAAAAGACTGAGAAGAGTGCAAACTGTCTTCCTTACTGGCAGGCCCTCAACAATGACAACTGGCTTGATGGTGAGCCCACTGACTCAGAGAAGGACTTCTGGGAAAGAGCAGCTATGGATGCCTACAGTCATCTGACTGAGTGGAAGTCTCTTCAGTACTGCTCCACTGTGTACATAGATGAAAACTCCCCACCCAACCTCGACAGGATGTGGTCAGAGCCTTTCTACCAGGTAACATTTCACAGTCAGCGGATTCTCAGGAGGCAGGGCTGACGTCCTGCAGGTTTAAATTCCAACCAAAACTGGATTCATCTTCTCATGTTGAAGGTGCAGTGATGGCTTGAAATGAAAACCTACATGATGTACATGATCTCAGCCCTCCACTGTAGAATTGTTAGAATCGTGAGCTGCAGTGCTTTGCTAACATGAGCCTTTTGCATTTGTGTCAGGAAATGTACCTGCAGCACATGATTCGCAGCATGCTGAAGCAGCTGCAGCTGGGTGAGAGCGACCAAACTCTGCTCAGTTTCATCGACAAAGCCATGAAGGTGGAGGAGCGCAAAAAGCTCCTGGAAAGTCAGTACAGCCAGGAGCTGAGCCTGCTCTACATCCTGCAGGAGGACTACGACCGCGCCAGATACTACACCAACTACGCCATGCAGCTCTTTATGGAGGTCTGCTGTTACACATCTTCTTTGTCTGTCACCTGTCAAGTCTTGGACCAGTAAAGTTGATGATGTATATTGTTCATATACAGTATGTAGACCTGGTCTGTATTGGAAATCGCTTCAGAAATGTGTGTGAATTGAAAGAGAATATACAGACACTGGGTCACACTGTGCGCTCACTCTCTTTGCCTCATACAGAGTTACTCCAGTGTGGATACACTGCTCACTCAGAGTCGACTGACCATCCTACAGTCAGTGCAGGCCTTAACTGAGATCCAGGACTTCCTGTTGTTCATTAAAGGAGATGGTGCGTGGACACCTTCTGTAAAACTCCAACAACAGTGAATATCCAAATAAAATGAGCAGTTAGAAGCAGTAGTTTACCCTCCTCTCTGAAGGGTTTTCTGCAACTGTCTTTGATTATCACTCAGCAAATGTCATTGTATTTCATTCATTAGTGTCTGTGGGCGCCCTCAAACGGCTCATCAGATTGTGGACTGAGCGGTATCCTGATACCAAAGTGGATCCAGTGAACGTATGGGATGATATCATTACATCTCGGTAAGAAGAACAAGTTTTTAACATTTTGCTTACAAATCTTTTAAGTTGTCAAATATCAAAAAGTGACACAGCTTCAAATTTGACGCTCTACGGTTCAGATGCTTCTTCTTGGACAAGATCAGGGAAAAGCTGAGTGGCCACGCTCCCAGTGACAGTATGGAGGTGGATGGTTCAGGAGACTCTGCAGGTTACATTGATAAAATAGTAAATGATTGCAAGTTTGACATGAAGCTACACATGGCTGACAGCGCACAGAAGCAGGTAAAGTAAACTATGGAAGCTACTTTTTTGTGAACTCATAACTCACTCCTCATGGACCACTAATGTTGTTTCAGAATAACTTTCCCGTTGCCACCAAGCTGCTGAAGGAACTTCACAAAGACGCCAAAACAAACAGAGGCCGGATGATGCAGTGGGTCCACAGTTTTAGCCGCTTCAGCCATAAACGCAGCCAGACTCAGGGTCCTGTGGAGCAAATCAGTATCATGCTGAAGACGATCCCACTCCTGGGTAAGATTTCTTGCTATGGAGTTGTCTAATAAATAAAGACATTAAGAGAACAAATGATGAAATACAGATGTTTCATCTCAGCTCTTTTCTCTCTGCAGAGGACCTTCAGGCTGATTGTGAGGGGGCCGCAGCTAAAGTATTCAGACACCAAAAGATACTCCAGGGTACGTCTTTCCACATCCTGGCCACAGCTGTGAGCAGAAGCCCCTCGGTCCTGGGAACTATTGAACCTGACAAAGCACAGAGAGTTCTAAGGCTTTCTGGAGCTGCCAATGAAAATCCAAAGGTGCTCAACTCATTATTCTTTTTTTGTTAATTTTCAAATTTACTAATCAATACAGTGTACAGTCTGACCAGAGCAGGTGGGATTTTTTACTGCTTATTGGTTATGTAGATGTCAAATGTGGATTATAGTGCTGTAAACTGCAGAAGCTAAACTGTGATTTATGTATATGAATTAGACAAGGCTGCACTTGAGTGGTCCTCTGTCCTGCTAACCCTGCTTTGTAGTTTTAAGAAGATGTACCTTTTGGTTTGTTAAAGCCTGTTTCTCCTGCAGGAAGTGGAAGTGGGGCTGAAGTTACGAGCACTGAAGTTGCTGTGTGATGCTACCAGAAAGGCTGATGAGGAGCTTCAGTCTTATTCTCAGGACTGTGTGGAAAGCAGCAGCATCACGGAGACATACATGGCTTTGGCTAACTTCTGTGACAAACAACTACGAGAGGAGGAGCAGAGTAATACTGGTAGGTAATGATAATAATAATAATAATTAATAACTCACTGTGAATGACAAAGAATGCATTGTGGCGAATTTCATTTTTAACATCATGCTGTTACTCTTACATGAATTAATGGTACGCTGCCTGTAGAGAACACTCATTCTCATTCTTTTACTCTTTTACTGCTGCACTGTTAAAATGGATTTTCATGCTGTGCCAGTAATCCTGACTCCTAACTGTGATGTCTTCAGTTCAAGTTTGGCCGCCACCTTTTGTCACATTTTATCCTGACTTGTATTTTCTGGTGCTTCTGCCAGTCATCAAATAAAGGCAACAATCTTGAAAAAAAGAACGAAGGATGATGAGTGTAATGAGTGTTCTTGGTGGTTTTCCTACACAAATGAAAAAGTGAATTTTCTCTTTCCGCTGTCTTCTGTTTTCTTACAGAGAGTCAGTTTCCCGACATTCTGGCTCTGCCGGTTCATGCAGTGGAGAGCATGTTGAAAGCCCTGAAGATGAACTCAGAGGAAGCTCGTCTTAAGTTCCCACGTCTGTTACAGATCATTGAGCTGTACCCGTCTGAGACACTGGACCTCATGACGAAAGAGGTTAGTGTTAAGACTAGTGATGTAGAGGACAAACCCACATTCTTTTCAGGCTGATAGGGAATACACTGTATGTCTTTTGATTTATTGCAGTTGTTCTTTGTTACGTGATAGACTTTAACTGTTTGTGAAAATGCACCTGTCATGAGGAGCCTTCATTTGGATTTGCGTGTCCCATAATATATGCGTAAATTAGTTGTAAACGATGACAGCACTATCTGTCTGTATTTAGATGACATCAGTTCCCTGTTGGATGCTGATTGGCTGGATCAGTCAAATGGTCGCCCTGCTGGACAAACCAGAAGCTGTAGCAGTGCAACACAGCATCAGGCAGATAGCAGAGTGCTACCCTCAAGCCCTGGTCTACGCTCTCATGATCAGCAGCGAGAGTTACCAGTTCGAGGACTCGGCCACAGGACACAGGCAGCAGGAATTTGTCAACAGGTAAACTGTTTCATGTTTTCTCTGGGGAACAAATGACGTTACTTTCAAAGCTTCTGTTATTTAGGAATTCTGTTTCTGTGTGGACAGGCTCAGGAGCATGCTGGGTAAGGGAGGAGCTGTGAAGAACTTTGTGGATGCTCTGCAGCAGCTTACAAATCCTGACATGATTTTTAAGGTAATGAGTTCAACCATGAATCAAACAAACTGCCACCTGTGTGGTTTTGGCCTGTTATTGATTATTTTCATTTGGTCCATGCAGGATTGGTGGGATAGTGTGAAAAATGAGCTTGAGAAGCCAAACTTTGACAAGAAGCAGATGGGTGACAAGTATGACGAGGTGTACTCCTGCCTCGGGGATCGTAACGCAGATGGTCATGGAACATTTCGCAAGAAATTTATCCAGGTTTGTAGTTTGAACTTGCAAAGAGCATATATGACAAAGTAGCACACTAAACCAACCACACAGGTAAATGAAGGAGTTCAAAAATAGCAAAAACTGAGTTGGTGAAAGTTTATTGAAGTGTTAATTTATTTTATCAACTGAGTGGTAAAAGAAAAGCCTTTTATTCCTTTCATACTTGATTTTCATTATGTAACAAACAGTTACTAACTGATGTATCCAGCCATGTTTCTGACAGTTTCAGGACTACACAGCAGTAGTCCTGAGCTCCTAAGCAACAAAATATCATCTTATGCTCTGTTACTGTGGAAGTCATTGCAACCATTTTTCTCTGACTCAACAGAAATTTGCTAAAGATGTGGAGAAACTGCTGGGAGCTAAAGGCAGCAAGCTGTTTGAGAAGAGGAAAGACAAAAGCTTTGTGAAGCAGGTGGACGAGCTGGCTGCGTCCATGCGTGGATTTCAGACAGAACCAGGGAACCTGAAGGAGTACTCACCCTGGCTGAGTGGATTTAAAGCAGACCCATTCTGCAATGAACTGGAGATCCCAGGTCAGCATCTTAAAGACGAACAACACTGAAATCATGGGAATCTGTATGTCAGTATTGCCATGTCTTGTTTATGCTAAAATGTTTTCCTGTGTTTGTAGGACAGTATGATGGCCGATCTAAACCTTTGCCAGAGTATCATGCAAAAATAACAGGCTTTGATGAAAGGGTATGACGGTTTAAATGTTGTAACAGCATCCTATCTGTTAAGTGTGATATCCCTTTGCAGGCCGCTCAGTAATTTGGTATGAATGTATCCCCTGCAGGTAAAGGTCATGACCTCCATTCGTCGCCCCAAACGTCTGATCATTCGTGGGGATGATGAGCGGGATCACCCGTTTCTGGTGAAGGGTGGGGAGGACCTCCGCCAGGACCAGCGCATTGAGCAGCTTTTCTCCGTCATGAACATTTTGTTGAGTCATGACACTGCCTGTGCACACAGAGGCTTGCAGCTCCGCACCTATCAGGTCATTCCTATATCCAAAAGGTACTGGGCTCGTTTGTCTCTGTATCATCACAATAAAACTAATACATGTGATGATTATTCAGACTGAGGGTTCATTTCATTTACCACGGCCACTGCCTTTACAGAATTGGTCTGATTGAATGGATGGAGAATACCTGTACTCTCAAAGAGTTCCTGCACAGCACAATGACTGAGGAGGAACAGAAAACTGCACAGAGGTACACTAAATACATTTCACTCTAATTACCTGGACGTCATCCTCAGGACGACTTAAAACTTTGTCTCTCTGTTTCTTTAATAAAAACTCAATTGATTTCAAAGTAATTTGTTGAACAAACAGGAGATGCAGATTTTTGAATAGCACTGTGATTGTAATAATCAGAATGCTCTCCACAGTACGCTATAAAGTAGTGATATTTATATTTGATTATCATAAAAGACATTGATAAAACCACTGTAAAGATTCTTTTAGGTTTTAGGCTTTTATTCTTTTAGGTTTACTTTGGGTGTTGATTATAAAGCTTTTTGCAGGGGAAAGATTTCCATGTATGTGTTTTGTAAGTAAGACTGCATCTTTTTAAAAAACTGTGATTTCTTCTTTTTAAGGTCTGTTGAAGACTATAATAAATGGCTGGAAACCTTTGCTCCAAAGTCAAATGTGCCTAATATTGCTTTCTATGGTTGGGCATACAGGTAAGTCTCCTCATTGATTATTTTTAAAAATGGTGTTTTTACCAGGCATGAGCTTAAATGTGTTCTTCTTTACCAGGAAAGCAAAACGTGCTGAGACAGTCAACAACTTTCTGAAAGTGTCGCAGCACGTGCCCAGTGATCTCCTCAAGTAAGTAACGAATCTCTGATTTTAAAAAAACTGCTCATGATATTTAACACTTGCAGTAAAACATTTGTTTTTCAATTTCAATTTCTAGGAGAGCTTTTCTGAAGATGTGCAACAGTCCTGAGGCCTTTCTCTCCCTGAGATCTCACTTCATCAGCTCTCATGCTTTGCTGTGTGTGAGCCACTGGATTCTGGGTATCGGAGACCGACATCTCTCCAACTTCATGATCAACATGGAAACAGGAGGCATGATCGGCATCGACTTTGGTCATGCATTTGGTTCAGCCACACAGGTTAGTCAAGTAAAAAAAAAGTGTTTTAACAACTTTTACATTTCAGTAGGAATTTAGATAAACACCCAAAGGGAATCAGTGGAATATGATTCCAATCTGACTCAAATGTGTAAACACCAAGTGTAGATGTGATCAGTTCTGTTACAGCAGAAACTATAAAATAGATATGTAATTTAAAATTCCACTATCTGGAATAAAAGAGGCAGAGGACACAGAGTGGACCACAGTCCCTTTTTATATTCATGTGATGACCTCATCAATAAACATGGGGAAAAAACTGTTTTAGCCAAAAGTGCTCTGAGCACACAGTTAGATCATACCATGATAACCATACGATGAGAATGCAACCTGAATCCCAGCAGCAGATATCTGTGTTTCGTAGGTGTGACTGTGTCCAGCTGTGGAAATGTGAACAGAACCCTGTTTTAAAAGACATGACCGTTGCCTGTATAAACAAATCTCTTTCTGTGTAACCTTTTTTTTCCTCACAGTTCCTCCCCGTGCCTGAGCTCATGCCTTTCCGGCTGACCAAACAGTTTGTGAATCTAATGCAGCCCCTGAAGGAGTCAGGTTTGATCCAGAGCATCATGGTTCACTCCTTGCGAGCCTACAGGGCTGAGCCCGACCTTCTGCTCAACACCATGGATGTGTTTGTCAAGGAGCCGTCGCTGGACTGGAAGGTAACATCAGTCCTGCTACAAAGATCCCAGTGGTTTTTGGTTTAGTTCTCTTTCATCTCTAACAACATGCTGTTCCTATAATTTTCTATTTTTCTCATCTAACTGGACATTACTGTTAACTTTTTCTGCCCTTATACCGTAATCCATAAATAAACTGCAGTACAAATGATGTTTCTCATTGCTGTCACACAGAACTTTGAGATGAAACAGTTGAAGAAAGGAGGCACGTGGACAGAGAGCATAAACACCAAAGAAATTAACTGGTATCCGTTACAGAAGGTCAACTTTGCCAGAAGAAAACTAGAAGGAGCAAATCCAGCTGCTATTACCAGGTATGTCACTGAATCATCACATGGCAGAGCAATCATCAGGATTTCATTAATGTTAAGAGTGCACTTTAGTTTAAGATGAGATACTGTAGATCTCTGATAACATCCATCCATCCATCTATTATCTATACCACCATTAAGGGTCGGGGGGGGGGGTTGGAGCCTTCTCTGATAACAACTCACACTATATTGTCTCCAGTCCTTTTATTGTGTCATTATTCTGTTTCCCATTAACAAAATTCTGCCTCAGATGCTCGTTTGAGTTTTCATGATGTTATTAACTTTTGATTTAAGAATCAAAAATAATGGTCTTCAAATAGACATTTTACTTGTGTGTGATCAGATGTTGTTTTGTTTTGTCAGTGAGGAGCTGAAGCTGGGCTTTGAGAAGGACTCGGCCTTTCAGGGGATGCAGGCTGTGGCCTTGGGGAGTGAGGAACACAACATTCGTGCCAGACTAACAGCTGCAGGTTTGTCAGTGGAGAAGCAGGTGGACTGTCTGCTGGACCAAGCCATGGACCCTAATGTGCTTGGCAGGGTTTGGGCTGGCTGGGAACCATGGATCTGATTCTTAGACTAGTAAAATGTTTCTAAATACATTCACAATACGTGAGGAACAGTTTGTATAGATGTCGAATGTCTAGAGTATCTGGAAATGTGTAGGAAAGGAATTTTGTTTGTATGGTTTAGTGGTCTTAAAAGACAGTTATCTCTAATGTTTCCTCTTTTGTACTGGTGAAAAATAATTTTCATGTTTGTAAGGAAGGATCTGCTGAATATCTCATGCTGAAAACCAAAAACTTATCTCTTTTTGAAATAAACTGATCATTAGCATTGTTTAAAATTCTGAGGCTTATGCGCAAAATATATGATCACTGTGGTCAGATATTTGAAACTGATTACTACTCTAAACTTGCACAATTTCATTATTTCATAAGATATGACCTGAAATACTACTTGACCTGTACACCAGGAGACAGAAAATAGGGAATTAGATTTAAAGATGAGTCTTGACTGGAGATGCTTCTCCAAAAATCTACTTACATTCACCTCTGAGAGATAAAGTGCTGAAATGTCAACGGAAACTTCTCAATTCATAGAAGTCTCACCCAACCTGAGGAGTTACCACTGCTGAGAAATGAATTACAGATTATTACAAACTCATCATCTGTATGAAATGTAATTATTTACTGAGCCACCTTGTATTTATAACTCTGCAACTTAACGATTCTGTATCACATTCTGGTACCTGTCCACACTCAGTAAGAACATTTGCACATATAGTGGCATTTAAAAACTGTTTATTCGTTCAGATTTTAATAGCAAGCAAGGCTGGAAATAATCTGTTTCTTAACGTCTTTATAAGATTACTCTGACAGTAGGTACATCATCTGTCACACAAAGCTCTAAGTACATCATCATATTCATTAAAGAATCATAAGTACTGATTTCTGTTGCATTTTGACACAAAATTAGCACAAATATTCATTTTCATATTCACAAAGAGCATTTAGCTCAGTGCATCGCTGTGCTCAAGCATAGCCTCACAGAGCTGCTAAACGTGGCTGTTTATTCTTAGTTTTGTTGTTTTAGGAACTGTAGAACAGTATGACAGTTCAGTGGGTTTTGTCTACGCACAGAGACCCACAAAATGATGCGTACCCAGAGTGCCCTGGGGTGCGGGGTCTACTGTTCGATCTCTCACGTTTAGATTGTTTTTGGTTGTTCAAGCAAGGTCTAGGTTTTGCAGAACCTTGTGGGGTCTTCTTCCGAGGTCTACGTTTTGCAGAACCTCGTGACGTCTTCTTCCAAGGTCTTCCCTTTGCAGAGTTTTTCTGCTGAGATCTACGGTTAGCAGACTTCCCTAGGATTGGCTGCAAAGACTGACGTCGTGCTGAGTGCCCCTGGGTGCCTTGTGAAGGTCTACGGTTAGCAGGGGGCACTGACATGCCTTTGCGAAATCGTTCTGGGTTTGGGGTTCTACGTTCAGGTTCCCACTGGAGGAGGCTCTTGTAACTCTCTAAGCTCATCTCACAGTGCTCACCATAGTATGGGTACTGGCACTCACACATAGCTAACAAGGTGTCTGACACATCAACACATTTGCCATTTTTACCACATTTTACTTTGGAGCACAGCTTTTCCCCCATTATCTCCTCATCACTTTTAATAAAGACGACAAACTTCCCAAACAGTTTCCCACATTTCCCTGTGAAGAGGGAGGAGGGTGGAGATGAGAGAGCGCTCTCTGTGAGTACTAAGTCCTCATCCTCAGGTGCTTCTACAGCACTGGTGGAGGTTTGACTCTTTATTTTAAAAGCATGGACTGCTGTGTATGTCTGAGAGAAGCGTTTCCCAAAAACTGTTTCCCGACATTCCTCTTGTTTCTGAGCTACATCTACACAGATTTTAACACTCTCAGGTATGCACTTTCTAATAGCTTCTATAACAGCAGCAGCCTTGGAGTGACTTCCTTTCACCTGCTTGGCTACAGCCACTAACTGCTCCTCTCTCCACCTCAGTAAAGCCTGACAGGACATGCCTCTTCAGTAATTTTGGCTTATGCTTCGAGTTTTGGGTTGTAAATGCAACAACCATCCAGTCATACCTGTCATATGTTTTTTCCAAAAATGCCCTGACACTGTCTGTTATTTGTTGATGTTTTTTGGTGTCATCAATTTGCTCAAAAATATCCCTCTCTATGTAAACATCGCTGTCAGATATGCATCGCTGGTGTGATGTGGTTAAAGCCGAGGCAGCCTGGGATGCAATCTTATTGGCATGATTAAACCTGGCTTTGGTGTTTGTGCCTTTGAATTCATAGTACTTTTCACTCAGCATGTTGCCTTTATGCATAACTTTGTTCAAATACAGAAACTGGGCTTTAATATCTTTTTCATGACATCGTAATCTATCAGCCAGCAGGTCTCCAAGGTTTTGTGTTAAAGACACTGGTTTAGCTGTCAGGTACTTATGCAGGACCAAAGTGCTGTCTGTGTACTGGCTGTAAAATGTGAAATAATCCTGTGTTAGTGCCTCCTTCTTTGAGTTAGTTGTTTGTTTAACACCAAGCATGAGCTCAGTGTATTTAACCCAAGCTTTCTCTATATTGTTCACTGGTATTAGGAAGGCACCAGCACGGAAGGTGTCAAACTTAACATTAAGAGCTTTAAGTTCAGACATGACGATGTCCAGTGGGTCAGCCTGTGGTGTGAGCAGCATTAAGGTTTTTAGTGCTGCAGAAATGGGTTGCCCAGCTATCGGCACCGGTTCTAAGGTAGCAATAAGGACATCTCCAATATCCCTATAATGTTTCTTTAGCCAAGTGCCTAACTTTTTAAACACGTCCTTCTGTTGGTTGTCATGTGATTGTTGCCCCTCGTCAGGAGAAGAGCCTGGAGGAGTGCCTAGGACCAGGAGACAGGAGGACACCAACAGCAGGAACAGCAGGCCTGGACACAACATGACTAACAATACACACACACAACATCAAACACAATATGAAAGTCACATTCACTTAGTTCACTTATCAGTATAATCTTACATATACAATAGTCTCTAACAGTTTACAAAACTCAACTTAGTGATAGTGTCTCTAAAGAAAGATGATGGAAGGTACGGTGGCCCAGAGGGCTCAACATACTGCAACTTGTTTTGTTTCTCATCTCTGTTGTGTTCTGTGAGACTTGCAGTGCTTCTATATTTGGATGTTTTCTGCTGAGCGCTTTTTTCCCTAAATGCTGAACATGTATGTCAAATTAGTGAAGATCTTCTTGTCGTTTGCTTGCCTTTATTTGGGCCACCGTAGAAATGGCTCATTAACTAACATTCATTACAGTCCATTCTATTACAATGAGATAAACAGATAGATGCATTACTCTGTTGCACCAGTATCTAAGTGACAGATGAAGAGTCATTTTTATGACTGCTATGTTCACCTGTAGACATCACTCCAACACTTTAACATGTTGACAGTATACATGAAAGCTATCAGAGACAGCAGACCTGGAAGGAGGCTTGGAGAGATGATCTGCCTGTGGTGTAGATGTCCAGGAGCCTGATTGGCTGATGCAGCGTTCGACCCCTGGACCGGTCAGTGAGGAGTTGGTTGGTTGTTCTGGAGCTTGTTGAAGTCTTGGAGAAAGTGTCAGATCTATAGGCTGATCAGTGCTCAGCCTTTTATAAAACTGAGCAGACACGCCCACTCGATAGTCAGGAGGAGGAGAGAGGGGGGTGGCTTTACCTTGTACAGCAGAAAAAAGAAGGGATTGGTTTGTTATAATGGAAACCAAATGATGACTGTATTAAAATCTGATATATGAAACACCTACTTCACTAGCTATAGACACCAAATACAAAGATATAGGAGAGATCAAATTCACAGCAGCAGGTCAACAGGATGTTTTCACCTGTTAGTCATGAAGGACACAGCAGCTAAATGATTTCATTAAGAAGAGATTGAGGTTTTGGTGTTAGTTGAAAAACTTTGGGTTCAGACCAGACTTGTCAGTTCACAGTGAACAAACTGGGTCATAGGTTGAGATGAAACTGTTAGGTATGGTGTTAGCTGAATCAAAAACTAACAGCTATGCTGTTACTTTAATTTAACTTTAATTCATATTTACTGTGGTCCATATGTTTTCTGAGCAAGAACATTTTCACTATCAATGAAATCAAACAGGTGGGATTGTCTTACTTTTCTAAATTTGTTCATTAGGGATTAGAATCTTTACAGAAAGTTTTCATTAATGTTACTATATTATATTTCCACGTACTATGTCTGTTAATAAGCATTTGTTTTGTATTTTTCCAACTGTTGATCATGAGAAATATGAAGCTCTCTTGTACTTTTGCAGTAATGCATGATATCAGTGACATTACACTTTAATTTAGAGCCGCCAGATGGCTAATGCTCAGCTACTGACATTATCGATGGCTGTGTTCCATTTAGCTGTGCCAGCAAGCTTTGCCAAAGAGCCAACAATACCAAGGCCATGTAGCTGTACACCTAATGGAATGCAGGCATTTCTAACATTATTAAGTAGTTTTATAAGTCAAAGTGTCAACTGAGATGAGCTGCTCTACATTATGAAAAATCTTCAGTTCAGGTTGGTTGTTGTGAATTGATTCTGTATTAAACATTGTGTCAGTATATTTGACAGACTCCGGTGCTGTGCTGTGCTGTGCTGTGTATTTTGTCATGGGGCAGCATCTCTGGTTACATCTGGGTCTATGGAACTGAACTCTATGAACTGAAAATGGACAAGGGCAGCAAAATATTTTATAAATGTTTCTTTAAATAAATTTTTAAAAATAGATTACTATAAGTAGTCATTCAAGGTTTTTGTTGTTTCAAGAAAAACCTCTAACTGATGTGTATTTACTTTCATGGTGAAATTGTCCTTCGTTTGTGTGTCCAAGTGTGTGTGTACACATTGAGACAGAGTGCTCCTGTTGTGTAAATATGTGTGTGAGCTCTTCCTTGATTGTGCAGAGTGAGTGTTAGTGTGTAACATCTTTGAACAGAGATAGTTGCTCAAAGCTAATTTAAACTAAATTCATTTGTGCTCGGTGTGAAGTCAGAGAAGCTTCTGTTGATACGGTTTAGTAGACACTACTCCACACATTTGCTTTTCATGAATGAGAAAAGTATTTGCATTTAATGTAACATTAAATATGTGATCAAAAATGTGTCTTTTTTTCTTTTTATACTCAATTGTTCCTGCGTAAACCACTTGAAGAAAAAAAAGCAGAAGTGGTGTTACCTTTGAACTGTGAGATGCTAACCGGCTTTATGTAAGGCAGGAAGCAGCAGCTGCACATCCTCACTAAAGCAGAAGTGATGAAGCAGACTTCAGATCTGATCTACAATCTGTTGCTACAACCCAGGAAAGCTCTGCTGAACACTTTGCACCATTTGATTTTGTAATATCAGGGCCATTATGAATGCAAGTTTATCAAATCAACAAGCCTATAAAGAGATTACAAAGAAATTCCACTTTATAACTAAACCTAGCAGGGCTGCAACTAACAATTATTTTATTCACTTTATCATACTCCATTAATCACTTCATCTATAACACATCAGTCCAAAAAGCAAACATTTTAAATTTACTGTTTAAGATAAAGCAGCAGTGTCACATTTTAGGAGGTGAAACAATCAAATGTTTGACAAAAGGCTTAAACATTTAATTAACAGAATAGCTAACAGTCGATTGACTGACCAATTAATCAACTAACGCAGTTGTTCTACCTGTATTCTGATCAATAAATATTCCTCATGTTTTACTGAAGTACAGATCTCTTTCATCACCCAGGTTTTCTATGACATCGTGGTGCAACTGATCAAAAGTGAAATCTTAAACCAACTTGGAAATTGTTACTCGACTAAATACGACACACACGTCAGTTAATCCATTTTTAATAGATTATACAATCAAAAATAGGGAAACAAGAGTTAAGTTGAAAGATAAGTGTTCATAACTCAAGATTTCAGTAATGCTGACCAATACTATTCCAAACACTGTCAAACCCAGTGTCACAGTCATTTCCCTCCTTTAAACAGCAATAATTCATCCAGGCCTCAATCCCAAGCTGACAATTAGCCTTTAGCACTGACTGCTTGATGGTGGTGCATGTTAATGGGACTGGGCTGTTTATCGTTGTGTGTTCACAGTTTATATTTCTTAATTATTCAAGTAAAATGACTGACTTGGAAGAATTCCTTTGGCATGCACAATTATCTCCTGAAATTAACACTGTGGCAATTTCAACACACATAATACTCCACTGCCTTTTTCTTTGTTGCTCCTTCCCATGGTCTCTTTCGAGTGCCACGGCTATTGCATAGAACATTAACCGCCATATAATTACATTGTCAAGAGACACATGCCACTCCTCATATGGATACTGTGACAAAGTGGGAGGGAGATCTGGAAAATTACCTGGACACATGGCTTATTAACATTGTTTTTTGGTCACTGTCGATGTAGTGTGACTGAGGCTGGCAGGTTTTTTTCCTCAAGACCAACTGTCATTTTAATGCATGGATTTATAAAAACCCAAAGTAGAACCCAAGTAAAAAAAGAAATTTGAACATAAGCTTTTTCTCAATAAAAATAATTTCAACATTAGTAATCATTTTCTTTAAAAAATTACATTAAATTTGCATTTACATACAAAACGAAAATATCAAGTAAAATATGTAACACCCCACTGCAAAAAGTGACAGGGGAAAAAAACAACGGCTGTTGGCCAGCAGATCAGACCTGGGTTTTATAGATGTTTCCACATGAACGGTCGGAGAATAACTGTTCTGCATATTTTGCGTTATGTTAAATAACTGCATAAATAATTCAACTCTGAATCAAGGCTATAGAAAAAAAGGTACTAAATATAAAACAATATTTCATTATCGCAAATCATTTTCAATTTTAGCTCACAAGCCTCTGAGGAAATATACTTAACACCATTCCCTCAGTTCACGTTGAGGTGTTGGAGTATATCCCTCATGACAAGAGACTGGCAAAATGAAAATGTTAAGCCAAAGTGAAATATCACGTATTTTAAGGTCTCTGGGTTAAGGCGCAGAAAAGCTCTTTTACTTGTTTCTTGCATTAGGACACTTACAACACATACAGTGAGAACAAAGTAGACGTACCGTTTTAGTTTTGAAAAAGGATGTAGTGCATTCACTCTCTCTACATAGACACTCTTCTTTTATAGGTTTATATTTAATTACCTTAACTGCAGTTAATTAGACTGAAATCTACCAAAGTGCATGATGCATAATTTGTATTTGATGTAGAATGGCATGGTCCATTCCCTCTGTTGGTTATTTCCATGTTAGTTTTAGAGTAGGGACATTATTTTGTTAGGCCTCAGTCATTCATCTTCAGTTAGAAATAACCCCAAGTTACCTCTAGTGGAGACTTTTTAGGTTAAAGCAAGTAGTAATATAGCTAAATTTAACTTAATATTTAAAAGGCATCAGATAGAAATAAGACCTTGCATAAGAAGAGCTGACAAACACATCTTTTGACAGACCAGGACAATCATTTGATGAGGCTCACTCTCACTAGCATAGTTCTGTAGTGTAGATCATCACACCGAGAACGCAGAAGCAGTTTCTTATCACCCACAAAGACCAGTTGTTTAAATGCATGCAACAGTTTCTCTTCTAAACTGAAGCCGTAAACCAACACTTTTACAGTGATATCAGACTGATGTACAGACAGCTGCTTCTCCATTCTGAGGAACAGTACATCAGTATGATACCACAGGCTCAACAGTGAGGTTTACATCACTGACTATTACTGATGCAGATGAAGCTTTGAGCTTAAGAAGAGCTTTAAGGGGTAGATTTTTAAAAGAACACAAGTAGATCTCAGTACCTGTTAGCAGCTGGTTCATTTGACTTGATTCAGCAGTCGTGAATTCAATTTTTCCTGTTTTGATTTCTGATGTTTAGAAATATGCTCGCAGTAACTTTCTGTGATATTCCTGACCTTGTGAAAACCAATGTGTGAATAAACCCCATACAAAAACTAAAAGCAGTGCATTCATCAAATGTCACTAACTGCATATCTATAGAATGTCATGCTTGAGATGTAAGCTCATCATCATTACGTTTTTTTGGATATGAAATTACCATCCTTTTTAGTGGTGTTATCAAATCCAGCCAACTTTTCAGCTGTGTATCCACTAATAGAAAACAGCCCATTCTCTGGTTTGTGCTCTTTTAAAAATCCTTGAAACAGCAGAAACTCTGTGATTTTCCCCTTTAAGAACAGAATCACACAATGATGTCCTCATCAAGCAAATCTCTTAGTTCTAATGTTTTCCTGTCCTCGTCTCGTCAGTGTTTTCCTTTGAATTTGTTGGTTTGTGTAGTGACATGAACACTAGTCGGCTGTGGGTGAAAAAGTCCCAAGTGGTTGACATGAAAATGTCTTCATGAAAGTGCCAAATGATTCCATTCAGTTAGCAAATAGGAGTCACAAACTTTAAGTGAGCTGGGAAGTATTACCCAACTATCTTTCCCACATTGTAGTAACAAGGAAATAAATTCATATTATACAAAAGAAACTCTTTGTGGCTTGGTGTGCATAGCATATATACTGAAGGCATGACGTTCTCTGCTTTACAGCAGGCTTTAGTGTCATATACTGTTAGTTATATCTTGGGTCTCCACCCATTTATGAACTGCATGAGTTTCTTCACCTGCAGTTTGCTCAGCTTGAAGTCCTCAGACAAAATCTCCTCAGTGAGCTGCAGGAGTAAATTCCCATCGATCTTCTCAGACACAAAAAGAGAAACAATGTCATCTGGCAGGCCGATAAATCGCAGAGATTTGGACACCTCTTCAATAGAGAGGCCAGCCAGGCTGGTGGGGGGCTGCCACTGCGCAGTGGGAGAAAAGGGTGGACAGTTGAGAGTTAATGAGTTAGAGATGGAATAAATCTCTTTGGTGCTGTGCTCAGGTTGAGTGAGTGAACAATTTGAAGTTTCCTGCTTACTGTCACAGACTGACCCCAACAGTAAGTCTGTGCACTTCTTAATGGCATTTGATTTTGGCGTTCTCGGGGGTAAGATAGGGCAAGAGAGGCTCTGCTTAGTGTTAGATTCTTCTATCGGCTTGTCTCTGTACATTTCTGAATTGTAACTTGAAGATTTTGTGCAGAACTGATTCAGAGAAGCATTCTGCAACCTGAAGTCCTTACTGCTGTGTGCATGCTCTCGGCCATCAAAGTCAACAAGGCTCGATGTACAGGTTTTCGGGGTGCTCGGGGATCTCTTTCTGGGGTAACTGTAGTAACTCCGACAGCTGGCTGGTAGAAATTCCTCCATACAGTGTGATTCTCCTCCACTGAAGTTATTTGGCCAAGACAACCTGGAGGACATTCCATCTGATGGCAGGCTACCACTGGGCAAAGTAGCATTTGGCTCAGTGCTGTTGGATTTACCCCAGTTACACGGGTAGCACACATGGCTTTGCTCTTGTGGGTCAGCTGCTTCTTGTTCACATGCTCCACTACTGATGGAAAAACAGAATATTATTTAGTGATGGAAGAGCAAACTTCATGTAGGCCTCATAACATGATTTAAATATTTAACACTGCACTAATAAGACATATTTTACAGCTGCTGAAGACAAGTGTGGGCTAAGGAGAATTTTCAATGTGCAGGCATTATTTTTTTATCTGCACTAAAATGTATCATGAAAGACTGAACAAGGAAAAAAAATACATGGAGGACATGTTTATCTAGGACTATAAAATGTAGGCATAAATAAGCATCATAAACTACAATAATACTGTGAATTTTTCTGAGTTCATGCAACCTCACTTTTGTCAAAGAAAATACAGTCTCCTGATTTCTTCTTTGTCATTGTAATTAAGTATAACTGTTGACACAGGTGCTATAAAATACTTCCAGTTCTTACATGTTGTGGAGACCAGAAGAATAGTAGGAGAGGGTTGGACTTGGAGACCGAGTCTCTTGCTGCCGTGGCTTTGACAGGATGGGCACCGATGGCATCTGTTTCAAACTCCGTGGAGGGATTGGCGGGGCGTTCAAAAGGCGACATTCTTCCTTCACCTAGAAAGGAAATGACCTGACTTTGAAACTGATGGCTAAACAGTTTTTTTTTTTCTGTAAAACTGTTCTAATTAAAATCCTTTAGATTTTCATCCAATAAAACCCTGTTTTCAGCAGCTTATCTGCAAACAAACCAAAGTATTTACATTCTCTGTAGTTTTACTGGTAGAGGCTTGGAGGGTGGATTTAGATTACCTATCTAAAGCATGAGGGATTCACAGGAAAACAATATATGCATGAACTGCAACTTTAAACTATGTGTGTGTATGCAGCAGGAAGTCAGATCAGAGTTGCAATTATTAATTTGTTTGGTTGCTCTGTAAACTGATGCGTTAGTTATCCCTATTGTATGTAAAGTTGCTGCTCAAGGAGTGTTTGCTGTAACCATGGTAACCACAGGTGCTGCCAAATCAACCAGGACTGAACCCTAAAGAATTACAACTTTAAGAATAATGGACAATACTCACAGCCTCAGACTTGGGTGGGACAGGTGGTGGAGTAAGAGAGACATCTGGACTGGTTACTGCCCCAAGAGGACAGGTGACCGGGTATGACAGGGCTGCTGTTGTACCACAGCCATTGTTGATGCCTCGGATTCCCTCACTTAAAGAGGGTTTTGGGATCTGACCTCTCAAGTGATCCAACCACAGCTCCTCATAGGGAACATCCGACTTGTTGAGGGATGGTTGCTGGCTCGTGCTGTCCAGCAGCTCAGGGAAAAAGTGTTCATTTTCTCCCGAGTCTGAAGGAATGCTGTCAGAGGGCAGAAGAGCCCAGTCTCCACACAGTGTCATACAGCCCTGTAGGTTGACCTCACTGTTACCGTGCAGGTTGCTGCTGTACACACACACAGAGAGTCGGTGGAAGGACTGGGTGAGTTCATCCCGGGCGTAAGTCAAAGAGCTGGGTATCTGCATGTGGCTGGGACACCCGTTGGAGCTGCTGCTGCCTCCGCTGCTTCCACCACAACTACCATTCCCGCTGCTTTTCTTAGGGCTCTTTCCATCGTCGTTCCAGTCTGTCCGCACATCCCGGACGGCACGAGAATAGTCGTCTATGTCAAACTGCTCCTGGCAGAAGGAGAACCAGCGATGTACCATAGTGTCAAGCCACAACTCTCCTTGCAGCAGTTCCTCTGGAACAATAAATCTAGGCATGGCCATGTGAAGCGGAAAATGGATGGGGATAATTTTGTTGCTTCGCAGAATGCAGCACACAACCACCGTCTTCGTCTGAATGTTGACCAATTTATAGCGATGACCCTCCCGAATCAGGTGGAGGTCATGCTGATTGCGGGGTGGACTGCTGGGTACTGTGACATTGACTGGGAGACGTGTTTTCTCCACGATGTTCCTGATGGTGTGCTCGCCATCCTGCATCTGAAGCTCCAGAGGACTACACGTGCTGAACCTGCCTTTACACTGGAAAGGCAGGCTGATGCTCTCGTTGGTCCGATGGTTCATACAGATCAAACAGGGCATCTTGCCTCGACCGATCTTACTGATGGAGTTGAGCTTCCCAATCTTCTTAAAAATAGTGTTGAATCTGGATTTTTCTTTGGAGGTCTTGGCATAGAGGATCTCAGCCTGGCCCATTAATGTCAGTTCATCGCCAGTGCTTAGTGTAATGTTGTAAACTTCTGTGTCTTCATTGCATTCCCCTGAAGCCATCTGTGCAAAGATGATATGGAAAAGCATAAACCATGAGGCTGGCATAGAAAGAAGTTAAAATAGCTAGAAGGTTGCTGGTTTAAACCTAGTCTGTGAAGCTCAGAAAACTGAGCTCCTCAGAGTAGGTTTAATATTCTCTCCTTATATATTTTAAGGAAGTTTTTAGTCTGAACTGGACATCTTCATTTCTAGAATACCCCTGGATGTCAGTGTGTAGAGATGTCAATAATATGGTATATGGCATAAATAGGATATTGTATAAATGGTCAGAAAACAATATTCATTTTCAATAATACACCAAACTCAAAAAGCAATAACAACAAACTCTTTAACAGATCAGATATACCTTAACATTGAACGTGATTTCCTCCATGACGTAGACTCTCTCAGGGAATGCTTTGGCCACCTCCTCCACACTGTTGAAGTACTGCACAGGTTCCTTGACGTCTCTGTCCTGCTCCAGAAGCTTAAACTGACCTAAAGAGAGAAAATACAAATTGCAGCGTCATAAACTGGACCATGGTGTCAAATATCAGCAACCCACATCCTCCACTGCACTGTAAGGATCAGAGTGTTTTAGGGTTTGCTGTGCATTAACTTCTAGAAGTATAAACAGAGATACATTATCAAAAGACATATCAGGCAAAGCAAATAAGCATCTATGTGGATGTATCTCACCTTCATAGTGTACTGGGATCTCTATTTTGGGCCCAATGACATAGTGTCCCTCCTCTAGACTGTGAGCAGTAATAGTCGTCCACTGACGGCAGGAATGAATCAAGAGGTAGTCATTGTCTCTGAGCCCTTCAACCAACTGACCTGCAGGAATGAAAACAACTAAACCATTAACAACAAAAACAACACTGATTGCAGATTATATCTTACAACTCAGGAAATACTGTAATACTGAGAGATGCAATAGACATTACAGTATCAAATGCACAATACATTTACCAATAAGAGAATAAATTCTTGATATGCTGCCATTTTTGCACAAGTAACACTTTGATTTAAAGTCCTGAAGTCATGAACCATTAAAAACTGTCAAGTAACATGAAATATCCTGTACCAACAACATAACACTTGAAAAAGTCATGTTAATAACAAAATGTTGACTGATATTATCAACAAGTATGATATCTCAGGCAGATGACCATGGTGACTTTGCCAAACAATTAAACATCATCTATGAGGACACCATGGCTGTTTCCTTTTTAAGTCACTTGTGAGCCTCACAGGGATGCTGCACTCAAACCACGGCATTGGATTACACAGCTCTCAAGTCACCATCCTGCATAGACAATGCCCTGGTCCATACCTCTCCACAACACAAGTAAAACAATTTCAAAGCACAATACAACACAACTCTGCACAGAAGGCTGAGCAGAGAGCGACAGAGGATGGGACCTGCTGAGATCATGATGGCTTCATTTCAAAGTACATATCATACTAAACATGACCATGGTACAGTCATCTGTAGTTTTGTTTTATCATCATGTAACTATACACACATCTTAGACACACACTGAGGCAAGGGATGATTTTTCAGCTTTGATTGAGCAACACAGTTGAGGTCATCTGATGCAACTCAACCTGCTGCAACTCGGCCCAGACTTTCTTTTTAAATATGTTATAATATGCTGCACATATACCGTAATAATAATGGCCATCTGATGCCTTTATAGTATGTTGTCCCTGACATTTAATACCTTTGCTACCATGACATTAGTTGTTTTTACTAATGTTATCTGTTTTAATTACACGGCTACAGAGTGACAGCAAAGAGGAACAGGACATTTACAAAATACAACTGACACCAGCTTTTTTAAACGTGAACTAGGCGGTTTTAATGGGACCCAGTTAAGATAAACTGAGAAAATCAACCGCAGGTTTGTCTTTAAAACGGCTGGGTTTACCCTTGCCGCTAACTAGCTGCTAGCCTCCGCTGAGCTGTTGCTCAAAAACTTAGCAGTGTCAGAAAGTTACTAACCGTTGTCCAGCTTGACAATCTGAGGCAGTCTATAAGCACTGACAAGTTGATCTAGTGGCAGGGACGTCGTGCTCCATGTAACATCTTTTAAATTGTTGTACAACATTGTTCCAAGGTCCATTTTGCTAGCCTATATTAGCCAACTGGAGAGCTAACCTAGCTGTGTGTAAACACGGTCACAAAAGGCTACACTGAGCTAACCAGCTTCACAATATATCGACTCTCCATATACAGCTTTACGCTTGGCACGGTTCTTATTGACGGTCGCATTTTTCCCTTTTTACGTATCATTAAGATCTGTAGTCTGATAATATACCAGAGCCATGTTTGTGTAGCTAGCGACGACTGCATCAAGGCAAGTTAGGAACATGAACAACGGAAACACGTAATGTGTTCTTTTAAAATAAGAGTTTTATTTACTTTAGTCTACACAATAAATAGCAGGCTCAACAGCACAAAACACATCATATTTCTTGGTGAGTGCATGGTATTTGCTAGTAATTACCTGACATTTTGAGCTGTAAAGTTTGGCACTGATGCTGAAAGCTAAAAAAAATATATATATATATAAATAAAACACCACCTGCTGCACCAGTCTTGTAAATCATCATGAACAAACCACCAACTTCATCCTTATCTCATTGAACTACAGTCCCTATTACACTATTCTATTTATCAGCTCTGTCATCTCCCTTAAAAGTAGAGATTTAGAGAGACTGATCATTTTTCTCTGAGGAACTGATTCATGTGAAGCACTCCATTTATGATGTAAAACCATGTATAATCATGTTAAAGTGATACTTAACTTCTCTATCATCATTTGTATTTAAACATACACCCACTGATTTGTTACACAGCTGCCAAAGAATCACATGGGGGAAAAACGCACAATCACTGGGCCTTAAACTTGTGGTGGTGGCGTGGATGTAAATGTACCAACAATGACACAGTCATCACACTTCCTCATCTCACTGGTACAAATCAGAGGAGCTTCCTCAATCTGCTCTGCAGTTCAGTGTACTCCTAACCAGTAGCTATGTCTTTTGTGGACACTCTGCGGCAGTGGGACGAGGCTGTCACCTGTGTGGACAGACAGGATTTGGCAGAGGCATACAGGATTTTCCTGTCAATCCAAGAACCAAACTCCAAAATTTGTTTTGACATAGGCTGTCTCCATCTCCTTAACCAGGACCTGGATGCTGCTGAAAAGGTATGTCTGACATTTCACGTGATTACCCTCAATATTTGTTTTGTAATATCAAAAAGTAAAAATGTAGCTGACGTAGCTGATAAGACGGAGATAAAATGTTGTGATATTTTACTGTCTGAAAGTGCAAGTCACTGAGAAAGAAGAAGTAGACTTTACTGTTTCTCGTTTCTTCTAGAGGAAGTCATGGTGTTGTCTCATTTTTCTCAGGCGTTTGATTGCAGCATACGCAAGGATGAGCATTTGGCTGTGGCCTTCTTTCAGAGAGGAATTACCTTTTACAAAAAGCAGAGGCAAGAAACACTGCTCATCTCAATACAGTGGTTTTAACAGTGATTTAAAATACTCACAGTGTACTTTTATTATTACAAAATTTGATTCCTAACAACAACAACAATTATACAACTATTATTTTTATAATTTTTGTGGCTCGTTACATGCAAAATTAATTAACTGGATTCTTCGTGTTCAAAGGTATGAGGAGAGTTTAGGTGATTTCCAGCGTGCCTTCAAAGCCCTGAGAGGCAACCAGCTGATAGATTACAAAGCACTTGGTCTCAGATACATATTATATGCATGTGATGTAAGTATTTAAAAGCCCCCAGTTTTTTCTGTATGTTCTTATGTTCTTGTTAAGCTTCCTTATTAAGTCATTTATTAATTATTGGACTACTTAAGACTCTTCTTCTCTGTTTAGTGCAGAGTATGAAAACAGTTCAGAGACAGAGGATAGACACTGTTCAATCTGCCCTGATTCAACTGTTTGTTTGCTGTTTTGTTTTTTTTAAATATATTTGACACATACTCATTTCCAATGGTAAAAAAAGAATCAACAACAATAAATGTTAAGGACTCATGAATCCTAATAACAGAGGCTCAGGTATCGTTCTCAGTTCTGTGGTCTTCCTGAGGGATTAATACCGTGACAAGGTTACAATACCAATGTTTCCTGCCACAGGTTCTTCACAACATGGCCCTGGTTGAGGCTCAGCTTGGGAACTGGGAAAAGGCCCAGGAAAACCTTGTTAAGGCTCTCGACTACAAGACAGAGGCCAAGCTTAATACCATTGACAGAGCTCTGCAGTCAACCCTGGTCAGTGATGATGTGGTCTCTGTTATCATCTTTGGACCCATCAAATTAAATGAAATTAAATTGAGCTATTCAATATATTTAAATGTGATTATAGTCATGACAAGAAATTGTGAGTATTTAGCTTTTAAACTGTGCAAATAAACAGTAATAACAGATATTCTGTTTATTAGCACTGGTATCAGCAGCTGAGTTAGACTTTTCTTTCATGTCAGAATTTTCCACCGACAGAAACAGAAACTTTTCAAACTTGTCGAGTTCCCATCCAAACTGCTGTTTAAACCAAATAAGAACTACGTTGCTGAGCTGGAGAAGAAGGACTACCTGGGCAAAGCAAAGGTGAGACTCTGTCTAACCACGAGTCATTAGTGTGGCATGAACAAGATTACACTGAATCATCCAGTCCAGTAAAATGTCACTGTCACTCACCTTATCTTTATACAGTACTTGGTCTTTTTTTGAGATTGTTTTTGCAGTAAACTCTTCACAGTGACAAACAGTAAATAATCATGTTTTTAATGTTATCTTCAGGTGGTTGCCTCTGTCGTCCCTCAGGATGACTTCTCTGGGTTTGCTCCATTACAGCCACAGGTAACATGAGTTTGTCTTTGGAGATAAAAACAGCAGTCTGATGAAATATCTGCACTGCACAGCAGCACATCATGTTAAATATATCAAAAAATGTATTACTCTGAATTATTAATTAATTAGTAACCTACGAGCCCTAAATGTGATACTGTGTCATAGACGGTTGTTAGAAACTTTTTTTTGTGCTCCACCAGTGTGGGGACAATACTGATTAACTGCTCTCTGTTTTTCTTAACAGGTTGAAGATGGTCCAACTTGTCCAAAAGAACCTGAGGTTCTCAGGTAGGACAGTCCAATCTCACTGTTATCACTTAAGAAACACACAGACTAGATACTTACTACATGTGCACCATATTTAATCAGTAGTTGTAATGTTTGTTTAGTTGTTCTGATTTAGTCTTGTTACAATCAATTACAACTGATTGCAAATGACCTTGATACCTAATGAGATTTTGTGATAAAGATTTTTCTTGTTTTTTGGCACCAAAGAAAACAATTTCATTTCTTTTCCACCAAACATGGAGGATGTGTAAAATGGAAGAATCAGCTCATACAGGAAAAGAAAACATATAATATAAAAATAGGGTCAGGCAAATCTATAAATAATATGCTTTCATGAGAGGAAAAATGTTATGAAAGGTGACTTTATGCTGTGTGGACGTCTCTGTCCTCACAGAGCTCTGGAAGGGGAACCCCACACTGTCCTGTTTGAGTTTGTTCCTGAGACCAGTGATGAGTTGGCTGTAGTGCCGGGCAACATCGTGTTCGTTCTGCAGAAGGGTGCTGACAACTGGGCATCTGTGATCTTCAATGAAAGAGTAAGACCAGACACCACGTACAGACTCTATACATCTGCAGCTTGTCTGCTGCCGTGGACCTGGAAACTTTATCCAGAGTACACCTGTGTCTGTGTTTTTCCTCTATGCATATAAACTGTTATTCACATTACAACTAAAGTTACAACACCCCTCAAATAATCCATCATTATCATGTCAATTATAGAGGGGACTTGTTCCTTACAATTACCTGGAACGTTTGGAGATCTCATTGGCTTCTAAACAGAATGAGGTAAGGACTGAACTTCTTGCTGAAAGAGGTGATGTTAATACGTAAACACATTGTACAGGTTGTTGTTTGTTACATACATTATCACGCCTCTTTTTTCTTCATTTCTAAGTGTAAACAGGTCTCTAATGAAATGTGCTGTTTTATAGTATGTCACAGGTTACCAGGTTATCATTCAGTATGAAAATGTATACTTCCTGCACAAAGCACAGCACCTTTATTTATTTATTTGTACTCTGAATGGCATTATTTGAATGCTGGAATAACCATGGACAGGGAACCCAAGTACCACAAAGACGAGAGCGACCAACCAGACCTGAACGGAAAACAGGTAAACAAGGTTTTTCATGCCTTTCCTTATCTGTAAAAGCACATGTTGTCACACAAGATGACATATTTGCAAATGCTATTTGACCCACTGCATAAACATAACCCTTTTTCCCATTTTCTGTATTTCAGGTGTTACTCAGTGGAGCAGTGTAGACCAGGTACGCCAAGTTAAACCCTTCATTTGTCCAGTCCTGCTCAATAGTCATTCACTGTTCCAACATGTCGGATGTAGTGTGGTGATTTCTGTGATAATCTGAGAATTTATCCTGTCATCTTTGCCAGGATGAACAGTCTCCTGACAACTCATATATTGTCAAAGTCCGTTTCACCTTCACCTTTACCATCTCTGTCCCACCTGAGTCTCCCTACACAGCACTGATTGAGAAAATCAGTAAGAAACTGAATGTCCCTGCTAAGCAAATCACCCTGAGGTACAGTACACATTAAAACACATCTTCCAGTTCAACAGGTAGACTTGTTACTGATGAGTACAACATTCAACCTTTTTTCTTGATTTAGTTTAACTCCTGAGGCTGATGAACAAAGTGTAATCAATGCCAACACAAAAATGGAGAGTGTGTGGAGCCGTGCCAAAGACAGACACATCACCTTGTGGTGTAAAACCACAGAGGTAAGAAGAGGTGGCTACAGGACAAACACGCAGTTTCATCAACAGACAAAGACACTGAACTCCGACATGACAAAAGATCCTAGTTCAGTTCACTTGCACTGAGCATTCTACACCACGAAGAACAGAAAAAAACATTTTTGACCTTTTTGAAAACACTGTAAAGTCTGAGTAGAACTATGCTGAAATAAAACATAAAGCCAGTGCAAAGATGACTTGTTCCAGTTTGAATTATGATCAAAGTGAGCAGAAAATGACCATTTCTGTGTGTTTTGCAGCTTGAGCAAACTGATGGAAAACCACACAGCGAGATTCACTTGGTGGCACTTCATTCATACGAGTCATCAAATCCAGAGGATCTCAATTTCCAGCAAGGGGATGAAATCACACTGCTGTCTAGAGGTGAGACTCAATTCTTCTGGCCATAAACATCCTAGATATTTAGAAATCCTGTGATTTAATCCACATATGTGATTCTAATTCTTAACTTCTTTTTCTTTAGTTAACCAGGACTGGTTGGAAGGTCAATGTAATGGGAACACTGGCATATTCCCTGCAGCCTTTGTGCAAGAAGTTCCTGTGAATGGCCAGTAATGTATCCAAATATAACCACAAGTGACTAAGGGACAGTTATACAGTTCAGGGCCCGAAGCTGAAAACGGGTGACATCTATTTTATAATCAACCACATTTTTTCTCATTATAAAAAAACCCTTTTCCACGATGGTCATGATATCATTATACAAGTGTAACAATACATTATACAAGCTGCTGGTGTGAATCACAGGTTACACTCTGTGACAGTAAAAACAGGTGATATCTGGTATTGGTTTATGAAAACATTTAATTACTTACAGTTTCCTGTAATTACAAGTAATATACTGTACATTTGGTACATTTGTAGCAATCATGATTAAATAATCTGCAGACCTTGTGGATCACTGGTAAATTATCATGAAGGCGTTCCTTCCTCTTCGTAGGCGATAGCTATGCCTCTCCTGCCCTCTACTGCCTTCACCACAGGCGTCTCTCCCAACTTCTGCTCTAAGCCACGCCAGCTTCGTTCTGCCAGAAAAGATGCTGAAAAGAAAAAATGTGTCACTGTAGTACAAGACATTTCTAAATGTCTACTTCTGTGTATTTATGCATATTGTCTGTGCACAATTCTGCAATAAACTTATGAATGTATGGAAATTCAAACAAACACTGTCTTAAATGCAGCATCAGAACTTTCTGACTGTCCCATACCAGCTGGGTTTGTGTTGGCTACAGTCATTGTCTGGTTCCTGAGGACCACAGAGGAGCTGAATGAGGACTCTGCAGGTTCACTGTTTAACAGATTGCGGCTTCTCAGAGCTCCAGTGATTAAAGACACGTCCGTCTCATCGCCGTCCTCCTGCTGATCAACCAAAGGCACGTGACTCTGTCCACCTACAGCAAGTTTGAGATGAAAATAAGAAACACTTTGACAGCAAAAAGACTTCAAAACTCTTCATTACTGATTATAAAAATATAAAGGCCAGTATCACTGCCCAATCACTGCAATGGGTTGGATATTATTTTCCATTTTAAAAAAATCATTATTAATCATTATTTTCTTTCCCCTCCTCTCTTAACTTAATGTCACAATTAAGATAGTTAAATCTAATTTAAAACATATAACATACATAAGAACAATAATCACAGTAGCCACCAGAACAATCCACATCAGAAGTAGAATTAACAATTTCCAAATTACATTACAGGCTGTGACTTCAGGATAAGATAGGCCACCTTTATATTTGGTAGATATGATATTTAATCCCTATATTATTATCACTATTACTATTAGCCACTCAGCTACCTTTACAAGCTGATTTATGGATTTCTGATGTGAATAAATCCCAGACTGACCTGGTAAAAGATGTCTGAAGTCTGTGACGTATTCCTCTGACCACTCCCTGTTCTTGTTGCAGGCCACCTCCATCTCAAATGGAGTCACAACAGGTTTATAGAACTCACCTGAGTCCAGCAGTGAGTTCTCAGGACATGCTATTAACACAAAAATGTCAATTTCCAGGAAGTTTGCGAGTTTGGGCACGTTCAGTTTCCCCATGGCAAACATGTAGCTCTTTTTGCCAGCTCTGTGGATGGTCTCCTTCAGCTGCTGGATGATAGTGAGGTAGTCAGCCACCCCCAGTGTGCCAACAAGGATGCCGACCACATTGGCATCTTTGGCCCTTTCTATAGCATAATATCGCTTCATCAGTGCACGGTTGATACTGACTGACTCAGTCCTCCCCGTCATTGTTATGGGGTCAAAAGAGCAAAATGAGCAGCGATTCCAAGTCATCATGAAGTTTCTCAGGGTTGCTCCTTCCTGTCCGACATAGAACATACTGTAGTCTGTTATGCTTGAACCTTTTTTCAGGGAGAACTGCCTCCCAAACTGATAAATGACCTGCCTGTCATCCTGCTCTGACAGATAGGTGTCATCATGTTGTCTATTCATTTGGCCATGACTGTAACACTGCTCCCCTTCAACAACAAGCTCTGAGGCAACAAGGTTTGGATACTCTGGAGACAGCAGTGTCAGAAGGTCATCTGAAGAAAGAAAATACATGAGGTATTCACTTACTGAAAGGAAATTATAAAAAATGCTTTAATCAAACTCAGATGTGAATGTTGGACTGAAGCTGCCAGCAGAGGTTAGATCTGTGTGAGATATCTTACTCATAGCATGAACATAGTTAACATCATAGAGGATGATGATGTGACTCTGTGTGTCGGGATAGAGCTCCCTGAAGGCGGAGGCACACTTCTCCACATCCACCGGTCTTCTCTCAAACACATACATCAGAGGAAGTCTTTTAGAGGGACTGAGACAAGCTCTGCCATAGTGCACGATGCAGTCAGCTCCAACGTGTTCAGCAGCAACCTCATCCACACAGCAACTGCAACAAACACACATACCACATAAAGCTTTTAACTCACAACCTGCTTAGTTACAGTCTTGAAAACATCTAAAGTTTGTGCTTAAACAACAGCTATTCTAAAGCCAGAATACAACAACATGATTGTGCTGGATCAAAACTGTAAAGCATTAAATGACTCACTTCACATTAAGAGTTCAAGCACTGACGAGTGGTATGTGTGCATTATTAAACCAAGTTAAACCTGGTGTGTTACCTGCCATAGGATGTGTCTCCTAAAATGAATGGCTTGGCATTACTGTGTCTCTCAATCTCCACTGCTACTGCAACTGAATCCACCAGCAGCTCATCAGGAAACTGCAAAGCAACCTGTCAACGTCAACCAGTTCAGACATGTAAACTTATTATCTGTGTGGTCCTTAAACACTTGAAATAATGAAATGTTTACATAATTTACAAATAAATAAAATGATGTCCTCACCTTTTTAAACTGATGCTGACTGATAAAACCGCAGGTCTCCTTAATCTGATACAACTCTTCAAGTTTTTCTGGAGGTGTGTTTGTCTTCACTGTGACATCTACCACACGCTGAATTACCGTCTCTGAGCTGCTGCTGAATGCATCAGCCATTATTGCATCAGGGACACAGTGCCTGAAAAAATACAACTAACTCAATAATCATATCTTTTTCACTCAAGGAAAAGTTAAAGGAAACAACAATTACTATACTGCGGAACCGACAGTCTTAGACATAAAGCTTAAAGCAAACCACTTTCAACTTTGCAAATCCTTTATTCTATTTCTGAGATGAAACCTGAAGCTGAAGTCTGCTGATGTTATCTGGATGGAGAAAACGTAGTGAAACAGCTACTTTTTTGTTTTCATGAGTAAAATAAAAGCCTTATAACTTTGAAAGAGGGTTTCAACAGCAGCTTTCACGCTTTCACTGGGATGTCTAACACGTTTTAACAAGGAAAACTGGTTCAGAGTTGGTGGTTCACTATTGTATCTTAAGTTTCCCTTCAGCCAGCCATAAACACATATATTGTCAGTGGGAAGTTACACCGTTTTCTTTCAAGATAACGACACATCTCCCGGTAAATGCGCAGTTATCGCCACCTACCTCGGTTGGGTCTGCTAGCTTAGCCGCTAGCTGAGATGACTCCAGAGGTCTCCGTGAAACCCAAACTATTATTTACAACTAACGACGCTTTGTATTCGCATTACCACATGTATGTACTCTTACAGTTCACTGTCATGTACATATTTGTTGACTGGTAACCGCTTCTTTGACAGCTACACACGTGTTGAAAGCTTACCACAGCAGGAGAGCCAACAGGACAATCACTACCGGGTCAAATGTTTTTCAAAATAAAAGCCGGTGTAAACATGCCTTTTCGTAGATATTTCCCGTTTACTCATCCCTGGCAACTACAACATACCCATCCAAAATACTGTTACTATCACTCCTAAAACTAACTCCAGGTCACTAAGCCGCCACACACATACAGAAAGCTGAAAGTTATGTTATTGGATTAGAGACCCAGAGATACAGTAAAACCCCACAATGTTCATTCGTTAGCACAGAGTGTACATTTATTGACATTTCATTTTATTCAAATAACATCAGACCACAAGTCCTGTTAAAACATTTTCGAGCTAGAAAGATAGATACAAGTACAATATCTGTGATAATAGTGGTTAAGAGTCACATAAAGTTTCAGTCTTAACTTATCTACAGTTTTATATTTACATAAATAAAATATGTACATGAATTTAAAAAGAAAAAATAACTTTAGCTTCAGACAGTATCGCCTGAGTTCTTACAGGCAGACTAGACTGGAGTTTTACTGCATCCACTGTTCAAAACTTTCATGAGGTACATTTATCAACAGTGTTCCAGCAGCCAAACTGCTTAAATAGCAGGTGTGTGCCTGTAGGGGGGAGGGATGTAGGGAGAGATGTGGGGTGGGAGGGTAGGTGTGGGTTTAGTTAACCTCATTTAGTTCATTTTATCAAAAACTGGTGGAAGGGTCTTATTTCTTCTCTATCATTCTCTCGGAAAATAATGGTCAAAGACACAAACATTGCAACACTGAATGCAAATACTGATTTTTAAAAAATGCAGCAAAACAAGGTCAGATATGAGAGAGAATTTGTCTCTGGATGCTGATAGATTCTGTTCAAGCATCACCACGGTCATGTGACAGTCATAATCTCAGTCTTTTTGCCTGAGTGAGAGTTACAGGCAGTATAAAGGTCAGTAAGGTCGGTGCTGGAGAACGGTCTGGTCTCCTCTGTCGGCACAGCCTGGCGTCTACCGCAGGGCCTGGTGATGGGTCCACTCATCATCTGACATGAATACTGGATTTCCATCTCACGCTCAAAAAAACGTTCAGCACATGTGACTGTTCACATCCAAATACGATAGAAACCCAAGACCACAGTGAGACAGGTGAACACTGAACCTGAAGGAGAAAAAAAAAACACAGGTCATTTATTAGTCTGCAGGCAGTGACAGCCCAGGTTCTCAAGACTTAGACTGTTGCCATGTCCTACCTGCAAGGTATTTTATAGTGTCCAGTTTATGAGACTCTAACATGGTTTTCAAACCAGCAACTTCAGTGTCTATTTTCATGTTGGTCTGAGTCAAATGACGATCTTGCTCTGCAGTCTGTAATAAAGGCATCAAAGGTAAGACACACTAGATGTTTATAACAGAGAGGCACAAGCTCCTGTCCATGGCTGCACACAGTGTAAATCACCATGTACTAAACATTAGATGTAATGAGACAGGAAACATGTAGGTGTACTGGATATATACAAACCATTTCCATAATTTCAGTTCGTGTCTCCAGAAGCTTCTTCTCATGCTCTGCTTTCTGAAAATGATAAATAATGTTCTATTTAGAAGAGGAAGACAGGAAGTGATTTCTTTAATTCAGAGAGTTTAGGTACTGATTATAATAAATTACTATCCGACAGCTAAATGTGCAGCCAGCAGATCTCCAACACTAATTTAATCCATTACTCCATTTGCTCAAACACTTACCAACTCCTTTACACGGCTTTTCTCCAGATTCATGTCCAAAATATTGTCTGAGCGAACTTTATTCATCACATCCTGCAGGGTGAAGACACACAAAGGAAATTCACAATGAAACACAGAATGTTTCTCCCATAAAACTGGGATATAAACAGATCTGAGTAAATCAGGTTAAACACTTACAGCCAGTTGGACCTTGACCTGCAATAACTGGATCTTCAGTTTCTGAGAGGAATGTTAAAAAATAAAACATTTTTAAAAATGATCATATTAAGCAAAACTAGAACAACAGAAACAAGCGTGAGGAGATAGACACAAACACACTGTACAGAGTCAGTCATGTTCCAAAAAAAATAAAGCAACAAAATCAGAACAGTCCCCCACTTCTGTGTATGTCATCTATATTTGTATTAATTGTACATTTTTGTTTCAGCTATATCATACAACAGTTGGCAAAGACTTCAATTAAACAGCATTAACATGTTCCTACTTTAACTTGCAAATGCATGTAGTTTTGTCAAAATCAATTCATGTACATGGACGTGAATTCTGCTGAATTCACTTCACTACTTAGGAAACCACGTACCTCATTCTCTGCCAGCAGAGTGGAGAACTCGCTCTTCTCGAGGATGATCATGTCCTTCTTCACAGCTGCTATCTGAGACATCACACGCTGCAGCATTATCTCCTGCCAAAATCACACAACACAGAAACATCAGTTAACACGAAGCAAAACGCTCATCTGGAAAAACAAAGGGTTAGGGTTAGGTGAACAAATGATGATGATGATTAAGATATTAAATACCTGCTTAACAATGCAAGCCTTTCTAACACTGTTTTGCACTTTCATATGACCAAATGTGCAGTGGGAGAGAAACACAATGATCTGGGTTTAATAAAGAGACTGAGTGTCTGAGTGATACAGAGAGAGGAAACACAAATAAACACAGTCTCACCTGCTGCACTTTGGTGACCATGTCATTATAGATGACATCCATGTTAGAGTTAGTCATCCTCACCAGAACATTAACCATCACCTCAGCCTGCTGAGTTGTGAAACCTGTTGATGGAAAAGATGTTTATTAACAAGAAAAATCATCAGAGCTGAACACTGTGAACATGTCTGAAGAATCAGAAGAAGCCAGACCATTTTCCTCCAGGAGTCGAACCACTGCGTGTGTATCAAAGAACAGCTTCCTGCCTCCAGACTTTGGCACTTCTGGTTTCAGATCGTACTGGAAGACTGTGGTGGAGGTGCTCAGCTCTGAAAGAAGATTTAATAAACAACTGTTAGCATCAGTAATCTGTTGTGCATTATACTCCGAGTATAAAGCATGTATACCATAAGTTTGATTTAGTCATTTGTATTAGAAGAGCTGCTGGTTGTGTAAACCCAAAGCTGATTTGTTCTGTAAGTTAAAGGATAAGAACTGTCTGTGGAACTCATCACATTATCTGATCCATGTCCATTACAACAGCAACAAATGTAAACAATTTATAGGCAGTAAACTTCATGAAAGGTTTAAAACACAACAACACTGTAAAGGTGACACACACTGTATTATGTCAATACTGTGAGGGATGTGGGCAAAGGTTTCTATTGAAAACATGGAGCATCAGGGTCTTTAGAAATATCCACACTGAGCTAGTTAGTCGTTTGTAACTGTAGTAACCTTTACTTTTTTTTCATTTCTGTGTCTGACTGTAGTCTCTATATTCAGGGGAACAGCCAAAATGTAGGTTAGATTTAAAGCTGATCAGGGCTGAGGTGCTCAGTGTGGATCACTCAGAGTGGATCAGCATTCAGTATCACAAGAGGAAGAGCAAAGACTCAGTAACTGCGTGTGATCATTGTATTATAATGAAGATGTTCAACAGGTCCCACTGCAGCAGCGATGTAATTAAGCTCTATATTAACATATCGTGTGGTGCAGTCAGTACAAATGACCTGAACAGACCTGGAGAGGACTTTTACTTTGACATTCAGCAGAGACACTGTGCAGTCAGTGATCACTGAGTAACAGTGTGTAGGTTTCTAGATACTCAGCTGCAGACTGAGGCTGTTCATAGAGAGATATTAGAGGTTGGTTCTGCAGTAGCTTCAGTTACAGTCAGTTCAGTGTAGATTAAACCCTGTAGTTACCTCTGACAGAGCCCTGTCCGGCTGCTCGTCTCCCTCCACACGGCTTCTCAGAGCTGCTGATACACCGGATACACGGAGATGTGTTGACGGCTGTCAGAGTCGACATGGTCGGGGAAATGCTGATTCTGTCCCGGTTAAAACAGAGGTCAGACCACCTCTCCGGGTGGTGCAAAACAAAGAGTTTAATTCGCGAATGACCCTGTTTCAGTACCATGGTCCCAACCTGAGTCCCGGCGGAAGAGTCACAGTCTGAACCTCAGTCTGAAAGTTCGCTTCTGACACAGTCTGTTTGAAGTCGCAGCGAAACTTTTCACCTACTTTCTGTGCTGAACCGTCAGCCTGCACAGAAACACTGTCACATCATCTAACTCCTGAACGTCCGGTACAGCCTTTCAAAATAAAGCTTATGTGTGTGTCTCAGTGTGACAGCAGAAATCACACTGGCTGGGAGAGTGAACAGTTCCTTTAGAAATTGATAATAATTCTACATTTCCTATAGATTTTGAGCCCATGTAGACTGATGATAGCTCTCATCTCACAGCAAAACACACAGGCCACCATTCAATTCTTATCGATTTATTCATCTAGTTATCTATGGATAAATAAATGGATAAATATATGGGAATTTACACGTATTAACCTCTTTGAGTAAGATAATACAGAGGTTTTGGGATTTTTTTAAATTTTCATTTTAATTTATTTATTTATTGTAATATCTATTACATTAATATAATGAATACATTGGCCTACTCAAAGCTAAACCACTACTAAACACACTTGGTTTTGGGCTGGATTTGACCCGGCCTCGGTGTTATGTAATGTCATTGTTTTCAGGTTGTAGTGTTTTCAGTTGTAACTTTGGTGTACATTACACAGCATTTGTATATTAATGTAATAATAGTAACCTCAGTGATATGTGTCTAAATGTATCCAGTGGTACAGTTTATATTTCCTCAGCATCATACATTTTTTTGTTTTAGTTTGTTCATAATCAGTTAAGTTAATGTGTTATCATGTCAGTCTGTCATTGTGTAAAATCAATTTGTTGTTCTATTGTTTTTTAAGTTGTTATAGTGAACATAAAATACTGTTGCTCTCTTTTGATCATCAAAAATAAAATAGAGATTTGTATAATGATATTAAAAGCTGATATAATGATGAACTCAACACTGAAATGAAGATAAAGACACACACTCACAGGAAGTGATGATGGTTGCAGTTAAGGGGAGGATGAGTGTGTGTTTTTGATGGGGATGAGATTGGGTTGGATATTTGTCAGTGAGTGTTCAGCCTGCAGAGGGCGCTGTGCTGTACTCTGTAGGAGCTGCTCAGTTTCTTTAACCCCCTCGTTGCCTGGATATGAGGTTAGGTTAGGTTCTGCATTAAGTAAAATAATAATCATAGTCATAATTGGATAACAATAGTAGTTTAATGCCATTTAAATTCTGTACATTGCCTGTTGGTTTTCATACATTGATTCAGTGTTATAATAAAAATGAATGGAAAACAACACATATCAAAGTCATATCAAACTTTTATAACTCTTATAAAGCATAACTCTACGGTGTCAGGTCTCTACAGCACAGATTATGCACAGTAACACTGAATCAAAAAAAGTTTCAGTAGCTGGAAGTGAATATTCAACATATTATCGACTACAAAGCATCAGCACCTAGTTCTTCATGATGGCAACAAGGAATAAAATGTGACAGTGTCTATGACACTGTCAGAAACTATTCCCTTCATGTGTCCAAACTAGGTCAGGAGAGCATAATGAGTAGGAACAAAGGGAAATGGGCTCTATGTTTTTACAGTTGAGTAGAGGTAAAATCAACCACCTGTGTGTTCTATATTGTAATAATTATTTAATTTTATTAAATCACTTCTAAATAGCAACCACATATTTTTTGTTGTCACTTTTGTTCCAGCAAAGTTTAAAGTATATGGCAGCTTTGGATTCACTGCAATAAATGGCAAACTGGTCTGCATCAGATTTATTTCCGTGTCTTTTTGACAAATGTCGTATGAACTAGTGGATCTTTACGTTACAAAATTCAACTGTTTTGTGGAAAGAGTGTAAAAGAAAAAGCTACTGTACTTGCAGCTTGCAATTTTTACAGTGAGTATCTTACTGAGGTTTAAATAAGTTGAGTGTATTAAGGTTTTGCTCATGAGAAGAAGACAACACAGACAGATAAAGTGGTTTGCCACCAAAACAACAGCAAACAGCAACGCGACAAACACAACCGTAGCGACTGTGCTGGGACTGAGGCTGGTGTCAGGCTGCTCTCGTCCACGAGGCAGGGCCAGGGAGGCTATCGGTGCTGCTGAGAGGTGGGTCTGCGTGCTGAGGCCATGAGGCTCCACCATCCAGCGCCTTGCACGTTCCTTTCATCTCCATGTCATTCGATCATGTGGTCAATTTCAGCTGATCTCCTGCTCCCATGGTGCTGCGCTCCTGGCTCTCAGGCCGGCCCCTCGGGGCCTGAGCCTGTTCCAGGTCTACCTGGCAGGCTGGCGCCCGAGCTAACTTTACCTCACTGCCTCACTCCTGCAATGAGACAACATGTCCTCTTTATCCAGTCAAACATGACTTAACTGGTTCTGATGCTGTTATAAACTGTTTCAGAAACCTGTTTATATAAATAACCAGAACCATTAACCACTGAAAGGTAGAAACAGATTTCTACATATTTCACACATTCTACATATTTTTACTAAACACCAAATTCACAACTACAACAACTTGCGCATGATGAGCAGTAGAGAAATGCCATGAGACATGCACAAACAAAGTGATGTTGTTTTCCCCTCAGGCCTTTAATCACTGTCTGTCTTACAAACAGAGAGAGCAGGAGAGGCAGCAGCTCACACACTGCAGACCCCACCATAGTGTCTGAGCAGCTCTGAACAGAGCGAGAAATCAATACATCTTCACTTCAATGTCCATCTTGTTGCTCTATCATTTTAAAAAATCAGGAGAAAATCACATTCCAACTCAAACCCAAATCATCTCTGAAAGTACTATGATATGAAACAACACTATTATTTTGTTGAATTTACAGCTTCATCATTGGTATTCATTCCCAAAACTCATTATTTCAGTACTGTTAGAATTGTATAGAAAAGTTTTCCATATAGCCTTCAAAGATTAAATCTTCATTGTTGATGTGCTTGCATTGGTTAATCAACCTCCTGAAATATCAGACCTGTATTCAAATGTGCAAATGTCATTCCTGTGAAGGCCAGTTGCACCAGGGGCTACTATTGGCCAGAGAAGATGTCACCATGCTGAAAACCTTGCATGTATGGAGCATGGAGCAGCTCAGGCTGGAGGAAAGGCCACCACAGGAGCTCCCATTTCCCTCGCTGCTCCTCAGGCAGACTCTTGTCTCTGAATGTGTGAGGGTAGAGTGCGGCAGATGGACTAGCCAAGTTTCTGAGCCTTTTTCCTGGGCGTGTTTGTCGCAGCTCATCCACGCAGCTGCAGGCTGTGTGCAGCTGCCAACACATGAGCCAAGTACGGTAACATGCTACCACCTGAATGAACAACCAATGAAGATTTCATTATTTTTAATCTGAATTATTATAATTTACAGTGTAATGAACACTTCAACTAAAGTTTGTGATGGGAATGTCAGTTGGTTTGTATAGTTGGACTTGCCCTTGCACAGGTCCTGTTCATGTATACAGCAGAACACTAATCACTCCTTAATTAGGTACTGTGCATCTATGTGGAAAATGAACAATAGTGACTGTGATCTTAATCATATGATATCACTGTTTTATTAATAGATGTTAGCTTAACCCTGGAGATTAGCAGGAGTGGTTTCAATGAAAATATTATGAATAATCTCATTATCGTTGATCTATTTCTAGATAAGCCAAAACAACCTTGTGCTCTCAAATGTAATAGCTACATCTCCAAGACATGGATGAGGCGAGGGAACAGAACAATGATAACTACAACTCTGCTAAATTATATACTGTATTGTTTAATGTGTGTATTAATTCACATATTTTTCTTACAAGATTTAAACCTTGGATACTAAGACTATCTCTGATCACCTACCACTTTTTTTTTTTTTTACTGCCATATCCTGCGTTCGTTCATTAGTTTCTATCATCTATTTCTACAATTTTATGATGCTCAGATTTATATAAGGCCAGGAAATAAAGTTCTAACACGATAGCCACATAGCTCAATCCAATAATTCTTAGTGGTTTTTACGGCAGCAAACAACAGCGTAGTCTCAAGTGCAACATGCAAACTCCTGATACCAAGAACAATATTGACTGAAAAAATATTTTGTCACTGTGCAAAAAATGATTCTACAATATAAATTATGATGTTAATAGACAAAATAGTGAAATTAAAACATTTCAATTAAAGGCTTGCCAGTAACTGGAGGAAATAAAAAAGGTAGATATGGCCATGACATTATCCAACACAGATACTGTCAGACAGTGCAGTGGACCAAGAAATTCTTTTTCATGAGTGCTTTTTAGCCACAGGGGAGGGAAAAGATGTTTCCAGTGTCTCAAGTATGTTTGGTTTGTGAAATACTAACATAAGAGTTAAAAGGAAAATAGTCAAGTAACCTATTTAACTTTTTATACATTTTCTCATGTAGCACTGAGCTACTATTTTACCAATTAATTCTTGAAGTTACAAATATTTGTATATAAAGCACAGTTTAATATCCTGTGTAGACAAACTGCTGTGACAGGCCGTGGCTTACTTGATTACACTACTAACGTTCTTTGTAATACACAAAGAATCATTGCATGAATAAACACTGTTAAACATGGGAGAAGTTTACGGCATCGAAAGAATCACAGAGCCTTTCCATCTGTGAAAACCTTGTCTCTGTGCGACTTTGTGCAATCATCTCCCACTTTGTTATTTACAATTTGGCATGAGGATGACTTGTCCAGAGTCTCAGACTCTGCTGCAACAGGCAAGATTTTGGCCCAGCTTGCCCCTCACTTCTCTGGCTGCTCCTTTTCTTCCCTGAACGAGGATGCTTCATTCAGTGGCTGAGGTCGGGGCAGAACTCAGTCCCAAGGCACATGATGCATTGCAATACTCCACTCCTGTAACTGAACTGCAATGACAAGTGTTGAACATAGTGTGGAGGCTGAAAATGGGCCACAAAAGAGCTGAAGTGGGAAAGTCAAAATAATGAGGAAAAAAAAGGTGTAATAAACTGATGCTTTGACTGACAGGTGCTAATCTGCGTTGACTGGACTGAGGCGAGCTAAAGCGAACAGCTGTCTCATTAACTAACACTGAGACCAGAGGGATAGAAGAGCAACTGGCTGTCACCACAATGGTCCTTTCACTGACTGAGGAGGAGGCTGCGGCTCTGTTACCTCATGCACACACACTGGATACACCTCACTCACTCCAACTGGAAAGGTCAATGTGCTACATAACAAATATTTGATTATATTTTAATATAGAATTATGTTTTTTATTGCATTATGGATATTTTATCCTCATATTTTCTATATGGAATTAGCTGGGGATAAAATATTTCCCCAACTGAGATAGACAATAAGAGGCCAGACTAATAAACAAATTAGATATTTAGTGAACAGTGATGCATAAAAGGAAGCTGTATATGGTTCTCAGTCCTATAAGGCCTTTGTGGTTTACTTTCCTCAGGCGGCTTGATAATGGATGGCCTCATTTGACCAAGCTGACATAAGGTTCAGCGTGTTCCTGAGCATGAATTCCTAGGCGTGATGTTTCTGCTTGAGTATGGGCGTGTATAACAAGCTTTTTATCTGCAAAAAACACACTCAGAAAAGAAGAAACTATGTTACTGTGGCCATGGAATATACATGAAGATGAATAATTAAGATCAATTATAAGACATCATGCCTCGGAGTCTGAGCAATTAAATTTTATTAAAAACAAGCAGACAAAAAACTATTAAAATAAGACCAAGAAAACTACCTGAATAAAAGAAAGAATAAGAGTTTCTCATTAGGGTTTATCTCTTGAAACTTTCGTCTGTCCATCAGATGTTTTTAAAAAGCTTTCAGTGGTGGTGAGGTCGAACAGTTTTCCTGAGTGTTGGTCAGTCACCCCTTCGATGAGTAACTGCCTCCCTGATGTTGGCGAGCAGGCCTCGCTTGGTCTTTGTGCTGCAGGAGACTCTCGGGCTTGGCAAGTTCAGCCCTGTGGCTGGAATGAAAGCTGGTATGAGTTTTGAAGACAGAAGATGCCACCAGATACAGAAATGAGTAAATAAATTCAGAACTTGCCTCCTGCTGGACGACTGGTTCATCTTTGTGGCTGCAGCACTTCTGTTTTTGTTTCCAAACTGCAGCACTTTGGAGGCTTCACCCAAATTCTGGATGTTGACCCACCTGAGGTCTGAAAAACATTAAAAGACATTTTAGGAGTTAGATTAGATCAGAGCAACATAAAAACAACACAATATCAACACAAGATAAAGGCCCTCTCATACCTTTAACGTAAGCATTTCCAGCTCCATCATCACAAACACGGAGAGCAGAACGTTTCTTGGACTTGGAGCAGAGGGAAGGTTGAAGCAGATCGTACACACACTCGTTGTAGATTTCAAAGAATGCCACCCACAAAGCAAACTGGCTGCTGCTTGTGTCTGTTGGGTTGCTGGCCAACACTAAAGGAGGAGACAACAAAAACCAAAGAAACACATGTCTGAGGAGGAGTGGGGATCATCATACACAAAGACATCTGTCATTATTCTTCTTGCCTGAAACTCTGCAGCAGCACTTTGTACTTTTTTATTGCTAGATAGAGTTTCCCATTTATAAAACACAGTTTTAATAGATAATGTGTTCAGTATGTATTTAACTGAGGGCTACCTGTTTGACTGTGGGACAAGGAGGAGGAGGAGCGACCAGAGGCAGCACAGGGTGAGAACTCTGAACCACCGCTGGCTCTGAGAGGATCACACTCCTACAAAGACAAACACGTTATGACATTACCTGCAGAGCAGCTGAGGAAACATCTCTTGGATATGAAGCTCTCACCTCTTTGACTGAAGCAAAAATAGCCACTTTAGCGCTCCTCTCCTGCTTGACTTGGTCAGGATCCAGATACTGAGCATCGTTCCTGAGGTAAGGTTTCAGGTCCATTCCCTCGTACTGATTTCCTTCGATGTGGTGAAAGGTGGCATCCAGCACTCGAGGGAGTATCCCTGGATCTTTTGGGGTTCCTAAAATATACTCAAATATATAAAAAGATCTTCACAGGACATCTGAAGCTCATTATAATGTTCTCATTTTTTTTTACCTTGAATTGTGAAGGTTTTCCCAGCATTGGTCACACCATAGCTGAATATCAGTGCATTCTTTCCATCCAAGAAATCAGACATTTGGCTTTTGACTGTGTCCTCAAACAGCTCAGCCTGTGTCGTCTCTGGTCCAAAAATCTAAAATCAGATGGAGAGAGTGAGTTTCTACAGACACATCGTCATGTCACAAAAGTTATTTTCCCTTTCCACTGTCATGGAAAAAACATGGTGACACTTTTGGTTGGGAAGAAATGTGTTGAGGCAACACATCCACAGTGCTCAGAGTCCAGGTGGAGCTGACCTGTGAGAAGGAGAATTTGTGGAGCGACGTGCCGACGCCCTTCTCACTGCTCTTCATGGTGGCAGAACCCTTTGGTGCATTCAGTGTCACTGTCTGACTGTTTTCAATCACCACACAATCCTGAGAAGAAGAAAAAAAAGAGGATCAGTAGTAGTGAGGCCTAAATAAAAAGCAAGAAGCACAGTGTCAAACAAACCATGAGGCACAATAGAGTGAAGGATTTCAGATATATTGCTGTTGTTTTTTTGTTTTTTTAAGATCAAATTGTTTCATTGAATGGCATCGTTATATTCATTAATGAATGAACAACATCTCTTATATATCAGCTCTCAGCTGCTGCACTGAGCACAACATGGACTGAATGACACCTGTGATATCAGATGCTGAACTGTACCTGGTCTTCATTATCACAGAGTTCCTCTTTAGAGAAGGGCCTGACTCTGAGGTAGACTCTCATGGTCTGTTGCTCAGCACCACCTGGTGTCTCAATCTGGGAACAAAGAAGAGCAAGAGAAACTAAATACAGTGGATCTGAGCCTGGGAGAACAAACTGACTGAGAACCTGAACTGTGTCACTGTTGAAAACAAACAGGGACCAGACATGAACATTACCTGCTGAGGTGATGTGCTGACGGGAGGAGCAGTACAGGTCAGATCCATGTCAACAGGTTCTTCAAAGGTCAGATCAACAACTGTACTCATCTTGAAGCCAGCCGGGTCCAAAAGTCTATAAGCTCGTAATTCACCTGAAGTTTCAACCAGTTCTCTGCCTCTGACCATCAAACAGACAATTCACAAGATATTTTAGCTTTAAAGTGACTTATTTCATCATGAGAAGAACAGGCAGATCTGCTGATGTCCTCTCACTGAAAGATCGGAGTGAGCCTGTAATCAGTTTTAATTGAAGGCAGGTGAGAAGTTGAGCAAATCACCAGGAACCAACCAACAGCTCAGAAAGCTCCACTCTGACTTTGCTGGGTTCAGCTCCGAGGAGCTGTTATCATGTCATCACTGCCTGAGGGACACCACTCAATGTGTCATTATAACATATGACAGATTCTGCTGAATCATACAAGGGCTTAGCAGCATAGTTCATGTTCGCAGTGATTAGTTTCAAGAGTAGAGAAAAATGGAATCAGATATGTGACTACTGAGCTGCTCTTCTGTAGCATGTTTTTTTCTAACTCAGTCAGAAAAACACATCTGTCTTCTATTTGTGTTAAAGCCAAGTGGGCAGAGGAAATACATTTTATCATTGTATTTTATTCAGAAAACTGGGTTCTGATTTTCTACAGGTACTTCGTGGACAATCCTGCATTTAGTCTCATCAATCGCCAATATAAAGAAATACAGAAGAGTTTTGCAAGAAGTTCAAAATGGTGGGAACCATCAGGACTCAAAGGAGAGTTAATATGTGCAGAGGATGAATGTTTTCTTTAAGGAACACATTTTACTTCTCTCGTACAAATACAGAAACTGTTGTTTTCTCTGTCAGGAACATGAAGTGGAAATTCTGCAATTAAGAGTTTAAGATTATGAAATTCTTTAGTCACTTCTGAGGACTAGACAATGTAAACTGTAAAAATGATCTAATACCATACGTACTCTCCCACTGTGACTGCCTGTGAGCAGCATTTTGGATTCTAGAAACTTACGTTCTTAAACCATGGGCAAAGTGGACAACCTCAGGTAACTTCTTTTCAGCAGTGACTGTTTCTGTAAGGATTAGTCAGGTTTAGATATTTTGGGTCCCAGCCACAGTCTGATATAGCTGTCAGTGATGAACTCTGCTTTACTGAATTAAAATGAAGTCAGAGTAATGATCACATGCCCCCTAATCATCTTATCAGAATCACAGTGAAGTAAAACATGTCTTCTGTGACTTGGTCTTTACCATGTTCCTTCACTGCCTAAAGTTTCAATGTAACTTTAACAAGGGAGAGTATCAGATTACTGGTTGACAACAGATCACATTTCATAAACTTCCTTTTAAAAGAGGACAATCTTTTTCTTCCATGTTTCACACACAAAGAGACCAAATGACACCACATCAGTTTCTTTTTTCATTTCTTTATTCAACCATCTGCACTGTTTATGCGTCTGCGATGGTGACTTCGACCTCTACACCGGGTTCGATGCTGATGGAGGTGATCTGCTTGACGATCTCAGATGGGCTGTGCAGATCGATCAGGCGCTTGTGGATTCTCATCTGGAAGCGATCCCAGGTTTTTGATCCCTCACCGCAGGGGGTCTTCCTGGTGGTGATGCGCAGAGTCTGGGACAGGGCAGAGAAACCAGAATTTAGCATGATCAAAATGAAAACAAGAATCAAGAACTCCCCCCTCACCCAGCTGTGTGTTGTTCCTGCACAGCACAAACGTCCGGTCAGAACCACTGTCATTTATACACTGTTTAGCGTGTTATGCTTGGTGGAATTACATTAAACCAATCACAACTGTTAAGGGAAATTTAACAGCCACATATCCATTTCAACTTGTCAAAAATAAAGTTTTATGCATTTTTTTACAGCATTTTTATAATTTGTAGCATCTCATTGGTTGTTATTTGAAAATTGCAACAAAGAAAAAAATGGATGAGCATATTTTAAAAAATTACATTAAAAACTGGGTGAAACTTGTGTGAGAAACAGCCAACATAATGACGCATGGCTGGGCTAGTTTTATTCAGTGAATGTCTTGCTATGTGCACCACAGACTCAAAACACATTTTTCAGTATCTGCTTGAATGGAGGAAATTTTCACTACAGTTACAAAAGGTCAAGACCACAGCACAGACTGAAAACTTCAGTACCTTGGTTGGCATGCGGACTGGTCCCTTCACCTTCAGGTTCTTCTCCTTAGCCCCACGGATCAGGTCTGCACAGACTGAGAATGATAAAACAAAATAAAACTTTTAAGGACATGAGAAAACATCAATCACTTCATGATACTTTTAAACCCATTGCTCAGAATAGCGTATACAGTCATCAAGGTTTATCACGGTGAAAGTTTTATCCTCATTGCTCAGGTGTACGTTTCAATCGTTACATCACATTTTTAAGTTTAATTACCCTTCTCCAGAGACTTGACGTTACGGCTGGTGAGGGTGATGCGGATGCGGTGAATGGCAACCTCTGCCTCCACAGGTGCCTTACCAGTGTCCTTGAAAGCCTGCATGTATGGAAACAAGGGAGTTATTATCACACTGTACCAGTCATCAATATTAAACTGGCAGGATATTTGGTACAGTGAGCACACAGCATGAACTGAAGGCCTTCAGCAGTTTCTCCTGAGTTACACAGTACACTACACTGAGCATTTGAGAGGTTGCTCGTGATGGATTAAGACTTAACACGTTGGAGATTTACGTAGAGCACCTAAACGCAGCAGCGGCTACCCAGCAGGTGGAGCGGCAAAATTAATAACTATACAATATTTAAAAAGAACTACGTAGTATGTAACATTGTCTATGTTTAATCGTGGTTACATGAGTTTCTCCACTTCAGACTTGGTAAGAGGGAGCTAACGCTACTGAGCTGTCTCTTGTCCCAATTGTCGTTTTAATCAATACAACAGGTTATGGTTCTGTGCGAGTTCACCAACAAATCTGTCAAACAAACATACTAACAAACAGGCCTAACATGGCCTCCTACGTTTGTCCTTAAAAGAAAACACATTGTTTCTGGCTTCGCTTTGACATAAGTGAGACACAGTCATGAAAGTACAGACTTCACCTGAAATTCAGACTACAAGGAAATGCTGCTGCTGCACTAAAAAGTCAGCCGAACAGTAAAGTCTGTCCTAAAGACCCGACTGAGACACTATCTCAGACACGGACTGCATTATCACCGAAAAAACGTTGTGTTACTGAAGAGACCGTTTTGTTAACGTTTTGTGGCGGGACGTCTTCCTCGAGCGACAGTAGCTGTTGGAGCTAACGTTAGCTACCAGTCTCCGTAGAATATTCTTGTGAAAATTAGGGTATATAATTATCTTATTACTAGCAGAAAAGCTTCACACGGCGCATTCACACCTATGTTCAAACAGCACTTACCATTATGATTATCCCTGACCGACTTATTCGGAAAAAAATCAGACGAACAGCGGTGAGCCAGGAACAGATACCACCAACGTGGTTAGCTCTTCGGGAAAAGGACGAGTAGAGGCCCGGTTCTCATTATGTACCGCTCATCCGGGACACTAACAGCCAATTCTTCTTTAGTGTATTAGACTGAGCCGTGATCCATAGCGCCACCTAGTGGTGGCCACGCTGCGCTGTAGTTTTTAATGTGACCATTGGAGGGCAACACATCTCAGCACTGTAACTGTGTAAAGTGAAACACAATATTGGCAATGAGATACATCCGGTAAAAAAAACCCTTTAAAAATGACTAAACGTAAGAATGAACATCTTTATTAAAAATAAGTATTCATTACGGGGACGGGATGTCAGACTGCATTACATGCAGCTGGGTTAAATTGGGATGGGGGTGTTGGGTATGGGTGGAGTGATTTCCACACAACACACTGTCGACAGTTTTCATAGAGTCTGTTGCAGACACTGATTCCCCAGAGTAATCATGATTCTGTAAGAGATGTTCCTGTAGATTTTTTTCTCTTTGCTTTAATGCTGTTCCACAAATTAAACCCATTCACCTCACTGTATTGGTGACATTTCAGAAACAGATGTCACAGAGTGAATCTAATGACTAAATTGCCAAGTACTGTTTGGGAGAAGCCTGAACATTCGCAATGTTGAAACTCAAAATGAACAGTTCACCCATCCGTGTGAGGTCACAGTAAGATGCTAAAAGACAACAATATAACACCATAAATATATAAATCTATACCAAAGGCTTGTATGAATGTTGAAATTTGTCTTTGGTCAATGTCTTTGCACTGCAGTATCTACAGTAACATGTTGGCTACGTACAATGAATACCATTATCATTTTTAGACCTACTACCTGTTGCCTTATTGGTTTATTTACTTAAACAACCACTCCAAAATATCGGGTAAAAACAATGATAGTACCTCTGGCCAAAACATAAACATTTAGGCTTTTGTTGTGAAATGTGTAAACGGAAGCCATGTGTCGTATTGCCGATACATTGAATTCTAAACAAGTAACGGAACCGGGGCTGTGCCGGTGTGGCCGGTTGTTAGAGAGTTGTTAAGTCGAAAAAACCCTTTTTTAAACAAAAATGTTATGGTCGTAAATGGTTGTGTGTATGTAGAGTCTGAGGAGAAGAAGAGGGACAGCCCTCGACCCGGTGACTAAACTTTATTTTACTGTGCGTCATGATTTCCAAACTCGGGCCGCCGCCAACTGACAGAGAAACTTTAACGGACCGTTACCGTCGATGAAACTAACGGGAGTTTAATGGAGACGGAGTAAAGTTTCAAATGAAGACATGAATTTCGGTGTCCCCGCTGATTCTCTGTTGCTTTTCCGAGCCTGCGATGAAGGCGACTACGAGACGGCCCGGGGGATCCTGGAGCCCGGAGCCCCGAAAGAGTCCGGGCGGCAAAGCAGGCTGAGGTCAGAAGCGGGGTCGGAGTGCAGCGCTGCGGACATGTTGTCTCTGGTACCGGTGGACTGTACGGACGAGGAGGGGAACACCGCTCTGCAGTTCGCCTCAGCCAGTGGTCATGAGAACCTGGTCCGGTTTTTGCTACGAAAGGGAGCCTCGGTGGACAGCCGCAACAACTACGGCTGGACCCCGCTGATGCAGGCTGCTAGGTGGGGCTGCGGGCTGGAGCCCATATGTTCTAATGTATGAAGAGAGGGTCACAAATTTAATTTGTCGCTCCATGTGGTTAGTGATGAATTACTTCACGGTTCTGTGTAGAAGTCACACTTTAATTCGTCCAATAGAAACTTTTTTTTTTTTTTACCGAAGAACTTTTTTTTTCACAAACTGACAGTGGCATTGTTAGACTACTAAACCAAAAAGTTTTTTTTAATATAAACTAAAAGTATGTTGAATTTATTGTGCGTATGTTAAAGTCTTGCCTGTTGCTAGATTCTGGCATAGAGTTTGGTGGAACAACATGTATGTATTGTTATCAGTGTAATCATAGCTAGTTTTTATGCATGTGTCTCTGTGTCTGTTGTCAAATTAGTGTCCAGTGTCATGTGTTTTTTCTAATCTTGAACATAGTTATAATTTATACTTTAAGTGCACAAACAGGGTGTACAGCGAAGGTCCTGATGTGACTGTATCGTCTCAACCTTCAGTGTTAAACATGTACCATGTCTGAAGAACTCTCTGCAGCAGGGGAAATGAGATATTTACTCCCTCTCTCATTCTCTGTGTCCCTATTCCCTTTCCAGGTTTGGTCACCTGACTGTTGCCCACATCCTACTGGAGAACGGGGCAGAGATTAATGGACGGAACAGGCTGGGTGCGAGCGTCCTGACCATGGCGGCCCGTGGGGGACACACTCATGTGGTTAAACTACTCCTGGAGAGTGGGGCCTATGTCGATGACTATGATCATCTGGCTGTTGCTGCAGAGGCAGTCTCCAACGGCAACAACAACAACAGCTGCAGGTTTGGGCTGTGTTTTTTCTCAGGCAGACATTTAGCCCTCTCGAAAGCAGAATTCAGTTTAGAGTTTTGATTCTTTTCAGGAAACAAGTGTGACTCTGTCCCTATTGTGTTCCTCAGCACGGCTGGTTTTGGAGGTGGTGAGGGTTGTCCAGAGGGTGGAGGCGGCAGAGAATTCATGGACATCACAGCCCTGATGGTGGCGTCTCAGCATGGCCACGAGGCCACGGTGCGCCTGCTGCTGGAGTGGGGCTCTGATGTCAACTTCTCCCAGAAGACCACTGGCTGGGGGGCACTGATGCTGGCCACCCTCAGTGGGAAGGTGAGGTTAATGATGGATGGTTGGTTGGTAGGATGGATAGATAAAAAGATGGATGGATGATACATTTTGGCTCTTGTGAGTGTCATTTGGGGAGGCAAGTGTATTGCATGTGCTGCTTAAAATACATTTATATCTTGACAAATAAATAGAATTACAGGGCAGCATGGTGTCTGATTATTAGTGGGAGAAAAACAGAATAGTTGTGTGTGTTTTGAAGGTGGTTGTGGCTCAGCAGCTGGTGGAACGTGGAGCTGACCCAGACCGGGTCAACGTTCTGTCCAAGACGGCCTTTGAACTCGCCATGCAGCTGAAACAGAGAGAGGTCAAGGCCTATCTGGACTCTATCACCACTGTCCGACCCCAGACAGGTACAACCTCCCACTCTGCCACGACAATGATAAAATACACTGAGGTCAAAGTGTGCTGATTGTACAGAATGTAAGAAAAAAGAAAAAGGTAAAAACTGCACATGACTACAGTGTAAGTGTACTACATGGTGCAGTGCGAACAATCAAAAGAATAAAAAAGTGTAGCAGTTTCATTTGTTGCTCTCCTAATTGTCTCTCTTTGCTCTGGGGGTGTGTTAAATTCTTGGTGTTTGAGTTTTATTTTTGTGAAGAACATGTTATTGTGTTTTAATAGTTTAACAGGATGTGTTGCATGTCCCCATCTCTACCTCTTATTGTATCTCTGTCTTTGTTGTCACAACTAGAATCTATTTGTCTTGGACTGTAGTTAACACTGATGTGAGAGTGACACCAACAGTGGTGACCCTCAGCCTCTTTGATGTTTAATAGCTCTTCTCACCAGAGGTTCAGAATTTAGGTCAGTTTACCTGCAGCTTCATAAACACTGTTCTTAAAACTCTGCCAGTGGCATCAGCAAGACAGGAGCTCACCTGTGCCTCTGTATTTTGATACCTAATCTATCAATCTATCTAGATTAATCAGTCTCTTACATAGCTGATAAGGCAGTGATGTGTCATGCAGTCATTGGCCACTGCTCTAAAATGTAGGTGCAGCAGAATTTTGTGAATGTCTCAGCAAATGAACACAAAGAAAACCATCATTGCTTGTTTTTTAAAAAAAAATCAGACTGACTGAATTTCTGACTATGCAAGAACCTCACTCCCTACCCCACATTTTACATTGACTGAGCTACGTGGAGTCTGGCCAAGTAGGACTGTTGTTTCAGAGTATATCATAGCTCTATTCTGTTCATTTCTTCACAGACGATGAGAGAAGAAGACCAGATGTGTTCAGTGCCCTCAAGTTGGGTAAGTTAGATTAAATTCTACTGAAAAATCAAAATGACAAGTAAATAGCACTTTGGTTGTAAATCCATCAAGTGATTACACTGACAAAAAACACAGTCAAGACCATATATTTGCATGGTTATGTATCCATATATGTGCTTTATGTTGGCTCAGGAAATTCCCAGCTAGTTAAAGAGATCCTGGAGGAGGATCCCACTCAAGTGAATTCATCCAACCAGGAGGGAGCGTCACCTCTGATGATGGCAGCGGTGAGCGGTCAGTTAGAGGTGGTGCAGCTGATGGTGGAGAAGAACGCCGACATAGACAAACAAGACGGTGTCCATGGGTGGACGGCACTGATGCAGGCCACCTATCACGGGTGAGATGAGTTAAATAGTTTGTTGTTGCCATATTCAAATGAATGTGGTGAATGTGCCCAGTTAGAGGGTCATTTCATTTAAGATCAATAAAAACAGGAGACTTGATTGGATATGAAATCATTTTATGTAGTATACAAACATTACATTTTCTGCTCCCCCCATCCTTCAGTAATAAAGACATTGTCAAGTACCTTCTGAATCAAGGGGCTGACGTCAACCTGCGAGCTAAGAACGGATACACAGCCTTTGATTTGGTCATGCTGCTGAATGACCCAGGTAGCTACACTGTCATCGCTGTGGGAAAATGTGTGCTGCTGTGTGCTTCAGTGTTTGTAAATGTTCAGAGAGATTTCTGCTAGCACAGTTAAGATAGGATTAATTAGCCTTTTATAGTCTCTGTGTTTTACTCACTGAATCCGTAGTTATTTATTTTCTCTGTTTTGACTCTGGATTTTCTCAGACACTGAGCTGGTGCGTCTGTTAGCATCAGTGTGTATGCAGGTAGATAACAAAACAAAACACCGTGGCAAAGCCTTAATGACTCGCTCCAAAAGTCGACAGTCCCTCAACAACGTCCCTGTGCCACCTGATGACAAGGGAGGCCTGAAGGTAAAGGACAAGTAAAGTCCTGTTACTTTAATTACCTGTTTACAGTGTATTTGTTAATGGTGTATGTATTAATAAAAACCTGTGGTATTTTTATTTATATGTTAGAATAAAATGTATCATACAGTAAATGCATTATACCATGATGATTACATGTTTGACTGTATCCTCTTCTAGTCCTGGTGGAGTCGGATGTCAAATCGATTCCGGCGGCTCAAGTTGACTCACACCCTGAGGCATGGCCTCTCGTCCAATCGCCTGGCTCCCTTCCCTGATGATGCTGAAACATCACTGGACGCCACAATGAAGGCAAATAGAAAGCCTGGTGCCGTGTCTAATGGGGCACTGGCACCATCCCCTGCCCTTGGAGGGAACGACGTTAGCACTGCCTGGGCTGTTAAGAGCAAAGACACTGGTGAGCCACAGTCATATATCTTATAATCTGTTGTCGTTATTGGAGCATGAGAACTGATGTTTAGCTTAAATGCAGTTTTGCTTGTGTTTTACGTTACAGAATGTGGAAGAGAGAATATGTAAATGTGCTGTATCTTCCTTTTTCCAGGTCTTTGCAGGGCATCATCAGAAAAGGAGGACTTCCTGATAACCACAATGGTAGGAGTATTTGGTTTAAAGTAAAGTATTTATAGTATATATAGTATTTCATTGTACATTTCATCAAACTTGGGCACTTTTCTGATTAGAATAAATTAGCAGGTTTTGACAATGTTTTTCTAACAGTCTTCAGTTTTAGAGTGGCTTCAGAAAGTATCAACTCTAGGAAAAGTCCTGGTGGCACCAGACTTTACTATGACAACCCTTCAGTTTGCTACAAGTGGACTCCAATCAATACACATCTCAAGGATAATTATAGTGAACATGATGCACCTGACTATGCTTTGGAGGGCCACATCAAAGGATCTGAATTTTTCTGTAAATGAGAGATTTCAGATTTTCATTTTTAATGAGCAAAAATGGCAACTTGATCCATTTGAAATTAAATCTGCAACACAATAAAGTGCAGGGGTCTGAATACTTTCTGAAGCCTTTGTATATATAACTTACGTTTGGGGTTTAGAGTTAAGGTTTGCGCTTTTTAAAATAAGTATATATGTTGGTTACTGTTATAAGAAGTAGTGTTGTTTTTATTGTGTTTTCCATCTCCTGTAGCTGAGAAGTGGTGCACCCTTGACCCGGCTGCCCAATGACAAGCTAAAAGCTGTCATCCCTCCCTTCCTGCCTCCGTCCAACTTTGAGCCATGGAACTCAGACCGTTCACGTCTCCTCAGGGAGGGAAAGAGTGAAGCGCCCCGCCTGCCCATGCCACCCCAAAGGAAGCTAAACAGCAGTGGAAACTCAGATATTGTGAGTGTTTGTGTGTGAGGGAGAAAAAGTTCATGTAAAGGAGTGGACCTTGTGAAACCCCTCCCCAGCAGTCTGCATGTTTACCATCATTCATACGTCTTTTTCTGTCTTCTCCTCCTCTCAGACGTCAATCAGTCGCGTGGTTAGCAGATCCATTAAGTTTCCCAGCATCCCCAAGGGGCCCTCCTCCTCCTCTCCTTCCAACTCTGGTCACTACCACTCTCCACACTCTTCTGGTGGCTCCAATGGAGTGGCAGGGCTCAACCGGGACTCTCACAACCGCTCAGGTTCACATAAACACAAATGCACTAAACTGCACAACTCAACCAGATTATCAACAAGCATAAAAGAAAAAAGTAATTAAATTAAAAAAATACATAGATACACGATCTACAATTTATTGCGGTCTCTTTCTTTTCCTTCCACCAGGGGGCAGTGCAGACAGTGTTCTTTCCCAGATAGCAGCCCAAAGGAAGAGAGCAGCAGGCCTGATAGATGTGAAGGTCCAAGCTCCAGAGAAACAGCAGGGCCCGGCACAGAGCCAACCCCCGCTGCCAGTCTCTGCGCCCGGCCTGCCGCTCCCTGATATCAGCCTCCCTGACATCCACTCCCATCCAAGCCTGGTCGCTTCTGACATCCACTCAAGAAGGGTCTGTGTTGTGTTTCCTTTCTGACATTACTGTGATAACTATGTCAATCAGCTTGTCATGACAGTGAAGTGGTGCTACTGTCCTCCTTCATTACTTTGTAGAAGATAGAGCTGAACAAGAGACCTAAGTCAGGGAATTCCTCAACCTCCAAGAGCACATCACCCACTCTGACCCCATCTCCTTCCCCAACACCCAAACCTCCCACTGGGCCGGGTGACTCTCTGTCCTCAGCCTCTTCACATCCTCGCTCCAAGAGCAGTGGCGGCTCCAGCAGTGGGACCATCACTGATGAAGGTAATGCCACACTGAATTATTCTTCTAAATGCCTTATTAGAAAGACTGATAGCTGTGGGTGATCAGCACTGTCCTCCATAAAAGAGTGGAAACAGGAAACCAATACTCATGTACTTTATGTGCTACATTATTATCGTCAGTCATTGTTATTGACAACTTTCTCTGAGGCCTGTACTACAAAGGGAGTTTAACCTACTCTGGTTTAACTTGAGGTTATCAAGGGAAGTCAGGGTTGATAACCCCTGGCTGCCTCAGTCTGTGTTAAACAGTACTACGATGGTGGTTCAGATGTGGGTAAGTTGAGTCAGTGTTAACTTAATGGGAGTTTGTGCGTGTACATGAAATGGGTGTGCACCATATTTCTCAGATGAAAAGCGCACATTAATTCTGTTTATGAGGAATTTAAAGAGTGAATGTGAAAATGTAAAACCACGGCTGTCAACAAAGCCAGGGAGACTTATCATATGTTCTCTGGATTATTAATTTGTAATATGAGATGTAAAGACACGTAAAATATGTGATGATTATTAGGGTACTTGGATTATAGTCAACATGTGGGTCACCATTTCTGTTGTGCCAATATCAATAGGGTCTTCCACCTGTGAGGCAGTACTTAGAGGATAAAGCAGAGTTAACCACGAACATGACCTGCTTAGAGCAGTTTAAAGATGCAGGGTAAATTCCCATGGCAGCAGACCCCAGGTAAAACCTATCCACCTTTCGTAGTACAGGTTAATCAGGAAGTTACACCTGACATCACTAAGTTACTCCTGAAGTTACCCTGATAAGCCAGTAACATTGCTTTGTAGTACAGGCCTCTGATGATTAAGTTAGATTATGAAATAAGATTATGAGTAACATCAGTGTAAAATATTACAATACAGTTTAGGTGACTTTCACTGCAACTAAGAAATCCTCTTGTAAAGTCATTTCTATCTATTTTTATATCTACACTTTAGTTAAAAGATAAAATACTGAGATGAATTTGTGGTCGCTGTCTGACCTGGACATAAATAAACACACAACACACATGAAACCTACATAAACAAACAAAATCTACCATAATTGCCAAGCCACTCGCCTTGCCTTTGTCTTTATTTTTTCAGACGAGCTGTCGAGTATCTTGAAGAAGCTGTCTCTGGAGAAATACCAGCCCATATTTGAGGAACAGGAGGTATTCTTTCTTCTTTTTCCAAGACATTTTCCTTCTGCGTCAAAGTTGGTTTTCTCTTTTTTCTGTTTTAATACGTTTTGAGTTATTAGTTTTCAATGTGAAGGAAACTGTGTTCCCATGACTGCATCACTGAACAGCAATGCCTGAAAGTACCACATCAGACCTGTACTTATATTAAACACAGACAATTGTCTGTATTTGATATATTGCACATGTTTAATATAATCTTTTAATCAGTGTTTCTCCTTCTTCTAGGTGGACATGGAGGCATTCTTGACTCTGACAGATGGAGACCTGAAGGAGCTGGGTATTAAAACAGACGGACCCAGACAACAGATTCTGGCTGCCATATCAGAGCTGAATGCTGGAAAGGTGCATTTGGTTTAACATATTATACAGTATGGTTATGCATTACAACTTTACTTCCACCGGTTTGTTTCCAGCGTTCTCTGGGTTTTATTTACAGTCCTTCCACTTAAGTTTTTCCACAGTATAACCCAACATTATGTCGTAGCAAACTGTTCACATTAAGAGCCAGCAGAGGTCGGCAGAATTACTAGACGCAGGGATGGAAAAAAAGATTCAAGTGGATAAATAATAGATAGACACAATATTTGAAAGTACAGCAAAAGCATCATCGTTCCCTCAAACTGTTGCTGTTGTCAGGGCCGAGAACGCCAGATTCTTCAAGAGACCATCCATAACTTCCAGTCCTCCTTTGGGAGCAGTGCCAGTAACCCAAGACAACCAGGTGAACCACGCTGTGAGTGTCATATGTCACAACTGAGCTACAGGCTCTGACAGAGAGTACGCACAAAGACAACATCATAATTTGACTCCATCTCTTCATCTGTTTCTCTCTTTCCTCCTGTCTTCATCAGCTCCAACAGGTTGGATGAGACAGCAGGTGCGTTCCTCCAACAAGAGGTAACCGACAGCCCCAATACCCATCAGGAAATACACCAAAGGTACTTAGATAAGAGTAAAATGCTGGCGACTCCTGGCCAAGGCACAAATAATATGGAGTTTCTTGGACGCCAGTGTCCCAGACCACTAGAGGACGCTGCAACAAAAGGACCAAGCAGACCCTGATAACCTGACGTTATAGGACCTTCCAGGACCAAACTGCCTTAAAGTATTCCTCTTATGGATCCTAAAGCAGGGGAGGTGTGACACACAGCTGGCTAAGTCCAGCAGCCTGCTGCGGTTTGATAAAGCACATGATGTGTGGCAAATCATATCTTTTGTCATAGTGGGACAGTTACCACATCTAGTGTTAAAGCAGCGTATGGGTTACACAGAGAGGTTAGAGAGCAGGGAGTGGTGAAAGACAAGAAGATAAAATACACAGCAGAGGGAGAGGGAGAGTGAGCTCAGAGAGATTTTATTTTATCTGAACTATGTGAGAGATCCAGCATATGTATTGTAAAAGTGGTAAGTTAAGTCAGGAGAAAAGAAAAGGGAGCGATTATGAGTTTCACAATAGAAAAAAATAAAACAGAAAATAATGTGACTGGGACTTATGAGCAATTGAAATGACTTTAAAGGTGCACCTATGAGGAAAGCAAATGGAGAGAGAGAAAGGGACTTTAGCCAAGCTGTTTTTTAGTCCTCCACTCTCTTGGACTGCTTTTACTTGTGTGTTTATGCCTTGATTTACGGACCACTATGTAAACAGATGATATTCAGTCAAGTCTGTGCTGTCGTGATGATGCAATAAGTAAATGTTTTTACTGTTTAGGACCTTCCTGGACTTTAGATGAGAAGATATTGGCAAAAACATTTTGGGAGCATTTTATGAGCAGTATAAATTTTGTTTGAAAGAGGCGCATTGAGCAACAGTTTCCACTGAGCGTGTTTTTGCATCTGGCTCCACCATTAAACGTTTGGATCACATACAGTACTATATCATCCCTAAATAGCAGGTACTTATGATCCATGTGATGATCCAAATCCATATGATGTGCTGTGGCAGTGTTCAGGATGGGTCAGTCAAATACAAGATGACATCATATCCTGTTTGGTCATGTAGTGTGTCGGGGAAACATGAATAAACACACCATGCACTTTTAAAAAGGACTCTGGATGATGGATTGAATCACTAAACACAGAAATAAAATGTCTGTCCAAAATTAAATGCTGCAAAATCAAATAAACTGAATACAGACTGCATTTACTTCTGCTCGGGTTGAGCAGTTGGAAAATTTATTTCAGGTCCAGCTTTGCTTGTGTGAAAACTACACATAAAAACAAATAAACCTATGATGTAAAATCATCTTTCATCCACAAGATGGCAGTCTGCTGATGCAATAAATTATTAAAACAGCTGTAGTGTACACAACAGACCCTGCTCTGAGATGTTTTTGTCTCTTCTTCAGCTACAGTCTTCACATTAAATGGGGACTATATAACTTTTGAAAGAAGGAATATTACGTTGATCTCTGGCAAATGAAAAATTTCATTCATCTGCAATAAAACCCAGTAGACCAGTAGTTTATGGTGGGTAATGTTTGCAATCTTAAGATGGATTTTGCTGAGTCAATTTGCTGACTTGTTGACTCCTCTCTACTTGTTTTAGACTTTGTTTTAGCATCCAGCCTAGATGTGATGTCACAAAATCCTGCTCATACATACACGTCTTCAGTGAGATACAACACTGTCCATGTTGGCTGTGAAACATGCACAGGTCTGTCACAGGTCTCTCAGTAGCAGATGAGGAGTCAAATATTTGTGTTTGTGTTTGTTGAAGCTGCTGTCACCATGTGAGCAGGAGCAGCTGAAAAATGTCTTGGTTTAAAATGACGAGTGGTTCAAACCACTTTGACCAAAATTCAGAAAAGCAGACCATCCCCACAACATGACCAAATAGCAACACACTGGCGTTGCTGAAATCATTATTGACGACCTGGATATAGACTGGCCCGACAGGCAGGCGACAGGGTTCCTGTAGAGTTTAATGAAAAGCATCACTCAGTGTAGGAAAGCTTTCCTCTCCAGGACTGTGGCAGATTGAGTGCTCAGATGTACAGTCATATGTGAGCTCTAAGAAACTGGAGGAGAGAGAAATACATTTGGAATATATTAACATCGCTGTGGCATGTGGGCAGCAAATGGAGTGACTCATTCAATTTCCTCTGAATTGTTTTCACTCGCATAAGGTTTTGATTGGATTGAATAACATTTAATAACATTGTCTGTAACTGTCAATACAGTAGTCGTGCAGTAGTGAGGAACAATGGACATACATCACGGGTGTATTGAGGTCACAAAATCACTGATACAGTGACTCAGACAGAGGATCGCTTCTGTAACAAACCAGAGACCATCTCCTGTTTTTCCTCTTTTTCCTCTTTAACTGGATTTTTATCTGTTTTTGCTACTGGTGAGATGTTGACAGCTTCAGCCAAGGTGTCTGCCTCAGAGGCTGACGCTGGTCTCGTTTCTGTGGTAAAACAGGCCGAGTAAAGGAACTGGAGTCTGTTAGGATCCCCAATAGAGAAAAAGGTTCTCTAAAATGCCAGTTTTCCAGTCTTCATGCCCTGTGCTTTGCAGTATAACAGTATAACAATGTATACCGTATTCCTCAACAGAGACACTAAGGACAGACTATCACAAAACTAAACCCAGGTGGTTTACAGAGCATTTACCAAGTCTCAGTAGGAGCAGTTAGTCTTAACATAATAGTCATAAGAAAATGAATCATAATGTCTTCTACTGTCAGTTGCTTAAGAACTACTTCAAAGCCACTTCATCTGTTTTTAAAAGTACTGGAACAAGTGACTGTGTCCTAGTACAAGGGGGAGTATGGTAAATTACTCCTCTATTGTCAGGAAACTGACATAACTCCCATAATCCCATAATTTAAACTTTATGAGTTGTGATGGTGCTTTGCTCCATCAGGTGTGTGAGTGGAACATTCTGGGTTGGGATGAAGAGCAAAACAAGTGACTTACTCTCTCCCAGTGGTGTCACATTTTACCCAGGTTGCCAGATGTAGAGTAATTTTTTTGTCCCAGTGTTTTGAGTCTTCTCTGAAAGCTTGAGTGCCATTACCATGAAATTCACTTTGTGGCCATCAGCCTCTGGCTGTACATGCCTGTGTGGTTTTCAGATGTGCATCACCTAGGGCTTTATGATTATGTGTGTGCGTGTGTGTGCTGAAAATGAAAGGTGGCGGTCATGAACATGGATGTGGACTAGCCAAACTGAGCTTGGTCTCTGAGCTTGTGTGATTTAGTGGGGAGCAGGGATTGGAGGACTGAGCTGAGCCCTCTGCAGCTTTGACTCTGAACACAGTGACCTCATATTTCACACTTTCCCTTCCCTTCTACCCTGCTTCTGTTACCTCCAGTTTCTGCTTTGTTTGCTTTCTGGCTGAAGCCCTGTCTGCGCTTTCATACATCCATCAACTGTTAAGCCGTTGTTGATGAGAGCTACAGTACATCCAATATCCAGCATGAACAACTATCATCGCCTTGCGTATTGTTTGTGCAAACTATGTCCAAACAAACAGTTGCTGCCTGATTTCACATTTGCATTCCACTGTCAACATTCATCCTTGCAAAAGTGACTCATTTGCTTGCAGGGTTTCCCAGCATCCTTGGTGTTACACAACACTGTAGTCCTTTTTATCTGTGCCCCTCTTTCCCTGTGTACTTCACACAGAATCGGAGCCACAGACGTGGGATGGAGCAGATTACCAAAAGATTTAGGGGAGCAGAGGAGGAGGACAAACTCCATCTGACCCTTGTTCTGACCATGAAACAACCTTTGAAAAACCCAAATCCAAATGTCAACAAAAGATTATCCCCACAGAGTCCCAACACACAGTTTTCCCTCTCAAACCGATTGACACAGTTCTTGATACAGAGACTGACAGAAACGTGACAGCAAAGCACGAGTTGTATTGAGGTGTATTGTGTAGCATTTCTCTCCACTGGGTGATATTGCTCCATTATGTGTGACAAGCAAAACACAAAATATTCACCTGGAGCTCAAACCTGCTGAAACTGAACCACGCCAGCTGTCATGTTACTGTAGTAATGATCAGCGCTCTATAAGATAAGATAAGATAATCCTTTATTAGTCCCACAATGGGGAAATTTACAATATATAATATAACATGTTTGATCAGAAAAATGAAGGGATTTTTGGTTATTGATTTGTTGACCATCCATCTACCTGTTTTACCATGTACCACTGTTTCTCATTTGGCTCCTGATTTTTGACAAATTACAATATCATTTCTTTGTAATCACTTATTATTGGTCTTGTACTGAGCTTAGTTGATCGAAATTTTAGTTGTAGGCACAAAGCTACAGGTTTGGTGTGCAGATGCTCTGGGAAGCCGATCCAGTGTGGTATTATTTACACACTTTTGAAGCCTTAATACCACTCGGAAAAGACAAAGATAAGATAAAACAAGAACCACTCAAATGCTTCTGAGTGTTTTGTAATGCCCTCTTCTGTGCACTTGCACAAATCAGTAGCTGGGGATCATTCATGAGATCTTTACTGACACCACAGATACTTCCCAGTCAATATGAAACACATTTCTAAGTTTTGCAGTAGACATATTTTGTCAGTGATTTTGAACTTGCCTTTCAAGTTCATTGTCTAATTATGTCCTGGTTTTAAGGTTCATAGTCTCATGAAAGCAAATCTATCTATTCCCTGTCCGCACAAAAAGCAATCTGTTAAGCTGTGGTATTAAACACTTTAGGGTCAGTGTGTTATTGTTGCAGCATTACTGCTCGTGTATGAATATGAACAGTTGAAACTGCTCTATTGTTGCTGTATACATGTGGGCATGTAATCATATGTATGTGTGCAGTATTTCCTGCTCATCCTGAAGGTCAGAACATGCATCCTGACCTCACAGAGACCCCCTGAGCTGGTCCGTTAACAACGCTCTGTTGTCATGGATTATACTCTGGCTACACAAATCCTCACAACGCCACACAACAGCACCAGACTATGAACTGTGCTACTGCTCTTTGTGTTCAGGGTCATCTGTGAGTGAGGTCATCACTTCTAATGACCCCAGCCATTGTTAGAATTGGACTAAATTTAGGCCAACAACTTGAATTCCACCATGTTTTCTCCATTAGTTTTCTGACATGACATTGACATGGTTACTTACATTCATGCACTGTGAGGTCAAAATTGTTAGCAATACTACAGAATGTGTTAATTATGTCTTAAGTTGACTGTCTTGTTTTGGCAATTAGCTTCTCACTGAGCAATCACGTATCGCCTAATGACACAAAGGACCTGCCCTAAATGACAGTGACAGAGATGTTTGGTACTTTCCAATATTGACCAACCCATTAATTATAAATGTCCATTAGAATCAGACTTGTCATGTCAGCCCTGCATGTCTCCTGAAATCCCATGGTGACACTAACAGAGACATCTTAATCAATGAAAGCCACACTATTGCACCTGGCAGATGGCTTTCACTAAGTCCTGTTTTGCTCCATGGTCATTATTCTGAAATGTGTATTTAGCCACATACACACACTCACTGTACGCACACATACACGCATGCAGCCGTGCACTGACGCACACACACATGGTTGCGTGCGAAGGGCTGCCCCAGCAGCGTTAGTGGAGCTTTAAGCCCGGGCTAATCTGGAAGGCAGCTTGGATAGTGTTGCCAGTGGATTTACATTGATACCAAAGCTCCCTGTAGCTTTAATGGCAGCCAGTGACAGTGTTAACAGGACCTCAGGACCTCCTCAGATCCCCAGCCCCACCTGTCACAACAAATACAACATCACCCCTGATGGACACTTTGATATAACAGCATGATAGACAGCCATCTGCTCTGTCAAAGGTGCAGTCCCACTGTCGCATAAGAAGAGTTACATTTCAAAACAGCCAGTCAGGAGAGTAAGAAAATGAAGAGGCTTGAGTGACAAATGTGTGTCAGGTTTCACTGTCACATCAACCTCAAGCATCAGGGCATCGTCCTGCTTCTTTCACACACTGACTGCATTAGCTCTGACATTACTGAGGAGCAATGGTGATTACACAGTGATTTATTCTGGACTCACCACCCTGCCAAAAAGCGCTCGGGCCACTGTGGGCCTCTGAAGGTCTCCTTAGCTTACAGATTAAGGTTTTAGTTAGACAAACATTTCTCAGAGCTTTCAGAAGTAATCTTAGTAGATGGAGCCACATCACAACTCTAGACCCTAAGCATTTACAGGGATATACAGGATGTGATCAAATATATTTTTATCATTTATTTGTTGTATAGAACGATTGAAATGCAGGACATGTTTCAATAGTGACTGTAATGGAAGTGAGAGACCTTTGACTTAATTTCAGTAATTGAACATTTTATAATACAGAACCTCTAGACATTATTGTGTGTAAGTTACACTGTTGTTTCCTCAGGTTTCTGTTTTCTCTTTGTTACATGCTTTAACAGCCTTAATGTATTTTCCAACTCATTCAACACAAGAAATGCACTTTCCCCAGGATCACCTGCTCCCTGCAGCCCCTTTACTTCTGTAGGTGTGTGTGATCGCATGTGGCACATAAACACTCCTCTGCTATGTCATCTTTATTTAAAGAAGAGTGTATCTCTGTGCCGCTGCCTTGCATGATGCACTACACATAAATACACAGTAAGCTCTGTACGTTTGGCTGGTTGTAGTGAATGAATCTGTACACTAGGGGGCAGTACAGCAGACTCTTTCAGACTACACATGGCGTATGTAGTCAGCTGACTATCCTTGTTTCAATAATAACACACAACAGATCACAATAAATGCCATATTTTATTAGGTTTAAAGTTTTACTGGCAGCCATAAATACAAAACTTTTTTTTTTTTACAAATTAAAAGCAAACAGAAAAGCAACGTGATGGTTATTTGAACTGAACAGAAAAACGTTCAATACACCTGATTAAACATGTGGAAAAGTCTTTATTTACAATACTATACATATCTTTAGTGTACAGTCATAAGAGCCTGGTGTAAGGATCCTGTCTCGGTCTGTCTGTCTGTATCTGTATCCCTGCAGACGTGTTGCCTTTTTGCCTCCTGCAGCTGCTGGTTTTGTCGGTCTGAGGCAACATTTCCTAAGCTGCAACACTGAGTAGAAATATCGACGTTTGGAAACATTTCCTGTACATAGAAACATGATATCTACAGATTAGGTATGTGACGGTAAAGCTCTGTCTTCGACTCTTTACGATCAGACTATAGCACTGTCACTGACGAGCTACACTGAATCACTTGACTGTCACGTTGTTATGGAGACTTCAGGTTCACAAAGCTCGTGTTTATCACTGAAAATCTGCAGTGATGCCAGGATCAGATCAAACCTGCGGGACGTGTCCTTTTATAAACACAGCACCGTTTCCAAACGCGTCCAGTCGCTTCAATAATTACGAATAATTAAAACCGTGTCCAATAATTAGAATAAAAGCACAGCTCGGTCAGATCAACCAGATAATCAGAGCTCTTCCGGTGATATTATTCAAAATAAAATGGCACAGATGAAGGTTTAGCTGTCGCATCTTGCCAAAGTGGAACAGATAAACTCAGGACGGATGAGTTCATGTCGTTTCAGGTGGAGTGAAACGCTGTAGGCAGGGATAGCGAGAATTCTAACTAACCCATCAAAACTGCACACAAGCTCAAATATATCTGTGGCTATGGTTAGATATTCGACTAGTCCTGTCTCACTCACAGTGCTGTCACATTTTATCCCAGAGACCCTACACATGTTCCGCGGCACATTAGTGCTTTTGTTTTGAAAGTATAAAATCTGAACGCATCATCCACTCGGTCCCGTCCAGCGCCGTACGGTGTGAAATATCTCTCTCTCTCCTTAACGGGCGTCTGTAGCAAAAGCCTGCGGTCCGTGAGCGGTGTGGACCGCGGACAGCCTCGGTGTGAATCCGGAGGTTTGTGCCTCCGTTGCCCTTCGCGTGTGATCCCTCCTCTCGCGCTGCTCACGAAATGTGTGTGTGCTGCGCGCGGCTGTGCGCTCAGGTCCGGCTGAGCTCCTGAGACTTTCATGTGCCCCTCGTAAATATACTATATATGTAACTATTCATGCATTTAAAGGGATTTTTGCAGGGAAATACAAGTAGTTTAACACAGGCTGCACATTAATACAAGATGGAAAGTGGATGTTTTTTACGTAGTGAGACAAACAAAAACTGCAGCGACACATGAAGAGAAAATACTCTCAGACATGTAACTTTTTAATATTAGACTACCGAGCAATCTAAAAGAAAACTTGGAATGATAACCTCTGTGAGAAAAATGAGTCATGTAGCACTCTTTATAGAGGATGTAAAAAAAAAATCCCCCGAAAAAAACCGTTTATATGAAAACAATGTAAAACCCAGAAGTCGCAACTCCCATTTGCAGGCAACACCTGAAAGCAGCATAAGCCTTGTGTGTGTGTGTGTGTGTGTGTGTGTGTGTGTGTGTGTGTGTGTGTGTGTGTCCTCTCTCTGTTTGTGAGTATTCGTAATTATTTGTAGGTCATTTAACAATAAATTATTTTTTTTTCTAATTCACACATAATATTTTATTGAATTTTAACTGTTGCTGAATTAAAGTTATTTTAGTGTAATTGTGGGGATGCAGGGATTTACTGCATATTTAACCCAAAGAATTACTTTCAATGTGCAAGTCTGAACTTGTTTTTATGCTCACGGTCTTACACATGTGTTCTCCCTCCAGTCACACGTCAAGTTTACGTCCCTATGTTTTCTCCGCAGCGCACCTGTTACCTCCACGGAGCGCAAGATCATGATCCCTCCGGGAGACTGCATGTATGCGGGCAGAAAGAGGAGGAAGCCCATCCAAAAACAGTTAAGGAGCCGCTGCTTCATATGTTCTCTAAATCAACGCTGTGAGGCAAATGGTTGCACATTTTGTTGTTGCTTCTTTTCTATTCTGGTAATGTGCAGTGAGAACTTCCAGCTCACCCCTATATTTTGTATATTTAAGAGCAGATAGATTATACAGAATCACAGGAAGTTATTGAGCGGAGGCAACATGAAGGTGTGAAAATAACGGCGTAAGTTCCAGTTGATGTTGACTTTCAGCTTTAAATGTAGCACTGAATAACTTATAATAGAGCTAGTACTAGTGATCATAGCATTTTTCAGTTGCAAACATACTATTAATAATATTGCACTTATTATAAAGTGGTTTAATTATTAACATCCTACTACTCATAGTAGCTTCATTTTAACGATTTGCATTCAAACAGTCAGAAATGGCGGTGAATGATAATTAAACCAAGTTTATTGGCAGTGGAGAAACTTTTTGCGTAGAGTTAGTTTTTTAAATGTACATGTATATATACTTTAAATTAAGGCTTCATGTGTTTACCTGCAGCCTGAGAGGTCATAGTGTTCATTTAGTTGATCGTGTTATTATGACCAAGCTTTTTGATTTTGAGGGCTGCGTTTTTTGGGCCATTTTGTCAGCTGATGTCATGAATAGTGAATGTAGCTTATATAAGATTTTGAGGAGGGAAGTGGTAATTTATCAAGGCCTGTGGCATTTATAAAGTTTTCATGTTTTGCACTGCCTTTGCTGCTGATCTGAAGGGAAATCTTTGCCACATCAAATCGCTACTGTACATGTGGACTGAAATATACATTTGAAATTCTACTCTGCTGGTTATGCCACGAGACACTAAATTCTAATTCAGTGCCTCTAGTTATTCAGTGACGTTTCTTTGTTTAGTTTTGGAAGAATGATGTTTTGGTTTTCATGCATATTTTTGAACTTGGAAATGAAGTAAACTTAAGCTGAATAATCTGATCAAATCGTATGTATTCCTCTGTTTATTTTTCAACAGTAACAACTGCAAAATATGATTAAAATGTAATGGCCGCCGTAATAAGCGTTCATGTAAAAGTATTCTGTCTCTGTGGAGATGAAGAGAAACTTTCAGCTGTGGAAATTGGAGCTGACCATTACATATACGGATCATGTTAAGTTCTGCTGGTTAAACTGTGTACACCAAACTAAAATACACAAATAACTCTGTGCCTAAGAGGCATTTTACATTCTCTGTGGCACTGAGAAGGATAGCGCCGTATGTCCAAAACCTTTAACATCGGGAGTCAATGAGAAGACTGAAACTGCCACAGTGGGTATTAGTCAGTACTATAACGTACAACTATAAGATTTACATCAGCCTGGAAAGATATTTTGAAGGGACTGAAACTTGATATGACAAAACTTTCAGATCATTAGTTTGGTCTTGTTGTGAAGAAAAAAAATAAAGAGACTTGTCACTGGAGGAAATCAGTGTGGTGCATGGTGTATTGGGGAAGGCTGAGTCAAGAGGAAATAGTGTTTAAAGAAAGAAAGACTTGTACAGAGTGTGGTTTGTATGGTCATGTGTCAGTACTTGGGTTGGCAAGGTGTAGTGGGAGTCAGACAAAACATGATCCTGTAGTTTGTATCCTAACAATGAGGAACTACAACAAAACAAAACTGACATGAGTAAGTTCAGAAGCTTTTTCTGAGAAATTAATTCAGATTGACCAAAAAAATCAAATAGCCACATTATAAACAGTCTTATGAGTCAGGCAATGCTTCACTTTTTGTTTCTCTGTTGCGTTGATATGAGTTTGTTTGGAAGTTTTTGTGGTGAGACACATTAAATACAGGCTTTTAGCCACAGTTTAGAAGCAAGGAAATGTATATCACTGATGATTAGTAACACAGTCTTTTCAACCAAGACCACCAGGGGTTGGCAAGCTGACTGTGGAAGCTTTATGGAAAAGCCTGTGTGTCATGTAGTGTGAATCACATTTGAACTAATGTGGCTTCAACAAGTGAAGTTAAACAAGTTAATCTGTTCTGCGTGCTGCTGTCACTTACTTATTGTTGAGGTGGTTCTCAGTGTAATAAAGTATATGAAAAATGCATGATTAAGTTTGGACAATTTAGCTAAAGCAATTCTTATTTTGCAGCTTATTTTAATGTGTGACTACTGACTGTCCACACACACACACACACACACACACACAAACTCTCCCTGATGTCTCCCCTCTGTCCGTCTCATCATCAGGAAGCCGTCCTCTGCCAATGAGAAAACCAACCCGTCCAAGCGGCACCGGGACAGACTGAACGCTGAGCTGGACCGGCTGGCCAGCCTGCTGCCGTTCCCCCCGGATGTCATCTCCAAGCTGGACAAGCTGTCCGTGCTGCGCCTTGCAGTCTCCTACCTCCGTGTCAAAAGCTTCTTCCAAGGTAGAGGAGGTCAAAAGACACTGGGGTGTTTGGTGTATGTGTGTATGTGAGTGTGTGAGTGGTTATTGAGATTATTATTACTGGTAGTAGTAAGTATTTATAGTAGTAACAGCCCTATGAGTAATTTTATCCTGACTTCAGTAGAATAGAAATAGTCACTTTAAGAATGTAAAGTATATTTTGAAAATATTAGTTGTTAAAAGCTCAGAAATCTTGTTCACCACCAAATTGCATTAGTCAAACTAAGTGTCCAGAATTCAGGCTCTCAGTTATCTGTCAGTAGTGTGTGAGGGGGGAACCTCTAAATCCATTTAAAATGGAGCTTACTATAAGGGAGAAAGGACCGATAAAACTACCCTGTTGTTGTAATCTCCTCGAATCTTAGAATAACCTGTGAACTTTTTCTTTCTGCCTCATGAGTAAGAATCCCGGAGGCTCTGTCTTGAACTGACTCTAATTTAGGCCAACAGAGATACAGCCTGGCAATTCAGGGGGCTGAGGACAAACAGCATAGGCTGCATTATTGGAAGTGTATTCTTCTGCATCATCTGGATACATTGTCTACAGAAAACTATTCTTTATAGGCAATGTATTTTTGTGTTGTTTTAGTCTCCTGTGTTGCTGCCTTTCTTCTTCAATTTGTTTTAGAATTGAAATTTAATTAAGTCAGAGAAGATGACTTTTTAATGATGATTTGAGGATTCTTACGTGATGCCATCTCTGTAGATATAAAGTATTATTTGTCTCTCCACCAACCCCAAATCCCTGTCATTCCCTTGTGTCTTCAAGTCACATGTAATTAAGAGGTATATTGAGGCCCAGACTTGTTTTCCCACCCTCCCACCATCCACTGAATGCCTCCCTCCCTCTCCTCGTGTTGCTTCACAATCCACTTCAAATATTCATGGGCCTCTAGTGAACGTATTTTGTTGCTGGTGGCTTTGGTGGCTGCTTTGTCAACAAAGAGGCCACTGGCACAGCTGGATGTGACAGCTCTAAAGACAAGAGGTACTTTGTTAGTTTTAAAAAATGAGCATCCTCCCACTGTCGTGCCAGGGAAATTGTGTGTGATAAAGTAGAAGAAGGATGAGGGGGAAAGGGAGGCCCCTCGCTACTAGTCTTGGGGGCTGAAGGAAAAGTTCCCACTGAAAGCCATTTTCATGTGGGTCTGAGCAGAAGAGAGTTTTGCACCTGCCTGCTTTTCAACACATGTGGATCTCCTCTTTCACCTTCTCTTCCTCTGATCCTTACAGTACCCTTAATCTCCATCATCCGCTGCCTTGGTTTGGCATGGCACCCAACAACTGGCATCCTGTTGGCCAGAGTCATGCAACTTTAGACACACATACACACACACACTTAGTTATTTTACCCTGAATGGTCATTTAGCTTAGCCATCACGCAAAGATGCGGTACAGGTGCTAATCGGACTTATTAAAGTGCCTTTCCAGGATAAAGGCTCACGCAGAGATAAAGACCACAACCGCTGCCTGAGAGAAGAGTGATGCTGAGTGTCAGTGCTGTAAATTGGAAAATATAGAACATTCAGTCATGTGTGTGAAACTGCTAAAAGTGTTGAAAGGTGTGTAGAAGCTGCTGAAAGCTGAGAGGTGATAATGGTTGTGTATTGTTTGACAGTGCTAATAGCTAACCAAGATATACTCTCTGAGTTCATCTCAGAGTTACAGTCATTTTTCAGCCATCAGATGAACAGTGAAGCTGGCATTTATCTGTAAATATTTTAGGATCTTCCACTCTCAACTGTTTGAACATGCATTAATATCAGGTCCTGTGTGTGATTGCCTTGCCTCTGCTGGATGCCTTGTTATCAGTGGCAGAAGTGACCAGCTTAGCTGTCTTTTGATGCTACACTAATGAGATTAATTATAGTGGAACATGAGGGATTTAGTTCTGTGAGCATCTCTCTTTGGTCAACTCGTTTGACTCTCACAATTGTAGTTTTCCACTGATATTTAAACATGGAGTATAGCCAGAGCTTTTCCAGATAAATCTAAGATGAGCAACATGTACATGTCCACATCCTTCCTGTGGTTTGGAACAACAGTCATCATCATCTTTTTTTTTTCTCTTTTGAAGAATGAGTCATACACTGAAAACATGACATGAAACCATGAAACTGGCAACTATAAGTTTCATTTGCCTTTATAAACAGTTTCATAGAGGAAGATTTTTCCACTTGTGATGCAGTTCTCCTTTTTGTCCACTGGGGGGACAGTGTGAAGTTGCTACTGAGTCATGAGTCATGTGCAGTTCAGTTAGTTGTGTTTGATTGAGTAAGGTTTTTGGCTTCAGGTTAGATTCTATCACTTGTTTTGTACTTTTAAAACATATTTATTCACTTATAGGTTTCTCATGTACAGTGTGTGAGATGGTTCAGAGACAGAGGAACAGGTGGTTTTGGAAGCACCTGAGATTCTGTCTTGAGTCTCTTGCGTGACTACTGATGGGTGGAGCACAGTAAAGAGTGTGTACCTATGCACTACATGCAAATATACCCCTAGGCTGTGTGTGTGTGTGTGTGTGTGTGTGTGTGTGTGTTTGTATGTGTATGTGTAAATAAAAAGTGACATCAGGGAAGGATTCACTTTGGTTTCCCTTAATCATCATGTTCCATGGGATTCAAGTGTGGTGTGTTTACACGCACATGAGATATATGACCTGAGATGATTCCCTGAGATATTTCACAAGTATCCCAAGCAGAGAATGGCTGTTAATAATAGCTGTAATAGCTGTTTGCGCACAATTGTGCACTGTAACAATGATTGATGAAATTTAGTTTCCCTTTTTATTGAGTTTTGTTTAGCCTGCCTGGGGGGAGCAAATATTCCCTGGTGTACACAAATCATATTTTTTTTCATAAGGATGCCTGACATAGAAACATGTTTGCATATGTGGCAGCATAATTAAGATTCCAGGCGAACCATTTCTCTATAGGTGCCTAAGTTCAAATTTATTCTAAAACTACACTTGTATATGAAATAGATTTTAAAAATATATTTTAAAAATCAAATAAATGAACCACACATGCAGACTCAAAAAGTTGTAATGTGGTTCTGCTGCCACAGTTATCTCCAGTTGAGAGGACATAGTGGAAATGCATATAATGAGGTTTAATTATGTCATGACACAGGTAAAACATTTGGAGTGAAAGTGGGCCACAAGTCCAGAGGGTGACACCCCATCAAAAATAATGGTAATAATACAAAAATCAAAATCATCATTTTGTAGCCTACAGGCTCTGTGGAACTTTTAGTCCAATCCTTTTCATTTCATTTTTATTTTAGGTCATTGTATCTATATTTTTTGTGAGTAGGTCCATGGGAAAGCGTGTGTGTGTGCATGCGTGTGTGTTGACAGTCAGCAGGCTGTAATTCCTTTTTCCTCCATGTTAGGTCTCTGCCCTCACTGTAATTGCTGAGCTTGTTAAATATTTACCCTAAGGATTAACTATCCCTACTCCTTTGTCTTTCTGCCCGAATTGCCTTTATTCCTCCTCCGGTAATGTACGTGTGTTTTTAAAGTCTCTTTTGCACGACTGTGTTCCACTGCTTTTTATCTCATTATTTGAAACTAGAATTTTGCTTTGTTCTGGAAACTTAATCAGGTTACTGCTGTATTTTTAGAAAGAGCGAGGTAATTAAAAGCATATCTTAGAGGGAATTTTCCCATTTTAACTAATTTGTGTTATTGCTGAGATGCTGACAAGGTGTTGTAACACAAAACACCTGGCCTGGACTAAATGTGACATACTTTGGTGTCTTACTACCTTTAATCGCCTACAGTAATCCTTCCTTCATCATTTTCTTTCTGGCCTCCTCTTTTTTCCCTCATCCTCTGTTGCTCTGATGCCTGTTGGACTAATATGAATTGAAAGTGACTCTAACAAGACTATAAGTCAGCAGAGCTTGTGATGAGAATCAGATGGAGTTTTTAGACAGGGATCCTGGAGACCACATAATAAAGGACAGACCTTCCTCTCTAAATTGCAGCCTGTCGTCCCATAAATAAGGCCAGTGTGCTGCTCTGCTATAGGCTTGATATCAGTTAATGTAATTTGTAATGATGCATTAATATTAGCTGCTGGCAGGCTTTATGTTTCAATAAAGCTAAGGCAAAGTTTGCTTTTTCTGTGGGTTGTTTGTGGTCATATCTTTGTAAGCTGAGGTGCAGCTTGTGGTTGATATTGGCTGTTTTTTCTGTTGCTCCTTCTCTCCCTGTCTCTCTGATAAAGCAGACATTTTTCAAAACAAGGAATTCTTTGAGAAAAGTTAGTTGTAAACTTGTGACCCAAGGACGACCAGAGAAGACCAGACAACCAGACAAGAGTGTGTGTGTGAGTGTGTTAGTACATTCATGCCATGGTGGCTGTTTTGACTGTGTGTGCTGTGGTTCTTTGATGAGGTGCTTTGACGGCGTCTGTCACCGTCTCAAGTCTTGACCCTCATGGCGCTGCGATCAGATTCCCCATCACACCCCTGGGTAAAAAGCAGCATTGGCATTAATCCATATGTATTTCTCATTGCTCCCATGTCTCTGTCCTCACCGTCTGCTCTTAGGATCAGATGTTAGGAGCGTATCCTTCCAGTGTACCAGCTGCGTACTGACGCACAGGAACTTGTTTGTGTAGACCTTCAAAAAACATTTTCTTCTTTGCATGATTTATATAATTCTCACCAACTCTCATTTTCTTCTGCTTCTGAAAGTTTAATCAAAGTTTATAATGCATGTTTAGTGTCTACACAGACCAGAGCAACATTAGAAAAGATGGTTGTTTTTATTGTCTGACTGAACAACATCAAGTTTCAGTGGTAATACATCTACTAATGCTTCAAATGATTGCTAACCCTTAAATGACTGAACTGACTTGTGCAGTAGTTTTCTTCTATTCAGGGCGTTATTGTACTGTACAGACAAGTGAAAGTATCTCACTGAATGGCAGATCACCATTCATGCTTCTTGTTTGGCTTTTGGCACATATATTTACTTGTTTTACCCTGCTATTGTGCTTCTGAAACAGATGTTTATGGTTAACTGAGTCACTTTCTCTCACAGTCAGCTGGACAGAAGTTTATGCCTGCCACTTACACGTATATCTATCTATCTATGTATGGTATCTAAAGTTGATATATTGCAAGACAAAAAAAAACAGCGATAAACCTTGTCTAAAAAAAGTCATCTGAAATACTCCAAGGAAACATTGATCTTAACTCGTAGCTCATGCTGATGATTAACTTTCAGTGGAACAAGCAAATTATTTTGAGAATTTAATCTACAAGTTTGGTAGAATAATTGCTACAATCATCCTTGTTACGTAAACAAGTAACAACACCACACAACATTCACACACAGTTCAGTCATCACAATGCACAGGGATCTTCTAGTTTGGCCGCATAGTTTATATATTGCTTATGATGATTTTTCAACATCAAGATAAAACATCAAGATAAAAACATAAAGACATGCACAGTGCCCTCAATGAGGCATCAACAACCTGAAAAACTTCTAGACCCTTCAGTGCAGTTCTGCTTTGCTTTCAGTAAATGATCTGCTCTGAAAACTGTCGATGTCTTGCAATATATCATAACAACCCCTAAAATTACCACCAAAACAAATCTCATGCCCAAATATAAATGCCTGTGGTGTAAATGTATCCATGTCAGAGCGAGGTGTATTTATAAGTGTGTGTGTCTGGAAGTCCTCAATTAATGCCCCACCTTCCCTCATAGCTGTCGGTCCAGTCAGGGTGTTGACAGGGTATGGGAACACACACAAGCAAATGTGATGAGAGATTCAAGTGCAAGTATACCCATCTACACCAGGTTTGATAACCTGACATGCTGATCGTCCCGCTGCTACGCAGAATCCATACAGCAGCCATCAGTGTTTAGATCTGCACTTGCTAATCTCCAAATGTGTGCGAGCCAGTTTCAGTATGTGTGTTGTCTGCTGCTAAATGCTGGGTGAGCTATAATAAAAGAGGAAGAGAAAGGCCACAGGCCCCACAGACGCACGCCAGGCATACGCCACTTATGACGTCAGCCAGCAGACAGGAGACGATTTTGTAACTAAGCCACCATCAGGCAATAGAGGAAGGAGACAACAAGACAAAACAATCAGCCAAGGTCCTTATTCTCTCATCTACAAATTTAAGAGAATTTCATGGATGTAAGCCTCCTTTTCACCACTATTTGGGTTAATCCTCTTCATGTCAAATCTGTATCCAATCGAGTCAACACAACTGCAGACCATTCGATTTCCCAAAGAGGGAAGTGCTGCAGCGTGATAGCTGTTTCTGAATGGAATCTTTGCTCAGGGGTGAAAATGTGTATCAGGTCAGATTATAGACAGACTTTGTATTTACTAAACTCTCAGTGACCCTAGACTTTTTCCTTCCTTATACTCAAAACACTAGGGCAGAGGCCAAGACAAATCAGCAAGCTCCACGGACTATAAATGAAGTGAAAAGGTTTAGCAATAGAAAGGTCAACATGTGGTCAGTTTACTGTTCGTTGGAGTTTTTGAAGTAAAATGTCGCTGCTATTCAAATTTAGACTACGTATTGTCAGCTTGTTCGCTTTGTCTAAATTGTTGTCTAAATTCATCACTCATATACAGTATGTTAGCATGCTGGCATTAGCATTTAGCTTAAAGCTCTGCTGTGCCCAGCTACAGCCTCAGAGGCTTCTGACAACTTAATGAGAATCAAGATAATTTTTGGTCTTTGAAGGAATCTACTCAGGCTGTGGCACTAATATCATATGCTCACAGGTCGTGGCTATACAATAAATACATGGCTGCACAGCTCATTAACCTATTTGTTTTATCTGTCTGTACCTTTTTTGAAGTGAACAGTCAAACCTACTGAAGGTCGAACCCTTTGACCTTTTCATTTGCCCTTGTTGTTTGACCCAAACACAGTGTTAGAGGGACCAGGACATAGGAATCACTAGGAATCAGTCAAACTTCTTGGGTAATTTGTATCAACTTGACAAGCTGTGAACCGGTGCTTACATGCTGAGGTCTTGATGCCTTAGTTGTGCCTTATGGTTGCACATTTGAGTCCAGCACATAGTGCATGACAGCCTACTTCAACCCTTCAGCCCATCATATAAGTTAAATGTCATATGTCACAACAAGCCTGAGGACAGATGTAAGCAGGCTGGCCAGCGCTGTACCAGTGTTGGTAGCACGAAATCTCCAGTTCACCCTGAGCTGTTACAATACCAGACTTTTCAAGATTCCTTGACAGTTGATTAGATCATTTGATCTCCTCAGTTTTAGTGAAAAACACACATCACTAAACCCTCATAAAAATTTGTGATGTGTATTGATTAAGAGCATCCAGGGAGACAATGGATTGCAACATCACAATCTGTGAGTGCGTGTGTGCTGGCAAAGCAGAGAAAGTTTGCTCTTATGAGTGATTATCATCATCAGATGGAGGTACAGATTCACCCTGTCACCCTGTTTCTGTCTCTTCTCTTATTAACTCTCTTTCTTCCTTTCTTCCTTTTTTCTTCTTAAACACTGACCATGACTAACATTTTTGTCTCTCTCTCCTCCTCCTCCTTTTTTCCTTCTTTCTCCCTGTGGGGTTCTGCCCTTCTGTTTGTTTCACTGACCTCTTTGAAAGAAAATCACCTCTCATCTCCATGTGCATGAAGAGTGCGTGATCAGGCTAAATGCCAGTGCTCAGGCTTTTCTCCTTCCTCTTTCCTCCACATGCGATGTCTGTAATTCCGTGCATTGAGTTATATATACAAAGGTAGATGTATGGGCGCTTAATACATTTCCAGTGTAAATGGTAATGTGTTCTCACTGTTATGACTAACTTAATGCCAGTGCTCAGGGTTTCATCATTCCTTTCCTGTATTTTGGCATGCAAAAATCCTCTTCATTTGTTGTGATCAGGGTTAGACAGGGGTGTGTTTATAAACTGCAGTAATCTGGATACTATATATACATATATATATATATATACTGGTGTCAGTAATGCGATATATATATATATATATATATATATATATATACACAGTATCCATATGACTTTTGGTGGAACACATCTTAAACACCATTTAGATAGGACTAAAATTCTCAATCAACTCCTTAGGGCGGGATGAGCCAGTTCTCATTGAATGTCAAGCTGTTGATTAAAATGCTGGTACTAGTTGCGTGCCTATTTTCAGTTTAAATGTTATCTCCCTTTGTTGCAGCTAACATATAGCTATTACCCACCCCATGATTCCATGCTAAATTGCACATTAGTTGCATGTCGGCTCACTCTCCCACCCTCTTGCATATGTGTTTGCCCCCTCTGCAGTAATCAGCCACACAATAGCTGTTAACTAGTGCGACAGGCCAGCCATGCTAATCCCTTGTATGTGTCGAGAACCGTGAATGGAGAAGCCGCTGTATGCATTTAGGATCCTCACAGCTAACTCATTAGTTGCTTGAATCAAAGGCATGACACTGGCTTTGTCCCTGCCTGGCCTCTCGTGCCACAGACACTGAACTCGCTTGAGTGGAGTTGGACTCTGTTGGCCTGGGGGGGCCAATGGAGCCCCCTGGGATCACAAAAGGCCATAAGTGAATTACTCAAATCGGTGCCGAGGGGGGCCCCGTTAGACGCTAACTGTAACAGCTAGTGGCGGCTGCACTGCAATGGGAGGTGTGTTTGTGTGCAAGTGTGTGTGTGCAAACAGACGGGTAGAGTGTGTGTTTGAGTTTGAGTGAGTGTGAATAGACAGCCAGGGCTCATGCAGGGGGAGCAGAAGCCTTTGTTGGCCCAACACTATTGTTGGAAGCTGTCTTGTGTAATTATTGTCACAGCTACCGCCTAGTGCGCTGCTCTGCCTGAGCAGGAGAAGCACAGAGGGACGAAGAGGGAAGCAACAAGCACACCGAATCCCCTGGAGATTAAGTTGATAATTATATTATGGAAGCACTTTAAGCATGCAGTGAGGCTACAAACTTGCTGACAAATCCCAGCTGTTGTTTTACATATTTTGTAATATCATGGCATTCGATTAGAAATCTTACATGCTGCTCTGAAGTCAAGTCTATTTGAAGTTGACTGGGTGTGCAAACTGTAGTTAATCTACAGTTATTGAATGGTAATGTTATTGGCAGACATATTTCTTATTACAAATATTTGTTCTGCTTTTGGTTTGCAGTGTACTATTTTTACAAGCACGCCACTCCAGCCATGCTTCACCCCAGCTACACCCCTTTTGGCTAAGATTAAATAATTTCACATTGCCAATTTATAGTCTTCTCCCCCACACACACAACAAACAAATATACTTTGTTTATCTCCATGCAAACATGCAGTATAGCTTACAGATTTAGTCCTGCCCAAAGCCACATGTTGAAAGCCCATTTGATAACTCATTAAGGCTCTGAACAGCCATTTTTTAATTTGTTGTGGCACGCTGCAGGCAGTTCTGCACAGAAACCATTTCCTGAGTTTTGGAAAAAAATTTGTGACTGTTGTGGGATCACTGAATTTGGGAAAGCTGAATCCAAACAATGCTGGAGTACATAAGAAAAAGTCCTATATTTGGTCCTGATTGGAATTTAGCATTGCAAGACGACATAAATAGAAACGGTCAAATCAATAGTAGAATCCAAGAATCAGACTTTGTTATTGGTAAGCTCGTCTGTGTCCCTCCATTGTTCTGTTTGCATGGATTCGACACAGGCCACAATTAACTGATTGATGCCATGACATAGATTCACTCCTGTGAACTGAACACTGGCTGTCATCCTGGCTCAAATGGCCACCAGTTTCCTCTCAGTGAACACCCAAGGCCTATTAGCTACAGCACAACCAATTTAACATGGCCACCAGCATAAAAAGCTCAGTGGTGTCAGTAATGCGATCTGTTGACGGCTAAACCGAGCGAATGGAGTGGCTATTCATAGAGTCTGATGAATAACCTCTGTGACACTGCTGCTCTGGCACGATACGGGGCAGCGTCTTATTAAGACAAACAATTAACCAGCAAAGTAGGTGTGAAAGGAAGAAATCAACTAAATTTAACAAAGTGTAGTCTGCTTAACTTAACTTTTGTCCTTTATGAATCACAGTCTACAACCTCACCTGAGTGCATCATGATCCTGGACTCTTAACAGTTCTCTAAATGCACTATGGGAAATTATGGTTATGGTTTTCATATATTCTGTGAATGCTGAAGTACGAGCACTGAGCTGAGTGATGGAACGAATGAAAAGGAACTGAAGCGTGTGCCCTTCATAAGCAATATTACTGATAATAATCTGGACTGTGTTAGTTTTCTGTAGACGGTTACTGGCGTGGCATGACTACCACGTGTACTACATGTCATCAGCTTGTGTCCATTTGGGCCGCTTGGGCATACTGTACATCAGGCTGTTTGTTTTGTCTGTCACCTCCATTTATCTTAATTGAAGCATGCTTCAGTGTGCAGCAGTAGCCGAGCCCGGTCCCTGCTGTTGTTCCCTAATGTAAATCGATATGTTTCCATGCGGTTGGAAAGATCACTAACCAAAGGTGGCATCTGACCCGATACAGCTCGATACACTAACTACCGTCAGCCAGATGAGGTCCCCTTTCATCAGCATTTGATATGGGAAAAGAAGAGCACGTAACTCGCCTGGTTAAAAATAGTTCCTCAGATCATGTCATATAAAGTTAGAGTTATTTGGAGAAGCTTTGGGGGAGAATTCCTTTTTTCAATCTGAGCTGAGTTCAGCCAGACAGAGTGTAATGTAAATTCACCATGCAAATTTCTCTGTTATTAAAGCCAAACATCTTGCTGTTAAAAACATGTGTTTCAGTGTGAAAGGTCCATAGTAAGAGCTAATTAAAAAGGACAAGAGAACGTGATTCAAGAGGGTGTTTAAAAGGGTTTGTGTGTTTTTTTATTGGCTGGCAGGCCCTCGCTGCACTCTGTGCACCCAGAGCAGTCTGAACTCTGAGTGAACTCCTGCTCTCTGCCGAATTATCATCGAATGAGTGAGCCTGACAAAATATTTTTAGGGTGGAGAGAGACGCAAGCAGAGGGTACAGCGAGAGGGAGAGAGGGTATAGACAATGAAAGACAAAGTGAAGCTGAACATCAGCAAACAGCAGCAGGATCGTCCCTGACTTGACAGCGTCCAGGCACATTGTTAAAGAGGAACAGCTCTGCAGGGGCAAATGTCTCACCCAGGCAGCCAGGTATCCAGTCAGTCAGGATGGAGAGAGTGTGTGTGGGGATGAGTGAGAGACAGACAGAGAGAGAGACAGAAGGAGAGAGAGAGAGGCAGTTGCGTGACTTGTGCTTGACTCAGCCTCTCAGCCCCCCGGGCGTTATTTGTTAGCCAGGAGAAAGGAAGGTATATCTTAAGTGTTGAACAGTAAACAGAGCCATGACAGGGCCCTAATGCTTACTGGGATTTATTTGGGATGTGTGTGTGTGTGTGTGTGTGTGTGTGTGTGTGTGTGTGTGTGTGTGTGTGTGTGTGTGTGTGTGTGTACTGCAAAAAATGATGAGGGAGAGGGATTTCATCTTGTATTCCTTATGTGTTGGCCTCACTTGAAATTCCATCAGACTGTTAAAGTCAATAAGAAAAACATTCTTACACAAACGTTGGGCAACACATGATTGACTCAAGACACTTGTTTTAGAAGTGTTTCTTTCATTTATAAATGTGTTGAAATTAGTTAATTCTACTGAAAAACTGTAACTGAACTGAAAAAAGTTTTCCTGACAAAAGATTCTTGGAAGATGAGTCTGTTAGCTGGTCTTTCCAGTTTTTTAGCGTATGTGTGTGTGTGTGTGTGTCTCCATGCTGGATCACTAGTCCCCACTGGAGGTTTTCACTAACATCACCAGCATTAAAGGCCCACTGGGGGAGTTCATGGTAAAAGCTCTCTGAGGCTTTTTGAGTGGCACAAACTGTAGTTTCAACTGAAAAAAGGAAGAAAAAAAGAAAAGAGTAAAAGATGTAGTGAGTGAATAATAGAGGAGCAGAAAGGTATTTTTAAAAGTTATGTTGCAGCTCTCTCTTGAGATGTGGTTTCGTCTGTTCATGATATTCTTTCGACACCAGTGGTGAAACCAGCTCATCAGCACACACACTTTGAAAAAAAGAAATTTAACTGGTCAGTTAACTTCTGTTATGTTACATACAACAAACAGTAAAAACAGGCGCATTATCAGAGGTGTTTCATTGCTGCTGTCAGTCATTCACTAGAGATTACCTAATTTGCTCAAATGAAATAAAAATCTCTTGCCTGCTGCAGTGCTAATTGAATCTTACACACACTCTTTGACAGAGTTACACTAATGTGGAAAGAAGCTTTTGGTACAGTCTTGCAGGCTTAGATTTTTAATTTTAACTGATGCATTCAACTCATTGCTCCCTTTTCAACTAATTTTGAGTATTTGCTTCTCAGTATTTCAGGTATTTCAAACGTTTCAATTGCAAATGAAATGAATGTATATTTTCTGGTCAAATGTGACTTTAACAATTGTATTCCATCAGCAGGGATCATGGATGAGCTGTTGTCTGTCACAGAGGTTTCTTTGTGTTTTGGGAGCTGATTAGAAAGGAAGCCACGGGCACTGAGCCTCTGGACCTTTCAGGGACGAACACAGCACTGATCTAATGACTTATTCATCAGGCACAATGGCATGACCTCTTAAAGATGGTACATGACAGGGATCATCATATCAGGTACTGATGCAGGGCTAATGCAGTGGGATAAGTGAGCTCTGTGTACAGCACAGGCTGGATCGACAAATATTGTGGGGTTGAATTCAGATTTAATGTTAACACAGTAGATATTTGCAACAGCTGGAAAAAGAATAAGAATGAGGCAGAGAGAATAAGGAAGAGAGAAAACAAGGACGAGAGGAGAAAATGACAGAAAGAGGTGGTGAAGAGAAGTGTCAGGCTCTGTTTCTGTCCCTGAGGATCGTGTTTAAATTGGTATGTTGCAGAGAGAGCACTGTTAGACCGAATTTAAACAGCTGCCGGCTTCACCCACAGCAACATACACACACAAACACACACACACATTGCGGCCCTCCCCTGCTCTAAGTTTGCGTGCGGAGCTGGGAAATTCTCCATGCTAATGTGCCAGGGTTTGTTTTCATCATCAAATTGCAAATGTTTTAAATATGCATCACACACACACACACACATACACACACACTCACACTCACACATGTACCCACATTTATCCAGTCAGAGCACTGACAGTCTAATCCTTGTCTTTGTACAGTGTCATCTGTCAAATATAGAGCTGGAAGTGGCTTCCACCCATGTTTATTTTTCATACACCACTCCCATAATTTTTCAATCATATTTGATTTCTAATGCAGCGTTTCTTGACCTATAATGAATCTCATTGCTTTCTCTGGCTGCGTCTCCAGATTAATGCATGCATGAGCTTTTTACAGTGTGGGATAACAATTACTTTGAGTACAGGGTGATTAAACTGAGTGGATTGTCAGCAACTTTGTATGGTGAGTGTACAGCCTGGAACAAAAAACTTCTAAATCTAAAGCCCTCAAACTAAATGAGCCATCAGTACAGAGCATAGTACAGTTTCAGTACGAACACTATATGTTGTTCAGATTTTTTGCAGAATTCTTTGACAAATCAAATGTGAAAATTTGTCATTCTGAAATCTAACCCAGTTTCTCAGTGTAAAAAGTTAGCCCAGCCCAGCATTTTTCAGCGTCAGCATTCTGACACTGAAAAGATGTTGATATGACAGCCTGCGCCGATGTTTAAAGCCTGTGTAAATATAGCACCAAAATCAAAGCTGAGTCGCATCCACTCGTCGTCCGTAGCTGCCTGCCACCTGCGTCATTTTGTGAGAGCAGGACTTCAATATCTGTCTGATACAAGCTCAAAAAATCTGTTTTCACATATGTTTTTTACTGTGCTGTACCATCATAGTGTAAAAACTTTGGGTTTACTTAGGATGATGTTGAAGTTTGCTACCTCTTGCACATTATTGCCTGTCAAATGTTTGCTGCTAGGCCTTGTTTGATTTTCTGAAGTGAAGAGAAAAAAAAACAAACAACAACAAATCTTGGCTCAAAGATATGGATAACCCAGTTTAGGATGATGGAGTGTGAAATGCTTGTTTGCCCAGAGTTGAGAGCCGAGTCAATGTAGGGTTATCATTTCTAAAGTAATATCCATCCATTAGTTATGGAGCAATCATTTCAATTTTGGTCATGTACCTTTCCATTACACCCCACAAAATGATGCTCTTTTACCTTTTCATTTTCCCTTCCCAGAAAACCACACAGTCATGACGCCCAGTGTTTTTGTCGTACTTTTGCTCAGTAAGATAAATGTTGTAAAAACACATCCTGCAAGAGAAAACAAACTTCATTTTCACCAGTAAAAAAGGGAGATAATCATAGAATTTGGATAATTCAACATCAGTCTCTCTTAGGGGGGAGAGTGATAACAAAAAACATCTTATTTGAACTGAAATTGAAGCAGGGATTGGTCCAAGTCCTACCATGAGTATAATGAGGGTAAACAACAGATCACTGGAGACTCCTTCCTTGTGACTCATGAGCAACAAGTTCTCAGGAAGGAGGGAGAGAGAGAAACAGGCTTGGGGGAGGAGGGGGGACCATAATAACATCATTGTGGCTGTTTGAAGTCGCATCAGGCCTATTTCCCAGATACAGTAAGTACAGGCTGTCTGCATGTCTACTGGCCTCTCGCCACTCAAAGGCCACATTCATGGAGGCGCTGCCGCCCTCACAGAGGGCAATTGGATCCACCGGATACCCTTCCCTTCTCACGCAATGTTGTGTAAACCCGGGGAAAATGACCTCAATATGTCCTAAACGAGTTAAGGATGAAGATGCCGCGCCCGCTCACATGTCTCAGGCATGATAATGTGGTGATAGTTTTATAAATACTCACTCTCATGCACACACAGAAGCAGCAAATACTGATTGTCCTGTGTCTGTCAACATTTCTCGCTTGAGCTGGTGCTGCTGTTGGATCTCTTTAAAGGCCAACAGATCATCCATACCATCTGTTCATATAGAAAGCCTTTGTCTTTCATGTTGACTGAAACAAAAGAGCTATCTGCAGCTTCTAATGGCAAACAACTACAGAGAGTTAACCACAAACAACTGATGACAATGATTCATTAATGACACTTAAATAGTATGAAAGCAAAAGATTCAAGTTGACCAAAAATAATCCCCACTTCCATAGAGGACACTTAATCTCCATATTTTCTAATTTTCCTTTACATTATTTATGCTTTTATTTTTACCATTCATTCATGTCCTTCATTGTCTCTTGCTTTCAGATCTCATGGCACCTGTGTTTTGTTTTTTGTTAACTTTGTTTCACCATCTCTGAGCCTGTTAATCTCCAATCTAATCCTTCCTCTCTAGTGGTGCCTCCACTCCTTGGCCTGGAGGCCTGGACAACCTCAACCTGACTGCCTACTGTGGTGTGGCTTCAGCCTGCCTCCCACTCTCTCACACTCACTTTTCATTTTTTATCTTAGGAACTGAGGCTGCTGTTTCTTTATTTTTCTTGCTTGACTTCACTCACCTGGCTACTTCATGTTATCCTGCGCTTCCTCTCATTTAATACCATGAATGGTTTTCAGCACAGTGCTGTTTTCTACAGAAGTGGATGGGGGCTGCAAAAGGAAGCATAAAATAGGAGAGAGAGAGAGAAACTCTGTTGCATAATTCATTGGGCCATCACAATACCAGTTCAGCATTCATCCATCCTTGGACCAGCTTCTTTATTAAAATGTCAGATGGGCCAATTCATGTAGAAAACTCTGAGGCTTGACCTAATTGGCAGAGCCACATGATCGCTTATGAGGCGGAGGCTGCTGTGGCAGACAATTAACTATGATTCAGATTTTCCAGAGAAAAGATCTTAGTCATTTTGTTGAAAGATTGCGTATGTTTGACTCTTATCTTTTTATTCTTTAGTCACTTCAGTGTTTCTCAACATTTGCAGGGCACTTAACTCCATGTGGTAATATTGCTGCTCAGTACAAACTGTTGTTTTGAAGATTAGTTTCAGTTCAGCTGTATGTACGGCAAAGCCTCTCAGGCTGGACTTGGGCTGAATAAACATGAAACTGCACCAAAATCTAGGGTCTTAAAATTACTACTACTACTAAGATCATATATGGTGTTTTTTACTGAGACTCACTGTTGTTAAAAAAGAAAGAATTTAATGTCACTCTGTAGAAATTAGTAAAAACAGCTACAACAGAAGATTACAGAGATTACAGCCTGTGTGTACAACTAATAGATTCTCTTGTAATACTTCCCATGTTTTTAGTCAGCAGCTAGATGGATAGCAGAGACAAAACACCTGCCAAAAGCCCTCAGGCCTGAGCCTTTTCTCTTGGCAAGCTTCTCCTCCCTGCTACTTCAAGTCCCTCTCCTTCTCATGCAACCTCTCCTGGCCAAATTCTCAGTCAATTTCCAGGCCATATTGAGGCTTTTTTGTAGCCTCCCCCTCCCCCTCTGGTGATGTCATGACAAAAAACACAAACTGAGATTTGATGAGCTGGAAAATCTCATTCCAGCTTGTAAAGAATTATTGTCCACTCTGTGTAGAGTAAGTGTCAAAATGTCAACTGTGATTATACAGCTAGAGTGCAGGTAATAATATTTGAAATCACCAAAGTTTGTGTGTGTCCATGCACATATACAGTACATCCATACATTTACACTGTGTGGTATACTTATGTGCAACACATGAACATTGTTGGGCGGAAACAAGTGATTGTCCAGTCATGGTGTAACAACTATAAGCACAGTCATGTTTCCAAGTGTGTATGAGGCTGCAGTAAGAGAGATACTCTGGATGTTAAGACTTAAGAGCTGGTTTATTTTTTAACTCCTCTCAAAACCAAAAATGTAAGGAGAGGATTACACTGTATTTATCTGCTTAAATGGGAGCTACAGATGTTAGCATGTCCTGCTAATTGGCTTACTGCCTACAGTTTTAATCTGACCAGCTGTTTCTTTAAGGCCAGGTCATACTACATTGTTTAGGGTTATAGGTTAAAAAAGGCCCTATACTACTATGTCAGAGTTTAGGCTAATGTTAGCAGCTCTGTCCTGCTGTTATTGGACTGGGGGGAGGTTAAACTCCAGTAACCCCAGCCACACGTTATCTGAAATTGTGTTACATTAATAGTTTCTCTAAAACATTTTTCTCTTACAACTTTGAAAGTGAAACTCACTGTTTAAATTAAAACAAATATGATGTGAATCTAGCATCTCTATGTAGCTAAACAGGGTTATGTTAGAGTAAAATATGGGACTCAGTCTTTTAGCACAATATCATGTATGTGAACACTAAGTACATATTAAAGACTCTGTTAGAGGTTTTTGTTCTAAATTGAGTCAGCCGGAAACATTAAAAAGTCAACCAGAGATGAGATTTTCAAACCAACTCATGAAACTAATGTTAACTTGATTATCCAGTTAGCTGCAGCTGATTAAATTTGCCAGCAACAGTTGTCATTTCAGCTGACAAAATCAATGTTTGCTGGGAAGAAATGAGGAGCTGCTTTAGTCCCTGTCTGAAATCAATCATCTATTGTTTCAAAAATTACAACAAAGTTTGAGTAAATCTCCCACAGTTATCACTGTAAACAGCCATGCAACAATCAATAGTTCAGTAGATCAATAAATTAGTCAGCGTCCAATCATTCCAACTAAGGAGCAAGGCTGACTGCAAATCACCATTAAAATTTGAAGGTGTTTACTGAAACATTAAATATGTTGCAACAAGCAGCAGAACTGTAGGTAGATGTGATGTTATTTTTGTTGAGGTCTTTTCAACATTAGTCATTTTATATTGGTATCAGATCTCAGATACATCTGTCAGACTGTACATAAGAGACATCCAACAAACCAGACCTTTGGGAATTAGCAAGTATTTTACAAGAGCAGTAATATGAATGGTCCCTTTGTTTCTCTGTCCTCCTAAACCTGCTCAGTTCACTGGCTCTCACTTTCTCTCTGCCCACTGTCTCTACCTCTGGCTCCCTGTCATCTTCAGTTACTGTATTTTCTTCTGTGGGCTGTCCTGGTGGCAGAGAGGTGATGAGAGGATGGAGAGGTGTTGGGACGAGGAACAAGACAGAAACAAGAGGACAGAGAGAGAGAAAGATGGATAGGCCCGGTCAGGACAGGACAATGTGAAGCTCTGTCTCGTGGACGCTGAAAGAATTCAGCTGCTCCACACTGCCATCACCATGTTACACACACACACACACAGAGGCAAATCTTGCACACAGAAATACCATTAGGTTTTAAAGAGAAATAGTTTTGTCTTCCTGTTATGATCTTCGCACGCATTGCTGTAGAATCGACTCTCACCTGCACCAGCAACTGACATCATTAATTAATTAAAGGCAGAACAATTGCTTCCTAAGTATGCACTCACCACATGAAAAGAGCGATTTTGTAAATGCAGAATGTTAGAATGGGCGCATCACTACTGTGATTAAAGTTTTCTGCTCACATAAAAACAAAAACAATTTACAGGTTTCTAAAGAAAGTATTAGATTGTTAAAGGTGATTACAGTCAGAGGTTTAATCTGAAAATCAGCTTTAGCCGGTGTTGCTCTTCCACCCTGCAGCCACAGGTTGCATGTGTGTTGCCAGCAGCGCAGGAATGCTTTGAGCACAGAGAGCCAAAAATAGACATGCTGACCCTTTAAAAGCGGAGTCTGTAACATGTTGTGGCTGCTGCTGGAGAGCCGCACGCTGTCTCTTTAAGACAGGGTTTTGTGTAGTGTAGTATTGCTGTGGTAGAGTGAGTGTGTGTGTGTGTGTGTGCATGTAAAGCTGACTGAGCAGGCAAGGGGTTGCGTGACTACTGCAGACAAGGCTGTGACCTCAGAAAAGTGGTTATGAAAACGATCTGTCGAAGCGAGCGGAGAGAGAGTGAGTGAGAGAGAGAGAGAGAGTGAATGAAAGCGAAAAGGAAGGAGCGAGCCACATAGGGAAAGAGAGAGAGAGAGAGAGAGACCAGCCCTGCAGAAATGAGTTCATTTGCAGCTTACACTACACTATCACTGAATGAGACTTGTCACACACACATATTCCTTAAGGTATTCAATGCATATGCACATACACTAACTCTCACACATAGACATACACACACACACCTCCTGGTCTTCTCTGCACTGTGGAGTCAGTCTCCCTCTGCACTGTACTCAGAGCATTTTAACAGAGCCATGAGTGAACGACAGTAAAGGCCAGGTCACACAGGGGAGCAGATAGCGTGCTTTGACAGAAGAGACACAAAAAGCCAGAGATAAAAAAAAGAGAGAGGAAGGGAACATTTTCGTCACTGAGACTCAGAGGAAAAAAAACAGAAGAGAGAAGGAGAGAGAAAGTCAGGTATCATATTCCTGCTGTGGCAGTGGCATGCTCTGAATATCCAGGAGAGATTCCTGAGGCCAACCACATGGAAACAATCGGAGACGGATGGAAGACAGGAAGGACACTATCCTGCTAAATTCCATATTTCTATATATACATATGTTCTTAATGCTGGAATTCATCAAATTTACATTTTAATGTATGTGTCATTGGGGATCATCAACAATTTCAATAAGAAAATGGGTTCAGCATTTTGTTGCCTAAAACAGAGTGACGTCAGGTGTGTTTTATGATTCTGGTGTTTTTGAAATACTCAGAAGATCGGGTTATTTTCCATAATGTGATTGTGGTGACACGGTGACTGTTTTTGCTCATTTCTTTGCGAGCAAGAGAGGCTGTAAACCTGTACTGTGTAATCAAAGTGGGATGTAAGCTGTTCATTTTCTTTGTCACAGCAGATCACAGTGCATAACTTAGCTTTCAGGACAAATGAGTGTAAATGTGCCGGAGAATGTGTGCATCTGTGAATAGTGTTGGACTCCTTCATTACCACAAAAACATTTCAGTAACTTAAAGCGTAAAAACATATCAAAGGATGGATGTAATTTCAGGGAATTAACTTTCTTTGTCAGAGTAAAACTGGGAGTTTGTTAGACAACCAGTTATTGTGAAGAGTTTAAATATGACTAAAAGTTTACCAGCTCTGTCTTAAAAAAAAAAGCAGTAAAAAATTAAAAAGGGATGAAAGATGAAGGAAAGGGAAAAAATAAAAAGTGGGGGGGTGGGGGGTATCGGTGTTTGGGGCAGATCGCGTGTGAACAGTAATGCTAGCCTTCAGAGAGCACAGTGGAGCACATTGTATCCATGCATGAGTCGCTCAACAGGGACAGTGGCATGACGGAGAGAGGGAGGGCATACCAGGACAAGGGGCTGAGAGAGAGAAGGAGAGAAGGGAGAAGAAGGGTGAACGAGTCTGTGTCATGACAATTGTGATCTTTGTTATAAACAGGGTTGCCAACTCTCACGCTTGTGGCGTGAGATGCACACTTTAATGCTCTGTCCCACACTCTCATGCTCCACGTCGTGCACCAAAGTAATTATATTAAAGCTGGACTGTGTAAAAACATATATTTTACATGACTAATCTTGCAGGTTACAACTTCAGCATTTTGTTAAGTATGAGTGAAGCAGCAGCAGTATCAGATCTACACTGTGAATATCTCCAATATGTTACTAGCACGCTATAATATGTAATCATTTCAGGGAAAATGTAGATGACAAACAAAACAGGCTCACTACAGTGTGGAATTGAGGCTTTTCTTTTTCAATTCTTGATGAAAATAATCCAAACTGACAGTAATGACTTAATTAACATATGTTTTTACATATATAAAAACCCAGTATTTGGCTCTAGCCCACAGTCAGACTCCAGCTAGTCCATGAAAACTGGAAACTCTGTTTAGGAACCTTCACAGCAAACATTGTTACTGTAGAGAGTACTGAATAATGAGGTGAGAGTAGGTGAAAAGTAGCTTAGCGCTTGTTAAATCCTGCACAGCTGTGAATATCTTGGCAAATAAATAAGTAATAACTGGTTATAGCTCATTGTTAAAAAGTAGTTGTTACAGCCGACATATTAATGTTGATACTAATAATCATTATTTTCTTTTCAACACACTTTTCATCGAAAGGCAAAGTGCTACAGTTTGAAAATGAGAAGAGACAGCAGCCATTAAAAACACATGTAAGGGGTGAATTACAAAGTAACACAAAGGTACTGAGGCAGGTTTAAAACTGTGTGATGATTGTAGATGGTGGGGAAGTGCATTCCAGAGCTGGGGGTATGAGGATTAGTCAGGGGGTGCAAAGGGTCAAGAAGTCCTGTGATTTGAGGTTGTGGAGTCTGGTTTGTGGGGGTGATCAGTTCTCTCAGGTGTGCCTCAAGGACATTGGTGTGTCAGGAGAAGAATTTTGAAATAAACAATAATAACTTAACACTAATAACTTCATCTATACAGCACTTATCTAAAAGCAGAGTTTACAAAGAACATGTCTATAAAATATCTGTTATAACAGTCTGATGATGATATGATGAGACTCCTCTCCTGTAGTACACAACTGACAGACACTTTACCGACTTTAAAAGCAGCGTGATGTTTATCTCTTATCCCATCTCAATAAGATTCATAGCTACTGCATTTTCCGGGCGAATGAAGAGCTTGAACTGTGTGTGTGCGTGTGTGTGTGTGTGTGTGTGTGTGTGTGTGTGTGTGCGATATCATTCCCCTGCTGGTGCACCATGACTGTTTTGCCCTCCTCTCCAGGGTCAATATTTACAGTTCATCCTCTTGTACAAAATCACTCTGTCACACTGCTTTACCATCTCTCCGTCCCTCCCCCTCCTCCCCTCTTTCTCTCCCTCTCTCCCCACTGCTTGTCACATTTACTATATGTCTCAATGGCTGAGCGTGATCAAGGCCAATTACGGCTTGTTTTGAGCGTGCAGGGCATCCTGTGGAAGCAATACATTACTGGCAACTCGTGCCAATCTATCCCTCCCTCCATATGTGTATCCTCCCCTCTATCTCCACATCCCTCCCTCGTGCTAGTACTACATATAGTAATTCAATCTTCACACAGCTGTTGTATCCAGTAGGAATGAGGGTAAATGTGAATTTAATGGTGTGTCATTCTTAATGTATATAGCGGCATTTCTGTCTTGTCCTGGGGCAAACCAGAGGATGTTTGATACCCCACTCGTGCTTTTGTTATGTTCTGCGTCTCACACGACATAAAGTGGATCTGGTGACCAGACTTGATAAAGTGGCACCTTTTGTAGATTTACTCCTTGGATGGTACAGAAAAATACACATCATAGTCACACGAGACAGATTTGGGTCCAAAGTCAAATATTCATGATTTAACATTAGAAACACCTGGTGTTTGATCCAGAGCTGTTGTGAAACTGCTGCAGCCTCAGAGTTTTATGAGACCACATGGTGTAAAATCCAGATTTCACAAGACAAAAATGTACACATAGGTAATCACAAGTGTCATTAATATGATCTAAATCAGTAGTTCTCAACATTTTTTTGTCTGTAACTCATTATCTTTAGCTGTTTGAACCATCTGAATTTGATTCTTCATAAATATGAGAGGATTCTGCTGAATATTTGCTTGAAGAATCGAGACTGAAGGAAGGGATCAATGAATCAGGTTGTTTTTGTAGCCTCAATGTAAATAGTGTTCACGTTGGTTTTAGGTGATACACTGATACAGAGGCAACAGTTATTACAAAGCACAGACCTTCAAAGAAAAACCCACTTTCTATTGTTGTGTGTCCGTTCCAGTAGAAGTGTTGGTGAGGCAGGAGGTAGGAAGGATGTGTCGACACACACCAACACAATGGTACGGTTTCCCTCTGCCTCTCCACAGGATGCTGCCTGCATATATACACACGTGCAGCATACACACACACACACACACACACAAACATAAAAAAAATAAAATAAAAAATAAACTCACATTTAGTTCATAGTCTCAGATCACCTGCTGAATCAGTTCTCAGGTTAATGCAGCTTATATCTTCCTCAGAAGACTGAACAGGATGTGGAGAACAAGTTTAGGAATCTTAGATTTTTACTGCGTCCTCACACCTCTTTTTTTCCACAGTTATATTCATCATCTGGAGAGTTTGTTCATATGTGCAACAATTTTTATTCTCCCTGCAGTTAATAGAAGTTTTGGAGCATTTTCATATGGACTTCATTCTTAGATTTTACTCAGTAAAGATTTATATCAGACCAGAAAGGTGGCTAAACTCTATATAAACCCTTTTTAGTTGTGTTCTCCCTCCACTGCCTCATTAGGCCCAAACTTCACATCTGATTTCTTCTGGTTACCATCTTTGGGGTATTTTAGTATGATCAGTCTTGCCAAACTCAACTCAAGACGTAATACCTATAAAATCTGAATCGCATAATAATACTAGGTTCCTAAGATTAGTATAATCAAATCATGAAAACACATTTTCACTATAAACAGCTCTTTGTGCCAGGCTACCCACACAGCACCCTCATACAAACTGACTGACTGTTTTTAACAGTGCTAAATGAGCTGAAGTTTGGCAACATATTGGTCAGTTATGCCACAGTTAAGCCATTTTGGGGTTTTATGTCTGTTTAAAGATGATTTTGAACTAAGAGAAATAGTTGTCTCTTTGTGAGATACCATTGAAAGTGAGGTGTAGTAAATTTGTTTTAAAATTTGCAAGACAACCCTCTGTCTGGCTTCGTGCCACTCCATTGTGGTAGCCATTACATGAAAATTACACAGCATGTAGTACTTCAAAGAAGCTATCACATGTTCCTCATCACCCGTTAAGTACAGTACATGTGTTCCCTCAGTTCAGTTGCCTCCCATGGTCTCAGATCATCACCTCATCATCAGGATTGGTGCCATTTAATTTTGTTACTTTGTCGTTATTTGTTCCGTTTCCCATTCGGTCCAACCCGCTCCCATTTTCATCAATGACTCTAAAAGTAGAAGACATCGCGTGTCCCTGCCACAGTGTTAAGTCTATTTAAGGCGTCAACTTATGTCAGGAAAAACTCAGTGGCATGTTGCTGAACTAATAATGTCTGACCGCTTTCCCTGTGAGCTGCATAAGTGCTCCTCTGGGAATGAGAGAGTGAGGAGGTAGAGAGAGATTCAGAAGGAGAAGAGGGAGAGAGTAGAGAGAGCAGAGCAGTGTATGAAATGACCTCTCTGCTGTTGCGTGCCACGGTTTGTTTTCAATACTGGCCACATGTTTGAACATTGCATAACTTCTCAGATGCGGTTTGTAAATCATGAAGTGTTCTGGGGTATAGAGGTGTGTGTGTGTGTGTGTGTGTTGACGGCCACCTTACCTAACAGCTTTAGCTTATTTATCTTCATGTAAATATCCTTTTTAATTAAACAATCATGTTTCTTTGCAGGTAATTCTCTTAAATGCTGATCACACCATTGTAAATAACTGATTTCTGACCAGTTGGAGTAAGGAAAAGTAATTTTCCACTCATTCATGCAGTTAATCTCCCCTCTCCGCTCCTGTTCGTTCCACAGCTGTCTGCTTGTGTCTCACTGTCCTAACTGTGGGAGCTGTGGCCCAATTAAAGGCTAATTAAAGGGCCAGTCCATGAAAACAGGGATGTCTTTGTAGTGCTGTTTGCACAGGTGGTGTGCATCACATGTTGTAATGGTGTCAGGTTTACACATCAAGGCTGCACACATGGACATGAATTAGTGCCTCTGCATTGTACACTTGTATGCACACTAAACTGAGGCAGGATGCATGTTTTCAATGGCATCATTTCTTTGTCCTTAATTAAATTCATTTCCAGGTAACGGCGCTTATATAGTAACTGTTTAACGAATTAATCAAAATGATAAACTAAACAGTTTAGAGATGTTCCACTTCGGCTGTGAACAGCAAAACAAGTGGCTACATGAGGTCATAAATCTGTCTCCCTTATCTCCACTACCTGTCACTGAGTAGTGTAAAAGATATGTCCACTATGGTTTTTCTCCAGATTACGGAGCTGTTTACTTACTGGAGTTACAGAATGCCAGGTTACAAGTGTGTAGCTCTCTGCTTTCTAACACACCTACCTTCCAACAGAGGAGCTTTTATTCTGGAGGTTTTCACACCATTAATTGACAAGCTGTCTAAGGACTACATGTGCACTTTACGTTAACACTCAATGACAGTTGACGTCAGGACTGAACCAGCAATAGTTATTTACAAAAAAAAACAAAAAAACATGTAGCTGGTTCAAAGCATTTATTCAGAGATCTAGCATTATGTTTCCCAGAGGGCTGGCATCAACTTGTCCAACTGACCCATCCCAAAATAAAATGCTCAACCTCAGCATTTCAGACTTGACAGGAGGAATATATTGACATTTTACTTTCTCCAGAACAGCTGCCTGTTTGTAGAGATTTGCAGCCTGCAGCAAAGACCAGTGATCGCCCAGTAAGTGGTGCATTTGTCTAATTTGGTATTGGGTCTTCTAGATGTATGAGTGAAGGAAAAGCACTGGTTTCTGTTGTGCAGTACATTCTAAATGATGTTTGTGCTGGACTGGCCAGACCACGATGAGCAATGCTAAAGTTGTCAGCTAATTTTGCAACTGCAGAGGCATAACAAGCCTCTGATCAGCAAACCTGGAGCTTGTACTGCAGGATTTCACTGTCCCCCCACTGAAAGCTCTCTTGAAAGTAGGTCACCTTGATGCCAAATGAACCCTAATGTGGAAACTATTTCCATAATCTACCTGCCATGAAGCTGCAGAGAAACTGACTCTCAACTGGAATTCAGATTTCAACACTCTCCAATTTGAAATCCAGTTTCACTGGTAAAAATGTCAACAATTCCAGGACGAGATAGTCTTTGTTTATCTGCACTTTTACAGTGTGCACTTCAAAATGAAAAGCGTTTCACTCAAAATAGTTTGGAGGTGGAGAACCAACCATTTCTCAGCAATGACATGTTTTGGCGTAGTCGACCATAACAGGCTGGACTCTCACCCTCAAACACACATCCACCACCACGACACACTCTCACACACAGAGAAACAGTTTGACTGGTTTTTCTTGTCAGTGCTCTGATCTATTGTGGACTGACCACCCACACTGCAACCAAAACCTCTTCAGCATATGAGACTCATCAGCCAAACCTGCTCTTTAACTTCTAAACCACATTTGGCTTAAGGAGTTTCAGCCACTGCAAAATCACAAACATGCCGAGGATGAATCTGAAGGTATTCTTTGTGAAGGCAGGTTCACTGGATCGTTGCTTTCATATTTACATGAGATAAGTATCATTCTGTGTTTCACAGAGGGCTGCCGCAAGCATACAGGAGATATGCATTTCCACTGACACACGGTGCGCAGAGAAAGCGGGGTTGAGGTTAACCAGACGAGGGCTGTTATAGAGATAAGAGGTCTCATTTGGTCACGGAAGGACCAGCTATGGATTTAATGGGAATGACAGGTGAATAAATGGTTGAAATCCATTAACCCTCCCACGACACCAGCTTAAGCCTTGCACCTAACCATTACACTAGCCTCTGTTACGAGCTGTTGTCTACTGAAGATGTGTGTGTGTTTGTGTGTGTGTGTGTGTGGAGGCGTGGCTTAGCTCAGCAGTACCACCCTGCTGCACGCGATGCTTGGGAATCCGTGCCGGTTGAGGATTTACTGAACACGCTTTAGGGAATCCCAGCTCTCTCCCTCCCACCTCAGTGCACACACACACACACACACACACACACACACACACCTTTAGGACATGGAGCTAACATAGTTAACGCTGATCAGGTGGAATCACTCACAAAGATGGCACTCATACAGACACATTCATCATTTGGATACAAAACCCTGATGTGGTGTAGTCACAACACGCTGTGTGCTGCACACGTGAACACCAGCACTCCCAAACACCTTCAGGATGCAGAGCTGTCATACCTGACACTGATCAGATGAGATCACACATAAAGACACAGTCATTACACACACACACACACACACACACACACACACACACACAAACACCGTCTGAAATCAGAGGGTTTTTCTCCTCTGTTCTTCCATCTTTTGTAAAAGTGTCTTTTATTTTTCTTTTCATAATAACACTGACGCTGATGCTGCTGCTCTGTGATTATGTGCCAGATTAAAAATTTACACTCGGCTCTGATGTGATTTAAGAAAGAGTAAAAAAAAATCATACACAAAAGAAGCCAAAGACATAGCAGTGTATGTTCCAGCTGGCAGCATGTCAACCAGCTTGTTTGGCTTGGAGTCAAGAAAAAAGGAAACTATGGCATCTTGTCTATAGCAGTGTTTTCATCCAGCTGCCAGGCTTTTTTAAGCAAATGTTTGACACATCAGAGGAAAAATTTGTTATCTGTAAAATCTAAATAAATGAGCTTCTAAATGAGTGAAAATGAAGTCTTAATTGGTCCTGGGAAAGTGATATTTTTTCTAAATTTTGTGTATGTCAGTCTCTTACTGTATGAAGCTGGAAAAAGAGGACTGTACATCACGTGTCAGGAATCTTTGTCTTTCATTTAATGAATCCATGTTTGAATTCTTCAGCATTATCAACAATTCTACTTTCTGTCTTTATGCGGGTTATGCTGTCACCTGAAGTGACAGTGAACATTATTGAAATTAGATTCAGCTTTTATAATTCAGTATTCACTAAAGAATTTCTCTGATTATTTGTATTATTAAAATCAGCAGTGATTAGATTAGAACATTTTCCCTTTAAAAATGGCACAAACAAGAGGTTATAACTTTGTAATTCATGTTTTACTCTGCTCCCCTTCCTGTCTTGACCTCTCCTGTACCTCAGTGATTCACCACTGGCGATCAGAGGTGAATTTCACTATCATGGCATAATGAGACTAAATGTTTAGACAGGGAGAAGCTGTGACCGTCGAGCAAGGGGAAGAGAGGAGAGAGACAGGAAAGAAGAGATGATGTCAGGCACTGACTTTGACATCAGGGAAGTGTTGAAATGAATGTGTTATAATATCCTCTGCATTTTCTGGAACTGTTTTTTCCCTGAAAAACACTCAGTCATCTATAAAGTTAAAAAAAAGAAAAAAGGTTTTGAAGCCAAAAACAAGTTTTGTGCAAAATAAAGCTCACAGGAATAGCACAAAATGCATGTAATTATTACTTCTAAATGTGCAGTAATGACGAGGACTCAAAGCCTCTGAAGTTGCCCAGAGCACTTCAGATGGATCAGTCTAGACAGTGATGGTGGTGCAGTGTAATAGATGGGTTCATCATCTTGTTGGTAGCTACATAATAAATCAAAACTACTAAGTCATTTGGTTGGTGGTGTGTCCACTTATCTTTAAAATGATAACTGTACAATTTAGGTCAGAACTGTTGCTCTCTATCTCTCATATGTGAACCATCTGGTTCTGTGTGAACATGGGCCAGACTGGATTGGGTTTAACACAGACCCTGGGTCTGCTTCACTAAGACCCACTAAGTATCACAGTGAAACTTGAAGCATGTTTGAGACACATCTGGAGCTCTGTCTGACTCTCCTTCACAGTACAGTGGGGCCATAGAGGATTTCTTCTTCCCTCCAACACATACTTTTTCATGTTTTATTGTCCGATGGGAAAAAGACTTTGAATCTCATTCTCTTTTCATTTTATGACAGTTCCCACCCTGGATTCTCTTTATCTTTTTCCTCTCTCTGTGTTTTTTATCTTGAAAAAGGATTCCATTCTTTTTTCCTCCCACCTCTACCAGCTGCCCTCGAGTTCAAATTCAATTGTTCTTCCATAAACAATTTCATGATGATTATTAGTTGAATCATTGTCTCTGAATAATATCAGTTAAAAGCTTTTGTTTGTGCTTAAAGTGAAAAGTTGCTAGGCAATAAATTGTGGTTGATCTTTTAGGGAAGTGCCTGCATGTAAATTAAACTTAAACGATGCACATTAAAAGTGTGCTTCTTTTCCTCCATCATCACGCACACGGTCCTGGAGGCAGATTTGGGCTCAGATCTCCCAGTCTGCTCTGAGCGGCGCGTTCAAAAATCTGGTCTGAAACTAGATGTGTCTGTGCTTGGATGGACAGATTACAGCAGGCTATTTAAAGATGAGAGGCCACAGTGGAGACAAAGTCTGAATGACAAGACCACACACTGCTTTGGGAAGAGAATGGCAGAGGGTTGTCTCTGTGTATGTGTGTGAGAGACAGGGATCTCTTATGCAGTGTAATGTCTACCCCTGTGCGTATTTGTGCAAATGCAAGCATGCATGTATGTGATTTGTCACTGATAATTTGGTGCAGGAAGTTGAAACTTTTGTTATCTACAGTTTTATTTCTCCAGAGACGGTGATATCATCGGCCTTATTTAAACATCTCTACTGTGAACACATTAGGAAGCCCTCCATCTACAGTTACACACCAGGTGTCCTCTAGCCTCGTCCTAACCACTCTGGACAGACACAAAGGTGTTTTGCAAACCCTAAATGGCTCTGCGGTGGTGGTAATAATCACTGGTGTCAGTGGGGAAATCAGCGGGAGATCAGCTGACCGCAGAGCTTTTTCCTGAGCACTTTATGCTCCGCTGAAATGTGGATGGGGGGGTAGACAAAGCTTGACCCCAAGCATCTACAGCATTTAATCTATTCCTACTAATTTTCCATGAAATGCCTTTATGTCAGGAACCAGCTCTCTGTTATTTTCTGCATTCATCCCAATAGGCTCCACTCCTCTTCTCTTCTCTTCTCTTCTCTTCTCTTCTCTTCTCTTCTCTTCTCCTGCACAATGGAAAAACCAGTCACAGTAATTAATAATTATAAGCTGTGGCAGTCGATAAAAAGAAGCATGGGGGTGAAAAAAAAGAAGAAACAGGTTTCTCTCTTTTCCCTCTGCCGTCCCTTTTGACATGTAAAGCGTGTAAACTTGGCAGGGCCAAATTTGTTGATTGCGGGCTACTGATGTGACCCATCTGGGGCTGAAACATTGCATGAGGTCTTCGCACGCTATTCCCCGCCACTCCCTCAGCTCAACAGCTCACCCTTCTTCTGTCACATGAGAAACAGTTGCAGTACTGTTATTGGGTGAGGAGGATGTGGGTATTTGGTGTGTTTATTTTGTGTGTGTGCAAAGAGTGTGTGTAACGGGAGACTGGCCCCCAAATGGATGGTTCAAACCCAGCAGCAGCTGTACGTCCTGGGGAAGAATCCTTGAGCAAGACACCACATCCCTACATGACTAAAATGTACGAGTGTGTGAGTGTGAGAGTGTTCAGATCAGGAATGGTGTGTGACAGTGTTAAAACTTTCTCTTCCTTCACTGTCTCATCTGTGCTCAGTGTGTCTCTGTGAGAGAGGCAAAAACCACTTTAAATCTTGAATCTAACTAAAGCACCTCTTCATCAAAACCAAGCATATTCATTTGGGTAGATTGATGTTATTTAACACTTCATATTATACAAAAGTGTTTAATGTTTATGTTGATACAACTACCACTTGGACTTTTCAACCATATTGTTAAGTTTTTTTTTTACTTTCAGCCAACTGTAAGCCATCAATCTATTACTTTGAACTATTTCAGCTATCTATGAAGTACATTAACAGAACTATTTGCACTACCTTTAACCAAATATTTGCCATTTCTCCATTACGTTTAGCTAATTCATTATACTTCTCTACTTGCTTGCTAACTACTCTTCACAAATTCAATATGTGGACATACATATATTCTTGAATCAGAACATAATTTTCCTATTTTTTTAAGTATTTGAGCCACACCACCTTTCCTTGTACCCTCCTAGCATTTGCAGAAATACAAGTTGTAATACCTGTGGTTGGGAAAATTGAAATCCATAAAGAACTTAAAGAACCTAACTTCAAGTAATCAGGTGAAATGACTGTATGTCAGTAACAGTGAATCAATATATCAGTCAAATCGTGGTTATTGTCTGGTCTAGTTAGCTGACATTGGTGGAAAGTCGTCCTATCAGATTTCATAACAGAGCCACTGAGTAAAAGAACAGAAAACAAGCCACAGTTTATAACGTCTTTATGCAGCAGAGAAGAAAAGAGGCATCGCCTCGCGTGAGTTGCTCTCAGTGACACCACAGTGTTTTGAGCTGCTAATACTTTCCCAAATCAGAGATATTGCTCTTATTCTGGAGACATCCTGAAGCTATTGCACAGGAATTTCTGTGGTCCTGCTCACAAATCAGACCTCAGCTGCTTGAAGAAAACACTGTGACGTACAGTCCGGTGCAGTGCAGCTCCAGATAAACTGCTGTGCAAACACATGTTCTCCACTTCTACCTCAGACATGTTTGGTTTGAGGTGTCTTATTGCGCTTTCACTTACTGGAAATCACATGTTGTGTTTGTGTAGCAAAAAATATTAGCGATCCTCGTCTCACTTAAAATCTTTGTTTGATTCAGTGGTTTCCTTCAGCAAAGATGGGGAGTTATGATATGTGATTTGTGAAGATTTAAGCTGAATATTCATGGTTAAACCAAGTCATTATACGAAGGTTGACTTTGGAGCTCTCAGTGGACAAAGCAGCTACTTCAGTTTCTGAGTCTGGGTTTGAAACCACAAGACTTCAGCGTGTTTCAAAAGCATGATTTTGTCTCATAAATACTGCCATCTCACAGCTCACTCAGCACCACAGTTAGTCTTGGTTAGATGATGATGATCATGATGATTTTGAAATTGGGTTGTTGCAACATCAGAGAGTGGCAGAGATAAGAAAAATAGAGAGGACAAGAAATTTAAAATAGATCACTTTATTAGGTGCACATGTCATACAGCTACTCATGAAAGAAAGGTTTATTATATTTATGGATGGACAAAAAAATCTGGACATGAGTAGATGGGGCTGAGTAGCAATGTTAGTTTATTAGGAGCAGACATAAATAAGCTTGATGTTATTTCATCTCAGGGCACTTAGGTTATGGAGAGTTTATCAGCCCAGGAGGTTAAAGAGAATTTCCTAAACCCATAGAGCCACAAAGAAGCATGTACAGTAACCCTTCAAATGAAGTGATGGAAAAAGCCAAACCAGAGCTACAGATAGGCGGATATGGGCGCCGGTCCAGCAGTGTTGCCCGCAGGTCTCAGCTGTAGGGCGACACCAAAAAGTGGAGTTGGAGAGTGGAAGTTTACAAGCTGCAGAGCCCCAACGGTGGTTTACTGACACAGTGTAATGTGAGGTTCATTAGTGTGGAGGCGATAATTGTAAGGGTTGTTTGAGAAGCGTGCCGAACATTACATCCTGATGTTTCTAAGAATTTCTGTCGGAGTCTTCAGCCTTTCTGAATCTTGACCTCTTACTTGTCAACTGTATATTTTCAAAATACAAAACTTCATGTCTGGACTCTTTGCCCTAACCACTGTTGGTTTTGAGGACTGACAGATACGTGCATCCATTTCTGTTTGATTACATTTCTATCTCCATCTTGAAAACAAATATCAGATGCACATAATCTCATCTTGCATTTCATCCAGCTGCTGTCTTTATAAGAAACATAAATCTCCACGAATCTAATTATATAGTGACTGGATGTTACCTACTATTTACGTAAATCAAATTAGTCTGAATATTTTCTCTGAAACTTTTTCCACATTATCCCTTTGCCTCAGCATTGAACTGTTTGTCTTCACCATCTGCAGATTTCTGCATCGTAGACAGAACAATTTAGCATCTAAATAATGTAGATCTACAGTTAAATCTTAACTGTAGAGGAAACTTGATCATGTTGGACTAAAACCTCTTGTTTGTTTAATGACATTTTAATGCCGAAATGATCAGAAATATTCAGGCTGTGTGAAATGAAAGAGACATGGTCACCTACATGGTCATGGGTTAAATCAGGTCTGAGATCTTTTTGTCTTTTAAATGAAGTCTGAAAATGAATACAATCACCTCAGTTTCAGGGGTGAATCTTGTTTTCCTGTGGTCAAATGTATTTTAGACTGAAAGCTGTATAGTAAGCTGAAGGCTAAAGCTGAAGGCAGTGAGACATGCAGCTCAGGGTTTTGTGTCTGTGTGTGCGATTTAGACACAGAAGCTTTTGGGTCAGTGGATGGAGACACTCAGTTCTGTCTGCTGACCCCGCTGTGCCCTACTATAGTCTGCTGTCCAAAACAATCCCTCTTTTTCTCTGATCCAAACACACGAGCACACACACTCGTCACTGCTCCCGAGTCTGAGAAGAATGAGACGCAGCTTCTGTGAGAAGCAGGGTCTCATTTAAGAGGACGAGGAGATTTAACCACATGGTGATGAGATAACTGTGAGACTGAAACACATACACACACATACAATCATTGTGTCATACATACATTCACACACAAAGAGCTGACCCACCCGTTGACACACAAAACCACAAACATACGCACACACAGAAGCATTTTGGTTTTCCTGCACCATTTCCCTCACCCCTAACCTTACTTTTCACTCAGCTTGCTTCACTGACACTTACACATTGTGTTAAGTAATGCAGTAAGATAACGACAACCTGTAGATCTAGCACCTCGAAGGCAGGAGAAGCCATTTTTATGATTTCTTTAAACCTGCTAAACTTGTTCACAGCTGCAGTACTGTAAATAACACTGATTATACAATGTGATGACAGAAGTTTAGTTTTTTCCTGCTTTTGGTCAACACTCCAGTAATTTACTGTTGCACTTCTGTAATGATAGGACACTCACAAGAAACATATTTAAAGAAAAATGGTCAAAATTTGTGTCACTGAGGCAGCGATATCCTGACTTTTACTCCCTAATACCACTTAAGCTTCAAAACAGTGGGTCCTACATTTCCCATAATGCAATTAAGAGCATCTTTTTGTTAGACCTTCCTCATCTACTAAATGTTCACATCAAATCCACACCTCCAGTTTATATCAGGCTTTGTGTCAGAAATTTGCAGTCTCTAAGCCCAAGCCCAGGAAACCCTGATGACATCACTGTGACATCATTAGGGTTTTTTTCTGACCTGACAAAGATGCTCACAAAACAATAATGTTTCACAGAGTAGAACTTTTACTTTCAAGAGTAAAACAGGTGGAATCCCCCTTTAAAAACAAGTCAGACTTCCCTCCCTGCGGTGTATTCTGTATCCTCAAGAAGAAGCATGGCTGTGCCACAGTTAGCAGCTTTGCATGTTCAGTGTGAGAAAAATAGTCTTCCTATTCAGAGCGACAGCCTGTTTGGAGAGGGCAGGCAAGTTGGTGTTTGTTTACACTCTGAAAATCTCTTCAGTTGGTTTGGAATTAAACATAACACACATACATACATACACTCGTAGCATCACGCTAACACCAGATGCCAGGAAGTCGAGTGGTGACTGAGTGGCATCTACAGCAAAGCCTTACCATGCGTGACTCTCTCCTGACTTCGCCTCTTTTAGCAAGCTTGCGTGATCCCACCATCACTCCCCCGTCAAGCCTTCCGCCTGCCTATAGCCTTCACTCGCTCACACACATACACACACACACACACACACATACACAAACACACATTTCGCCTGCTGGGCGACAACACAGGGGCTACGTGTCCTCCCTCCCTGTGCCAAATGAAGTGATCGGAGCAAACACTGTTAGTATAAACAGGCCTGGATTAGAGTGTTGTGGTGACATGCAATGGGCACAGATGGGAGAATGTGAAGTGGACAGTCACGATATGTCCAGATCTGACAGAGGATATCTCACTACACTCACCTCACTTATCTTCACCTGTCCTCCCACAGCTCACATCTACAGCAGATACCAGGGATATTGAAGAGCCAATGCTATTGTTGCTGGACTGACGTTGCCAGTTCCTGTGACCATTACTGTGGCAGAGTTATCCAAAGACATTATCTGGACTCTGAAACCTGGATGAATAATGTTGTTATAACTTGTCTGGCCTGTAAGTTTTTGGGGCATGGTAACATGGATTTTAATGAGGGTGGATGTCACAGTGCAAAGGTTGAAGCTTGGGTTTAAACTGGATGTATTGGTACACATTCATGTGAAAACATTTTGAATGATTTTGAATCTTACAGCACTGTTATACACCATAATTACAGTAACATTAGTGGAGTGATCTGACTCATGAAAAAGATACCAGCACTTGTTTTTTCTGGTGGATACATGAAATATCAAACACTTATTAAGATGGACATTTTTGTGATGCATGGTTGTGAATTTGCTTTCAGCTATCTTGCCCATCATATTTGAGGTCCTGATGTCAGAGCAGATGAGATGCCTCAGGGATGTTTCTGTGAGCATCCACTGTTTGCCTGCTGCCCCGGCCTAATACCCCGCAACACAAGGTCGAGGTGTTAGGAGAAAGATAATCAGATTACTGTTGGGTTAGCGTGTCGCTTAATGAATTAGCTCTGTCAGAGGCCAAATTGTTGTGTGATATTGTTGGTGAGAAACGCGGGAGACGAGTCACTCGTGTTAAAGTGAAGTTGACAGGTGATGCTTAGTAAAATCAAATCAGGCTGAGACTGAAACTGTGCTGCACACCACAAAACACTGTCTGCCATCCAGTCTCATGTTCAGGACTGAAAACTGGTCATTAATTAAATCCATAAAAAGAGGAGTTAAATCAGTTAACTATTGTGGCCATTTTTTAAAGATGAGATTAAACGGGATGGATGTGACAAAAAATGCTACTTTGAAGGGCTGCAGGGCTGACAAAAGATAAAGTGGACTGTGTCTGCATGTTGAGAAAGACAGAGATCTTACATACTGCATTATGCTATTGATCTAGATTACCTGCTTCACAGATTGGTCCTGGACACACACACAGCACAATGGATACAGAACACCTCTGATAGTGTCTAACTGACTTGACAACTTAATGGCTTTCATGCATAAAGCATGATCAGCATCATGGCTATCACTTGATCCCCCTCAACCCTGGACGCATTTACCACCTCACACCCATTTAATTACACATTGCTGGGCCTTTCTGTGTCTGTGTGTACATGCATGTGTGTGTGGTGTGGATTCTGCAGGGAACATGCTGTATACACACACAGTATACAGTATATAATACATCCAGAAAAACTGAAGGATCGTGCTGCTTCAGGAGTTGAGAAATTCTCCTCCTTCCCAGGCTAAATAAAGCATTAGACCTCATGCTAAAATGTATTATCACAAAGCTGAGAGCAAGCAGGGTTTTCTCAGCTCATGAAATGTTAACATTTTGGAAGTACACGGTTTTTACAGGACAGCAACATAATGCCCCAGTAGAGCCTCAGTAAGGTATTGTAAAAGTATTTGTGTACTCTTTCCACTCTGGTTTCATGGTTAGCATCACATGCTCTGGCTTCATTTAACCCAGTACAACTTTACTCATTAGTGCAACTTTTTTTTGCATAAAAGTTCAGCAAATCAACACAACTTGTTGAAGTTGTAAAGTGCTCTTTCCACCCCATCTTAGTGGTTAGCATTTGTTTAGCATTGCGTGCTACAGCAGCATTAGTGTAGTTTCCCTCCCATATGGATTCAGCCTGAGGGACCATCTGCCCATTATTATTTGCCTCAATGGGCCGAAACGGCACCATAATCTTTTTAACAGATTACCTTCTTGTTATGGAGATGCTGTAAGGAAGAAAAAAAAAACAGGATGGCTGACGAAATCAACTTTTCATGAAAGGTGTGGTTCTTTTTCAGAAAACCTGTTGAATGCTCTGTTTACACTGACCACAAAACAAGCAACGATTGCTCCTGACTCGCCAACAGGGGGGAGGATGTGAGGGGGATAATCTAAGGCTTGTTGAACTTCTCTCGCCCTGTTATTCTGAATAATGTGAGTGACACTAGTTGGCACGCAACACAAGGAACCAGCATTTTGTTAAAGTGGAGGAGTATGTTGTACTGCAGGCTGTAACCTCAGCTCTCCTGTGTCTTTCTGTTGCCTCCTCCCTCTCATGCGAATGCAGCAAGACTAAAATACAGGAGGAGAAGACAGATAATTATTCCCTGAGTTGTTTGACTCATCTCAAGTATTTCCTTTTTCAGTATGAATAAGCAGGAGAGTCAAGTTAGCTGGTAACAATGACGGTTGCAGAGGTAAAATTGCGGGGCAACGAATTGATGGAGCTACATGATGTGCTCGAGATTTTAATGAAGTAGATTTGCTAGGACAGAGGCTTGGATCATCCTCCATATCATCTATTGTCAGTGTTCCTTTTCATCCTCTTTCCCCCTGCAGTTCTAGTCGTATTGTCCGATTTAAAACATTAAATTCTTGTGACATATTATTTCTGTTTTTGGTAACATGGAAGTTCATTTAATATCCAATTAAACTTAAAATCAGTGTGAGGGCTGGCAACCAGCTAAGTGCATAAAGTTTACTATTTAAGTTCAAACTTTTGAATTTCAGACTGCTTTCATTGAAAATAGAGATTGTGAGTACAGAAATAGAAGGCTAGTGCTTTATTGTGGTGGACCTGGATATAACATGCTTGCCAACTTGAGAGGCGACCACAGCCATCCTCATCAAAGCAGGAATTCAAAGGAGCGGTTATTTATAGGTTACCGTAAACATACACGTGGGAGCTAATGTTTCTGGTAATTGCAGTGGTGTTAGATGTTAACACAATTAAAATATTCTGTGTGTTTGTATACTATTTGAATGGTCTATTGGAGAGTTTAAGATAACGCAGAAAGCTGAGGCAAGTGGGAAACCCAGGGTAACAATGGCGTTTCCCTAGACTCCCACAAAATATGCTCCCTCGTATGTTTGTTCTGCACATACGAGCCTCAAGTGTATGTATTATTTGTCATTTGCCTCCAGGCAGGAGTTATTACTGGGATATATGTGACTCACAGAGTTTTGTATCCTGAGTTCACCCCGCTGAGCAGACTGGGGCCAAGGTGACGTTGGCTGGTGGAACATGTCAGATCACTGACGCCTTGAGGAGAATGTCTTCATTGAAAATACACTTCTTGCATTCATTTGGGTGATCAAATAAAAGCTTTCCTGTAACTGGCTCATCTCACGCACATCCTGATGCAGCCTCGTGTGTGTGTGTGGAGTGGAGACACATCTTTTCACGTAGGCATTCCTCCTTGGTGTTTTATATACATTGGCCTTATGTTGTGGTTAATTTTTCCCAGGGCTTGACAAGCGAATTTAGAGTGTTGAGACTCTTTCATCTCTCATAGGTGGTTTCATCAGAAAAGCAATTTTCCCGAAGACAAACATCATGCTCACATAAAACATGTGCTCCACAATCAGTCATGCTCTCTGTTATAGTAGCAATTAAATGACTTTCATATATGATTGCTATAGTCCTGCAGTGTGTGTCTGTGTATGTGGAGAATGCATGGCATGATTTTATGATGCACTATTATATTCATACATACGGTAGTATACACGCTGTGGAGAAGTTGCCCGTACAAGTCTGTTTATATGCAGACATATTACTCCTGTACATATATCAAATATATACCAGCAAAACAGAGAAGTAGAAACAATCGAGGTTTGTCCAGCCTCCATTCTGTGTGATCCCGGTTGTTTGTCCTTAATGTCACTTCCCTTCATGTCAAATTGTACAACCTTTGTTTATGTTCTATTCAGGGATCAATTATTTTTTATACTTCAGAGATAGTCTTCCCTCTTAGCTCACATACACACTCACAAAATCCTCCACTCACATTATAATCTCCCTGAAAGATGAATATTTGTGATTCCTGCCCTACCTCAAAGAAAGTACTTTTTGTAGATGTTACATTTGGGTGAGACAAAGGAATTACTCTAATCCTGGCGGTCTATCCCACAAATGTAATCTTATATGGCAGTGAAATAAAACATTCTCATCAAAACAATATCAGAAAGATGCCAGCCTCAATCAACGTTAATATTGCGATCAAGGATGATGGAGAATCGAATCACCAGCAGTTTAATCTTATATCTGGAATGAATAAAACAAGTAGAATACTCCAGTTTGTCCTCAGATAATCATGAAAAAGCCAAAAACTTTCTTTCCGGTGTCTCTTGTTTTCTCTCTACATTGCAAAAACAAGAAAAAAGTTGAAATAGTAAGACTTGGATTTGGGCAGAGCCAGATCCGGACATTTTTGATCTGTGGCATAATGAAGTATTAGCTTCCATTACAGTGCAGGCTTAACCTTTTTGCGGAGCACCATTGAGCGCTTGCCAGCAGTCATCAATATTTAACAGCTGTTGCTATTATGAAATTCTTTACGGGCTAATGTGGCTCGCCGGCTTGCACGCAAGGCCTTGGCCGGCCGCCAGCAGCCTGTCAGGAGGAAGGGGGGAGGATTGACAGACGGCTCGCTCGCGTGACAACCAGCCCTTGATCAGCCAGCTTCTCTCTCTCTCTCTCTCTCTCTCTCTGTGTGTGTTGCTCTCTCCGCTGTGGATTTCCTGTTCCTGCGGAGTGAGGAGAGAGAGAGAGAGAGAGAGAAAATGCTTCGAGGAAGGGGAGCAGGAATAGGCAAAGGGTGGCTGTAAGCCAACCCAACCTCAACACACATATGCACACACACTGGTTTTCTCTACTCACGCAAGCCTTGTGGGAGGGGGGCTGCTGCTGAGCCTCAGATGTTCAGCTCTGCAGCTCTTCTTCAACCAACACATGAGATCGGCTGCCCAAAGATGCCCACGCTGCTGAAATCAGGGGACAGAGAGCCTGAACAGACACAGATAATATGGATATAAGACGTTTGAGAAACAGAGAAAATACTTGTTATTAGTGGAAGAGGAAGTATTCAATACTTTAGTAAAATGTAATACTGATAATTACAAATAGTATTAAATTAAAAATACTATAAGTAAAGTGTATAAGGCAGAAAAACAGCCTCTGTCCTATCTAACTGTTGTATATTATAGTATTTGGATTGTTATTAATAATCCATTAATGTATTTTTTTAATTCATCATTCAATCCTAATAAATCTGTAAAGTAACTAGTTAATGCAGTACTTGTAAATGTAACGTTGTAACAAATCTATCAAAATAACATTTATAACTCCGATAACTCAAAGCTTTTAAACAGCACTGACCACCTGTTTGACTGGATGTGGGTTGCATGTGTGTGTGCAGGCTGGTAGGTCCCAGGTTAAAACCGTGCAGCAGCTCATGTTGTGTCTATGAGCCATGTATGAACACTTTACCTGCTCTCACTGCACATGGGCATGAGCTAAAGATGGACCTGAGGTATTATTATCCACCATTCAGTTCAAAATGCATGCTACTCTTGTACTCACGATTTATAAATTGGTCAGAGTCATGCGCTCAAGGCACTCTTCAACATAATGTCATGCCATGACATCTTTGAATCTCCTGCTCTGATACAGTACAATCCTGTACATTAAACATAGGATTGTATTAAAATATTCCCATCTCTACATTTCCATCTGTTTGAGACATTTCTTTGTGTTTATTGTCCCAGAATAAAGCATGTCAGTGACACTGTGAGCCTGAGATATCCACCTCCAACCCCCACCTCTTTTCACCACTATCTCTCTTCTTATAGAAAGAGTCTTCTCTTTTCTGTTTTCTCTCCATATTTCTCTTGTTTCAGCTGTTTTTGATAGTGTGGAAGGAAGTGGCTTCAACAGAGGGTGTTGAAAACAGACAAACACATTTAAACTGAGCTGTGCACACCGATACGCTTCATGGGCAAACTCACCTCACCCCCTGGAGGCTGTAGAAATATTCACTGTGAGTGAATACTCACACACTCCTGGTTTCCTATGTGCTTGTGCCAAGTCACTGGGCAATAAGCAGCAATGAACAGCAGGGACAAATTTACCTGCTGTTTCACCTTAACAGAAGCACTAGAGATAATTCCTCAGGCACACAGCAGTCTAACACAATCACTCACAAATCTTATCACATTTTATTACCAGTCTTAACAGATCTTTCACTTCCCTTCATCTCTTTCCACCACATTCCCTTTCGTAGCATGAGGTGCCCTCTGAGCCACATGAAGTCCTCAGACCATTGTGACTTGTGCCAAACTGAGGCAAACTATAGCCTAATATCTTGTGGGTGGTCCCTAATATTTTGTGTACTCAGTGGAAGTGGAAAGATAGAACTGGCCGAAAGAAGGAGCGAGACTCTTTCAGCCTCACCCTTTGGCAGCATCGACATCCCACTACCATGCTTTTCTTGCTACCTGTCCTCACACAGAGCACATAAACGCCTCACCATTACCTACTCTGTTTTCCTTTTTAGACCAGAGAGGGAGAAAATAGAGGCAAAGAAAAGCAAACCCAAAGACACGAGCAGTGATGAATAAAGCCTGTATTGTTGGCAGAGGAAGTGCCGGTGCCGATAATTAATCATCCCGTATGTTTGTCTTTCCTGACGCCGCATCCTCTCCAAAAGCTGCCGTAAGAGAGAAAACAAAAATACATGAGGCGTTGAAGGAGGAAAATAAAGAAGCTTATTAGATTCATTTCCCTCTGCAATGGTTTCCACTGGTTGGATGATATTGCGTGATGATTGAAGAGAATGGTTTTGTGTGTATGTGTGGCTGTCTGAGTCTGTTTGTTTGTATGTGTTTGCACCTAGCGGAGGTGATGACAAAATACTTAACGTTATTACTGGCATTTAAGAGTTTATGAAGCTGCCTGTCAGCGCTTTCATCAGCCTCTGACCAGATTTATTATTTCATCCTTTATTTCCACATATAGCATGAATAAACCTGCTGTTGCTGTTGGAGGGAGAATAAATGATTAAACGTGAAAAAAATTAATCCAGACAAAATGTATGGATATGGATATGGATGTCGCATTAGCTTTGCGTGCTTCAGAGTGGAATTAAGAGTAGGGGAACCTCTTGCAGCATCACGAAATCAGTTGTCGATCGCCTGTGATGCTGAGTTGAACAAAGAAAGGGTGGAGAGATGAGGAGGAGGGCAGAAGAAGGGTGGATGGGGGGAGGAAGGGACAGAGGACAGGAGATGGTATAAGGTTAAAGGGAGGGATGGAAGCAGTAATGGGGTTATATGGTGGGGGTGGGGTCTGCACGAAGCATTGGAAGATACATACATACATACTTAGATAGTTTTTCGTAATGAGGCTATGGTGTGTGAGTGAGTGTGTGTGTGTTGCGTGACTAATCTGTGCCTGCTACAATGAGTGACGGAGCGAAGGGCTGATCTCTTAGAGTGAGCCACATGCCCCCTGACAGCACACCCATAAGAGAAACATGCAAACATGCCTACAACCACGCCAACACACACGTCACCCGATGCACATGTGACAGTTCTGCGCCACAGGTGCATAGGCTGGTGTATGTATACACACACTGTAGTAGGTTAGGCCTTACTCTGTGGGAGGAAGCACAACATATGGATGATTGATGGAGTGCTGTCCCACTTGTGATATTTTTAAGACTTCAGTGAATATTTTTGCAAAGTGGTGTTTCCTTATCTGAACAGAGGGTCTTCAGATGAGGTGTCATATATATACATACTGTGAGGCAAATGAGTGCTTTTGGCTCATATAAATAAAATTAACTTGACCCTGACCTTTACAGGCCTGGGTTTTTGAGTGGGGTGCGTAAAATTTCATTTTAACAAATAATCTCCCATTCACCAATGTTTTTAGTTACTTCTTTAGTTGTGCAGTTTATATTTTTCACCAGAAATAAATTTGTTTTCCTATTTGATGAGCAGATTTCGTTAGGTTTATAAGGTAAATAATATGTAAAACTTGATAGCTTCAATAACAAAGCATAAAGCGGATATTTTTTTCAATAGATGTTCATACTTCACTGCTCACCGTCATCCCAAATACAGGTGCCGTCCTCTACCTTGCTCTGGAAGCAGAGAACATCCGTGTGCATGTGGCTGTGATGAGAGCAATCCTGTAAGATCATGAAATCCTCCCTGTTTGCCATTACAGGCCCAGGCACTTTCCTTAAAGACTAATACCTGGCATTAGGGTTGAGCAAAGGGAGACTGATACAGTCCAATATGTCTGCCACATGTCTGGTGTCGGTCCAGCTCTCCTGCTGGATCACAGAGGCTGGGAGGTGAGAAAAACAGAATCATCAGTGTTATCACGTGTGTAGCAATACTGTATATTAAAGAACTGAGACCTATGTGAGGTGTATTACTTTGCTGGGCTTTAACATCCCCTGCTTGTAAAGGTTAATAAATGTATGTATGATTTTCTTTTTGTTTGTGACTGCTCTTTCAGCCACTGACTGGACATCTTTGTTGTCGTGTTTACATCTTTTAAACTCACTGGATTTTCAATGGTTATTGTTTGAAATGAATGGGTCATGTTCCCACCTAATTGTGTTTTCTTTTTCTTTTTTTTTTATAGGCCAAGAGAAGACCTCCAGAAGCACATCATCAGCCCCCACATCCTCTAACCCTAGACCCAAGGAGGAGTCTTCCACTGGAGCACAGCTGTCAATGAAAGCAGCCTCCTGCTGGAATGAGGCTCACATAGCTGTTGTTTACGTGTGGATCTTGTGGAATATTTCTGTGCGTGTGTTTTGTGTAGCCATTGTCCATCTTTACTTGAACAATATCATATGTGGAAATACTGTCCTGGAGGTGTTTTAATAATATCAGTTTTTAACCATCGTCTGACAATTTATCGCCTGCTAGCTTTTCCTTGCGTGATCAGGGGAACATTTGTATATCCGGTGGTGAGTGTGAATTGGGAGAGGGAGGGTAGGGGTTTTTGTGTATGTGTGCGTGTGTGCCCTTAGCCTTGCCCCGACCTCCTTTGCAGAGCTGTGGTGTTCGTGACATGCAGGTGAGGCAGGTGTCAGAGCTGATGAAGGAGGTGGGGACTCACACATGCTGGCGGCTTGAGCAGCCAGCGAAGTGTGTGTGTGTGTGTGTGTGTGTGTGCTGTGTGTGTGTGTGTGTGTGCGTCTCTGTCTGGATGCATGTGCGGGTGGTGTGTGAAAGTGAGCAGAGGAGAGTGAGAAGAGCACACCAAGCCTGTCAACTTGATCATCAGTGCAAATATAGATGTGTGTTTTGTCAGTTGACCTAAGACCTTTAATCAGATTGTAGCTACAGATTAATTAGAAGATCCAATTAGAAGTAATTTCTTGTTACTGACACAATATCAGGACATCGTGTTATACTTGGCTATGAGCAGTAATACACACATGCATGATGCAGATTTTGAACATATTTACCTAAAACTAGGTAAAAATGTCTTTCTGTTGAAAACATCAAACTAGACCAGTTGTCATAATCAGACACAGCAGCACGCTACATGGGGATTGCTCGAGCATCAGATCATTGTTACACACTCAATATCCTAACGGCTATCTGTCAAACAACAAATTATGACAGTGATCACTGGCCAGCAACTGTGAACACACACACACACAGAGAGCGGAGCAGAGCTGAGCCACTGATGCTGCTGTTAACGTGTCAGGTTGTCTCCATGGGACGATAAACAAAAGGCTAGATTGACCCTAGTGATGTGCTGCCTCCCGTTGCGTGACTCAACCTGCACCGGGGCCTCATAGCAAACTGTGCATTAGTTGTTATGGTGATGGGATCCCAGCAGAGGGAGGAGACCAATATTTGAATGTGTGCGTGTGTTTGGTGGCTTTGCGTGTCTTTGTATGTGTGAGTTATGGTATCTGTGCTTAGATATACTGTCTGCCTGTACGCTGTCTATTTACAATATTGTACAGAGTATAGAACATCTACATGAGGTATAGAGTAAATATTATCATCAGCTCACTAACTTTTCAGCGGTTTTCTGAAGGCACAAAAGTCAAAAATATCACAAAAAAGTTTTCTCTCTAGGCTGAGATGAAAAGGTGATCTATTGAAAAAAAGAAAGCGACAAATTACTAGAATAGGACTGATGAGGAGACACAAATGAATGCATGAAACAAATATAAATGCCATAATTTTCACATTGTTTTCATTCATTTGAGGTGTGAAAGGTCTTCTTCTACCCAATGATTATATTATGATAGTCTTACCAATGTTTTACCACATTCACCCATTTTATTTATGTTAACATCTCTTAATTGGTACTTAACACAAAGTAAAGCTGAGGCAGATGGGTCTTTAGTTTTGGGTATTTTGTCTTAAACCAAAAATTTGACAACCTGAAATTTTAATGTGATGGCTAGATGAGAATGTTATAAAATATCATGCTGCCTTCAATTCATCCAGTAGCTGCTGAGACATTTCCTCAAAACAAAAAATGTCAAATTGCACAAACTGCACATGTGACACTGTGCTTTCATTATAATGGAGATTAATATCAACATTTGTCAATCGCTCAGTATCAGAACTATGTCCCTAACCTCAGTATGTATGTGTGGGATGCGGGTGTGTTCCCAGTCGGGAGAAAGGTCTCCATGTTTGTCATGTGCCTCCTCATCGCTGCTTTCATCTCCACTCTGATATGATTAGACAGCAGGAAAACCAAAGAAAACCCTGTCAAACAATGAGACAAAACCCCACCACCACCATCACCCCTCCTTCCCTCACTCCCTTGAGCACAAATCCAGTGAACATATATTTTATTTTGGGCTCTGCGTGCAAAAGCGCCTCTTAGATTGCAGTCAAAGCTTTTAGTCTCCAGGGGTTATGGGAGCAGGGGCGTTGTAGTTGCAGATATGTGGTGGGATGGACCCAAGCAGCAGGTATATGTTTCCATTACCTAAAGGCTTTAGTATGTGAGGGAACTGAGGGAAATGTGAATGGAAAACATACAAAAAGTAGCATGCAGCACAGTGCAACCAGTGTCACTTTGTTCTGACTCTGGAACTGCTTTTACTTCTTTAGGAACAAGGCTGTTCAGATATGTGGTTGTTTTATGATGAAAATAGCGTAATAATTAGAGCTGAATAGTCATTTTAGTTGCTCCCTTCCAGCTCTGTATCTGAAATAAATTGTAAATGGGCTGTCCTATTCAATATAAATGATAGGCGTTCTGTGATGAAGAAAAATAAATACACTGTATCCATCTGTAATGTATTTGCCATTAATTTTTGGAAAGCACCAACCTAAAAATTCCCTTTTTCCTGCACATACTCTTTTAGGTCTCGTCCAACGCCTGTTTGTTCAGGAGAATAAAAATGTCAAAATCCTTTAAAGAAATGTTTTGCAGTACTGTAGCCTTTCAATGACTTGGAAGAGGAATGAAGGTGAACTACAGCTAAAATAAACTAGATGAACTCACCATGTAATTCACCTTTTGGCCTTACAGGACCCTCTGAGCTACATTCCTGTGTATTCAGGACATTTTATGTGCAGTGTTTGGACACAAATCGAATCAGATTTCCCAGGCTGTAATTTTGCTCGCACTGTAAATGTAATACAGTACTTATGGATATGAATGAATCAGATAAATTAAATTAGGCAAACAACATCACAGCTTTGGGCAGTGCACAGCAAAAGTTACACTGCTTGAATATCTCATCATACTGTAGACATACCAGTTTTTATATTCTCAACTCTGAAATATTAGGTAGCTATATTTGGAAACTATACACAAGATGTATTGGTTCCACATTACCTTCAAGTGGTCATAAGGTGATCTTTGATATCGAATCTCTTGGTAAAGAGCAAGTCATCTTCAAAATCAGGAAAGTCATTTACAAAGTTTACAATGTTTGTGTATGTCGTCATGTGAGTGCTTCCTGGAGAAAGCTGTGTGTCTGAGTGTGTGTGTTTGTGTGTGTGTGGGGTAGGTGTGTATCACCCCTCCCTGGATGTCATGTGCATGTTCCAGTTAAACTTGTCCAAACAACATCTGCTTCTACACCACAAGAACCTGACTCAAGCGTCCCATCTCGGCCCGCCTCCTTCCTCCATCGTGCTTTCATGTTTTTCAGATATGGTTGTAACATCTAGTCTGGATATTTTCTGTCACTGTGTTGCTTTGTCACAGTATGACTCAGATACCTCAGGTTTTAGGACGACAAATTGCTCTGTTCACAGACAGATATCAGAGGACATTATAAAATGAAACAGAAGCGTCTGCTGCTCGCTAAGGCAATCAGATGCTGCTGGGAGAAACTGAGAGTGGGGAGCGTGAAGCGAGTATGAGTGTGACTTTGGGGCCACAGGGATATGTACTACGTAAATACACACACACACACAAGGGAAGACACCATAGTCTCGCAGTAATAGAGGTGACAGACTCCTGGCAGCACATGATCACGCAAGTCAAGTAGCCTTGGTTGTCACGCTATCACAGCTGTGCACACACACATGCAAGGGTACAAGACCTCACTGGAAGACCTCTCTTTCTCCTCCATGTCTCCTTCCTGTGCTGTCCTTTTTCTCTCCTCTTTCTTCCCTCCTCATTCATCCATCCCCTCCTCATTTGACTGAAGCCAGCTATATTTATTTAAAATTTTTTCTTTTAATCAACACTTGTCTCTGTAAGCTGCACTGGCCAAACACATTATTCCCCTTGTGTGCATGGGGTGGAGCTGTGTTTGTGCCTGCAGACTCTCTGCTTCTAATCAGTATTAACAGTATCACAAATCCAAAGCAGCATGTTACCATTCAAACGAACTTCGTTATCCAAAGTTTATAACTTATGAAATACGTAGTTAAAGAGACAAATTGAATTGTGTGTGTCATCTTCAAGTTAACTGCTTTAAAATACCAGGAATCTAAAATCCTCAATATTCTGAAAAAGTCTTTCAAAACACAATATTTAACACAAAATGAGAAAGTTTTATTTGGCCCATCAGCAGTTCCGCAACCATCTGTCTTTCATTCCTTCTCAGTGTTGTTATTCTATCTTTTGTTCCATTTTTTAATGTTGTTGCTGTTCTGAATTATGGAAAGATGATATAAATTGAACATTGTGCTATAAAATCTGGCTCGAGTCAAACTTTGAAACATTTGTCTCTGGCTTAAAGGTAATTGCAGTATGACTGTAGCCACAGTTGGGTCACAAATAAAACCATCTGACTCTGACGCCCTGTGTTACTGCTGGGTACAGGCTTCACATAGATCATGCCTTCTAAAGTTAGCTCAAAATGGCACACTGATAAAAAATTCAGTTGTTTGTGTTTGTCAATTATGTATTTGTTTCACTTGATTTGTTGCATGGGCTGCCTGAGTCTGGCTTATTTCTGTCGCTCTGTGTGTGTGTGTGTGTGTGTGTGTGTGTGTGTGTGTGTAGTCTGACAGAGCTTTGCCTTGGTGGTGAGCAGTGATGGGATGGTCTTTATGCCTCACCTCAACCATTGTGGATTATCTGGGATTTCATCAGGTGAGTTGAACTCAGTTAAATGCAAGACTGTTAATATCATGCTGTATAATGAATGTATAACACTCTATAATAAACATATCAGATCAGTGGGATGTTGTTTTACATGGGAGCATCAGTGGCTTGATGTTAGTTTCTGAAACAGAGACAGGCTAATGGGCAGTGTAGTCTTTTAAAAGCCACATGTCTCTGAAAAGGAATTGTGTTGTTGGTCCTCCCTCTGCACTAAGCTGGTCTCATTACCAACCCAACTTATCCATTTTTGACAAACGCCATGATCGTCCGAATCTCATGCCTGAGCTGAGGTAACCTGAATCCATAAAACTATTTCAGGAATTTAAGCACCTGACAGCAAACACAAAGACAATATGAAGAAAAGTATTTAATATTCCACAGGTTTTGTTGGGTGTTACTTCCTGAATATTCAGTTTCAGGTTTCTCTCTTTGTTGTTGTCTCTGTATACCTTCTCTGTCCTGTTGCTGCTCACCCTAGATGGTTTGACATTTAGAAATACAAAAGAACATTGACACCATTCTGATGTCCATATGATAAAAATAGATAAAATGGCAACATTGACTTAGCTTAGCATAAACGCACAAACGGGAAACTGTAGCCTGGCTCTGTCCACAGATAACAAAATCACCCAGCTACAGCTCAGTAATAAGCCCATCATATCTCCAACTAGCTGTCTTAGTTTCTGTGCATACAACACGAGCAATCTCTTATAATAGATAAAATAAACTCTTGTCAAAATTAAATATATATACGTACTTCCTAAATATCACAATATACCTTTTAATAGCTTTATTATTGTAATAAATTCCAAATCAAAACAAATCCTTGATTTTCATGGTCGGTGCTGAAGCTAATAAATCTGCCCAAACAGCCTCTCTCAAGGTTTTGGCTCAACAAGTGTCAGATCTGAGCTCTGCTGATTCTTCAAGTCCACCATGATCCTTTTTTTTTCACCCTAAGCGGATCCTTTCTATTCCTCCTCCATCCATCCCTTTGTGCTTTCTTTTCCTCTTCGTCCCAAGACTAATGAGCCAGGTAAAGTCTCTCTTTCAGTCTGCCTCCTGCTGCTGATAACTCTATCTGGGGCAGGTGAACTGAGGGGAGACCCCTGAGGTGAAGACCTCCATTTCACCCTGAGATACACTCTGTGGGTGTCTGCCTATGTGTGTGTGTGTGTGTGTCTGTGTGTGTGGGCACTGATAAGTCACTAAAGGTTTAGCTTCCTTCCTCTCTGCCGACGAGACCCAGCCAGTCATTAATTATGGATGATATCAACACGGGCTCGTCTGTCCTGCGATGCTGAAATCATCCCTCTCCTTCAAAACCATGAATAAAGTGCTTTTCACTGTTAAAATCCCTCCTTTACCCTTATGTTTGCTCACACACACATACACGCGCGCACAGCAGACCGACACTTTGAGGTAGAAATTCTTCTGCTACAGTGCTCCCACTTGGCTTACAAGCAGACGGGGGCAGTAACACAGCGCCATGAAATCGACATGAAAACCAAAGTGGTCTGAAAGATCCTGCCACAGTGTGTGTGCATATGGGTGGATGTGTGTGTGGGTGCAGGGTGGTAAGGGAGCCAGTAAAGACAGACAAAGGAAATTAAAACTGTAAAATATGTGTATGCATGTGCGTCCTTGTGGCTCAATCAACAGTTTTTAATTTGGGGTGTCTCACATCTCCATACGTTTCTATTCAAATGAGAAGCAAGCTAAATAATGTTTGCCACGTTTCATGCTGTTGGATGTAAACAAGATAATATGAACAAGACTGAGAGTCTGTGGCTATGCTAACAGCTCTGACATTTCATTAAAAGCCAAAAATACCAATATGTGTAAATCTGCAAATGCAAAAACATTTACATGCTCAAGAGAAACAGACAATATATTCACAAGCAACAAAACTGGGTGTGAGTCAAAGTATCCCAGCAAGCAAAGCAGCCAAAGCATTTTGTGCATTAACCTGAAAATTCAAATGAGGGACTAGCCAGTGCTTCTTTGAATACATATGGTTCTATGGGTGAAACCTACGAATGGCACTGAACTCTGTGTCCTTGCAGGAGATAAAAAATGAAAATCTGTCTTTAAACACTCACAGATCATCACGTTATATTTCAGAGACTGTCAACAAAACATACTCTTAGACTTTCCCACATGTTCAGTTGTTGGTTGCAGAGGAGCTATTGGTTGTTTTTAAGTCACATAGTTTGCCACCAGGGCCTTGACAACATGTCACGTAATTTTGAGCCCACAATTGTAGTCAGAAGGACACTTATGCCTAATATACCACAGGAAAAAAGAGAAAAGAGAACGCTTCACTAAGTAGCACCACAAAAAAGCCCTGGAGAAGAGCTGAAAACCTCCACTGGCCTTTGATCCCATTTGTTACTGGGGCAGTAAGCCTTTGAAGGTCAGCGAAAATATCACTTATTCTCCATTTTTTCCTCTTCTTTTCCTCTCTGTGTTTTTTACGAGAAACATAAACAATAGTCACTCGATCCGTCTGTCTGCCTGACTGCCGGTAGGGAACCAAACCACAGGACGAAGTGCTCGCCGAAGACGGTGGGAACAGATTGTGTTTTCAGAGGCAGGCGATCAAAAACCCTCGCGTGCCACCAGTGTGGAAATTATGGAGAGAGTGCAGGGAGGAGGGAGAGAGGGAAGAAGAGAAGGTTGAACATTTTAGTGAGGAATCTGTCATGGAATGACAGAAAGCACAGCTATTGCTGGAAAAGAGAGAGAGGCATGACGAGAGTGGGCTGGAACCCGACTCACTCTGTGTGTGTGGATGGGGAGGGGAAGCTGGGCTGGACTGCCGTTCAGGAGCCGGTGTCACGCGATGTTTGACAAACACAGCTGCCCTCACTGGCCCTGCAGCTGCCCTTAGACTCTCACTGTACTGGGTAAATGCTCCTGCCTGTGTGTATGTGCAGGCGTATATGCACATACAGTAAGTGTGCATGTATGTATGTGACATCCACTAGCTGTGTACAGTGTGATGGACGAAGTTAACATGCTCCCTGGGAATCCTGAGGCAGACTGAGTGTATCTGAGCAGCACTGACAGGAATCCCCTGTCCAAACAGCAGCTACCAGCTGCACTGATGGCACTGAGTAGCAAAGCACACTGGTCCACAGTCACTGTGTGGATGTTGCTGTGAACACGCAACCTCATGTGTGTTAAGGCTTTAAAGAAATGACTGAGTCTAAAAGCAGAAATGTCTTTATCTGACTGTCAGGACTACACACACGTTTTCTTCAAATATTTTGTTCTTGACAAACAAACTCAGATCTACCGGGTTTTCCCCACAGACTGACGTGATGCACCAGAATGTGTTTGACTACATCCACATAGACGACCGTCAGGAGTTCAGACGCCAGCTCCACTGGGCCATGTGTCCTCCACAGCACCAGGGGACATCGGCTCACCAGGATAACCAACTAGCTGCAGGGACCGGTGAGTAGCTCCCTGGGGAGGGAGGAACCAGGTCCCCTGAGCAAACTGTGGATGTACTGATGTAGATGTCATTAGGTAACTGACATACTTCATTTTGTGCCTTCTTTGTCCTTTAAGAGAAGATAGCAGAGGATTAGTAGCAGACTTTTGCTGTTAGCCCTCCTTTTCCCCTTCTCCTGTCTGTGAAGCACTCTGTTGATCAGCCTTACAAATTGCCATACAAATTAAATTACTCTTCTCTTCCTCCATCTCTCTCTAGGTGAAGACTTTGCAGTCAGCAGCCAGTTTCACTCTCTGGAGGCGGGGGGAATTCCTCCTGAGCTCTCCTGCTTTCTCAACAGATGTTTCATAGCCAGAGTCCGATGCCTGTTGGACAGCACCTCTGGATTCTTGGTGAGTGGTCTGAACCAAAATGCCAGCTGAACTGAACAGTAACTTCAGTTTTCAGTGCATTAAAGTTTATTCAAAACATTAAAACTGAGCATCGAGAAAAAGCTGCCCGCTCTCTGGGAGAAGACCCAGGCCTATAAAAAGTATTACGACCCCTTTGGTGCAGCAAAACTTCATTTTTAATCGTAGTGTGCACAGTTATTTATAGTTGTATTGCGAGGCATTATAAGGTAATTGGGTGCCTGGACACAGCAGCAGAATAGGAGCCTGGTTCATCCCCGATGGCTGTGACTAGAGTGGTTTGGAGACCAACAGTGGAAAAGCTAGAGGCCCTGATGACAGAGCAACGAGAATATGGGTTTGGACCATTTCATCAGGGTCAGTGGAGTTCACTGTCACCAAGTCTGCTCCGGTTGCACTGACGCTGGCCGCACAACAGAAATTCTAGATGGCAATTTTCTGACATAAACTGGAGGAACTTGTAGCCAAGTAGTGAGCAAATATTGGTAAGATGCTTTCCTCATCAGTCAACATAATTGCTGCAGAGACACACAAATTGTCCTGTAATGCACCGTGCTCATTCTGTAAGCAAGTGAACAGGCCAAAGGATCTTCATTCCCTGTTAAAAGAATAAGATTACATATCTGTCAGTTTGTTTAGACGCAGTCCAGACTGAAATATCTCAACAGCTGATAAAATTCCCATGATCTTCAATTAGCAAATGTTAGCATGCTAGCAGGCACCTGTGAGGATGTTAGCATTTATCTCAAAGTGCTGTCGTGTGCAAGAACAGCCTCACAGGGCTGCTAACATGGTTGTAGACTGTTGTTTAAGTACTAATGTGTGTGATATGGTCACAGGTGTATATGGTTATCAGACCAGTGAACTCTTCTCTTCTGTCCCAGACGATGCAGTTCCAGGGTCGACTGAAGTTCCTCCACGGGCAGAAGAAGAAGACGGCCTCCGGGGCTCTGATGCCTCCCCAGCTGGCTCTGTTCTGCGTAGCTGTACCCCTCCTACTGCCCTCCATCACTGAGATGAAAATGAAGAACATGTTAATGCGGGGGAAGAACAAGGGAGGAGGAGGAGGGATTATCTCTGCGCTGGAGCATGGGTAAGATGAGCAACATCCTTCCAACTTTAACTAAAAGTGCAGGGATGATGTATATTCACAATGTGTCCTAGTGGAAAGCCACTGATTGTTCTAATGGGGGGTGCTATACTGTAATTAAAGGTCAAGTTCTTTCACACAAACTTGATGTCTGAGGTTTGATGCAGTCTGGCATCTTGTTATGGCCTCTAGAAAATTACATTGATTGTCCTGATGGGGGAGCTAGAAGTAAAGGTCAAAATCTTCAACCTTGAAAGGCCAGAGCTGCGACAGCATCAGTTAAGTTCTGTTGAAGCTCAGAGTTCTGATTCACTCTGTCACCAATCAGCCCAGAAATGCTTTCATAAGAAAGATCCATGAGACAAGGGTAAAGGAAACACATTCGAAACAGTGTTAGGCTGATTAAAAAAAAAACATGTGCATCAGTCCTCGTGTGTTATTTATTCATCATTATATACTGTAGAGACACCAGCTTTTTATCCAGCAACAGTTTCATGAACAAACACATTTACCCTGAGACCCAGTTACCAACACAAATATAAGGCCTTTCCTCACCCAGCAGGCTCTGACACCAAACCAAACGAGAGCTGGACGCCTTACCTGTGGCCAATTAGGAGCAAATACATGGCTCAGCTTGGATAAGGCCCTCTGTGCTTCATGCATCATTAACAACTCTGGGAGGCTGCAAAGGCTAAGAGTTGAGCTGTAGTCAGTGAGTAGAGGCCTACCACCCCCTCTGCTGTTCATTCTCTCTCTTCATCAGGGATAAGGTGTGAATTTTTTCATACATTTTTAAATACCAGTTTCTTTAAGTGGACAGGAGGTTGGATGGTTAGATGACAGGCCATCAGGTTTGAGAAGACTGCTATGTACACTGAACCTGATTTAAGGGGAAAGTACAACAGGTTAGCTAATATGAAGTGCATCTTTTCCCATAATGCACTTTTAAATGTGTATATTTTTATGTGTTGTTGTTGAAAAGACACATTTTACCTCTCATGTGACATTAGGATCCACCAAAAGATATTATTTATTTCTATAAATGTATATTTATATTTATATAGTTTCTCCATCTGTGCCACATAAAACTAGATGATAAAAGCTCGAGATGTCATAAAAATGAGAGTAGATATGACCATGGAACACACAGTGCTTTAAATATACTCACTTCCAGATCTCTGCAGTACTACTACTGTCACATTGAAGAAAAAACTTTTTCTGAAACCTTCTTCCTAACAAAGCAAATTTAACACACAAAATGTCCTGCATTTTTCTGCCTTAATGAAATTATTCAATTCAACCCAGTTGGTGAAAACTGACTCTATTAAATCTTCATCACTGAGTCTCCACTGACTGATCATGACGTTCACATTACAACAGTTTAAAAAGTTTGTCACACTCCAACATGTTTGCTGCTGCAGTGTTTTAAGGGGAAATGAAGATACAGTGCATTGTTCTGCCTGTAAACTCAAAGCGTTGGCCATCATTGATCTGTGGGTTCTGGATGTTGACTCTGTTCTCAATTTACAGATGAGACAGATCCCGGAAAAGATGAGTCACTTTTGGAATGATTCTCTCATGAACTAACGTGAACCAAACCTAGATATTTGTGCTTTGAGTCATTCATCAATCAGCAGAAAAAACATTTTGTTTGTGGACATTCCTGTGTGGCTATCTGGGTGGACCCACGATATTTTAAGAGTTCACCTCCTCTTCGATGTCGTCAGAGAAACTTAACATAATCTTCTTGTTGTCTTCTTGTTCTGTGACTAATGATCTCACTCTCTTTTCTGTGGTCCCTCTCTCCTCCCCACCCCTCTTTTCGTGCCATCACTCACTCTCACAGAGAGCGAGGGGAACACCTCCGGAGACACTCGTTCAGTGGGGGAATGGGTGACATTACAGACCCTCTCCTCCTCTCAAGTCCCACTCCTGGCGGTACCCAGCGGGGTCACCACACTCCCTGGACCCCGCTCTCCAAAGACAACCTCAAGTACCACCCTGATGGTTACTACAACCAGGAGGAGCCCCTCAACTACTGCAAGTCCTCCATGGCCTCCCATAAAGGTCTCAGCCCAGGCCTGGGTGGCGGCTGGCCTCTGAGGCCAAACTCAGGCCCCCTTAGAGCGGGACAGGGTGTTGGTTACATCCCCTCCAACCGCTTGAACAAGGCCGGTCAGTACGGGAAGCCGTACCGCCTTTCCCCGAGCTGTCACAACACCAGAGGCGGGGAGGTTTTTGTGTCGAAGCTTTACGGGAACATCCAGATTCCCTCAGACCCAGACGCCTACTGCGTGGACCTGGTGAAGAGTGAGAACGGTTATGGAGAATGCTACGACAGCCACCTGATGCCCGAGATGGCCCCCATCAAGGTAGAGCACGACTCAGACTCTGAAAATGGTTGCGACGCCTACGGACGACCTTGGGCTTGCCGCGACCCTGGGGCTGTTGACCGTCGCTATGGTAACGGGATATACGACCAGAGCTCAGGCCTGCAACTCAAATCAGAGGCAGATTTCTATGATCCGCAGTACTCGCCCTGTCAGCGAGGGAAAACAGGCATCAGCCCGCCGTACAACAATGGAAACTATCACAACTATGCAGTCAACAACAGCGGAAACGCCACCGCACGTCTGTTGAAGTGCGACAAAGACTTGGGAAACAACAATGACAACAACCAGTTCAGTCCTCAGAGACTCTCTCACTCAGACTCTCTATGCAGCAACCAATCAGTCAACCTCATGGACTCACACGTCTACCCACAGGACCCGCACAAGGCCTACATGCACCCGGACTACAACAAGCACGGCACTTACGAGTTCAAAGGTCACAGCCTGATCCATTCGATCAAGCGTGAGCCCATGGACTCCCCACCGTGGTCTGAGAGTGGCCATGACATAAACCAGTCCATGATGGTTGGTCCAAGGAACGTTATGCCGTGTGCCATGAGCACGGGTCACCACAAGTCCAGTCCTTACATTTATATGCCATAAGAGTGATCAGAGCATCATACACACACAGCTGCAGATCATTACCTGCTCCCCAACCCCCCAATACTTTGTATTATTACTGTTTTCATACACATGCACCAGCATTACAAAAGGACAGTCTTTGTGTCTGAGGATTCCCAGGACGTCAAGTGCTTCTTCGTTGCGATGAAGAGGTCACAAACAAGGCTCAGGTTCTAGTGTTAGTGTTGTGACAATCAGAAATAAAACTTTAACTCCAGTTTATGGATAGATGATGATTTTGTTTTAAAAAAATACATTTTGTAGTTGGTTCCAAGCACTTTTGGATTTAGTGACAATGAGACAAATTACGTCTAGAAACACCATTTCATTTTGTTTTATGTGGCTTTCTGAGGGAGGAACAAAGATTTTGTTGTAAAAAGACTTTTTTTTTTTTTTTTACTTTATACACAGGAGACGACTTAACACCTACTACTGTGCTTTTCTGAAGGAGAGGGCTGATTACGAGAACATACTTAGGAGTCAGTGATAACAACTTGCAGCCTTGAAGATTTAAAGGAGCTTATTGGTGGTTTTGCATGTTTTAGTGCTTTAACTATAAATTGCCTACTTTTTAAATTTCCACCTCCAGTGACGTACCAGTTTCTAAGCATTTCAATAGTAATCTTTGTTATTAAATCAACATGCAAATACTTGAAGCTTACTTGAAATCCACTGCAGTGGCTGCCTAAAGCAGTTTTGATGCAGGACACAACCAAATTCCCTTTATTTTTTATTTTTTCACAACATCTGTTCTGAATTAGATTTTCTCAGAGCATAGCCTACAATGCAACACTTTTGCATTATGCAAAATTTTGTACCATTTGTAGTTAATGGACCAAAACATGTAAAACTATTGGCATGGCCAAAGCTTCAGATATATCCACTACATTTGTTTATGAAACTAGAAACAGCCTGATCACACACACAGAAGAGCAGCAGTCCTACAGGTACCACGCTGTACATGCTCCTTGGCTCTGACCTCCTGGTGGAAGGAATAAAAAGAGAAGTGATTAAAAAAAGTATGAGGATGTTGATGGCAAAACTGATATAAAAGCAAATCACGTTTAACTGCAATAATTGGCATAAAAAGTGAGAACAACTCAATTCAAATTGCACTAGAATTGACATTTAAATTCTACAACCCTAAATGAACTTGGACCTAAACATTAGTCATCAGTTGAAGGTTTGTTGTTTGGACTGAACTGAAGGAAAAGAGAGGGAGTTTGTTGTTAAAAGGTTCGATTTTCATTCTTCTTTTGACACGCACAATATTTTCATTATTCTCAAACTCCTGTTGAATGTACACATAATATTAATTTATGTCATTTTATCTAATGTTGTACAGTTTGGATCATCATTTCAACTCCACGCAGCCTGTCTCACTGCAGATATGACACATTTCCTTTGACATAAATATACACTTTTCATGTTGTCTTCTCAGTCGCAAAACATCAGACATTGTCTTCACAGTCAGTGTTTTTGCACAAATTAATTAAAAGCACCAAATTGATTCAATGTCAGAGTCTCAGTTCTGTGACGCTACTGTAGTAGTTTCTAAATTGCACTACTGGGAGTAGTTCAGTTGAAGTTCAGCCTACCCAGACAGGTCTTTGAGTCGACACGCACAACTGTACGTGGTGTCACTGTTTTGAATTAGTCTTTTTCTCTTTGTGTGTGTTTGTTTCAATAAATGTTTGATGATTCGTATTTATTGTAAGAGGCAAAAGTGTATAATTTAAAAACTACAGTTTTGAAGGCTTTTCTGTTTCACTAAGGTAAATAAATATGGCTTTTTTTTCTTGCTCTCTTTTTGATAATTGTTAAACAGACTGTCATACTTGTCTCATGGAGGAGGTAGCTGCAAGGTAGCGAACACAGTGTACATATGCAGTGTCTTCCAGTGTTTCTACGTGTTTTTGCAAACGGGACTTATCTATTAAAAGACCTTTCTTTATATGGAAAACCTGGGTGGAGTGTTGTTCTTTTTTCCTTAGGCAGAAAATAAACAAGCAGAGTAACAAAAAACAAATCCACTGTAATCATATTACAGATTATTAGATATTATGGCAAGCATTTCTATGAATCATTTAAAATGAATAAATGAGTGAAAGCATACAGCAACATGTAATGTGTGGCTGTGTGAGACAAACCTCCTGACCAAAGCAAATGTTGTGGTCCTCTGTAAACGTTTGAGGTAACATTCATAAGACTTAGTTACAGTATAGAAATACATTAAATACACCAGAGACAGTTTATACCAGAATATCATAGAGCTCAAACCAAATAATGTCAGATAATATACAACATGGCTATTTTAGAAACTTTATCATTTCCTGCTCTCATAAACACTTTCCACAGTGAAAAATGGCCAAATTATATTGTTCCATTAACATCCTTGTCTCTTTAGTAGCTTCTGAATTTTTCACATATAAAAGTGGTCTCATCCTTCAGATTTGTGTCTCTATGAATAATTAATACTCAGCAGAACAGGATACAGAGTATCTCTAGCCACATTGCCTGTATGATTAATGTGCTGTAAAGTTGGCATGACAGCTCCTTCACACGATCTGGGAAACTCAACACTCGTCTCTCACCACTGTCTGGGACGAGGGCTAGAGCCGGGGGAACCTTGGCATCCGCAGAGAGGTAGAGGGCAGGGGACAGACAGAGAGAGAGATGTAACCCTAAAAGCTGTGGTTAAATCCTGGTCCTGGGGATTCCCAGAAGAGCTGGACTTTCATTCAGCTCAGTAGTTAATTGTATTCACTTGGCACATACTTTTAGAACAGTCCCTGAACGTTCACTGTCTTATTTCTCCATTGTTCCTCTCCTTGGACAGATTAGAAGTTTCAGCATCGCACAGCTGAGATGTCATTGTGACACAAAGATTACAGTTTCTGTCACAATGGAACCTTTACTACATAGATAATAGATCACAGATAATATAATAAGAATTTATAAGAATATATAATAAGATTATAGAGGCTCTGGGGACAAGTTCAGGGTCCAAAAATCTCATTTTCTACACGGTAATAAAAAAGTTTGCCCATGCTAATGACCTTTGACCTCTCACTGCATAGACCCACTGTCCCTGTGTTTGACATGTGCTCACAGTAGGCCCTCATTGTAACGAGGTCAGCTCATATGACTTGATTAGATAAAAAGAAACTTCCAGGGTCATGTGGATACAGATAATTTTAGGACACATAATTTAGAGATAAGACAAAGTAAATAGAGGACAAACAGTTACAACACTGGAACATGGAAACCGTGAATAGAAATCATAAAAAATCTGGTACTCTAGGAACAGTACTGCTGTGGAGCATTATATATCATAGTGGACTGAGTAAAAACCGAGGTCATTTAACACACTGAGACTCTTTGCCACACATATTTAATATAGAAGAAAATGTACAGCTCACACATTCAGAAATGACTCTTTTATTTAGAACTATTCTCACTGTTGGGTCCAGTTTATATTTCATAGCCACCAAGAGTAATTTTCAGAGTCTTTCTCTGGCTCTACCTGGCCAGGTAAACACAGCAGGAAGTGAGAGAAACTTTTTTGGCAACTGTACTGTTTTAGTATCTTTCGGTGGAGCAGCTATATATTCCTCATTTATTGTTTACCACAGCCATGTATTCTTAGCTGAGCCTGACTCCAGAGCTCAGCACCAGCTGAGGCCATGACTCAAGGTTGAAGACCTCTTTTCTCATCAGGATCCTGAAACCAGAGTCCTTGAGATGACACAAAACTTTGTTAAACAGAAACAGAATTCAGGTTTTGTTTAATTGTTCACAGCCATCAGCTGCTCACCTGCAGTGGGTCTGATCTGAAGGAACAAACCTCCCCACTGATTCATTCCTGCTAATCCCTCCCAGAGGCTCATGTTTGTTTCACCACAGTCAGAGTGTAGCTTATAGGGCATTATAGGATACACCGGGATCAGTTAGTGGAAGGATTTAACTTATTGGGATTGTGTGTGTGTGTGTGTGTGTATGTGTGTGTGTGTGTGTGAATAAATACTAGAGTAGCCACAACATCATCGTGTGTTTTAAATAGACTGAAAATGAAATGATCAGTGTCTCTGTTAAGGATCTTCACATCTTTAGTATCATTACATAAATAACATCCACCATGTAATTAAAGATATAAGTTCTGACTGTTATCTATACATGGTGAACAGGCTCATGTGGGTGTATCATATACTGTATATTGCAGGAAGTGTAATAGAGTTTAACAACACTAAGTTCTCAGTATCAAGTGTTGACTGTTCACCATTTTTTTCACAATTAAAACTGATTAACACAATTTTCCTCAAACTTCAGTGTTGTTACTGAACCTTACAGGTACCAGAAAATAAGAACTTATTTCTCCTTCTATCTAAAATGTCCAGTTGTTTGTTTGCTATAGTCCTCTTTCCTTCATATAATTCCATCTACATTGGTATCAGTAGGCTCCAGTCAGTGTTTTATTGGTACTGATTCAGGCATGAAAAGAGTACTGTCAATCTCTAGGTTATATCATTAGGTGTCACCAAAAGATTTTTAACAACTAGAATGTAACTCTCTGATTAAAACTGTTATGGTTAGTCTGCTTCTCCTCTTTTTCCCTGTTTGTTTCCTCTCCCATATGTATTGTTTATCCCTCATCCGGTGGTGTGTGTAGTTGTGGGGACCCAACTTGTTTACACAGTTACATTTTGGGACTTGTTTTCCTGAGGCCAAAAGCAAGTGGAAATCAATAAATCAATACATTTTAAGGTACATGTTAGAGAGTGAGGAAAGGTTATGAGGGCTGAAAGGTTAGACAAGTGATAGTTATGGTTAGAGTTATTAGAGTCTGGTGGTGAGGCCAATGTAAGTCAATGTAATCGCCCCCGAAGTCATGGAGACAGACTTGTGTGTGAGTGTGGCGTAAAGCGTTGCTGCTGCTGGAAGCGGCTACCTGACTGGCTACCCGCAGCACGCATCAGCACACCTGTTGCTCATCAAGGGCCTCAGGCCAATGCAGCTGAAGCTCGGTTCTCCATCAAAGCCACACTACTTTGTTCAGTCTGCTCCAGAGGTGAAACGCCACAGCCAAGCTCAGTCTTTTTTTATTTCGACATTTTTGGCAGATTTCTGTGCTCACCGTCATAATTTCTCTCTGCCAGTCTTTACACCTGCCACTTATCTCTTTGTCTTCCACCCCGAGCTCCCGCGGGCAGTTCTTCCTAGTCTGGACCCTGCCCTGTGTCCAGTTTTCCCTGCTGTTTAGCCCCTGCAGCAGCTCGGTCGCTTAAAACCCTCAGCTGCATTGAAACTCATTGTGTTGTTGTTGTTTGGGGCCAGTTCAGAGCCGAACTTCACAAACATCGTGTACTATCAGAGGCTGAAGGTTCATAATATCATGTACCAGGAGTCACCCAATGCATATCATTAATAATGAAAGCCCATGTCTCTGCTCAATGTATGTATCAGTTTGTTGAACCGTCAAATCAATGTTGATAATCATCGAACATCAGGACCACAGACGACTGCTCCACAGTTACTAAGTATAAAAAATAAAACAGCCATTTCCAACAGTCACTTCCTCAGTGCAGAGTTCAGACAAGAGTCACCGTGGACCACACCTACTTTCTTTCATTACTTTGATAAAAATTCACCACCACATTTTTCATGTAGTCTCATCGTTGTCTCTTGCACAAAGTTTCTCAGGTGGATCGAAGAGAGACAGAGGGGTGGCCTCACCCCTGCAAAATTGCTAGCCTGCTGGTGTTTGTGGCTTCCGGCTTTGTAGATGGATTGTGGTGCAACACAATCCAATGAAATAGAGCTGTAAGAAGTTAAATAATACTGGAAAGACAGTGGTGATTCACACTGTAATGCTGCTCGTTGGTTAGTGCTGTAGGCCAGTGATAGTCTTCTTGTTAAGACACAGATGTTTGGGGTGGTGTTGTGTGGTCTCAGAGCCGATCCAGTATGTGGATCGGGTGTTTTGTTGCATTAGTGTGACAGTGTTTTGATGAGCGATCTGTTGATCTTTGTTGGTGAAGAGAACTGGGTGGAGAGTTTTGAAAAGTGAACCTGTTTGAGAAATGAGTTGGCTACTGAACTACACCTCCATAATTTCCTCTGCAGAATAGCAGTATATTTTGCTGTTTTATACAATGACCATAAAAGTTGGTGTTGAGAAAGCGGTACAGTTGTGTATACGCTGTACAGAGAACCATAATTTCTTCCTTAGTTTAAAACTCACGCATCATCAAATTAAGATCCCACTTCCTCCTCCAGTTTCAGCTTCCTGAGAGGGAAACATCGCATCCAGTGTTTTCGGTCTTACTTGAAAACAAAACATATTTCACATTTCATAGGAGTTTGTATGGATTTCCCTTAGGCAGAGGTTTGTACAGTACTGCAGGGCTGGTTGCAGCAGGTTAACAGTAACTGCTGAAAATTAACAGAGTGTTCATTACTTTGCAGTTGGAAAGGAGTAGGAAAACATAGCACAGGAGGAATAATAAAAGCCAAATGATATCTTTCATAACTCATCCTGATTCACAGTATTACCATGAAAGTGTGTTATCAGCTCATCTACTCTGAAAACACCCTTAAAGGGTTGTACAGTAACTTTTTATTGCATACAGTACTTTTTAAGTTTTCTAACTAGACTCAAACCGTGGTAAATGAATATTAAAAAGGATAAATGGAAGATGGCATACCACCAACCATGTAGGAGAGGTGCTCTTCCAGACCACACAGGGCTAAACCTCTATAACATCAATTACACTCTTTACACTTGTCTTCATAAGTAACAACTAACTCATGAAACAGTGTGTATAGTATTCTCCCAAAGGAGTACTTTGCTTTTGTCTCACTGTAGTTTCATGACTGATGATGTGACAGTGTACGTGTCAGTGTGCACACAACCTTCCGTCACGCCATCTGTATGACACTTGTTCTGCAGGGAGGGAGAAAAGGGTGAGAATGACAAAGGAAGAGAGACGGAGCCACAAAACCTGGAGGTGAGAAAAGAGAAGTTAGCTTGGGAAAAGGGTGAAAACATTGAAAAGAGCACATCCAATCAAGGGAGAGGAGTGACTGCTCAGGGCAACTGTAATATAAGCAAAGTGTCGATGCCTCTGTTGATGAAGCCAGCCTGAGGGAGTGTGTGTGTGTGTGTGTGTGTGTGTGCAGCCCACCTATAATCCCATATACCATGCAAGGTTAAGGGACTGCTCATACTTACCTTGTTGCCCACACCATTTGCCCCACTGGTCACACCGACTCTGTGTCTTTCCTCACACACACGCTTAACACACACTCATGTAGGCAGAGATGCACCAATGCCAGATAGACACAACAGTGTCCACATCTCCTCTCCACATATCCCCGTGACAATGAGGGGAATCCTTGAGGGTATGTCACAGACACGCATATAGTACATACACATATGCATGCTCATTATCATGCACATATACACACACTCTATTAAGCATATGACATATGCTAAGACAGTCACGCTATCCCCCTGCCCATAACCTCACAACCTGCTACTTCTTGACTACAATTAGCTACGGACACAAACACACCACCTTGCTTTATTGCTGACACGCCCTTAGTCAGCAGTGCCTCAAACCATCCGGGCTATGTTCCACATAAATTCATTTGAAAGTTTGTTTTAAACTGGATTTTATTTGACACTATTAACACAAAAGTGGACTGCTCAGGTGCTACTACCACTGAAGCTGGATGTTTTATCATTTTCCAGTACTTTTATCAAGTTCTCAGTATTACATGCTCAGGTGTTAAGCACCTGACTTCAACATGTGGATAAGCAGAGTATTATCATACTGAAAATATGCAGTATATTTGCACATCTATTTTGTCAAACAGGTTAAACCAGTCTACAATCTCTCTCTCCCCGCAGAAGTAGCCACTGGGGTGCAACTATCCCTGGTTTGGGAATCGCGTTTTAAAATCATAAGATGAAATGAAGGTTTCTGAAGAATAAACTTCTTCTTGTGTGGAAAGTGAAATGGTTTATGTATGCGCCATGGGCGACTAGCTGTTGAAAGGTTACTGAGCAACCTTGGCGATTCAGCAACTGCCAGATATGCAGGCAGCAGCTGACCCGAGTCAGCACACATGCACGCATATTATGCAACACACAAGAAGGCAAGTCTACACTCATACAGATACCCAGAGGCTTTACAAAATGACCCAGAAAGCCAAACACCAACTCTTTCTACTGTGTATCTCCAGCTGTCTTACACACACACACACACATAGAGAGTTACTATTATCACTGCCGACACTTCCACTGTCCCACAGGGCAGTGGGCCAGCGAACACGCCCAGTATAATCTGTTAAGCAGGACCAAAGTGAATGCTCAATAATTTCCATGGATTAGGGGGAGAGTACAGTGAGATTATGAGCCACTGCCAGCGCTGTTTGTTTTGGGTTGTGTTCATGCTCTAGTTGACAGATTAATCTGTCAAGGTCATATCAGCGATAGGCAAATACCGCCTCGTCTGCTGGGAAATGTTTCCAATTTACTGGTCACAACTGCACACTGCAGCTGAAGAAGATCCTCTTTACAGTCAACATTCAAACCAATGGCTAAGATTTACATAGAAAAAGGAAGCGGCTGCTGCTGTTAATGTTTCTGTTCTCCATCACTCCAGATATTGTAGTTTTTTCTTGAGGAAAGACACTGACTGACCTGGTCACTGTCAGGATAAAATTAGTGGAAGTGTGACAGCTGAGATAAGATCTGCTTAAAAGAAACCTAATTATTGTTTGGTTTCAATTCTTTAAATAATATCCTGGTCTGTAATCACAGGGCTGATTAGAATCTAAGCCTTCAGTCAATATGGTTCATTAAATCTACACTACTGTACATCCAAATTCAGTTCATTTGCTATGAATACTAGTTGTCATTTTACTGTGTTCATTATTGATCAGGTGATGAGTTACAAAAGTAGAAAATTAAATCATGCAGAATTTGCTCTTTATCTTTTTCTATCAAACTGTGAGAAACAGAATGTGTTTGTGCATACATGTTGGCACGACATGTTGAAGGAAGCGATCATTTTAACAAATATTCTATCCCCATTATACAGCAACATTTTTCAGTAGTGTCAGTAATCACCTTGAATCACACCAAACAGCATCTCTTTGTGTCAGTAAGTGTTGAATCTAATCACAGTTCTTCATCATGATTCACTGGGCCAATGCATCGGATCTGTTGGTTTGAAGAAAATACTTTTAAAAGTATTGTTTCTCATCACTCTGCAGAAAAATATACCCAGCTCACGCCTGTCAGGAAACATTGTGTGATCTGTGATGTACAGTAGGTATTTTGCTCCTGACAGAAAATGGAAAGCTGATCTGCTCTGTCGTGGTGGTAACGCCACAGGTGGAACAGACTTCAAAGCTCTAAATGCACAGCACTATTCTGCCTAATGTGAGTCACTGAGATTTGAGGGTTTTCGACTCATATTAGTAAGCATTTAATCAGTGGTTTTAACTCAGACTGACTGAAAATACCATCGTGGCTTTGTCGCTCAGAAAAGTGACTGGTCTGTGCTAAGATCAAGCAGTTTGATGAGAAAGTAATTACTATGAAGCACCAGGAGACTTCATAGATTCAACAAAATACAACGTTTATTTTTGTGCATGTTTCATAGTCCATCATCCCTAGTTGAAAACACGTGCGGAACACGGAAAATCCCTCTGAATCTGAATTCTTCACAGTGAGGTTGAGATCAACTCTCCATTATCTCACATCACCTGAGCATCAGTCAGCCTTTTAGTCTCTGTGGAGTTTGTGTTATTTTAGCCGTTAAGTGGTCTGAATCAAGATGAAATAGACCAGAAGAGCAGTCCAGCGAGCCAGATCAACAGGAAGGTGTTGTAGCCTCAAATTTGCAGAAGTATTGGGCTCCAAACCAAATGCCCTGGGATTAGAGGTAGAGAGAAAATAGAAACTATTTCTTCATACTCAGGGTCAACTTAATTTCTTTATTCAAAACTTCTGAATCTGTACAGATCAACATGAGACCACTGACACATGCAAAACAACACTACTACTATCTGGAAGACGCCAGTGGACCTTTTCTTTTAAAATTCACCATTTTCCTGCCACAAATTTAACTGTAATTCAAAATGCTAGACTGAATTACCTGTCCAGTAAACCAGAGGGAGCAGCAGTCCCACCCCTGTTTCAGTGACAGACTCAGGCTAGGATGACCAGAGGAAGTAAACAGAGGGTACCATTGCGGAAGTACTGCAGAGGCATAAGACACTTTTTTAAGTCTGTGTGAAGCCAGTGGGAATTTATTCTCATGTCTCTTCAATTGGATCCTGTATTAGTGTGTGATCTCTGCCTTAACTCTGTTTGTTGATGGTGGTTTCATACCTGTGAAGTGCAGACTTTGTTGAAGGAGACAAAGATGGCTGTGTGCAGGAAACAGGAAAAGGCCAGGTCGAGGAAAGGGCCCACTACGCCGCCAACAGCAGGACGAGCTGGGAGAAAGTGCAGCTAGGGCCAAGCTTAATGGCTCCACCTGCTGTCTGCTCCAACATAAGACAAAAAGAACAGCATCTGTCTTTAACAGGCCGCATCGCTTCCTCTAAGTTTGCTAATTCCACTCAACACAGAAGAAGATTATTGAAACTGAGGCAAGCCCAGGAAGCTATAAGAAGCTAAACAGGATGAACACCTGCAGTGAGGTAGAGCATGGTGAAGTATGGAGAGAAGTTAAATTCGATGTCTCTCTTCTGATCAGATGGGGTACAAATAGGTCTCGATGAAGGAACTCCCAGCCATACCACAAGATGGGAGAAGAGTCACGTGATTTGAGCATTTCCATTGAATGTATTTGTTCAGATGAGGAAATGACAATGCAATAAATCAACTCAAATCACAGATGATGAAACCAGGTACTGTGTTTGTATGTGATCTCTTGTTCATCTCATATGGACAGAAGAGTGCTGTGAGCATACAGAAAAACTCTCCATGGGTATGGAAGAGGAACAGCTCTTGTTGGGATGAAGCTCTGGGGTGAACCTGATAAACTTGTCCACCCCACTTGTGTGTCCCCTCTGCTCTGGTCTCTGGTGCAGAGGGCTGTAGAGCAATGGGCAGAGCACATATGTAACGGGCAGATCATATGGACAGACAGACCACAGAAAGCCGTCATGAGACGTACTGCCTAGGGAAAAAAATGCTCATAAAAGTACTATCACAGAGCTACTATTTACATGACGTTACATACCCACACACACAACATCCAATTCTCACCTTCCATACAGGCAGTGCGTCCCCAGCACCAGGGGTCACCAGGATGACCTTGCCTCGCTGGACACTCCTGGGCTGGGCAGTGGGCTGAGGAGCCACAGAGAGTGCAGCCACTGACGTAAGTAGTCTGAACATAAAACACTATTTTATCTGAAGTGTGCAGCAGTTTCACAGGACAATATTAAAGAGGTGCTCAGGATTATAAATCAACTCTTTCTAATTAAAAAAGGATCACAGTGACCAACCTCAGAGCTTAGACTGCAGGCAGAGGGGATTCAGATGAGCAGCCCTGAGAGCACATCAACACATGATGAACAGGATCTTGCCAAACACCATGCTGAGAGATGTTAGTGGTAGTCAAAATAATGAGGAGTGAAAGTATAGGTAGATCTGTTGCACGGGACTCACCCTTGTGCAAATATTTCCCACATTGAAATGATGAATGTACATCAGAGTGATTAAACCAGGCCCTGCATCTCTTATCCACAATTAGCTTACATTTCAAAGAGCTGGAGTGTGTCCATTGCTGAATTTTAGACATCATACGCTTATTCCAATAAATCTGTTTATCTGGAGTAGTGTACAAACGGCAACATTCAAACAGTTCACACAGCTGTTTTACAGCTGCTGAACACATCAGTACAGATCAATACTAAAGCAAAGCAGCAATACCACAGTGTTTAAATTACCTATTGATATGTAAAAGTTCTCCACTCAAAATTTCACAGGATTAGTAGTTGTACTAATAAAATGTGCCACAGTTTATATTAGTGGGTCAATATTACTGATGCATTACATGTACGCAGGGCTTCAGAATGTTATACCCATGTCTGGTAAATATATTAAGTGAAGTAAAAAGTTTCTCCTGAAATATAGGTTTGACATGTCCAAAGCAGCTGAGGCACTGCAAATAATCAAGAAGTTCAAATAACTGAAGTTACAGTTATACAGTTACTTTACCCACTGACACTGAGGTTAGACTAAATTCATAGTTCAGGACATTTAATTCTTCCAAACCAGACCAGGACTCAGATCAAAGACCACTATGCCTTGGACTAGATTATCAGTTTGAGGAAGACTGTGTTGTGCCTGACGCATTCACGACCTGGCTATTTCACCACACCCCAGGATGAACCTTGCAGCATCTGTGAACACATAGTCAATGTTCAGTACTTCACCACCATGGTCCTGTCTTGGTGGTTCCGTAAAGACCAGAGCCAAATCGCGAAGGAAGCTGAACAGACACAAAGTTTCGGTGAGCCTGATCAGCCGCTCCATCACCGAGATTCAGGCAGGAAACCAGACCAGCAGGAGGCTGGAGTCATGATCATCTGAGCTGGGAGGACGGTGACCAGGCTGTCCGTTCCTCCGTGAGGAGATTTCTGGAACACTTCCGTACGTTTCACAATGTTCTTCTTGGATGACCAGCTTCAAACATGGCAACTAGAACTGCTTACTGACATTTTCTTGATGCGTCAGCGCCACCTCAATGTGCTGGAGGACGAAGCTGCGCACACACATCTGAACTCCTCACTGAACCCTGCTGACTGCACCTCCAGTCTCTTCTTGGTTTTATACATTATATTTTATGTCTCTACGTGTCCCACTATGTCCCAGCATGCAAACACACATGACACTGGTTTCCAGTTATCTGCTGGTAAAATTAAAAACAGCTTTTCACTTGTTTCGGAGGTTGAAATCAACTACACATTACTGGTACTGTACTGTGAAACACATTTGAGGGCTGAAGTGCTTCTACAATATTTCAGCTTGTTGTCCTTATCATGTACTGTTTTATGCTTTCAGAGTAGAAACAGAACACTAAAAACAGTAACTGTAACATATTTATTCTTCCTTTCATAGTACAATTCAAAGAACAGTTCAGGTGAAACACAATAACAAGCAACATGTCACGGTAAACACCGTGTAGTATTAACTTACATAGTAATGCTTCAAAACCACATGATATCTTTATCACACGTATTAACAGCTCTGAGAAAATGTCAATTAAAAAAAAGAGACATATATTAGTAATTCATAATTTTATTTCATGCATAAGGACAGCATGTTACCTGGACTTCAGGGCAGGTCAAACTTCATAAACTCTTGTTCTTTTTAGTCTATATTGCTGAGGCGCATATTGGTACATTACATGTTAGTATATAACTGCACTTTATATACTCAGTCATGCGACAAATCACATCTATGATCTCATCCCGTAATATTGTCTTGTCAACTGAATATGGGTAAACCATTAACTGCATGTTGTGTAGATAAAGTGCAGAGAATCTTGCAGCCATCATATCTTCACCTCCACCCTCCACCTTCACCTTCACCTATGCTGCCGAATGAAAAAGGCACAATGTACTGTGATAAAGGCAATTCTTCAAAGGTGTAAGTATAATATAACACAATTTAGACTCGAATGGTAAAGAGACAACTAGGTGAAAGAGGCCGCAGCAGATAGCCAAACATGCATTACAGACACAGTTTAGAAACCAGATCCGTGCTGATGGGATTGCAAATGTTAAACAGTGCAAGAGCCTAGTGTTCAGGTAACAGCAGGAAACCTTCAAATCACTGAGGAGTGATGCAGACAAGAAGCTACAGTTTAGAAAAAATCCAACACATAGTTCTCACTAATAACCTTGTGCTGAAAATGTAGGACTTGAGCTCAGGGTGTGATTAGCTACAGAACCCCAGAGCAGTGATTCATTTTTCCAGTAACGAACAAAACGTTCCATTATTGCAGTTGAAGCGATTAACCTCCAATTTCCAGGCTTGAGAAAACTGCTCAACAATGGGGTGCTCACACAGGGAGCAGTACCGCCAGCTGTAACAGAACACTCATGGAGGGGTTGTGTCGGATGAAGAAGAGGAAGGGGTGGTCTGGCGGCGAACATGGCAGGAGGCATCGGAGCACAGCGAGCATCATGATGGCAGCAGTGCAGTGCAGCAGCCCCCAGTTCTCCTCATTCACCTCTCACAAAAGCTCTCAGATGACTTCTTTGACAGCACCAGGTCGTTGGCAGGAGAGCATGCCCGTCACAGAGATGGACAGAGAATATTTACCTGATCCTCACCCTACATTACACTAATGAGGAGAACCTCTGTATCTTGACAGGAGCCAGTTCAGGTTTCTTGTTTCCTGATCTTTAAAATGATCTCTGAACACTTCTGATAAAGTCCAGGTACTGTACCGTGTCCTACCTGGAGAAGTCACCAGTGCTGCTGTCGGCATCCACCAGCCCATGCTAACCAGGACAGTCTCATGTTGCTACTTCCTCCATCTTGAACCGAGGCAGACCCACCTGGACCCCATCGATCCAGACGGTTCTGACGAGTCCACCTGGGCGAAGTTCTCTCATAGGTCATTGCTTCCAGCTGTGTGGACACAATATTAATTATTAGCTTGCTCCGTGTCTTGTGGGTTTCTTCTCATGGAGGTGCGAAAGCGGTATGGTCTACCTCTCCAGGCTCATAAACAATCCTCTCTCATCTCAATAGGTAGAAAAGACGATACGCGATTCTTCCTAGGCATTCTAGGATCTGTATCACAGCAAGATTACAGTACATATATATACTGGGATAGTTGATAGTTTATGAGTTTATGTTAAACAAACAGACAGATACTGCATTAACTGATTAATTAAAGCATCTCCCTTGACACCTGGCAGCCGGCTCTCAGGGATGAAGGTCAAGAAATTTTGCTTTGGCATCATCTTCATTGGCTTGGTCTCATTCCTAGAAAGACAGTAGGCTATATATTCAACACTAGCTGAACTCTTGTACACATCACCGCTATAGTGATATAGACGTACTTAAAGATTCCTAATCAGCAAGGTGTATAATAATAAAGGAAAACGATATCTGATTGATGACGTACTGCTGTCTACAGACTTAAACCTGTATTTACTTTACATCAAACATTTTCTTCTTTATAAGCACCATGTGGTCTAAGAAACGTAGTCCAACCTTTGATTAACACTCTTATGTTTAAAAGGCTGTTGGGAAACATTCTCCTTGATCTTGGAGAGGAATATGCAAACAGACAGCAATGACCCAAGCTGATTTCATACTCTTTTATCACTGATTTCCAGCACTTCCTGTGGTCAGGTTTCCCTCCCCTGGCCCTGATGTTGAACTCTTTCAACCACATATTTTTTCACAACTTCTCATTGAGAAAGATGAACAGCCAATGGCCTAAAATCTAAAAAAACATTTCTTCAAGACTAATTCAGAAGTTTACAGCCTGACATGACACAAACCTGTACCTATTTTTTATTGTTAGTAGCTCGTACACACCTATTACATCTCTGTGTTACCTTGTTGAGTCTAACTGAACGCCGCGCTTCTCCTTAAACTGCTTGTTCAGTTGCCTTGAAGTGAGATGGCATTGACCACACCAGTCTGGTCATGCCGCTCACCACACCCTGGCCAGCATATCTGATTTTACTCTGAGAATTGAGGCAAAGTTGAATGATGAGGAAATGACAAGCCTTAGCCGCTGTTTTCCAGATGTAGAATTTAGTTAAACTATATTTACTAGAACATATGGTAATATTGAAAGAGTCTTTACTTCCTGGTTGCTTGTAATTTCTACATTAATATGGAATCTTCTGTCTTAATACCAAGAAAACTGATTAATATAGTCAACTCATCTGACCAGAAGGAATTGGTCACTTGTGGTCCACCATATGGAAATCAGTAGTGAAAACTGACAGCATTGTGAGGCCACGAAGTTCACATGTTTAGGATCAATGGAAAATCTGGAATCCAGCTACTTGGTAACAAAGATGAGACAAGACTGGGATTATGTAACATTACTGTGGTTTCTCCAGTCATTGGGGGTCATCTGGTTTTTCTCAGCTTCAGGCAATGGCACTGCATGAGGAGGACACAGGTTCATTAACACACTGTGCAGTGTGTGTGTGATTCACCTTGTGTCTGCTTCTCCACCTAGCTGTTGATGTTGACTTTGCTGCCCTTAGAGCTGGTTTTGAAGTCCACTGACCTGTACCATGCTGTAGGAGCTTCCTGGTTTGTGTTAAGAAACTGAAACCGCTAACAACACATTTACTGATTGTGACCACCCAAACACAATCTCTTTATTTGACTTTGTGGAATTTATAGTCATCAACAGAGAGTATTTTCACAGCTTTCACCGCCCACCTGCTTGTGGTGCTGGCCTCCTACCCACTCCCTCAGCCACCTTTACTGCTTAAAGATTCCTATCTCAGCCCTCTCATTTTCTCCAGTTGGACATTCTTCAAACAAAACCACAAGCAATTCAATGAGGGGTAAGAAGCTATACTACATACAGCCACATAATTTCAAATTAAACTGGGTGGACTGTCTCTGTGAGCAGTCTGTTGGCCACTGAGGGCGAGACGGAGCGCCTGCCTTGGTTGAACCTGGAAGCCACAGTTGGGTAAAGCTGGTGGACGTCCTGGCTTCAGACACTGTGGACAAAGAGACAAGGGAAAGTAGAGAGACACATCGAGCCAATAAAGGACCTAGCTAATATGCAGAGTCTTATCACACTGGTCTGTTAGCCGTCAATCTGCTGGCGTTAGATTGTTGTTCTGTGGGCTACCTGACAACGCAGTCACTCACCCAAAATATTCCTTATACAAATAACTGCATGGTTAGGTTGGAAATCTCAATTGGTCATAAAACAAAACCTAAAAGGCTGTGTAAAATTGACATGCAAATGACATCGACATCAACTAGTGTGTGCTCTTTGAGTTGACATCTTATAAGCAGTTGTATCTGAAACATCTGGAACTATTTGCATGTCAGCATTGATGCACAAAAATCTCAACACTGACTGGAAAATATATGGCAAAATAAGAATACAGTAAGAAACTGACAAGGAAAAAGTAGAGAAAAATATTTTAACACCTTTATAACACGTATTTGAAGAACCTCTGGAAATATCTACCAAGTTCTGACCAGCCATTCCACAGAGATTCACATGAAGAAGCACAACATCCTCCACCATGATGCTATTCACACGGTTATTTTTAAAGCAAAAGCCATCATCTTCAGTGCAGACTGTCACAATGATGCTTCCGAATTTGGTTTCCTTTATCCACATACAAGAATGTTATCAGAGAATACATCGGTCAAGGCATACCACAAACAAAAAGGAAACTGCTTCTATCGGTGTTCTTGATTTTTCACAAAACCAGATGGCTGTCAAAATGTTAACTTTGATGGTTAAGGCTTGAACTACACTGTGGTTTCCAGCATTATCAGAGATAATGACTCACCAGGAAACAGAAAAGGAGAAAAGTCAGGGATACAATCCTGTGAATGATGCAACACTTGAGGTTTGTTTGAGTCACACAACAGCCCTTCATAAGGGGACTACTCCTTACATTCCTGTGGTTTCTAATATCGCAGATTATAGAAAACAAGGAAAATTTTCTAAGTCTCCAAGAATACTGTCACCACATGACACCACTCCAGCATTATGTTAGTGAACACCCCTGGTTAGTTTAGCATCCTGTTCTCTTTAGCTTTGTTAGCCACCTTCCTGGATGCGGTGGCATGGACTGGACATGCTGCTGCATCTGCATCGCATTCCAATGCATCCGATCTGCATCTGCATCTGCTGTGCTCTGCACGCCAAGTGGCTTCTCTGCCTCAGTGAGCTGGGAGGACCCATGGGTGCAATTGGTGGTGTTCACTTTGCACCAGGAGCATCATGTGTCTCTGGTTGTGCAAGAGAAGCAGTAATTAGCCCCCAGGCGAGTTTTACTCTGAAAGTCTTGTATGTTACCCTTAGACTGGGAAGGTGGATCAAAAATTGGAACCAAGCAACAGCTGGATCAGGAGAGAAGGGTCAAGAAGTCATACTTCATCTTCAGTAAAACACTTTTGCCTGTATGCAGTTGTAGGATAAACTTTCCAGCACAAAAGACACAGAGAGGTGATGACATAGCAGCCATCTTCAAACTCATCTGTTCACCTGTTGAATGTAAATGACTGTGCTGAATTATACTGACTGAAAATCTGTGAGAGTCACTGCATTGGCACCTTCAGCCACATCTTTCACTTTTGTTACTGTCTTTTGTGTGATGGGATGAGGTGCGAAAGAGTGACCACACTCAACAGTGGTAGGAACATGGAGTACCTCTGAGACCAAAAACAGGATTTTCAGTCTGCCAGTTGCTTTCCCGGAGCCAATCAGAAAACACAGGAGAAAGATTTAACAAATCGTAAGATGAAGCTAAAAGTGAAGAGAAAATTGAAGCAATTGACACAGCAAAAAACATAGCAAAAGGGTTTGTATTTATGTGTCAAATTTGCTTTACACACTTTTTGTTGTTGCACTCAAGATAAATCAGATTATTGGTTGGGTGGAGCCACCAAAATTTCTGTCTAGACCAGTGATTCCTAGTTGCTAGTACAAGATTATAGAGTCTTAAACCACCAAGAAAACCAAGAAAAGGAGTTAAGATTTGATTAAAAATATATCCACACGCTGAGTCAGCTGGGAGATGGTTGTACTGTAGTAGTATGTGAATGCAAACTTGGTCAAACTGACCCAAAACTATGACAGTGCAATGATGTGAAATTGGAGTTAAATGAACATCTAACACTTTGCAACATGACAGGGAGTTCACTGGACAGTAGTATCCTCACTGGAGATTAGAAATGTGTTTTTGAAGGTACTGGAGGTGGTATTACTCTTGAAATTGGATTGAATCATCATGTTGGTGGTTAGGCAAAAGATTAGTGATGTTCTTGAAAATTCAGGTGACATCACTGTTGACCTTAACATTTCTTAAACATTATCGACTGGCTGCCGATTTTTGTACAGTGATGTTGGTTGTTGGCTAATGAACAAGTTAGAAAAACTTTTCACCGATTGACTCTCTGATAACTGATCACAAACTGTCCTCATAGCCCTGTTACTGTCTCTCGTTTTCTTTCATGCTTTCTTTTGCATTCTTTCATTTTATTACCAACTCATGACAGGCAGAATCAAACCAATTTCAGTTGGATTGTGTTGTTGAACTGCTGACAGATACCCAATATGGTAATTAACCCAGTTGGTCTCAGACACTAGCCAAACCTCACTGACCCTGACCTCAATCCCTCTACCTCTGTCCTCCCCTCTTTGCTTCTTGCGGCAGCTCTGAGCACAGATGAGCCATGTCCTCACATCTGGCTTCACATCCCATTAACGGGGTTTTCTTCCTCTGAAGAAACCTGAGTTTCATATTATTAAAAGCATGTAAATAATTCAGAACAGATTGTGTTGTTCTGAATTATTTTCTTTGTGTAGTGAATCCTTTCATAAAGGCAATTGCACGACGCTGTATATAAAACACTGGTTTGTCCCTGACCCCGTTTCTTAACAGCTGTAATGACCCTCCTTGCTGCTGCATCAGACGATATGTGACATTATATTGTGTTAAGGCACAACAAAACCCTCACAATGAAAAATCAACCAGCACATACTGCAACAACTTGCTATCACTGCCAGCTGCTTAGCTCTCATCCTGTTTTTAGACATTATTACTAAAATGGGCTGAGTTGTTTCCCCAAAAACTCAAAAACTGGGTCATTTGAAATGATGGAATAAGGGGTGAGGGTAGAGGCTGAGGTGAGTCCCGGCCCCTCACTGACCCACACTTGCACCAACCCTTGGCTGAGCGTATTTTGTTTTAGCAAATCATTTAGAAAGTCACTAAATGTTCTTGTTTTACAGCAGGTCTCCACCTACATTTCCCAGCTACCTCCTGCTGAATGTCACAGTGACCTGGTCATCACCCGTAGCCCTTCTGGTGGTTATGCTGATGTTATATTTTAAATTAGCACCACTTCATTAATTTCTTAAAGATCCCAACACCTTGTAGAAAGTTTAGATCCATTTAGTGACTAACCTTTAAGAATTACCTGAGGCAGCCAGACAAGTGTAGACATACTGACACATGCATACGTGGAACTGATATGTGTGTTAGAGTGCTTATCAAAATTTAGACTCTCACATTCTGTTAATTCCATGTTATGGATCGTGTTCCTATAGTAACACAACAAAGACCTGCCCCCCATAAAACCTGGCTTGGGAGTCTGGAAACAGAGGATCTTTATTATTTTTGCTAGATACTTGAAGACAAAACTGGTGATTCATACTGAATGTAGGCTCACACGCCTCTAGTGCTCCACTCTGCCCTTTCATTCCTATCACATTCAACACACTGTCTGTCTACAGTATTAATGTATCACATACATATCCACAAGAAAAGCAACAGTGTGTACGCGCGTGCTGTGTGTGTCATGTACCTCTGACATCTGTGTGGCTGTGTTTCCTCTGGCCCCCAGCATCACCTACAGCTAGCTGAAGAGATGCGAAAAGGAGAGAATAGCTATATTTGCAGTGTTGTCGTTGCCTCAGCTTTCTGTTTGAGATCCATAGAAGTTGGCCTTGGACAGAGGGGCTGATGATGCCATCGTGTCTACAAAGAGAGGAGGGCAGAGCATTAACTATTACATTACAACTTTTAAATATCTTTACCTGATTAGAATCTCAATCTGTCGCTGAGCCAAACCGATTTTTCATTTACAATAACATTGATTCTTTCTGAGTGTAAACACCTGACAGAAAATATATTAGGACAATTTCTAAACTGTTAAGACTCAGTCTTCAGTTCAAAACATCAATCAAGGGTTAATTCAATAAAATTCTTTAAAACCTTTGGTTTATCCAAATATTATTTTTGCTACTGTTGATTTAATTGCTTTTATCTTTATATTTTACTTTTAAATGTCTGATTTCACTGCCTACCTGCTAGCTCCTAATGACATAACAGTGTATTTAAAAGTGCTTTGCTTCTTATTATTATTGTAATTCCATTATATAGAATTATATTATTATATTATATATATATATATATATATATATATATATATATATATATATATCATTATAGTAAAACAGTGGTTGTTATCAATTAGTAATTTAGGATTTTATTTAAATTAGCAGCATCTGATGGTGTGGATATGAGATCAGCAGCAGACTGTAAATGTATTTATAAATCATGAAAGTATGCAACCAACAGAAACAGTTAATATTGCTCTTACATTTCACAAGGAAACTACTTATGTAGCTGTACGTGACTTTATACTATAAATTCATTGAGAGTCTACACATACTGACACCAGACCTGTCAACGAGGACTTTACACCTGTAGCACGAGGCGTTTCCCGTTTTACCTGCTCGGTAAAATCTATGAGACAGTGACTGCAGCTTTAAACCAGGTTATTACTGTTACAGCAGCAGCTTCAAACTAAACTGTTCAAACCTACAATCACAAGCGGAGGGAGAAACAAGCGCTACTCACTGTCAGACGCTTTCCTCACAGTCCAGCAGAGATCAGGAGTTTTTCAGTAACAGGCTGACTTCACTGTGAAGCCTCAGCTTTTACTGTTTACAGCCTGACGCGCCCTTCCGCATTCTCACGTCATAGTACGGAAGCCGAAAGTATGAAAACAGTTTTCACTTGCTTTTTATTCTAAAAATAATCCACACAAATGGTAAACTGTTAATTACATATAAAAATTGTTAATTACTGTGATTATAAACACGAGTTTTGTGCTTTGGAGCAAAACATTTTCAGAGTGAGAGTCTGTGAACACTTCAGTACATTTTTCACGTTATTGCGAGATTTGAACTTATAACAATATATTAATTTTGTTGTAACGTGATATGATGAAATGAGGAAATGGTGTACGGAGATTTTTCTGCACAAAGAAGTGCACACTTTCTCTCCGAGTTACCTTTAAATTCACATCCTATATTTTCAGGAGCATACATTTGCAGAAATCATCATCAAGTGGAAAATGTGGCTCTGTACAGTTCACACTCGCGTATACATGACTATGACTTCTGAGGTTGTGGGGGAATTGTTCTACACCGATGGCATCATGAATTTGCTGATTTACTGCAAAATCTTGAAAGACGAGATGCTACCCTCTCTCATACACTGGTTTGTTGGGCACTTGTCCAATATGGCAGTGACCCTAAACATTCTTCCAAAGCCACTGCTGCATTCTTAAGGAAGAACAAGTTGAAAGTATTGCAGAGTATGTCATCTGACCTCAATCCTATTGAGCACCTGTGGAGAATTTTGAAGAGATGAGTTGAGCAATGTAATGCAGCACTCCCCATCAAAGGTTATCCTGGAATAGAGTGTCACAAACTTGTACACTTGATGCCTAGAAGGGTCAGTGCAGAACATAAAAGTAAGGGAGGGCATAGTAAGTACTAGAATATTAAATACTTGCCTGACTGACTCAAGGGTGTACTCATTTTTGTAACCCCAGCCTTACACAAAGCTGCCTGATTCACTTATTTTACAGATATAAATGACCTATCTTTCTCTGTTGTTATTAAGTATAAGTTTAATAAATTTCAGTTTTGTCATCTTCCTATGAATTGTCATGGTGCCTATTTCGATAAAAATATGTTTTGTCTATGCTCAGAGGGGGTGTACTCGTTTATGCTGTTTACTGTATTTTACAGTCAGTGTGTACAACAATATAATGTAATTGAGTACTTCTACTTTGTGATTCTGCAGGTTTTACATAAGATTGTAATGATTTGATTTAATTTGTAATCTAAGACATTGTTTACAATAAGTGGTGGTTAATTCATTTGTTTCTGACTCCATGTGCAAGTTTTTCAAAAAACTTTATTATTTTGTTTAACTTATGCTCATATGCTGCATATTCCTAAGTAAAGCTGTATTTAATTAAACTGCCACAAGCTAACATAAATGGTATTATTTCAGTTGAGGAGGACAGGATGGGTTAATACAGGCAAGAGAACATACAAGATAATTTTTTTCCCATTATATCAGATTAATGAAGACTCACTGATTTTAACTATGTATAAGATTGTGGCTAAACACAGCCACACTTATAAGGAGTGGTCAACATAATGACTGAAATAGATGTGGTTCCTTGTTTGCTTCTTTGGGAGGCATATAAGAACTGATCATTTCTCCCACACCCTTTATCAGCTTAAATATACACCATAAAAGTTTACATTACTTTTTCTTCCAGAGTGTTACTTTGATAGAACAGTTCAACTTACTGCGTTTGAAACTTTTGACATTTAAGAAACTCTTCTTTAACAACACACCATTTTAGGGTTACATAGGATGTACTGCATGACATTCCAATCTCAAAAGCATGATAAAGGTATTCCATATGAGATAGTTTTCTTGAATGCAAAGTGCAGTACCTCCATACCCACAGCTCTGCAATTTCTGGATCAACAAATGAATAGAAATTGGACGTAATGTAAAATAACTGATGAGACTTTTAGATTAAAAAAGGAATTATTTTAGCTAATGCTTATATAGTATATCAATATAAGTATATTTGATATAATGAAGGATCAAAGCATGTACGCATGTATGACAGATTAAAACATGTGAGGTGCTGGAACAGCCTGCATTAAGTGGCAAATAACTCAATGTCAGACTAACCAAACTAAATAAACTAATTAGCAGATACAGACCATTGTGGTGATTTCTTAAAGGAAAAAAAAAAAAGGTTTTCATTGATCCACAGGAAAATTAAGTATTGAATTTGGACTGACCAACACACAACAAGACTGCATACAGACACAAAACACACACAACTTTGAAGGTGCTGGTAAGTGGCAGGTTAGCTGTTTCCAAACTTCTTCCAGTCTGTGGTCTAAGCTAAGCTAACTGTGTCTTGGCTTTAGATCATTCAGAGTACAGATATGAGAGTGGCCTATTCTCCTCATATACCTCTCAGCAAGAAAGCCACTCAGCATATTTCCCAAAATGTACAACTTTTCTTTAAATACAATTGAAATATTGATTCTGCAAACATTTGAAGATTGGGACATTTCGATGCTAAATGTGTCAAAATAAAATCTGGGCTTCTTTACTTTCCTACTAAAAAACTGGCTGCATTCTTTTCTATCAAAGCCCACGTCAGGTGATGGAGGCCTCGCATGCACAACAGACTTTATAATGACAGTAAGAATTTGTACAGTTATTACTCAACAGTGACCAATTTTCCCCCAGAATTTCAGTTCTGAGAACTTGCTTAATCTGAGAAATACGGACATAAAGGAGTGCTTTCTTTTATGTCTGTAAAACTCCTAATTTAACTCCTCAGTATTTTGGAATGGCGAGTCTTTCACACACCCTTTATCACCACATAGACATGTAAAGAATGCAAGAAATCATCATTTCTTACTCCTTAACATCAAATTCCTCAACAACTAGTGAGTAAACACCAGTAAGTGCAAATTTTAGGTGAGGATTTGTAGATCCACAGCAATCCACAGCAAATTTAATATAAAAAGAATATGAGGTATATGCACTGTATATGAACTACAGTGAGGAAGCACTCTACATCTTTTGAACATGCAATCATGATGACTAATTAGAAGATATGTGGACACAAAGGTCAACAGATTTTAGGTTGATTTCAACATCTCAAAAGAAAAGGTTGTCAGTGTATAAATCAACAGAAACATTATCTTAATGACTGAATCAGGATTCAGCTGAACAAACATGAAACACAATGTAAATTGAAATGAATTCAATACAAGATTTTGTGATATGAGTCTACTGCTTTGCACTGTTTGAAAAAATGTACTTCATATAGAATATTTGAGGTGAAATTGCATCTTGAAAATTAATATGGTGGGAAATAAATGCCAATCCAATAACATTTGATTTAAAATCCCCTTTTTAGCATTCAAGCAGCATTGAATGGCTTCTAACACATAAGAACAATTTTAAGTGTTATTAACTGGTTATAAACAGATGATTAATAATTGATGATATAATATAACACATTTGTAGTCACATCACATGCGACATGTAAACACAGCACTGAAGATGCAGAACAGCTGCATTATTATTAAGTGAAAATGTGTAAGTAATCAAAGAGCACAGGCAGGAGAACATAAACGTAATTTCTGTTTCCTACACTGGAGGGACCAAAACATTAAAAACCTGCCTGCAGTCAGCCAGACACAAAAAAGTAGAGAAACTGAGATGATGAAATTTATATTAATGGCACTTGAATAATCAAAATTTGGTTATTTAAACATTTCAGAGCACATTAAATACAAATGTATTTTACTGTTAGACATTAAAGTACCAGTTTAGTTGCTACTGCTACATTTAGCAGTTAAAGCTCATCAAGTCACCCTTTAATAGTGAATAATGTTAATCAAACAGTAAGACAGAATTTATTGTTAAAGACAGGTATAAGAAGGATGGTATTATTTCCTCATGAAAATCACGTGTCAGTAAAAAAAAACTTGATGAAATAGGAGATCTGTTCTTACTATTTCATTTGTTATTAGGAACAGAAATCACGCAGCATGTGCTTTACAAAGAGGAACAGGAGTCACAAGATCAAACTGACTGTCTGGGATGTGACTAACAACTACGGTCAAGTCAAAATAAGGTTGCGTGATTAATGGTACAGTTTCAACATGTCTAACTACATGGCTTGGACTTGGTTTGGCTTGGGTGTGACTTGGAGGATGGCTTAAATCACAAGTTTCACAGAGATAGTTTAGTCAGCAGGGTCAACAGTTTAGTTTAAGTAAGAGCTATTGAGCACAGAATGAAGGAATGTGATTATGTGTTTTTGTGTTGAGAGGTTGTAGTCTGTGCTGTGCCAGAATAATTTATAGATACAAGATTCAACATGTATCACTGTTTGAACACTGACAAGGATTTGGTTTGGTGAGTTCACACAAAACAAAAATCTGACATCATATACAGTAAGCACACTGGGTCATAAAACAAGTAGTAAAAACTACAGAAAGCTCTAATGTGACTGACAGACGAATACACTGTGTGTTAGCTTAGTCTCCTTTTGTTTTCTCTGGCCTCTGTAGGTCTTGTCAGCCCATTTGCACGTATGCATTTTTATCACCTAGATCCTTTACAAACAGATCAATCACCAAGTCCATAGGGTACATTAAGTGTTGTGGGTGTGACTCAGAAATACATGTTTAGCTTGCACAATGTTTTTTGTTCAGACAAAATGGAGGAATTTGCTGTATATACTGGTCCATGTTCCTCACAGCTCTGTGTCTGTGGAAAAACACATTCAGTGTTTAAGACTATAGAAGTGTAGATAAGCTCATAATCCTAATAAATATATTTTTTAAACATTTCCCTTTAAATTATAGTGTTTTTGATGTGATGTGTGATCGGGTTCTTTATTTCAAATAATAAATATATCCCCTTATTTTAAGCTGTAGCAAAATACACTCTACTTTAATTCCCCTTCGTTTATCATGTACAATCAGTATATAAATATGTTTTATTTGTTTTTAACAACAAGAAGGCTGGTGGTTTGATCCCCGGCTCCTCCAGTCCGCATGCCGAAGTATCCTTGGGCAAGATACTGAACCCCAAAACCCCCCCGATGTGTGTGTGCATCGATGAATGAATGTGTTATAAGTACAATCCATTTACCATTTACATTAGTGTTTCTGTATCTGTTGTTCTATAACTCCACCTGTGGCAATAATGTGTAAATGTGTAATGTGTAAATATATACTGAGTGACAATATGGTGAAATACTGTAATAAAATAGTTATAGTTATTGAAAAATATGGTACATTAATAAATACTTGTGAATGTCCTTATATTTGCTTGTATACTGTTACAAATTATTTGTTACATGTTCATATACTGATTATAAATACTAGGGGGACTCCAAACCTATAGTGCTACTGTTAAAGGTGTATTGTATTTTTGTGCGTTTTCTTTCTGAAAGCTTGTGTGGCTGGAAAAAGGTATAAAATCACAGCACTTTGCCTTCATTTCTAATCCACAGCAATGCTGCACCACCTGTCACCACACCCTGGCTCCACACCCTGAAAACTGTGCCTGGCACACATTCACAATTTTTCCCAACAAGGTAAGTTTATCATCCGGGACGGGTCCTAAGTATTTGTGCTGCTGGACTGCTGTCACAGGCTCCACTGGTCCTGGTGGAGAAGTGGGTCTCCTTCAAAAGTCAATGACACATTCAATTGTAAGAAAGACTATTCACACAGTGACAAATTCTTCACTGGACCATGACTCTGTTCCTCATGGTGCAAAAGGCTGACCATTACAGAGTCATCTACATAATTTATAACAAACCTGTCTTTATATCACGTCTGACAGTCATTAGTGAACAATACCAATAAAATGTGGAAAGCCCTGATGGGAGCCTGTGGGAGATAAGAGCCTACCAGACAAAGGACCATTTACTCGAACCCAACATTTACTTGTAAAAGGCATATACATCAAAGAGGAGTAAACAAAAGTGTATTTTCTGAAGTCACTGTACGTCTTGCCCTGCAGCTATTTTACAAATCAGAAACCACCGCAAAAAGAAAAACAACACTAAAGAAAATCACAACAAATCATATTAATTCAATCATCTTTTTTTATTCACCTTGGATAAACTCCTATCATCATGATCTACATTACATATACAGTATGTTATTACATGGTAGGAATGGGTGACATTGTGTAATGTAGCTGATTAAAATGAGAGTGCAGCCTGTAGGCTCTGATGAGATGCTTGGCTTGGTTTGTGATCCCATTAGAAGTACTCAATAGGGTCATGGTGGCTTTTGTTGTGCTGCATATCAGTCAGTTCAAGCTCTCCTCCATAACATGGGAGTTTTTTCCAAACACGGAGGTGAATATGTTCATCTCCCCCCACATGGACCTGCAAGGAAACAAAAGTAAGTGTCTGTCTCCAACTGATGAACCTGAGTCCAATAATCACTCTGCTTTTAGCTCTGTTTTGTTCTCTACTAACTGCTGAGAAAAACATCTGGGTCCTTATCTGCTAAATGTTCCTCTTTGTTCACCATCTAGTCACTGTCTCTGACTATTGTTTGGAGCCAACAGGTACCATACAATGGTTTTTAAAATGATGCTATGAGTCTGAAAGTGTTAATCTTGATAGGTTCAACTTGTAATATTCACATATCAGTCATGGATGGAAACCTACACTCATTTGCATTTTCTTTTGCCGATATTCCGTTAATTTGTTTAAAAATTGTGTTCAATCTAAAGGGAACTTGAGAGTGATGACAGTGAATCATAACATGAAATCTGTGAGGTGGAAAACAAAAACAATAGAAATGAGGGGAGCTGCAGAGTCCAGTGATAATTTCCTGTGGGTCATCACTATAAGTGACCCCTTTCACACACGTTATGTGATCTATTGTTTTATAAAGAGAAAAATATTGATTATAGCTGCTTTAAGTCACATTTGATCTTGTACTTAAAGAGTAAATTCCTTTTCCAATCATCAATCTGCCTTAAAGATTATATTTTTTCAAGAGCTCTCTGTCTTGTAAATAATAATCACCTTAATGAAGTAGTTGGTTCCTGCCACAAGCTGCGTCCTATAGGTCTTGGCTGTGAAAACATGATAGTTCCTTCCTGCTTTTTGCTCTGCATGGGGCTTCATCTGAGGAACAATCAAGTGACAACAAAATCTAAATAAAATACAGGCCTTATTAAAGGTGTGTGAATTGTTCTGACAGAACCAAGTCAAAGTGTAATCATCTTTTTTTCTACTTACACCATCAGCAATCTTCTGAACTTCATCGTTAGCCTCAGCTGGCTCGGAAAGACCCCCACACATCATCGGCATTTCCTTGTCTGACATTTTTTGAATCTAAAATCAGCAAAGAAATGCACTAAACTGGTTGTTGTTGGTCTGTGTCTGTGTGGGAAACTGAATCAGTGAATATATGATGCCTTGGAGCATACCATCAGTGTTGAAGGAGAGGGCTGTGTTTGTTTTTTTTAACCATGTCACAAGCCAATTAAAACAACAAAAAGTGTCTAATGTTGAATAACTATAGAAATTACTTATCTAAATTTGTAGTGTAAATAATTTAAAGTAAGAGAAAGGGTGGTGTTTAAAATGTATTTCAACATTTCTCTTTGTCCATCCCCCTTTACAGTTTGTGTTAGTCCAAGGCATGGCTGTGTTGGGATGTGACAGCTGAATAGTGTGATCGACATACTGCTGGGAAGTGAAAAGTTTGGACAGAAGACAACTGAAAAAAACTAAAGAGGTTCCATGGTAGGAGATTGGGCTGATCAAACATGAATCATACACTAAATAAACAGCTTCATAAGCTTTTTTCCTCTTTCCTGTATTTCCTTTATTCCTGCCACTCTTTGTATATTGCTTCTCAACAACTCTCAATCATCTCATTTTGTATGGAGAAAAAAATCACAACTGGTCAAAGTTAAAAACAGCTGATTTTGAATCAGTGGTAGGAGTGTTCAAAATAAATGGGGCAGACTGAGTCAATGTGTTTTCACATCCCCAGATACATATTTAAGAAAACTACAGGGTTTCTTAAAATGTGAAATTATAAAATTGCCTTTGAAGTCATCAGAATTTCATAAACAACTGAACTATAGGAAGGTGACATTTACCCAAAATTTTACTCCGTATGGCTCCATCTTGTGGAACAACAGAACAATTACAATCAATAGAAAACCTCATCCAATCAAAATAGGAATGACAATAAAATCATTTTTGTTGTTGACCTGACAGGTGGTTATGGCTATTTCTTGCAATTTGCAATACCTTAGGAAAGGTTTGATTGACCGTTTAATTCAGCTGAATATTTAAAGCTATACCATTCCCTATGGGGCACATGATACAAAACACAGGCCGGTGGCACTAACATCCCACCTGATGAAGACCCTGGAGTGGCTGATTCTCGTTCATCTCCGCCCCCTGGTGAGACAGAACCCACTGCGGTTCGCCTACCAAGCTGGCATCGGTTTGGATGATGCAGTCATCTACCATCTTCACAGAGCTCTCTCTCATCTGAATAAACTGAGCACTGTGAGAATCATGCTCTTTGATTTCTCCAGTGTTTTAAACACCGTACAGCCTATGCTCCTGAGGGACAAACTGGAGCACATGGGGATGGACCAGCATCTCATATTCTGGAATTGGAATCTGGAATGGACTATCTCACCAACTGACCACAGTATGTGAGGACACAGGACTGTGTGTCTGACATGGTCATCTGCAGCACGGGGGCCCCGCAGGGAACAGTTCTGGCTCCGTTCATCTTCACCTTCTACACTACAGATTTCAGGTAGAACTCACCTCACTGCCTACTGGGGAGATGAACATATTCACCTCCGTGTTTGGAAAAATGTTATGGAGGAGAGCTTGAACTGACTGATACGCAGCACAGCAAAAGCCACCATGACCCTATTGAGTACTTCTAATGGGATCACAAACCAAGCCAAGCATCTCATCAGAGCCTACAGGCTGCACTCTCATTTTAATCAGCTACATTACACAATGTCACCCATTCCTACCATGTAATAGCATACTGTATATGTAATGTAGATCATGATGATAGGACTCTGTGTGAAGAGGAAAAAGCAGGGGAGAAGTATGATGTTTTCACAGCCAAGAGCCACAAGACGCATGTTGTGACAGGAAAGAACTAATTCATTAAGGTGATTATCATTTACAAGGCAGAGAGGTGATCTTTAAGACAGATTAATGACTTAAAGCAGCTATAATCAATATTTTTTTCTTTATTAACAATAGATCGCATAAAGTATAGTAAATTTCATTTCCTATAGCTATCTACTCTTGTACTGTGGGAGGTTCAGGAAGCAGCCAGTGTCTTGTGCTTTTTTTTTTTACAGGCAGACATCAGGATGCCATATATGTATTTGTCAAAATGCCACATGTTGTTTATTATCCAAGACATTGCTTACAATAAGTAGATAACTCATTTGTTGGTGACCCCTGGGCATGGCCATGTTCAATATATGATGTGTTGTTTTGCAAATAAATTATGGGACTTGTTAAACTTTGCGCATTTGCACAAAAATATTAGTAATTTTGTGCACGTCTAGACAATGTTTCTAGTTCAGAGTGCTTTTTTTTATTTCACTTAAATTATGCCCACATGCTGCTTATTCTGCTCTATTTAATCAAACAGTGTTTTTCTGTCCGGACGGCGCCATGTTGATTGGATGAAACCTCTCAGACGTAACTGTCAGAACTCACGTGCTGTTAGAACGGACCTGAAGGTTCCATGGTTGCCGTGTTTTTTTTTTTCAGGTGCATCGTTCAGAACCGATCATCTTTCAAACACAAACAAACTCCAGACGGTCAGAAAAACCTTTGGCTTTGCACGTAAGTAATACATGTAGTGACAATCATTTTTAATTCTTATATATTTTTGATGTATTTTACACAGAACAGGTTTAACAGAGAGATTGTGAACTATGATATGTGCCGACTTGATAAACCATTTACATTTATTTAATATTTGATTAATTGATTGGTGGATTCCCAGAAAATTTATTTTGATAATTGTCAATAAGTCAAAAGTCAATATTTGCCAGGTTTTTTGTTTGTTTGTTTTATTAATTTCTGACATTATATACACTGAGCAATCAACTGATTATTAAGGAAAAATAATAATAATGTACTTTGTGTTAGTATGACTTAATGCATGCCATTTATTTTTATTGTTTATCTTACAGTTTTATTGCATTGTTGTACTTTTATTTCAGTGATGGTAACAGTTGATGGTATGTTTATGTGATGTGGAGCAGCGGTCTAAAGGTTGTATATGTTTCTACCTTCAGATGGAGCAGGACACCTGGACAGTGCTTCTTGTTCCAGTCCCCAGTTCCTCCATCATCCCTCAGGTCGTGCTCCACAAGGTCCCTGTGCCAGCCTGTCACAGCGCTCTACCTCTCACCTCTCTCTCCCCTCCTGCCTCCTCCTCTGGCTCTTCAGTCTCTTCTCTCAGTTTTTTAATTTCCTTTTTATGAAGTGTGTATGAGTGTTTACAACGTCATAGTTATTCATTTTATTTATTTATTTTATTTTATTTTCCTTAAATTTCTGTGAATGATTTGTATTGAATTTATTTGATTTGCTTTGAAATTGATTGATTGAGGGACTGTGGTGTTCTTGTTGCTGCACCATGACTCAGGCAGGGTGTCTGCACAGAGTGAGTGTGATCTGGGAGGGATAACATGAACCTCCAACGTGTTTCGACCTCCCAGTGAAGCTCCTCTGTGACAGAGAAAGAAAAGGATGGCGACACATGTCTGGTTCACATGTCTGTCGACGCCCTCCCTAGACCAACAGGAGTCTGCAGTGACAAGGGCCCCATCGCAGGGGTCCACTGTAGAGAGTCATTGCAGTAGTAGGTGTAGTTGGGTTAGAAAAGAAATTATTGCGATAGGGGAGAAATAATTTAGGAAGGAAAAGGTGAGATGAAACATACAACCAGGAGGAGAGGAGGAGGAGACCCTCTGAAGAAAAAGGTAAGTATTTCATACAGTTATTAATTATATCTCTGTTTATCTGATTTCAATCTGCTTGTCTTCTGTTTTTCTTTTAGAGAGATGACGAAAGAGGAGAAGAGAGGAGAGGAGGAGGGAGGGCAACATGACATATAAACCTTCTCATATAAAAGGTGAATATTTCATGTTATTATCAGATTTAATGTAATGATGAATTATACCTCTCTTTACCTGATTTCTAAAGTTTTTAACTACAACCTGTTTTTCTTTTAGAGAGAGGAGATGAGAGGAGAAGAGGTGGAGAGCAACAAGACATGAAGACCCTCTTGTGGTAAAGGTAAATATCCATTTATCTCATGTTACCAGATTTTATGGAGTTAATTATTTGAAGTTTTTAACTGTTCCTTTTGTCTGTCATTTATTTTTGCAGAGAGGAGAAAAATGAAGGAAAGAAAAAAGAAATGAAGAGATGAGGGAAAAAAACACTGAAGAGAGGAATGGAGAGGAGAGGAGGTGGAGGGCAACATGATGTGTATACCCTCTCATATAAAAGGTAAATATCCAGTTATCTCATGTTATTACCAGATTTTATGAAGTTCATTATTTGAAGTTTTTAACTGTTTGTCTCTTTTATGTCATTTAATTTTGAGAAGAAACAATTAGAGACATTAAAGAAAAGAAATTAAACACAATGTTGCTCAGTTTTATAGAGTTTATTCTTGAGGTTTTAGTTATTAATCCCTTTTGTCTGTCATTTATTTCTTCACAAACAGTTTATTACGAGAAGGAAGACGCAATTGAAGAAGAGACTGTGAGATGAGGAAAAGAAGAGAAAAATCAAGTTTTTAACTATTAATCCCTTTGTCTGTCATTTATTTTACGAGAGGAGAAAAAAATGAGGAAGACACAGAGATGAGGAGAAAAAGACAGTAAAAGAAGAGGGGAGGGAGGTTGGAGAAACATTGTAAAACCCGCTCATGTAAAAAAAATATTTCTTGTTATTATTAGTTTTATGTAATTATGAGTTATACCTCAGTTTACCTGATTTACCTGGGTTTTAACTACAACTTGCTTCTTGTTTTCTTTTGAGAGGAGAAGAGGAGGAGAGAGGAGGTGGAGGTGGTAGACACTCACATATGAAGGTGAGGAAGCTAATGTCCTGAAAAGCAGTCAAGCAGCTTTGCCCATATAATAAATGAGAGAAAAAAAACTGAGCCCGTTTTCTTCTTTGCAGTGAAGAAAACTCTGAACTACTTACTTCATAACTACAAATTGAAGCACGTTTCTCAAAGATTTTGTCATGATCAAACTGTTGAAAACAAGGTTTGAAATACAAGTGACAGAAGGAAATATCTCTGGTTTTAGCAGCTTATGTTTTACCCACATGGTTTTATATATTATATGTTGGAAGATTAAATTACTTCAGTAGTGTTATATTATGTTTAGTACTGATCAGTCATTTCCAAACTTCAGATTCAGTTAAATGATTGTACAAAGAGGGGGAAATTATATGACACTAAATGAAAGTGTTTCATAACATCTGGGTACACTCAAAAATATCCAACTCTTGGGGCGCCCCCATAGCCGAATGGTTGGGGCGCGTACCACATGGGCCTAGGTACCCTGAGCAGCTGGTCCCCGGATCGACTCCCGGTTTGGCCGGACCTTTACTGTGTGTCATTCCCCTGCTCTCTCTCCCTGTTTCCTGTCCTATCACAATAAAGGTGAAACCCCCCCCCCCAAAAAAAATAAAATAAATAAAATCCAACTCTCCTTCCCCAGTCCCTTTATGTTAGGTGAAATACTTGACTTGGAAGGCATATAACACCTCCGTCATGTAAGCTAGATCTCCAGTTCTTTAAATTTACATGAATGAAATCTTGCTGGTCTGATCAGGATGAGCCCTAAAGCTTCACTGAGGCAGAAAAATGTATGCATAAAATCACAACAGTCCAATTCAGCTTTAAGCACACAGATTCATATATTGAGGATGACTAAGTACACTGACCAGTGCATGGTGAAGACAGAGAAGAAAGCAAATGTAAAACCCAATGTGGACATCTAGTGGACAAGTACAACAAACCCAGGCTCAGAGTGAAACTCAGCCACAACAGAACAATCCTAATCCTGACTTTCATCTGTCTGGAATAATAGATTGATCAGTGTAGAATACAATAAAGTACTTCCAGGTCTAAATTTGTCCACCTGACCTAGTTTTACAACTGAATTTGTTCCTGCTAAGACCAGTCCCTGGCATGATGTGCAGATGTGATTTTGACTTTGGACAGCAGAGGGTGTAGGTTCCAAGTCTGTCCAAGCAGTATGCCTGCTGAGAGGCTGGAGGGTGCTGGGAAACATGCTATTTTGGGGGTAATGCCTGCTGCCATTGCCAGACTGTTGTTGCTTGTGGAATGAAAATATCACATGTGAGCCACCAAAGCTTGAGACTGGATTATTTTTCATTTGCTCTGATCAGTATCGGTCTACTTTTTGTAAATCTGAAGCAAGTTCTCCGGTAGGAAAAACGATTTTAACTAATGTTTTGTTATGAGAAATCAATCCTCAAGTTCAAGGTTTTATTCATTAATGTATTATTTCATTGATTTAATTACATAAACTAAGGTTGTCTTGCAAGCTAACAGTTAACGCTGATATTTATAGTAATTGCAGTGCACACTTGGGAGAGAAAGGCTGTCTGTTGTGCTGGCTCTCTGCATATACATTTATCTGTGCCTGCATATACCAAATGTGGTTTTTAAAAAATTATAATTCAAACACAGGGTTGAATCGTATTATATGTGCACAAAATAGCACTTTGAGCACTCAATGTAGTAAAACATATCCTTGTTTTATTTTTTCTTTCAATGACAGGCTATTCTAACCAGATGAGCTGGGGTGATGGTGTTAAAGGCAGAACTGAAATCCACAAATAGGATCCAGAACTCTGTTGTGTTCTCTGTGAAAAATGACAGAGACAAACGGTCATGTGTTAATGGTTTTGTTTGTTGAATCAATGTCAGTTAATGAATCTGAACTATGGCTGCAGTTTGTATCCTCCTGCTTGCATAAATGGAATAAAGGAGTTTGGTTTGAAAACACAGTGTGCCATGTTTTTCTTTCAGAATTCTTTGCGTTATAAAAGTGTTTGTGCTGAATTCTCTCAGGCTTCATGTTGTAGCCACCAACATTTCCTCAGGCTGGAGCCAGTGAGAGCAGGAGGCCAGTAGAGGGCGCTGCTGCCTGTGGAGCTGTTAAAGAGACAAAATCATCTGCTCTGAGAGTAGCTGCAACTGAGGAACAGAACTGTATGTGTCTGTGATGGATACACCACATATACTGTACATGTTTACTGTGTAAAGCTTGTAGATCTGTTTCCCTGTGTCAGTATCCCACAGTGGATGTAGACCCAGCTCCAGAATAGGTGTTCACATAGGTTAATGCGCACTGTTTCACTTCAATTAGCCAGGAATGCTTCAGACAAACATCAAATATCCAGGTCCTTCCAGTTCCTTCTAGCATCCAAGGTTGATGTCTGACATATATAACCTACACAGTAGATACAGAATCTGAGCCCATTCATCACTGATCATCTTTGGTCCAGTGAGGAGATGAATAAAGTAAGGAATAAGCAGTGAATTAGATAAATCAGTGAAATGACTTCACTTGTTTTATTTGTCGTTTAAAACCAGAAACATCTTCAGTTTGGTTTAATAGTTGGTAAACAATGAAAACAAAAACACCACCCTGTATTTATGATGGCCTCCTGCTCTCTCTGGCTCCAGCCTGAGGAAATGTTGGTGGCTACAACATGAAGCCTGAGAGAATTCAGCACAAACACTTTTATAACGCAAAGAATTCTGAAAGAAAAACATGGCACACTGTGTTTTCAAACCAAACTCCTTTATTCCATTTATGCAAGCAGGAGGATACAAACTGCAGCCATAGTTCAGATTCATTAACTGACATGAAACTCCATGTTCAACTGACTGGGATGGTAAAGTTACATTTCAAAGATATGTAAGTGCAACAGCTCAGCAGCTTCTGTCAGACAGTAAAAAGATACACAGGGATTTTCTGCTCACCTACAAGCAAAGACTATTTCAAAACATACAGATAATCATCAGAAAAAGTTTGGGATTCAGCACAAGCAACAGACTGAGGGCAGCAGCACCTGGATGTAAATGTGAGGGTGCACTGTGCAGAGCCACATTTTACACTTTGTAAAAGTAACTCAGAGGGGAAATGTGATTTATAGCTAGAGCAATGCAGAGGGGCGGTGGACTGTTTGACTGTAGCTACATCCCACGTAACCTCCATCTGTGGAGTCACACTGCTCTGAGGGACACAGCGCTCACACAGGGGAGCAGAATCGGCCGGCGAACAGAACACTCATGGTGGTGTTATGTCGGATGAAGAAGAGGAAGGGGTGGTCTGCGATGAACATGGCAGGAATCATTAAAGGCGCTCAGACGTGACAGCAGCAGTGGCAGCAGCAGCCTCAGTTCCCTCCTCATTCACCTCGATAAAAGCCTTGTGGACGACTTTTGACAGAACCAGGTCGATCGCTGAAGACATGCCTGTCAGCAGAGAAGGGAGACCATTTTTAGCAACTACTACACTTTACTTGATAATTTAATTATGTATATAATGTATAACAACAGTTGTCTCACCAGAGAAGTCGCTCTTTTCACCAGTGAAAGCATCCACCATGCCCATGCCTATCAGGACCTCATTCAGGTCATACGTCTCCTCCATCTTGAATCGAGGCAGCCTCACCTCTACCTCAGTTTGACCCATTAAATCTGGACGAGTCCACTCCACAAATTTCTCATAGGTCAGCTCCTTCTCCAGCTGGGGTGGATACAGTGTCAGTTATCAGTCTGTCTGTTTAAAACTGTGCATTTGTTCACTGTATATGCACGTGTCCTACCTTCTCCAAGCCTGTTGTATCACCCTCTATCTCATTGGCAGGAAGATGAGCATGCTTAGGTCCTCCCCTTTATAGGGCATCTCTAGGATCTGCCCAAAAACATTTTGTTTTTAATTTCATTACAGTGACAGATTATCTACGCTTTTCATCCTCAAAAACATGTTGGCATTTGGAATAAAGTCTGGTCCTCTGTTAGTGGTAACAGCTATGGAAATGATACCAGAAATCTAAAGGTTTCAATGTCAGAATGGAACCATTGGTTCTTTGGATCATGGTAAATCTGCCCACTATATTAAACTGAAATCTGTTTACAAATGATTGAAAAATAAAATTGCATGACAGACAAACAGGTATGGTCAAAACCACATACTGACAAACATGGACATTACCTGGCAGTTGGCATCAGGAATGGTGGCCAGAGAGAATTTACTTTTCTGCTGCATCATCTTCACTGGTTTAGTGTCATTCTGGAGACAACAGGAAACACAACACTCCCCTGGTTGAGTCAGTTGTTTTCTCAGAGCTCACACTGATCATTTACATTATGTGTGTAAGGTGCTATGATTATTATCACCACGTAGGCCCGTGTATTTATTCAGTAAATCTTACTTTAGTCCTACTATATATCAGGGTAGGGGTATAATTTGGACTTTAACTTCATGAAGGCTTTCTGCCTCACCCGCCTGACAGAGACTGATCCACTCCCAGCCTAGTAAGGCACAGACAAGGAGCTCTGTTATTGCTGCATTGGGGCAGCTGGGACATTTCTATCCTGTGCTTCCAAGCTTGAAGCTACAGTATAAATGTCCATACAGCTAAATAAATAAAGTGTCCTCTATAGACCTCAGCTGAACTGTTTACTTTCACACAACTTCATTACACCATCCCAGAATGCTGCTTTTGTTCCTCAGTGTGTCTCCATCCAGTGCACATGAGGTTGTGCAGTGTTACCTTATTTATTCTGAACTCAGCATCAACAGTATAGTCCTCCTTGAACTGTTTGTTCCAGTTGCCTTTGAAGTAGATGGCATTGACCAGCACCAGCCTGGTCATGCTGTCCAAAACCTCTGGCGACAGCAAGTCCTTGATTTTACCTGGTGAACAGTATCGAGCAAAAAAATTCATTTCAAATAAAAAAGAATCAGCTAATGGAAACAACTATAACAGGGCACAGACGTCTAAAACAACATGTTCAGTTAAATTGTGATGAAGAAGGAACTTCTGATTTCCTCCATCAGGTTGTATCAGACTCCTGTAACCCTCATTACTGGCCAAATGGACGAGGACAGCAGGTTGGTGTTGGTCAATGCCATGTACTTTAAAGCAAACCTGGGACAAAAAAGTTTAAGCGATAGATACTTATGATGCTACGTTCAGACTCAACAAGGTGAAACTGCACAAAGAAACACTCAGTGAACTCTGACTGAAAAATTCAGTAACTTTTATTAAAGAGTGCTTCTTGTGTTTGTTGTCTTCAGAGTGACACTAAGCCAGTGAAGATGATGAACAAGACAACTCCCTTTCCTCTGGCCTCCATTCCTGAGGCCAACTGCCAGGTAATTAAACAACTGATTAATCAGTCAGTATCAGTTACTAGCGTCCAGTGTGTAATACATAGGATCTAGTAGTAGAGTATAATTTACAAAAACATGGTTTTATTATCATGGAGTTGGCCATGTTGTGCTGCCATGTTTCTACAGTAGCCCACAACAGACAAACCGAACCAAACAGTTACCAATGTAGGGCTTTTCACGTTTTTATGTTGACACGACACCCTGTCACAGCCTGTCACATGTCAGCCACTACCTACAGTTTAACAGAGTAACAACTAAATGAAACATCTAAATATGCATGTTTCGGTTATGGGTGTTGTGTTTTGATAATAATTGATAATAATCAACAAACTTAATAAGAGGATCAGCTAGCTTTCCCTGCCACTTCACCAGCAGAGATACTGGGCGTCAGACTGTAAAAATTTAAAAACGAGTTGTCAGCCTATCATGCCCCTGTTCCTCCACGAAACAGGAGGAGAGGAGAGAAACACAGCTGTAAGTGACAACAAAACGTGACAGACTCTCACACTGAGCTGAAATGAAATGAGTGCACATGAACCATAAATAAAATATTTTGTTGTCTTGACGGAGTAGCGTAATTGATGCGACGCAGCATTTTCTCACCTTTACTACCGTGAGCCTCCAACACGCTTGCAGAGGGAGAGTTCAGGGGACAGATTTTCAGTTGTCTTGCAAATTGGTGTTCTCACCACTGATGTCACTAAATCCCCACACTGCTCCTTTGAAAAACCTTTGAAAATAAAAATGGGTTAATGGTTTTTGTTTGTTGAATATAATCCCCATAAATCATCTTGTTCAGTCCTAAAAATCAGAGCAGTGTCTAAACAGTCTGAGCTGTAATGTGTGAAACTCTGTCGTACAGATCCTAGAGATGCCTTACAAAGGGAAGGAGCTCAGCATGCTCATCTTTCTACCTAATGAGATAGAGGATGATACCACAGGTCTGGAGAAGGTAGAACACACACACACACGCACACACAAACACACACACACACACACACACACACACACACACACACACACACACAGTTTAACATGTACTGATTGTTGACACTAGTATCCACCCAGCTGGAGAAGCAGCTGACCTATGAGAAATTTGTGGAGTGGACTCGTCCAGACGTGATGTCTGAGGTTGAGGTTGATGTGAAGCTGCCTCAATTGAAGTTGGAGGAGACGTATGACCTGAAAGGCGTCCTGAAAAACATGGGCATGGTGGATGCTTTTGATGACAAGAAGAGTGACTTCTCTGGTGAGATATTAAATCCATCATCCATTTATCAATGTCAGTTATCAATGCCAGGATCATGGTGAAAAACAGGAGTGGCAGAGATACCCAGACTTCCTTTTCTTCCCTTGACCCTCCCTTCTCTAAATAGTTGAATACCACCTTACACATGGGTAACTGGATGGTAAGAATACAAATGTAGCTCTCATTCAGGCTTGTTCCTGCATATTAATTATTGTATACAGTGTAAATTCTCATAGGTAAACACATGAAAGTTCAATGTTATTTTTGTTTTCTCTCTTCTGTGACAGGCATGTCTGGGACCAAAGACCTGATTCTGTCTAAAGTCATCCATGCAGACCTATGAGGTGAACGAGAGGAACTGAGGCTGCTGCTGCCACTGGCTTTTGCTCCGCCCCTTTGTCAGCGATGAACACTTAGCCCACTTCATCGCAGACCACCCCTTCCTCTTCTTCATCCGACATAACACCACCATGAGTGTTCTGTTCGCCGGCCGATTCTGCTCCCCTGTGTGAGCGCTGTGTCCCTCAGAGCAGTGTGACTCCACAGGTGGAGGTTACGTGCGATGTAGCTACAGTCAAACAGTCCACCGCCCCTCTGCATTGCTCTAGCTATAAATCACATTTCCTCTGGAGTTACTTTTACAAAGTGTAAAATGTGGCTCTGCACAGTGCACCCTCACATTTACATCCAGGTGCTGCTGCCCTCAGTCTGTTGCTTGTGCTGAATCCCAAACTTTTTCTGATGATTATCTGTATGTTTTGAAATAGTCTTTGCTTGTAGGTGAGCAGAAAATCCCTGTGTATCTTTTTACTGTCTGACAGAAGCTACTGAGCTGTTGCACTTACATATCTTTGAAATGTAACTTTACCATCCCAGTCAGTTGAACATGGAGTTTCATGTCAGTTAATGAATCTGAACTATGTCTGCAGTTTGTATCCTCCTGCTTGCATAAATGGAATAAAAGAGTTTGGTTTGAAAACACAGTGTGCCATGTTTTTCTTTCAGAATTCTTTGCGTTATAAAAGTGTTTGTGCTGAATTCTCTCAGGCTTCATGTTGTAGCCACCAACATTTCCTCAGGCTAGAGCCAGTGAGAGCAGGAGGCCAGTAGAGGGCGCTGCTGCCTGTGGAGCTGTTAAAGAGACAAAATCACCTGCTCTTTGAGCTTCTGAGAGCTTCTGATTTCCTCCATCAGGTTGTATCAGACTCCTGTAACCCTCATGGTGGCTACGCTGCATGGTTTGAGCCTGAGACTGGAGCCTCTGAAAGCCTTATTGGTCAATCTCGCTGTATTCACAAGGTCAGTATGTTAAGGAGCTAACTCCATACAAGCTGCTCAAAACACACAGAGTCACTGAGAGAGAGACAGGCAGTGAAAACAGAGGGAGGCAGAGAACAAAGAGCAGACGATGGAGAGAGATGGAACAGAAAGAACATAATGTTGAAGACAGAGGGACAAGGGGTGTCTGTTGTGCTGGTTCTCTGTCTACACACTGATCAAACAAAACATTATGACCACTGACAGCTGAAGTGAATAACATTGATCATCTTGTTACAGTGGTACCTGGCAGTGGGAGGGATAAATCAAGCAGAAAATGAACATTTTGCCTTTGAAGTTGATGTGCAGAAGCAGAAAAAATGAGCAACGTTGACAAGGGCCAAATTGTGATGGCTAGACGACTGGGTCAGAGCATCTCCAGAACTGTCTCTTGTGGGATGTTCCCGCTCTGTAGTGGCTTGATCGCGAAGGAACAGGAACCGGCGACAAAGTCATGGCCGGCCAAGGCTCATTGATGCACGTGGGGAGCGAAGGCTGGACTGTGTGGTCCAATCCAATAGAATAGCTACTGTAGCTCAAAAGCAGTAAATTCAGATTCAGATAGAAAGGCGTCAGAAAACACAGTGCATCACAGACTGTACGGGGAACAGTCCTACCAGTTTGTTGAGGTGTGTGTGTTTCAGCATGTGTGTAACTGTGCACCTCATTGATTGCTTGTGGTTTTGTTTGAAGAATGTCAAGTTGGAGAAAATGAGAGGCTGAGACAGGAATCTTTAAATCACAAATTTTTCCCAGACATGAAAATGTCCAACGTGTCATTAGGTAACTCCTTTGAAATAATAAAAAAAGTTTTTAATTTCCATGGAAAAGAAGGTGAATGGTTTATCACAATTGTAACTGATGGCATAATGTGTTGCATACCGAATTATTTTCCTATTGCAATATTTATCCTATTAAGCCACCTAAATTTTCATATATCCCAGCCCAGTTATTAACACATTTAAAACTCTGTCACTGACTCCAGAAAATGCTATAACACATTCTAGTGTGACCATTTAATATATGAAAACCCTTATACAACACTGATACAGTGTATTCATAAGGTATTTCAGATTTTCACATTTTATGTTGTAGCCTTTTGATATTTTTTTTTTCCTCTCATCAATCTACACTCAATACCCAAAGTGGCCTTGGTAAGAGAGATGACCAAGAACCTGATTGTGGCTTTGGCTAAGCTCCAGAAATGTGGAGATGGGAGAAACTTACTTTATGGCAGTGTGGCCAGATGAAGCCTCTCCTCTATGAAAGACACATGAAAGCCCATCACCTGCCCAGTACCATCCCAACGGCGGAGCATATTGGAGGTAGCATCATGCAGTGGCGGGGACAGGGAGACTAGTCAGGGTTGATGGGAAGATGAACGGTGCAGGGGACAGAGATATCCCTAATAAAAACCTGGTCCAGATCAGGACCTCAGGACCTCAGACTGGACTGAAGGTTTAGGACTATAACTCTAAGCACACAGCCAAGACAACACAGAAGTGACTTGGGGTCAACTCTGTGAATGTTCTTGACTGGCCCAGCCCAAGCCCTGACGTGAACCAAAGCAAACATCTCTGGAAAGATGAAAAGGGCTGTCTACTGACAGTCCCCATCCAAACTGACAGAACCTGAGAGGATATGCAGAGAAGAATGGCAGAAAATCCCCAAATCCAGGTGTGCAAAGCTGGTTTCCGCACCGGCCCTGCCTGGTGACGTCAGGAGTATATAAACCTGGGTGAGGATTCGTCATTCATGGCGGCTGTGATTTAATGTGAGCAGCTCGTCTTGGTGGCTCTCTGCTGTGACCGGCCCTTGGTGACCGTCAGTTTTGAATATATGTACTGCTTGAAACTTTGTTAGTACTAGCTGTGTGTAGGTTAATGCAACTTTCACACCCGCTGATCTTGTCAGTGATATTGAGCCACTTTTTTGCCAGTTTTTGTTAGCCACATTTATTTTAGGGGTGCTACTTCCGTTGTATTTCGGTTAGGTTTGATGGGAGTTTTGTACTTTTCTTTGTTTAATTCTCCCCCCATTAGTCAGCTCCTAAGAGGAGTCCTCTTTTGTTATCTAGTCGTTTTATTTATTTCTTTGAGTTAAGTAGCATCCATTGGGCCTTTGTTATCTTTTGCTCTTTCGTTGTTGCTTGCCAGCTGTGTTTGCAGTCCTACTTTTTCATTAAAACTTCATTTTACCTCAAACCTTAAACACTTAAGGTTTTTATGTTACTTCCCCTTCCCCTAGCCAGCCGGGGTTTTAACATAGTTTCTGTTGTGGACGTCCAGAAACTGTTGTGCATTTATTTTGGCATTGCCCAGTTGTGAAGAATTTCTGTCAAAACCATGTGCTTTCCTTACTGAAAATATAGATAGAGAGTTTGTATTGTTTGGTCTCCTGGAAAATAATACACACAAAAAACACTTCTATGTATCTTATTATTGTAATGGACAAATTCCATATTCATAAATGTAAATTTACAGGCTTTATTGCTTTGAGTGAAGAGTTCCAGCAACACATTCAATCAGTCCAACACTCTCTAAAACAAAAAGCAGTTAAAGCTGTTACAACTTGTACTGCTTTAAAAATCTTTATCCAGCCACTTCCCCCAGCTTTTATACACTGCTCCAAAAAACTAAAGGAACACTTAAATCACACATCAGATCTCAATGAAAGAATTATTCAAGGTGAAAATCTTTACATATGTGCATTGTATAATTTATTGAGAACAAAATGACGTAGCACAACGGTCAATGGAAACCAAAATCATCAACCCGCTGAAACTCAAGTCAGTGGATAGTGTCCTGGAGGATGTCCTCCCAGACCTGGATCAGGTCTCCTGAGCTCCTGGACAGTCTGTGGTGGTACTTGGCAGCATCGGATGCACGATACATAAAGTCCCATAGGTGCTCAATTGGATTTAGGTCACAGGAAGGTGAGGGCCAGTCAGTGGCATCAGTGCCTTCATCATCCAGGAACTGCCTACACACTCTGACCACATGAGACCAGACATTGTCCTGCACCAGGAGGAACCCAGGACCCACTGCACCAGGATCTGATTTCATCCCAGTACCTAACAGCAGTCAGGGAACCAACTCTTTCCACGTCTGTCACACGTGCTCAGTGTGAACCTGCTCTCATCTGTGAAGAGGACTGGGCAGCGGAGGCAGACCCGCCACTTCTGGTGTTCTCTGGGGAACGCCAGGTGAGCTGCACAGTGCTGGGCTGTGAGCACAGGTCACACTAGAGGACGTCGGGCCCTCGTGTCACCCTCATGGAGTCTGTTTCTGACAGCTTGGTCAGAGACATGAACACTAGTAACCTGTTTGAGGTCATTTTACAGGCATCAAGAGGAATGTGGAGTCATCATCAAGTTCTTCAAGAACAAACCCACCAATGCAGATGTCTGGGCAGTCCTCTCACTGGGTCCTGACCTTGAGCTGTAATTCTGCATCATCCAACTACTGAAGGTGCACTTCTCTGAGACCCTTGAAAAGTTGATCCTTCTTACAAATGGAATTTAGTTTGTGTGTGTGTGTAGAGCCACATTACGTCACCTTACAATGTTTATAGAAGTACCACGACTGAATATAATATGAAAACAGTGTATTATGTTAAAAGAACAGGCTGACCTGTGTAATCAGTATCATCAATGTAGAAATGAATTTGTCTTTGGAGTTTCAGGTGACACAGCATGAAGCTGTATTTACCACTGGATGATCAGCATTGAGGGGAGCGTCATTTGAGAGGGCGTTTTCTGTCCAGGCTTGCTGCTGTCTTTTCTATGTACTACACCTTCAGTCTTCAGTACCAAGATGATGCTGCGTGCACACTAGAATTAATGCTAAGGTTCAACTGGTACTGTGCTCACAGCAGCTGTGAGTATTTTGAGGAGTGTTGTGTTCCTTGACCTTCATCTCACAGGCTCATACAAGCTGCAAAAACATCTGATCACTGGGACATGTTAGCGAAGCCTGACACTAATCAAGGCAGAACAAATCATCACTTTTCCACATTCTTGAGGAAATCGTCAGTAATTTATACATCAAATGGATTGTAGAATGTGTAATTCATTAAAAGATGATAAAATACAACATCACCTACAGCTACGGTAGTAAAGGACAGAGCTGCTGATACAAGAAAAATATGTGGTATAAAAGATTTCTGTTATTACCATCTCAATTAGTAACCTTGTTTCACACCACCTGGAACACAGACTGTTTTTCAGGTGGTTCAATGATAAATCCAGAGAGGCACCAAGGTCGGATGGGGGTAAAAATCAAGAAAAAAAGGTGACATCAGTCAACCCTTGTGTTCCAGTCTACTGAAGACATGAAGGACTTTGAGGACTTTATATAAGTCAATGAACACACAGTCCAAATTGTTTCACAAGCTTCATAAATAGAGCTTTGGTTTGAAGGACACTTGAAGCTTGTTTGTCTTAAAATTAAGTTGCAATTTGGAAGGCTATGGTTATTCAGTGTACTGAAACATTGTGTGTTACTAATACAAAATTTGGTGCAAGTAATACAGAGGTAACTCAAAATCTATAGTCTGAAAAACTTGTTAGAATTAACTGGATCAAATATCTAATCAAAAGAATGGGAGAACATGTAAAATAGCGTTTTGAATTTGTTGGAAGAAACTTGTTCGTTTTATTAGCCCCAAATGAAAAACATATTCAGTATCAACAAATCAGACATGATGGAGAAGTTGTGGAGGAGGCAAATCACTAGCACATTTTTTGGAGCTGCCCTAAGATACAATTAGTTTGGAAAAGTACATGGATAATCATGCAGCATATTCTTGGGCTACAGATCCCCATGAGTTTTATGACACTTTATTTTGGTGATCTACAAGAAGGAATAACAGGAAATGATAGATATCTCTTAAAATGTGAACTATAGCAGCAAAAAAGCAATTACCCATAAATGGTTACAATCAGATCCACCTATAAGTAGATGATTGGCTTGAAATCATCATCATGAAGTACTTAATGTGTATATTGCAAGATGGATGCTCCATCATGCATACTTAGATATAAATTATGCTGTGCTGTGCTAGAAAAAATACCTCTGTAGTCCTTTTAGCTAGCAGTTAATTAATAACATATACAGTATCATGTTTGTATATGCAGTTCAAGGTAAAAATCTTGCAAATACACAGGACATCTTGTTAAGTGCAAGTAACAGTAATACAGTGCTAATCCTTTCATCATATTTTTAGTATAAAAGTAGAAATGAACAGCTTTTTTCTGTTTTTACACACACTCTGACTATGATGTTGGCTGGGTAACAACTTCACTCAATCCTGTTAAATGATTTTTACCTCACGCCTACACAGCATTGACATGATTCTGACCAAATCGAGGTTACCAGTCTAATTTATCAGATTATTATTGCAGCCATTTTTACTGTATTTAACCTGCACGACCACACCAACAGATGGAAAGCAGGAAAATAATGTAATAGCAACCACAACAGAACAGGGTCAACATGTGAATTTTTTTATTTTATTACTGACTCTGTCTGTCAATGCGTGCTCTTATTTTCAACATTGTGAGACCTAGAATTTGTTACAATAAAAGTATTAACATCATTGCTGAATTTTTTTTTTGTTTATTTTTTTGTTTTTTGTTTTTGTTTTGTTTTGTTTTGTTTTGTTTTTTGTTTTGTTTTTTTGTTTTTTTGTTTTTTGTTTTTTGTTTTTTGTTTTTGTTTTTGTTTGGGATTTGGGGGCCAGTGTTAGATCAGGGTTAGTAGGGGAATTATTTTTTTGTACCCAACATTCCACCGCGAGCATGCTCTTGGCGACGGCGGCAAGGAAAAACTGCCTTTTGATGGGCACAAACCTTGAGCAGAACCGGGCTCTGGGTGGGTGGCCATCTGCCTTGACCGGTTGGGTTGTGAGGGGGTGGGGGTGGAGGAGTGAGATAAAGAGAGAGAGAGAGAGAGCAGGAGGAAAAGGACGGAGGGGTGGCATCACTGTCTTCGGAAAAAATTGAGGAACCTCTTCCTCAGAGATCTTCTTTGAGGTTGTCTTTGCACCTCCTCCATCAGGTTTTCCATCTCCACCACTCTACTCATCAGGTCATTTGTAGAGGTCTCTCTGTCTTGTTCTCTGTCTCTCAGAGCCTGTTTCAGGACACTCAGAGACTCCAGGAGGCCAGACTTCTCTTGGCGCCACTGGAGCTGCTCTTTGTCCAGGTCTTCCTGTGCCTTCACCAGAGCTGCTGAGAGGCTGGAGGTTTCCCTCATCTGCTCCTCCAGGAGTCGTGACCTTTCCTTCTCCCGTTGATCTTTCCTTCTCCAGCTCACCGATATTTCTGAGGACATTTACTTTGACTTGTTCTTCCACAAGCAGGACCTGTCTTCCTCCTCTGATGTTTCAGCTCCTGCTGAGGCGTGCCTTGAGGTGAGAGACTTCCTGACTTTGATCAGGGGCGAGACTCGTTCTCCCACTGGCGGGAGTTTTCAGGTCATTGACCTGGAAGCGAGTGTTGTTTAATGGAATTCTCTCCTGCCTGGCCAGGTTTTTCTCAGCCTCCTTCCTGCTATTTGGTTCATTCTCAAATGCCTCAACATTCTCCTGCATCCTTCCTTTTACCGTTACTGTATAGTTCGAAAGTAAGAGCTCCCTCTCATCTCCTCACTGTCCTATGTGACAAATCAAGTTTATTAACAAACTTCCGCAGTAGGTGCCAGTTTTTCCTCATAGTGAAGCTATTTTTATTACAGACTGTATTTGGTGAATCTCTGTTGGTTGTGCAGGCTCTGCCGTAAGGAGTTGAAGGTCAGTTTGTGTCGATTCAGGCCCGTTTGAGAATCTCACCACAGGCTACTTTTTGAGAGTTCTGGGACTGGCACTTTGGTGCCCTCAGGTTTGAGCTCACCACAGGCTGACTCTTGGGAGTTCTGGGACTGGCTTTCGTTTGTCCCTCGACGTTCAGGTACTCACCACAGGCCAGCTTTTGGGAGGTTCCTGGGACTGGCTTTAGTTGTCTCCTCAGGCGGTTGGAGCCAGTTTTAAGGCTCTGCTGGAGCCTTAATTTCAGTGGTCTGGGTGGCTGGCCTGTGTTGTTGTTTTGGTGGTTGACACAGCAGTTGTTGCCTCTGCCCAGGCTGCCTGTTTTGTTTTGAGTATAGCCTGTGTCTTTGTCTGCTTGGGTAACTATCGGTCCAAGGCTATTTTCTAATTGAGTCCTTTTTCGTGGCTGAATCTTTGTTTACTTGTCCATCTTTTGTTTGCTTTGTAATTGTCTCTCTCTGGAGTGAGGGATAGTTGTCCTCATCCAGGCTCAGGCCAGGACCTTTGGTCAGCCACATCTGGAATATTCCGGGGTTGACAGCTGGAACCTTTGCATTTGCGCTACTCTCATGAAGAGGATTTTTCTCTCCTGCTACCTCCATAAGTCGATCTAGGATTTCCTTCTCGTTCGACGAATCGACAGTAATTTCCTGTACGATTTTACCGTCCTTGTCTCGGACGCGAAAAATGTGTTTGTTTTCTTTCTTTGTATCCATGAGTTTGCAATTGTGCTCTTTCGGTGAATAGATCTGAATTGCTAAGTAGCGCGGGTGTTTGTGAAAGGGAGATGTCAGAATGGAATATTTTATTTCTCGTGGTCTCACAACAGAGCCTTTTTGATGTACTGATGATGTCCTCAGTCCTTGTCAAGTGTCTGGTTTAAAGCATGGATTTACCATGGCAGCAACAGTCCCATTTAAAATGAATAGGAGATTCTTGTCTGTCATTTTTTCTCAACAACATGACTCGAAACTTCACAGTGGACACTGCCCCTTCCTCTGGGCCTCAGCAACACACATGTGAGGTTTGAAGTCCATCAGATGAGCGGTTGTTGAGAAAATTGAAATAGACTCAGACAGAGTATTTATAGTTGGATGTTGCCACACACAGGTTCAAGGAATATAACAAACAGGTTGTTCACTTGTTGCTGGACAATAGAAACAGAGATGACAACAGTACATCACATGGTTTAAGCAATGCACAGAGGAAATCACTTTAGTAAGAGTAGAAATATAATGAAATAACATCACATGTCACAGACTTTTGCAGCTGGTTAGCTATAGTTCTGTCCACAAGATGGTGTGAAATACAGTAATGACAGTGGAACAAAATGCATCAGTGTTTGTACAAATATAATGTGAGCAGGCAGAAACTGCTCTTTTTTGCTCCTCGCCTGTGATTGGACATTAGTGCTGCTTCGGCCCTGCTCCATAATCCTTTAATCATTAATTTTTTTCTATTCCAACCACCTGTCATTAATCCTTAAGACATTGAGCTTGAAGTAAAAAGGGAGCGGCTGAGGGAGTGGGTAGAAGGCCAGCATACAAGCAGGTGGAGCGGTGACTGTGAAAATACTCTCCTGGCTGTGATGACTATAAATTCCACAAAGTCAAATAAAGACATTGTTGTGTTTGGGTGGTCACAATCAGTAAATGTGTTATTGACGGTTTCAGGATTTCTTAACACAAACCAGGAAGCTCTACAACGCTGAGCTGGAGTCAGTGGACTTCAAAACCAGCTCTGAGCCAGCAAGTCAACATCAACAGCTGGGTGGAGAAGCAGACACAAGGTGCATCACACCATCAGTTTTATAGCATGAGCCACTCCACAATATGTCAAAGAACCTGCTGTGTTTCAAAGGTTTTAATCTTTCTTGCTGATGTTTCATGTAACTACCAGTCATGGATGGGCATTGCTGTTGTCTCTGTGGCAATTCTTCTCATTTGCTTCCATGTGGTTTCAGGTAAAATCAGAGATATACTGGTAAAGATTGTGCTGGGCGAGACAGGCTGGTGCTGGTGTCAATGCCATCATACTTTAAAGGCACCTGGGACAAAAGTTTAAAAGATAGATACTTATGATGCTGCATTCAGATCAACAGGTGAAACTGCACAAAGGCACTCAGTGAACTCTGACTGAAAAATTCAGTAACTTTTATTAAAAATTATTGTGTTTGTTGTCTTCAGAGTGACACTAAGCCAGTGAGATGATGAACAAGACAACTCCCTTTCCTCTGGCCTCCATTCTGAGGCCCAGCACCGAAATAATTAAACAACTGATTAATCAATTGGTATCAGTTACTAAAGATTGATGTGCTGTAACATTTACAGGGAATCTAAAATAGTAGGTATAATTTACAAAAACATGGTTTTATTATCATAGAGTTGGCATGTTGTGCTACCATGTTTCTACAGCCCCAACAGACAAACCGAACCAAACAGTTACCAATAGGGCTTTTCACGTTTTATGTTGACGTACCCTGTCACAGCCTGTCACATGTCAGCCACCACCTACAGTTTAACAGAGCAATACAAACATCTAAATATGCAGGCGTTTCTGCTATGGGGTAATAGCACCGTGTAATTGATAATAATCAATAAAGCTTGCACAAAGAGGAGCTGGGCTAAGCTTCCTGCCATCACCAACAGAATACTAACCTGTCAGACTGTATGCCCTAAAACGATTTGTCAGCTATCATGCCCCTGTTCCTCACGAAAACAGGAGGAAAACACACAGCATAGTGACAACAAAACGTGACAGACTCTCACACTGAGCTGAAATGAAATGAGTGCACATGAACCATAAATAAAATATTTTGTTGTCTTGACGGAGTAGCTTAATTGATGCGGACGTTGGTGCCATTTTCTCACCTTTTGGCTACCGTAGCCTCTCCAACACGCTTGCAGAGGGAGAGTTCAGGGGACAGATTTTCAGTTGTCTTGCAATTGGTGTTCTCACCACTAGATGTCACTAAATCCTGCACACTGCTCCTTTGAAAAACCTTTGAAAAATGTGTCGTGTTAATGGTTTTGTTTGTTGAATATAATCCTCATAAATCATCTTTGTTCAGTCCTAAAAATCAGAGCAGTGTCTAAACAGTCTGAACAGTCCTAGAGATGCCTTACAAAGGGAAGGAGCTCAGCATGCTCATCTTTCTACCTAATGAGATAGAGGACGATACCACAGGTCTGGAGAAGGTAGAACACACACACACACACACACACACACACACACACACACACACACACACACACACACACACACACACAGTTTAGCATGTATGATTGTACTGTATCACCCCAGCTGGAGAAGCAGCTGACCTAGCAGAAATTGTGGAGTGGACTCGTCAGGCGTGATGTCTGAGTTGAGGTTGATGTGGGCTTCCTCGGTGAGATTGGAGGAGACGTATGACCTGAAGGCGTCCTGAAAACATGGGCATGGTGGTCTTTTTGATGACAAGAAGAGTGACTTCTCTGGTGAGATATTAAATCCATCATCCATTTATCAATGTCAGTTATCAATGCCAGGATCATGGTGAAAACAGGAGTGGCAGAGATACCCAGACTTCCTTTTCTTCCCTTGACCCTCCCTTCTCTAAATAGTTGAATACCACCTTACACATGGGTAACTGGATGGTAAGAATACAAATGTAGCTCTCATTCAGGCTTGTTCCTGCATATTAATTATTGTATACAGTGTAAATTCTCATAGGTAAACACATGAAAGTTCAATGTTATTTTTGTTTTCTCTCTTCTGTGACAGGCATGTCTGGGACCAAAGACCTGATTCTGTCTAAAGTCATCCACAAGACTCATGGGAGGTGAACGAGGAGGAACTGAGGCTGCTGCCACTGGCGCTTGTTTCCGTCTTTTTGTCCAGGCGTGTATTTCAATTTAGCCGCCCGCCATAGACCACCCCTTCCTCTTGCCCATCCGACGCCCAACACCACCGCAGGTGTTCTGTTCGCGGCGATTCTGCTCCCTGTGTGGCGTATGTCCCTCAGAGCAGTGTGACTCCACAGGTGGAGAGTTCACGTGCGATGTGGCTACAGTCAAACAGTCCACGCCTCTGCATTGCTCCTGGCTATAAATCACATTTCCTTCTGAGTTACTTTTACAGTCGTCTTGGCTCTGCACAGTCACCCTCACATTTACATCAGGTGCTGCTGCCCTCAGTCTGTTGTATGCCCCAGATCCCAAACTTTTCTGATGATTATCTGTATGTTTTGAAATAGTCTTTGCTTGTAGGTGAGCAGAAAATCCCTGTGTATCTTTTTACTGTCTGACAGAAGCTGCTGAGCTGTTGCACTTACATATCTTTGAAATGTAACTTTGGCCAATTGATTTAGTTGTGGGTTTCATGTCAGTTATTGAATCTGAACTATAGCTGCGGTTTATCCTCCTGCTGCTTGCATAAATAGAGATAAAGTTTGGTTTGAAAACACAGTGCCATGTTTTCTTTCAGAATTCTTTGCGTTATAAAAGTGTTTGTGATGATTCTCTCAGGCTTCATGTTGTAGCCACCAACATTTCCTCAGGCTGGAGCCAGTGAGAGCAGGAGGCCAGTAGAGGGCGCTGCTGCCTGTGGAGCTGTTAAAGAGACAAAATCACCTGCTCTTTGAGCTTCTGAGAGCTTCTGATTTCCTCCATCAGGTTGTATCAGACTCCTGTAACCCTCATGGTGGCTACGCCGTATGGTTTGAGCCTGAGACCTCGGAGCCTCTGAAAAGCCTTATTGGTCAATCTCTGCTGTATTCACAAGGTCAGTATGTTAAGGAGCTAACTCCATACAAGCTGCTCAAAACACACAGAGTCACTGAGAGAGAGACAGGCAGTGAAAACAGAGGCAGAGAACAAAAAGAGCAGACGATGGAGAGAGAGAGATGGAACAGAAAGAACATATGTTGAAGACAGAGGGACAAGGGGGGGCTGTCTGTTGTGCTGGTTCTCTGTCTACACACTGATCAAACAAAACATTATGACCACTGACAGCTGAAGTGAATAACATTGATCATCTTGTTACAGTGGTACCTGGCAGTGGGAGGGATAAATCAAGCAGAAATGGACATTTTGCCTTTGAAGTTGATGTGCAGAAGCAGAAAAAATGAGCAACGTTGACCAAGGCCAAATTGTGATGGCTAGACGACTGGGTCAGAGCATCTCCAGAACTGTCTCTTGTGGGATGTTCCCGCTCTGTAGTGGTCAGGATCAAGGAAGGAAAAATGGTGAACCGGCGACAAAGTCATGGCCGGCCAAGGCTCATTGATGCACGTGGGGAGCGAAGGCTGGACTGTGTGGTCCAATCCAATAGAATAGCTACTGTAGCTCAAACAGTAAATTCAGATTCAGATAGAAAGGCGTCAGAAAACACAGTGCATCACAGACTGTACGGGGAACAGTCCTACCAGTTTGTTGAGGTGTGTGTGTTTCAGCATGTGTGTAACTGTGCACCTCATTGATTGCTTGTGGTTTTGTTTGAAGAATGTCAAGTTGGAGAAAATGAGAGGCTGAGACAGGAATCTTTAAATCACAAATTTTTCCCAGACATGAAAATGTCCAAATCATGTGTCATTAGTAACCCTTTGAAATAATAAAAAAAAAAGTTTTTTGAATTTCCATGGAAAAGAAGGTGAATGGTTTGTCACAATTGTAACTGGTGGCATAATGTGTTGCATACCGGATTATTTTCCTATTGCAATATTTATCCTATTAAGCCACCTAAATTTTCATATATCCCAGCCCAGTTATTAACACATTTAAAACTCTGTCACTGACTCAGAAATGCCTGGCACATTCTAGTGCTGACCATTTAATATATAAACCTTATACAACACTGATACAGTGTATTCATAAGGTATTTCAGATTTTCACATTTTATGTTGTAGCCTTTTTAGATATTTTTTTTTTTCTCTCATCAATCTACACTCAATACCCAAAGTGGCCTTGGTAAGAGAGATGACCAAGAACCTGATTGTGGCTTTGGCTAAGCTCCAGAAATGTGGAGATGGGAGAAACTTACTTTATGGCAGTGTGGCCAGATGGAGCCTCTCCTCTGTGAAAGACACATGAAAGCCCATCACCTGCCCAGTACCATCCCAGCAATGAAGCATGGAAGTAGCATCATGCAGTGGCGGGGACAGGGAGGCCTAGTCGGGGTTAGTGGGAAGATGAACGGTGCAGGGGACAGAGATATCCTGAATAAAAACCTGGTCCAGATCAGGACCTCAGGACCTCAGACTGGACTGAAGGTTTAGGACTATAACTCTAAGCACACAGCCAAGACAACACAGAAGTGACTTGGGGTCAACTCTGTGGATGTTCTTGGCTGGCCCAGCCAAACCCTAGCGTGAACCAAAATACATTGTCTCTGGAAAGATGAAAAGACTGTCTACTGACGGTCCCCGTAGGCAGCAGAACCTGAGAGGATATACAGAGAAGAATGGCAGAAAATCCCCGATCCAGGTGTGCAAGCTGGTTTCACACCAGCCCTGCCTGGCGTCAGGAGTATATGAAGCCTGGGTGAGGGCGTCATTCATGGCGGCTGCGATTTAATGAGCAGCTCGTCTTGAGTGGCTCTCTACTGTGACGGCCCTTGGTACGTCAGTTTTGAATATGTACCAGCGAAACTTTGTGAGTACTAGCTGTGTGTAGGTTAATGCAACTTTCACACCCGCTGATCTTGTCAGTGATATTGAGCCACTTTTTTGCCAGTTTTTGTTAGCCACATTTATTTTAGGGGTGCTACTTCCGTTGTATTTCGGTTAGGTTTGATGGGAGTTTTGTACTTTTCTTTGTTGATTCTCCCCATTATCCCAGCTCCTAGAGGTCCTCTTTTGTTATCTAGTGGGTTTTATTTATTTCTTTGAGTTAAGTATTAGCATCCATTGGAGCCTTTGTTATCTTTTGCTCTTTGAATTGTTGCTTGCCAGCTGTGTTTTGATCCTACTTTTTCATTCAGAAACTTCATTTTACCTCAAACCTTAAACATAGTTTTATGTCTTCTTCCCCTTCCCTATTGACGGGGTTTAACATAGTTTCTGTTGTGGGCGTCAAACTGTTGTACATTCTATTTTAGCATTGCCAGTTGTGAATTTCTGTCAAACCAATAGTAACTCCTTACACAATATAGATTGAGAGTTTGTATTGTTTGGTCTGCAAATAATACACAAAAAACTTCTATGTATCTTATTATTGTAATGGACAAATTCCATATTCATAAATGTAAGTTACAGGCTTTGTGCTTTGGTGAAGAGTTCCAGCAACACATTCAATCAGTCCAACACTCTTTACAAAACAAAAAGCAGTTAAAGCTGGTACAACAACCTGCTTTAAAATCTTTATCCATACTTCCCCAGCTTTATACACTGTCCAAAACTAAAGACATGATACACATCAGATCTCAATGAAAAGGTGAAAATCTTTACATATGTGCATTAATTTGTAGAACAAATGACGTAACAACGGTCAATGCGAAACAAAATCATCAACCCCGCTGAAACTCAAGTCCAGTGGATGGTGTCTGGAGGATGTCCTCCAGACCTGGATCGTCTACAGGCTCCTGGACAGTCTATTGGTGGTACTTGGCAGCATCGGATGCCGCGATGCATAAGTCCATAGGTGCTCAATTTGGATTTAAGATGCAGGAAGGTGAGGGCCAGTCAGTGGCATCAGTGCCTTCATCATCCAGTTCTCCTACACCTCTGACCACATGAGACAGACATTTCCTGCAGGAGGCCGGACCCTACTGAGGATCTGATTTCATCCCAGTACCATGATCAGAACCAACTCTTTCCGTCTGTCACGCGACCTCCAGTCATTCTCATCACTGTGAAAGTTGACAGACTGGATGCCATGGTATTCAGGGCTTAGGTGGGCTACACAGTGCTGGGGCTGTGAGCACAGGTCACTGGGGCGTCGGGGCCCTCGTGTCACCCTCATGGAGTCTGTTTCTGACAGCTTGGTCAGAGACATGAACACCAATGTATGTTTGGGGTCATTTTACAGGCATCAAGAGGAATGTGGGTCATCGTAAGTTCTTCAAGAACAGCCTAGTAGATGTCACCGGGCGAGTCCACTCTCACCAGGTCCTGACCTTGGCTGTGATTACATCATCCCAACTACTGAAGGTTTTACTTCTCTGAGACCCTTGAAAGTTGATCAACTTCTTACAAGTGATTTAGTTTGTGTGTGTGTGTGTTTTCATTCGTCATATAATGTTATAGAGGAACTCCATAAGTCAATATAATATAGAAAAATATATGTGTCAGCAAGAACAGGGCTCATCTGGTCAGTATCAATATCAGCGCAATGAATTTTGTCTTTGTAGGTTCAGGTGACAGCATGACTGTTACTGGATGATCAACGCATTGAGGGCGTGTTTGACGTTTCTGTCAGGCTTGCTGCTGTCTTATGTACTACCTTAAGTCTTCAGTATAAGATGATGCGTGCTACTAAATTAATGTAAGAGTTCAACTGGTACTGTGCAGCTGTGAGTATTTTGAGGAGTGTTGTGTTCCTAGACCCTCATCTCACAGGTCATATACAAGCTGCTCAAAACATCTGATCACTGGGACATGTTAAGGAAGCTTTTCTGACACTAATCAAGGCAGAACAAATCATCACTTTCTCCACATTCTTGAGGAAATCGTCAGTGAATTTATACACTGCATGGATTTACAGGTGACAATGTGTAATTCATTAAAAGATGATAAAATACAACATCACCTACAGCTACGGTAGTAAAGGACAGAGCTGCTGATACAAGAAAATATGTGGTATAAAAGATTTCTGTTATTATCATCTCAATTAGTAACCTTTGTTTCACACTAATTCTGAACACAGACTTGTTTTTCAGGTGGTTCAATGGGATAAATCCAGAGAGAGGCACCAAGGCCGGATGGGGCAAAATCTCCAAGAAAAAGGTGACATCAGTCAACCCTTGTGTCTCCAGTCTACTGAAGACATGAAGGGACTTTGAGTGGGACTTTATATAAGTCAATGAACACACAGTCCAAATTGTTTCACAAGCTTCATAAATAGAGTCATGGTTTGGAAGGACACTTTGAAGCTTGTTTGTCTTAAAATTTGAAGTTGCAATTTCAAAGGCTATGGTTATTCAGTGTACTGAAACATTGTGTGTTACTAATACAAAATTTGGTGCAAGCATACAGAGGTAACTCAAAATCTATAGTCTGAAAACTTGTTAGAATTAACTGATCAAATATCTAATCAGCAATGGGAGAACATGTGTAAAACAGTTTTGAATTTGGTTGGAAGAAACTTGTTCGTTTCTTTATTAGCCCCAAAATGAAAACATATTCAGTATCAACAAATCAGACATGATGGAGAAGTTGTGGAGGGGAGGCAAATCACTAGCACATTTTTTGGAGCTGCCCTAAGATACAATTAGTTTGGAAAAGTACATGGATAATCATACAGCATATTCTTGAGCTACAGATCCCCATGAGTTTTATGACACTTTATTTTGGTGATCTACAAGAAGGAATAACAGGAAATGATAGATATCTCTTAAAATGTGAACTATAGCAGCAAAAAAGCAATTACCCATAAATGGTTACAATCAGATCCACCTATAAGTAGATGATTGGCTTGAAATCATCATCAAGAAGTACTTAATGTGTATATTGCAAGATGGATGCTCCATCATGCATACTTAGATATAAATTATGCTGTGCTGTGCTAGAAAAAATACCTCTGTAGTCCTTTTTGCTAGCAGTTAATTAATAACATATACAGTATCATGTGTTTGTATGTGCTGCAGTTCACAGTAAAAATCTACAAATACACAGGACATCTTGTTAAGTGCAAGTAACAGTAATACAGTGCTTATCCTTTCATGGTATTTTAATATAAGTAAAAATGAACAGCTTTTTCTGTTTTACACTCTGACTATGATGTTGGCTGGTAACAACTTCCTCAATCCTGTTAAATGATTTTTTACCTCACGCCTACACAGCATTGACATGATTCTGACCGTCGAGGTTACCAGTCTAATTTATCGTTGTGTGCACAGCCATTTTTACATTTAACCTGCACGATACACCAGATGGAAGCAGGAAAATAATGTAATAGCAACCACAACAGAACAGGGTCAACATGTAGGAATTTTTTTATTTTATTACTGACTCTGTGTCAATCGTGCTCTTATTTTCAACATTGTGAGACCTGGGAATTTGTTACAATAAAAAGTAACATCATTACTGAATTTTTTTTTGTTTATTTTTTGTTTTTGTTTTGTTTTTTGTTTTTGTTTTGTTTTGTTTTGTTTTGTTTTTGTTTTTGTTTTTTGTTTTTGTTTTGTTTTGTTTTGTTTTGTTTGGGATTTGGGGCCAGGAGGAGGTGTTAGATCCAGGTTGGTGGGGAATTATTTTTGTACAACATTCCACCCTTGAGCACATGCTCTTGGCGGCGGCAGGGAGCTGCAGTGTTTCAAGGCATAGGCAGAACGGGCTCTGGGTGGGTGGCCATCTGTATGTTCAGTTGGGGTGTGAGGGGTGGGGGCTGGAGGTGAGATAAAGAGAGAGAGAGCAGGAGGGAGGGCCGGAGGGTGGCATCTGTCTTGGAAAAAATTGAGGAACCTCTCTTATAGAGATCTTCTTTGAGTTTGCCAGCACACCTCCTCCATCAGGTTTTCCATCTCCACCACTCTACTCATCAGGTCATTGTAGAGTCTCTCTGTGCTTGTTCTCTGTCTCTAGAGCCTGTTTCTGGGACACTCAGAGACTCAGGAGGCCAGACTTCTCTTGAAGCCCACTGGGCTGCTCTTTGTCCAGATAGCTACCTTCCTTAGGCTGAGGAGGCTGGGACACCTCATCGCCCTCCAGGAGTCGTGAGCACTTTCCTTCTCCCGCGTTGATCTTTCCTTCTCCAGCTCAGGAGAAATGTTTTATGAGGTTGATGTTACTTTGACTGTTCTTTACAAGCGGGACCTGTCTTCCTCCACTCTGATGTTTTCTTCTCTAGCTCCTGCTGGCTAGTGCCTTGAGGTGAGACTTTCTAGCTTTGATCAAGCGAGGCAGGACCTCTCGTTCTCCCACTGGCAATGGGGTTTCAGGTCATTTTGACCTGGGCCAGTCATTGTTTAATGGTAGGTCTCCCTTCCTGCACAGCCAGGTTTCTCTCAGCCTCCTTCCTACTGTTGGTTTCCATTCTCAGAGCTGCCCTCAGCTTTTCTGCATTCCGCTCTGCATCCTTTCCTTTTTTACCGTTATTGTACAGTTCAGCTAAGAGCTCCCCCATTTCATCACAGGCTTCCCCTGCATCGCAGCTGAGCTAGATTTCAATCGCTCAAGCTTCCATGATGAGGTGCAGTTTTCTCTTTCAATTAAATATTTTTATTCCTGGGCTATGGATCTAACTTGGTTATTGCAGGCTCGTGGGGTTGAAGAATTGATTTGGTTAGCCGATTCGACGTTTGAGAATGCTCACCACAGGCCCTACTTTTTTGAGGAGTTCTGGGACTGGCACTTTGGTTGTCCCCTCAGGCCGTTTGAAAGCTCACACAGGCCGACTCTTCGAGGTTCTGGGACTGGCGCTTCGTTGTCCCCTCAGGCCGTTTCAGAATGCTCACCACAGGCCCGACTTTTTGAGGTTCTGGGACTGGCGCTTTGGTTGTCTCCTCAGGCCGGTTTAGACCAGTTTTTACAGGCTCTGCTTTCTGAGCCATGTCAATTTTGATGTTGGTCGTTATTTCAGCCTGTGTGTTGTTGTTTTGTGCAGGCTGATGCACTGACACAGCAGTTGTTGCCTCTGCTTCCAGAGGCACAGCTGCACCTGTGTTTTGTTTTAGTATAGCCTGTGTCTTTGTGTCTGCTTAGGTGGCACCTATCGGTCAAGGCACAACACCACCAATGCTTGATCCTTTTTCGTGGCTGAATCTTTGTGTTTACTTGTCCATCTTTTGTTTGCTTTGTAATTGTCTCTCTCTGGAGTGAGGGATAGTTGTCCTCATCCAGGCTCAGACGAGACCTTTGGTCAGCCACATCTGGAATATTCCAGGGGTTGACAGCTGGAACCCTTTTGCGCGGCTTGCACGCTGCTCTCCTTGAAGAGAGGGATTTTTCTCTCTCTGCTACCTCCATAAGTCGATCTAGGATTTCCTTCTCGTTCGACGAATCGACAGTAATTTCACACGATTTGCATCCTTATGGGCCAATGTGTTGTTTTCTTTCTTTGTATCCATACTGGGTTTGCAATTATTGCTCATTGAATGATCTGGTCACTAAATAGCATGAGTGTTTGTGAAAAGTGTCAGAAAATGAATAACATTGGCCCCTATAAGTAGTCTCACAACAGAGCCTTTTTGATGTCACTGATGATGTCATCAGTCATATCAGAGTGTCTGGTTTAAAGCATGGTTACCATGGCAACGGCAGTCCCATTTAAAATGAATGGAGGAATTCTTGTCTGTCCATTTTCTCAACAACCGCGACTCCAGAAACTTCACAGTGGACACTGCCCCTTCCTCTGGGCCTCAGCAACACACATGTGAGGTTTGAAGTCCATCAGATGAGCGGTTGTTGAGAAAATTGAAACAGACTCAGACAGAGTATTTATAGTTGGATGTTGCCACACAGGTTCAAGGAATATAACAAAGGGTTGTTCACTTGTTGCTGGACAATGAAACAGAGATGACAACAGTACATCACATGGTTTAAGCAATGCACAGAAATCACTGGTAAATATAATGAAATAACATCACATGTCTAGGGGCTTTGCAGCTGATTGGCTTCATATAGTTCTGTCCTAGAGATGGTGTAGAAATACATGTTTGAGTGAAGAGTTCCAGCAACACATTCAATCAGTCCAACACTCTTTAAAACAAAAAGCAGTTAAAGCTGTTACAACTTGTACTGCTTTAAAAATCTTTATCCAGCCACTTCCCCCAGCTTTTATACACTGCTCCAAAAAACTAAAGGAACACTTAAATCACACATCAGATCTCAATGAAAGAATTATTCAAGGTGAAAATCTTTACATATGTGCATTGTATAATTTATTGAGAACAAAATGACGTAACAACGGTCAATGGAAACCAAAATCATCAACCCGCTGAAACTCAAGTCAGTGGATGGTGTCCTGGAGGATGTCCTCCCAGACCTGGATCAGGTCTCCTGAGCTCCTGGACAGTCTGTGGTGGTACTTGGCAGCATCGGATGCACGATACATAAAGTCCCATAGGTGCTCAATTGGATTTGGTCACGCAGAGGTGAGGGCCAGTCAGTGGCATCAGTGCCTTCATCATCCGAGACTGCCTACCTCCTGACCATGAGACCAGACATTGTCCTGCACCAGGAGGAACCCAGGACCCACTGCACCAGGATCTGATTTCATCCCAGTACCTAACAGCAGTCAGGGAACCAACTCTTTCACGTCTGTCACACGTGCTCAGTGTGAACCTGCTCTCATCTGTGAAGAGGACTGGGCAGCGGAGGCAGACCCGCCACTTCTGGTGTTCTCTGGGGAACGCCAGGTGAGCTGCACAGTGCTGGGCTGTGAGCACAGGTCACACTAGAGGACGTCGGGCCCTCGTGTCACCCTCATGGAGTCTGTTTCTGACAGCTTGGTCAGAGACATGAACACCAGTAGCCTGTTTGAGGTCATTTTACAGGCATGAGGAGCCTTCAGAGTCCATCAAGTTCTTCAAGAACAAACCCACCAATGCAGATGTCTGGGCAGTCCTCTCACTGGGTCCTGACCTTGAGCTGTAATTCTGCATCATCCAACTACTGAAGGTGCACTTCTCTGAGACCCTTGAAAAGTTGATCCTTCTTACAAATGGAATTTAGTTTGTGTGTGTGTGTGTGTGTTTTCACATTACGTCACCTTATAATGTTTATAGAAGGTACTCCATGATCAATATAATATGAAAAATATATGTATTATGTTAAAAGAACAGGGCTCATCTGTGAATCAGTATCAATATCAATGTAGAAATGAATTTGTCTTTGTGGAGTTTCAGGTGACACAGCATGAAGCTGTATTTACCACTGGATGATCAGCATTGAGGGGAGCGTCATTTGAGAGGGCGTTTTCTGTCCAGGCTTGCTGCTGTCTTTTCTATGTACTACACCTTCAGTCTTCAGTACCAAGATGATGCTGCGTGCACACTAGAATTAATGCTAAGGTTCAACTGGTACTGTGCTCACAGCAGCTGTGAGTATTTTGAAGAGAGTGTTGTGTTCCTTGACCTTCATCTCACAGGTCATATACAAGCTACTCAAAACATCTGATCACTGGGACATGTTAAGGAAGCTTTTCTGACACTAATCAAGGCAGAACAAATCATCACTTTCTCCACATTCTTGAGGAAATCGTCAGTGAATTTATACACTGCATGGATTTACAGGTGACAATGTGTAATTCATTAAAAGATGATAAAATACAACATCACCTACAGCTACGGTAGTAAAGGACAGAGCTGCTGATACAAGAAAATATGGGTATAAAAGATTTCTGTTATTATCATCTCAATTAGTAACCTTTGTTTCACACTAATTCTGAACACAGACTTGTTTTCAGGTAGGTTCAATGAGGATAAATCAGAGAGGCACAAGGCGGATGGTAAAATCTCAAGAAAAGGTGACATCAGTCAACCCTTGTGTCTCTCCAGTCTACTGAAGACATGAAGGGACTTTGAGTGGGACTTTATATAAATCAATGAACACACAGTCAGAATTGTTTACAAGCTTCATAAATAGAGTCATGGTTTGGAAGGACACTTTGAAGCTTGTTTGTCTTCAAAATTTGAAGTTGCAATTTCAAAGGCTATGGTTATTCAGTGTACTGAAACATTGTGTGTTACTAATACAAAATTTGGTGCAAGCATACAGAGGTAACTCAAAATCTATAGTCTGAAAACTTGTTAGAATTAACTGATCAAATATCTAATCAGCAATGGGGAGAACATGTAAAAAGCAGTTTTGAATTTGGTTGGAAGAAACTTGTTAGGTTTCTTTATTAGCCCCAAAATGAAAACATATTCAGTATCAACAAATCAGACATGATGGAGAAGTTGTGGAGGGGAGGCAAATCACTAGCACATTTTTTGGAGCTGCCCTAAGATACAATTAGTTTGGAAAAGTACATGGATAATCATGCAGCATATTCTTGGGCTACAGATCCCCATGAGTTTTATGACACTTTATTTTGGTGATCTACAGAAGAATAACAGGAAATGATAGATATCTCTTAAATGTAGACTATAGCAGCAAAAAGCAGTACATAAATGGTTACAATCAGATCCACCTATAAGTAGATGATTGGCTTGAAATCATCATCAAGTACTTAATGTGTGTATATTGCAAGATGGATGCTCCATCATGCACCATAGATATAAATATGCTGCTGTACCGGCCTCATAGTCCTTTTGCTGGCAGTGCAGTGTCTTGCTACGGTATCATGTGTTTGTATGTGCTGCAGTTCTGATAAAATCTGCAATACACAGGACATCTTGTTAAGTGCAATGTAGCAGTAATACAGTGCTAATCCTTTCATCAGTATTTTAGTATAAAGTAGAAATAGACAACTTTTTCTGTTTTACACTCTGACTATGATGTTGGCTGGTACATAACCGCTCAATCCTGTTAAATGATTTTTACCTCACGCCTACACAGCACATTGACATGATTCTGACCAATCGGGGTTACCAAGTCTAATTTATCAATTATTATTGCAGCCATTTTACTGTATTTAACCTGCGACCACACCAACAGATGGAAACTTAGGAAAATGCTAATAGCAACCACGAACAGGGTCAACATGTGATTTTTTTATTTTATTGTACTGACTCTGTCTGTCAATGCGTGCTCTTATTTTCAACATTGTGAAGGACCTAGAATTTGTTACAATAAAAGTATTAACATCATTGCTGAATTTTTTTGTTTATTTTTGTTTTGTTTTGTTTTGTATTTGTTTTTGTTTTGCTTCTTTTTGTTTTGTTTTTTTGTTTTTTTGTTTTTTTGTTTTTGTTTTTGTTTGGATTTGGGGGCCAGGAAGTGTTAGATCCAGGGTTAGTAGGGGTATTTTTGTACCAACATTCCACATGAGCTAATAACTCTTGGCTGACTGACATGAGGAAAAACTGCGCTTTTGATGGGCACAAACCTTGAGCAGAACCGGGCTCTGGGTGGGTGGCCATCTACTTATGTTCAGTTGGGTTGTGAGGGTGGGGGTGGAGGGTGAGATAAAGAGAGAGAGAGAGAGAGGCAGGAGGAAAGGACGGAGGGTGGCATCACTGTCTTGAGGAAAAAAATTGAGGAACCTCTTCCTCAGAGATCTTCTTTGATTTGTCTTTGCACCTCCTCCATCCAGGTTTCCATCTCACCTCTACTCATCCAGGTCATTTTGTAGGGTCTCTCTGTCTTGTTCTCTGTCTCTCAGAGCCTGTTTCAGGACACTCAGAGACTCCAGGAGGCCAGACTTCTCTTGGCGCCACTGGAGCTGCTCTTTGTCCAGGTCTTCCTGTGCCTTCACCAAGAGCTGCTGAGGCTGGGTTTCCCTCTCTGCTCCTCCAGGAGTCGTGACCTTTCCTTCTCCCACGTTGATCTTTCCTTCTCCAGCTCCTGGAGAAATGTTTCCTTGAGGGTTGATGTTACTTTGACTTGTTCTTCCACAAGCCGGGACCTGTCTTCCTCCCACTCTGATGTTTTCTTCTCTAGCTCCTGCTGAAATGATGCCTTGAGGGTAGAGACTTCCTGACTTTGATCAGCGAGGAGACGGGACCTCTCGTTCTCCCACTGGCAGCGGGAGTTTTCCAGGTCATTTTTGACCTGGGCCAGTGTTTGTTTAATGGTGGAGGTCTCCTCCTCCTGCCTGGGCAGGTTTTTCTCAGCCTCCTTCCTACTGTTGGTTTCCATTCTCAGAGCTACCCTCAGCTTTTCTGCATTCCGCTCTGCATCCTTTCCTTTTTTACCGTTACTGTATAGTTCAGCTAAGAGCTCCCTCATCTCCTCACTGGCATCCCTCGCCACGCGGCTGAGCTGAGATTTCGATCGCTCGACTTCCATGATGAGTGCCAGTTTTTCTCTTTCCAGTGAAGCTATTTTGTATTCCTGGGCCATAACCTGATGAATCTCTGGCTTGGTTATTGCAGGCTCTGCCGTGGGAGTTGAAGGTCGGATTTCGATTGTCGATTCAGGCCGTTTGAGAATGCTCACCACAGGCCCTACTTTTTGAGGTTCTGGGACTGGCACTTTGGTTGTCCCCTCAGGCCGTTTGAGAAAGCTCACCACAGGCCCGACTCTTCGAGGTTCTGGGACTGGCGCTTTCGTTGTCCCCTCAGGCCGTTTCAGAATGCTCACCACAGGCCCGACTTTTTGAGGTTCTGGGACTGGCGCTTTGGTTGTCTCCTCAGGCCGGTTTAGACCAGTTTTTACAGGCTCTGCTTTCTGAGCCATGTCAATTTTGATGTTGGTCGTTATTTCAGCCTGTGTGTTGTTGTTTTGTGCAGGCTGGTGAACTGACACAGCAGTTGTTGCCTCTGCTTCCAGAGGCACAGCTGCCTGTGTTTTGTTTTTGAGTATAGCCTGTGTCTTTGTCTGCTTAGGTGGCACTATCAGTCCAAAGACACAACTTACCCCACCAGTCGCAGTCCTTTTTCGTGGCTGAATCTTTGTGTTTACTTGTCCATCTTTTGTTTGCTTTGTAATTGTCTCTCTCTGGAGTGAGGGATAGTTGTCCTCATCCAGGCTCAGACGAGACCTTTGGTCAGCCACATCTGGAATATTCCAGGGGTTGACAGCTGGAGCCCTTTTGCGCGGCTTGCACGCTGCTCTACTTGAAGAGAGGGATTTTTCTCTCTCTGCTACCTCCATAAGTCGATCTAGGATTTCCTTCTCGTTCGACGAATCGACAGTAATTTCCTGTACGATTTTACCGTCCTTGTCTCGGACGCGAAAAATGTGTTAGTTTTCTTTCTTTGTATCCATACTGAGTTTGCAATTGTGCTCTCGGTGAATGAATCTGGTCACTAAGTAACGCATGGTGTTTGTGAAAAGAGATGTCAGAAATGGAATATTTGGCCCCTATAAGTAGTCTCACAACAGAGCCTTTTTGATGTCACTGATGATGTGATCAGTCATATCAGAGTGTCTGGTTTAAAGCATGGTTACCATGGCAATGGCAGTCCCATTTAAAATGAATGGAGGAATTCTTGTCTGTCCATTTTCTCAACAACCGCGACTCCAGAAACTTCACAGTGGACACTGCCCCTTCATCTCTGGGCCTCAGCAACACACATGTGAGGTTTGAAGTCCATCAGATGAGCGGTTGTTGAGAAAATTGAAACAGACTCAGACAGAGTATTTATAGATGGATGTTGCCACACACAGGTTCAAGGAATATAACAAACAGGTTGTTCACTTGTTGCTGGACAATAGAAACAGAGATGACAACAGTACATCACATGGTTTAAGCAATGCACAGAGGAAATCACTTTAGTAAGAGTAGAAATATAATGAAATAACATCACATGTCTGGGGCTTTGCAGCTGATTGGCTTCATATAGTTCTGTCCACAAGATGGTGTAGAAATACAGTAATGACAGTGGAACAATCACATCAGTGTTTGTACCAAATATAATGTGTGAGCAGGCAGAAACTGCTCTTTTTGCTCATAAGCACTGTGATTGGACACATTAGTGTAGCTTTGACCCTATCATAATCATTAATCATTAATTTTTTTTTTTTCCTATTCCAACCACCTGTCATTAATCCTTAAGACATTAAGCTTGAAGTAAAAAGGGAGCGGCTGAGGGAGTGGGTAGAAGGCCAGCATACAAGCAGGTGGAGCGGTGACTGTGAAAATACTCTCCTGGCTGTGATGACTATAAATTCCACAAAGTCAAATAAAGAGATTGTTGTGTTTGGGTGGTCACAATCAGTAAATGTGTTGTTGACGGTTTCAGGATTTCTGAACACAAACCAGGAAGCTCTACAACGCTGAGCTGGAGTCAGTGGACTTCAAAACCAGCTCTGAGGCAGCAAGAGTCAACATCAACAGCTGGGTGGAGAAGCAGACACAAGGTGCATCACACACACCATCAGTTTATAGCATGAGCCACTCCACAATATGTCAAAGAACCTGCTGTGTTTCAAAGGTTTTTTAATCTTTCTTGCTGATGTTTCATGTAACTACAGTCTGTTGGATGGAAACGTTGCTGTTGTCTCTGTGACGTTACTTCTCATTGCTTCCATGTGGTTTCAGGTAAAATCAGAGATATACTGGCCAAAGGTGTACTGGACGAGGACAGCAGGCTGGTGCTGGTCAATGCCATGTACTTTAAAGGCACCTGGGACAAAAAGTTTAAGCGGATAGATACTTATGATGCTACGTTCAGACTCAACAAGGTGAAACTGCACAAAGAAACACTCAGTGAACTCTGACTGAAAAATTCAGTAACTTTTATTAAAGAGTGCTTCTTGTGTTTGTTGTCTTCAGAGTGACACTAAGCCAGTGAAGATGATGAACAAGACAACTCCCTTTCCTCTGGCCTCCATTCCTGAGGCCAACTGCCAGGTAATTAAACAACTGATTAATCAGTCAGTATCAGTTACTAAAGGTCCAGTGTGTAACATTTACAGGGATCTAGTAGTAGAGTATAATTTACAAAAACATGGTTTTATTATCATGGAGTTGGCCATGTTGTGCTGCCATGTTTCTACAGTAGCCCACAACAGACAAACCGAACCAAACAGTTACCAATGTAGGGCTTTTCACGTTTTTATGTTGACACGACACCCTGTCACAGCCTGTCACATGTCAGCCACTACCTACAGTTTAACAGAGTAACAACTAAATGAAACATCTAAATATGCAGCGTTTCCCTGCTATGGGGGTGTTGTGCTTTGATAATAATTGATAATAATCAACAAACTTGCACAAGAGGACTGGGGCTAGCTTCCCTGCCATCACCAGCAGAGATACTGCTGTCAGACTGTGTGCCCTAAAAAAACGAGTTGTCAGCCTATCATGCCCCTGTTCCTCCACGAAACAGGAGGAGAGGAGAGAAACACAGCTGTGAGTGACAACAAAACGTGACAGACTCTCACACTGAGCTGAAATGAAATGAGTGCACATGAACCATAAATAAAATATTTTGTTGTCTTGACGGAGTAGCTTAATTGATGCGGACGTTGGTGCCATTTTCTCACCTTTTGGCTACCGTAGCCTCTCCAACACGCTTGCAGAGGGAGAGTTCAGGGGACAGATTTTCAGTTGTCTTGCAATTGGTGTTCTCACCACTAGATGTCACTAAATCCTGCACACTGCTCCTTTGAAAAACCTTTGAAAAATGTGTCGTGTTAATGGTTTTGTTTGTTGAATATAATCCTCATAAATCATCTTTGTTCAGTCCTAAAAATCAGAGCAGTGTCTAAACAGTCTGAGCTGTAATGTGTGAAACTCTGTCGTACAGATCCTAGAGATGCCTTACAAAGGGAAGGAGCTCAGCATGCTCATCTTTCTACCTAATGAGATAGAGGATGATACCACAGGTCTGGAGAAGGTAGAACACACACACACTCACGCACACACAAACACACACACACACACACACACACACACACACACACACACACACAGTTTAACATGTACTGATTGTTGACACTGTATCCACCCCAGCTGGAGAAGCAGCTGACCTATGAGAAATTTGTGGAGTGGACTCGTCCAGACGTGATGTCTGAGGTTGAGGTTGATGTGAAGCTGCCTCAATTGAAGTTGGAGGAGACGTATGACCTGAAAGGCGTCCTGAAAAACATGGGCATGGTGGATGCTTTTGATGACCAGAAGAGTGACTTCTCTGGTGAGATATTAAATCCATCATCCATTTATCAGTATCGATTGTGGCTACTTGGATCATGGTGAAAACAGGGTGCTTGAGATACCCGAACTTCCTTACTATTCCTTGACCCTCCTTCTCTCTAAATAGTTGAATACCACCTTACACCGTTAACTAGATGGTAGAATACAAATGTAGCTCTCATTCAGGCTTGTTCCTGCATATTAATTATTATGCAGTGTAAATTCTCATAGGTAAACACATGAAAGTTCAATGTTATTTTTGTTTTCTCTCTTCTGTGACAGGCATGTCTGGGACCAAAGACCTGATTCTGTCTAAAGTCATCCACAAGACTCATGTGGAGGTGAACGAGGAGGGAACTGAGGCTGCTGCTGCCACTGGCGCTTGTTTCCGTCTTTTGTCAGGGCATATGTATTTCAATTTAGCCCACTTCATCGCAGACCACCCCTTCCTCTTCTTCATCCGACATAACACCACCATGAGTGTTCTGTTCGTCGGCCGATTCTGCTCCCCTGTGTGAGCGCTGTGTCCCTCAGAGCAGTGTGACTCCACAGGTGGAGGTTACGTGCGATGTAGCTACAGTCAAACAGTCCACCGCCCCTCTGCATTGCTCTAGCTATAAATCACATTTCCCTTCTGAGTTACTTTTACAAAGTGGAAAATGTGGCTCTGCACAGTGCACCCTCACATTTACATCCAGGTGCTGCTGCCCTCAGTCAGTTGCTTGTGCTGAATCCCAAACTTTTTCTGATGATTATCTGTATGTTTTGAAGCGATACTTGTAGGTGAGCAGAAAATCCCTGTATCTTTTTACTGTCTGACAGAAGCTGCTGAGCATTGCGCCACATATCTTTTGAAGCGCAGCTTTACCATCCCAGTCAGTTGAAGATGGAGTTTCATGTCAGTTAATGAATCTGAACTATGGCTGCAGTTTGTATCCTCCTGCTTGCATAAATGGAATAAAAGAGTTTGGTTTGAAAACACAGTGTGCCATGTTTTTCTTTCAGAATTCTTTGCGTTATAAAAGTGTTTGTGCTGAATTCTCTCAGGCTTCATGTTGTAGCCACCAACATTTCCTCAGGCTGGAGCCAGTGAGAGCAGGAGGCCAGTAGAGGGCGCTACTGCCTGTGGAGCTGTTAAAGGGACAAAATCATCTGCTCTTTGAGCTTCTGAGAGCTTCTGATTTCCTCCATCAGGTTGTATCAGACTCCTGTAACCCTCATGGTGGCTACGCCGTATGGTTTGAGCCTGAGACCTCGGAGCCTCTGAAAAGCCATATTGGTCAATCTCTGCTGTATTCACAAGGTGAGTATATTTAAAGGGAGCTAACTCCATACAAGCTACTCAAAACACACAGAGTCACTGAGAGAGAGACAGGCAGTGAAAACAGAGGGAGGCAGAGAACAAAAGAGCAGAGGACGGAGAGAGATGGAACAGAAAGAACATAATGTTGAAGACAGAGGGACAAGAGGAGAGAGAGAGAGAGAGAGAGAGAGAGCCGGTTATGGAAATGTAGACACAGACAAGAAGCTGAGAGAAAGAGAAGAGGAGACACAGCAAAGACTCAAACAGTTTGACATAATCTTGCACTGACATGTGCAATGTTTCCACTAATGTCTTAAAATGCATATATATGTAGATAAGGTGCAGAACACAGCATCTACTGACTATTGATTATTATCTAACACTATTTCCTGCATCAAGACTATGTGGAGGATGCTTTCATCTTTGTCGAGTGTCGTGTTACTTCTGTGTTGCAACTTCCGGAGCGTTTCCAGTGAAGTCTGACTCATTCCCTGTTTATGATAATAGAGTGGGTTCAGGCGGATTTGGACACAAATCTGAAAGAGTCCGGATCAGTGTGGAACAGCAGGAACAGTGTCTGACAGTAAGTAGAGGGTGTTTTCCATTCAGATCGTGACAGCAGGATTCACGTATTTGATCTGTTTGTTCAACAGTAGGAAATCTAAACGGGACAGATATTATGTTAGAGGTGAAAAGACCTTTTTATTAACCCATCCTACTTCAAAGCTAGATTTCTCTTCATGTGAAAACATCTGTTTCCCTGCTGGCTTAAATTCCCAGGTCCCAGTGAATAACGGAGCAGTGCAAAGTCTGACCAGGATCTCACTGCTCTCCATACCTAGTTTACACACATGTAGGACTCTGACAGCAGGTTTGGATTCTCTGATCTGACTAAACTATGTGAAACGAAGGCGCTGAAACAGAGTCCGGATCAGGAACTGATCCAAGAGCGGAGCAGACTCAGCAAGTCACAAACACAGAGCCACAGAGCCTCGGATTGGTTATAGACAGATAAGAATTTATAGTGCTCGAAATGACACTCCGTGCGCACGAGATAAAATTCGTTGTCAGGGTTTAATTAATTCGTTTCCAGGTTTTGGAATTGCCGCAGCTTTTAAACATTACAAACAATCAACTATCACAGCAGCGTCAGGCTCTCCCTCACCTGACGCACCAGACGCACAGGTGCAGGTGCGGACCAGTCTGCAGACCTGGATATCTTGGTTTGTATTCTCACGATTAGTGACGGGGCAGCACGATGGAGCAGTGGTTAGCACTGTCGCCTCACAACAAGAGGGTTCGAACCCCGGTTCGCCCGGAGATTGGATGGATGTGGAGTTTGCATGTTCGCCCTCTCTCCAGGTACTCCTGCCTCCTCCCACAGTCTAAAAGCATAGGTTGATTGATGACTCTAAATTGTGTGAATGTGAATGTGAGTGTGAATGGTTGTTTGTCTCTGCGTATCAGTCCAGTGATAAACTGGCGGTCTGTCCAGGGTGTACCCCACCTCTCACCCAGTGTCAGCTGGGATTGACTCCAGCCTTAAAGCAATATAGATAATGGATGGATGATTAATAACAGCTTAATGTATTATGCATTTAATTAATATAATTACACTAACTGATGTTGCCTTGATAGCTGATAATCAACACTGACATTTGAAGTAAGAAGCAGAAAAAATGAGCAATGTTGACAAGGGCCAAATTGTGATGGCTAGACGACTGGGTCAGAGCATCTCCAGAACTGTCTCTTGTGGGATGTTCCCGCTCTGTAGTGGTCAGGATCAAGGGAAGGAAAAATGGTGAACCGTGACAAAGTCATGGCCAAAATCATTATTGATGCACGTGGGGCGAGAAGGCTGGACTGTGTGGTCCAATCCAATAGAATAGCTACTGTAGCTCAAACAGCTGAAAAAGTAAATTCAGATTCAGATAGAAAGGCGTCAGAAAACACAGTGCATCACAGTTTGTTGCAGTGGTCATAATGTTATGGCTGATTGGTGCACATTTATCCTGTGCGCATGAATTTACCAAAACTAAATAATTAATTAAAATGTGGGAATGACTTGCATCTCGTGCAGATGAAATAGCACTTTGAGCACTCAGTGTAGTAAACCATGTCCTCAATATGTATTTTTTTCTCAATGATAAGCAGCACTAACCAGATGAAGAGAATATATGATTGTAATGATGAATGTACTGCTCTGCTTTCTTTGTAGACACGATGGCATCATCAGCCCCTCTGTCCAAGGCCAACACCACCTTCAGTCTGGATCTGTTCAGAAAGCTGAGCGACAACGACAACACTGCAAATGTCTTCTTCTCTCCTTTTAGCATCTCTTCAGCCCTGGCTATGGTGATGCTGGGGGCCAGAGGAAACACAGCCACACAGATGTCAGAGGTACATGACACGTGGCAGGATGGTGTTGATCTTTGATAAGCAGCCCCCACAAAAACTCTGTGTCCTGATAAAGATGTCTGACCAAATGAAATCATCAGAAACAGTGCAGCCATAGCTATAATTATCACTCTGATGTTGCTCTTTAATGCTCTGTATTGTCTTGTATCTGGACAATATTTAGCATGAAACATCTCCCAGAAAGTTGGACTATTCCTTTAAGTTTAAAGTTGCTACTTTCTGTACATTGACTTGTTCTATATCAAATGAATGTTTTCTCTAACACCACTTGTCTACTTTGTCCACAGTGACTGAGAACCCAGGACTGTCAGGACGTCCACACCAGCTTTACCCAACTGCTGACTGAGTTCAGCAAGGCAGGCGCTCCGTCGCCGCCCTCAGTGTAGCCCAGCAGACTATCTGAGGGCAGTCCCACTACCAGTTTGTTGGTGTGTGTGTTTCCGTGTGTGTAACTGTACCCCTCATTGATTGTGGTTTTGTTTGAAGGAATGTCAGCTGGAAGATGAGGCTGGGATAGGAATCTTAAAGCTTGAGTAAAAGGGCTGAGGGTGGGTGGGAGGCCAGCCACAAGCCAGGTGGGCCGGTGACTGTGAAAATGCTCTCCTGGCTGTGGTATTCCATAAATTCCCACAAGTCAAATAAAAGTTATTTGTGTTTGGTGGTCACAATCAGTAAATGTGTTGTTGATAAGTTTCAGGATTTCTGCTTACAAACCAGGAAGCTCCTGGCATGAGCTGGAGTCAGTGGACTTCAAAACCAGCTCTGAGGCAGCAAGTCCAACATCAACAGCTGGGTGGAGAAGCAGACACAAGGTGCATCACACACTACATCAGTTTATAGCATGAGCCCCTCCACAATATGTCAAAAGAACCTGCTGTGTTTAAGGTTTTTAATCTTTCTTACTGATGTTTCATGTAACTACCGATCTGTTAGATGGAAGGCTTGCTGTTGTCTCTGTGACGTTACTTCTCATTGCTTCCATGTGGTTTCAGGTAAAATCAGAGATATACTGGCCAAGGTGTACTGAATGAGGACAGCAGGCTGGGTACAGTGAAATGCCATGTGCTTTAAAAGGCACCTAGGACAAAAGTTTGAGTGGACAAATACTTATATGATGCCTAGGTTCCAGACTCAACAGGTGAAACTGCCTGAGAAACACTCAGTGAACTCTGACTGAAAAATTCAGTAACTTTTATTAAAGAGTGCTTCTTGTGTTTGTTGTCTTCAGAGTGACACTAAGCCAGTGAAGATGATGAACAAGACAACTCCCTTTCCTCTGGCCTCCATTCCTGAGGCCAACTGCCAGGTAATTAAACAACTGATTAGTAGTCAGTATCCAGTTACTAAGGTCAGTGTGTAACATTTACAGGGATCTAGTGATGAGTATAATTTAAAACTTTAGTTTATTATCATGGAGTTTAGCCATGTTTGTGCTGCCATGTTTCTACAGTAGCCCTAACCGAACAAACCCGAACCAAGCAATTTACCAATGTTAGGAGCTTTTCCGCGTTTTTTATGTTGACCACAACACCCTGTCACAGCCTGTCACATGTCAGCCACTACCTACAGTTTAACAGAGTAACAACTAAATGAAACATCTAAATATGCAGCGTTTCCCTGCTATGGGGTGTTGTGCTTTGATAATAATTGATAATAATCAACAAACTTGCACAAGAGGACTGGGGCTAGCTTCCCTGCCATCTCCAGCAGAGATACTGCTGTCAGACTGTGTGCCCTAAAAAAATACAAAACAAACAAACAAAAAAAAGGAGTTGTCAGTCAACAAAACGTGATGACGAACCTCACACTGAGCTGAAATAGAGCCAATTTTACATGAACCATAAATAAAATATTTTGTTGTCTTGACGGGCAAAAGCTTAATTGATAGGACATTGGTGCATTTTTCTCACCTTTTGACTACCATGGCCTCTCAACACACTTGCAGAGGGAGAGTTCAGGGGGGACAGATTTTCAATTTGTCTGCAATTGGTGTTCTCACCTGAATTGTCCTTCTGATACACACTGCTCTCCTTTGAAGAGCCTTTGAAAAATGTAATCGTGTTAATGGTTTTGTTTGTTAAGTATAATCCTCGCCGTCATCTTTATTCAGTCCTAAAAATCAGAGCAGTGTCTAAACAGTCTGAAGCAATGCTGTGAAACTCTATCGGTACAGATCCTAGAGATGCCCACACAAGGGAAGGAGCTCAACATGCTCATCTCTACTAATGAGATAGAGATGAGAAAATTACCACAGGTCTGGAAGGTAGAACACACACACACACACACACACACACACACACACACACACACACACACACACACACACACACACACACACACACACACAGTTTATGTACTGATTGTTGACACTGTATCACCCAGCTGGAGAAGCAGCCTATGAGAAATTTGTAGGTGGACTCGTCCCAGGCCCCGTGATGTCTGAGGTTGAGGTTGATGTGAGCTGCCTGTGGTGATTCAAGTTGGAGGCATTATGACCTGAAAGCGTCCTGAAAACATGGGCATGGTGGATGCTTTTGATGACAAGAAGGTGACTTCTCTGGTGAGATATTAAATCATCATCCGTTTATCAATGTCAATTATCAATGCCAGGGATCATGGTGAAAACAGGAGTAGCAGAGATACTAGGCACCCTTTTCTTCCCTTAAACCCTCCACTTCCTCTAAATAGTTGAATACACACACATGGGTAACTGGATGGTAAGAATACAAATGTAGCTCTCAATTTCGGAGCTTGTTCCTGCATATTAATTATTGTATACAGTGTACCAAATTCTCATAGGTAAACGCTGAGGTTCAATGTGTATTTTTGTTTCCTCTTCTATGACAGGCGTATACGGACCGAAGACCTGATTCTGTCTAAATTCATCCCACAAGACTCATGTGGAGGTGAGCGAGAGGAACTAGGGCTGCTTTTGCTGCCATGGGCGCTTGTTTCCGTCTTTTTGTCAGGGCGTATGTATTTCAATTTAGCCCACTTCATCGCAGACCACCCCTTCCTCTTCTTCATCCGACATAACACCACCATGAGTGTTCTGTTCGCCGGCCGATTCTGCTCCCCTGTGTGAGCGCTGTGTCCCTCAGAGCAGTGTGACTCCACGGGTGGAGATTCACAATCTTGATCTTAGCTACAGTCAAACAGTCCACCGCCCTCTGCCATTGCTCTAGCTATAAATCACATTTCCCCTCACAGTGCACAAAGTACAAAATGCTTGAAACACACAGTCACACCCTCATTTCATCAGGTGCCCTCAGTCTATTGTATGCTGAATCCCAAACTTTTTCTGATGATTATCTGTATGTTTTGAAATAGTCTTTGCTTGTAGGTGAGCAGAAAATCCCTGTGTATCTTTTTACTGTCTGACAGAAGCTGCTGAGCTGTTGCACTTACATATCTTTGAAATGTAACTTTACCATCCCAGTCAGACAGACAGCAGGTTTCATGTCAGTTAATGAATCTGAACTATGGCTGCAGTTTAACATCCTCCTGCTTGCATATAAATGGAATAAGGAGTTTGGTTTGAAAACACAGTGTATAGCCTTTCTTTCAAATTCTTGCGTTATAAAAGTGTTTGTGCTGAATTCTCTCAGGCTTCATGTTGTAGCCACCAACATTTCCTCAGGCTGGAGCCAGTGAGAGCAGGAGGCCAGTAGAGGGCGCTGCTGCCTGTGGAGCTGTTAAAGAGACAAAATCATCTGCTCTGAGAGTAGCTGCAGCCGGGAACTGAGAACTGTATGTCTGTGGTGGACACACGCCTTGCTGTATGCTGGCTTGTAGTCGGCCTGGTCCAGTATCCCACAGTGGATGTAGACCCAGCTCCAGAATAGGTGTTCACATAGGTTAATGCGCACTGTTTCACCTCAATTAGTCAGGAATGGTTCAGACAAACATCAAATATCCAGGTCCTTCCAGTTCCTTCTAGCATCCAAGGTTGATGTCTGACATATATAACCTACACAGTAGATACAGAATCTGAGCCCATTCATCAATGATCATCTTTGGTCCAGTGAGGAGATGAATAAAGTAAGGAATAAGCAGTGAATTAGATAAATCAGTGAAATGACTTCACTTGTTTTATTTGTCGTTTAAAACCAGAAACATCTTCAGTTTGGTTTAATAGTTGGTAAACAATGAAAACAAAAACACCACCCTGTATTTATGATGGCCTCCTGCTCTCTCTGGCTCCAGCCTGAGGAAATATTGAGTATTTCTAGCTGGCAAAACTGAGAAAATTCAGCACAAACACTTTTATAACGCAAAAGAATTCTGAAGAAAACATGGCACCTGTGTTTTTTCAAACCAAAACTCTTTATTCCATTTATGCAAGCAGGAGGATACAAACTGCAGCCATAGTTCAGATTCATTAACTGACATGAAACTCCATGTTCAACTGACTGGGATGGTAAAGTTACATTTCAAAGATATGTAAGTGCAACAGCTCAGCAGCTTCTGTCAGACAGTAAAAAAAGATACACAGTTTTCTCCACCTGCAAGCAAAGACTGTTCAAAAGGCTATACAAGATAATCATCAGAAAAAGTTTGGGATTCAGCACAAACGTAGCAACAGACTGAGGCAGCAGCACCTGGATATGATGTGAGGGAGTGCACTGTACAGAGCCACATTTTACACTTTGTAAAAGTAACTCAGAGGGGAAATGCAGTTTGTAAGCTGGAAACAACTCTTGAGGCGATAATTCTGACTGCTTCAGCTTGTGGCCTCCATCTGTGGGCCACACTCTGGACACAGCGAGGCTGTGCAGCCGCTGGGCTGCTCATGAATGGTGCTCCGGATGGCGAAGAAATGATGGGTGTTGCTCTTGAGAATCATTAAAGGCTCAGGCGGCGACGCGGTGGCAGCAGCAACCTCAGTTCCCTCCTCGGTACCTCGATAAAAGCCTTATTAGACGACTTTTGACAGAACCAGGTCGATCGCTGAAGACATGCCTGTCAGCAGAGAAGGGAGACCATTTTTAGCAACTACTACACTTTACTTGATAATTTAATTATGTATATAATGTATAACAACAGTTGTCTCACCAGAGAAGTCGCTCTTTTCACCAGTGAAAGCATCGCACCATGCCCATGCCTATCAGGACCTCATTCAGGTCATACGTCTCCTCCATCTTGAATCGAGGCAGCCTCACCTCTACCTCAGTTTGACCCATTAAATCTGGACGAGTCCACTCCACAAATTTCTCATAGGTCAGCTCCTTCTCCAGCTGGGGTGGATACAGTGTCAGTTATCAGTCTGTCTGTTTAAAACTGTGCATTTGTTCACTGTATATGCACGTGTCCTACCTTCTCCAAGCCTGTTGTATCACCCTCTATCTCATTGGCAGGAAGATGAGCATGCTTAGGTCCTCCCCTTTATAGGGCATCTCTAGGATCTGCCCAAAAACATTTTGTTTTTAATTTCATTACAGTGACAGATTATCTACGCTTTTCATCCTCAAAAACATGTTGGCATTTGGAATAAAGTCTGGTCCTCTGTTAGTGGTAACAGCTATGGAAATGATACCAGAAATCTAAAGGTTTCAATGTCAGAATGGAACCATTGGTTCTTTGGATCATGGTAAATCTGCCCACTATATTAAACTGAAATCTGTTTACAAATGATTGAAAAATAAAATTGCATGACAGACAAACAGGTATGGTCAAAACCACATACTGACAAACATGGACATTACCTGGCAGTTGGCATCAGGAATGGTGGCCAGAGAGAATTTACTTTTCTGCTGCATCATCTTCACTGGTTTAGTGTCATTCTGGAGACAACAGGAAACACAACACTCCCCTGGTTGAGTCAGTTGTTTTCTCAGAGCTCACACTGATCATTTACATTATGTGTGTAAGGTGCTATGATTATTATCACCACGTAGGCCCGTGTATTTATTCAGTAAATCTTACTTTAGTCCTACTATATATCAGGGTAGGGGTATAATTTGGACTTTAACTTCATGAAGGCTTTCTGCCTCACCCGCCTGACAGAGACTGATCCACTCCCAGCCTAGTAAGGCACAGACAAGGAGCTCTGTTATTGCTGCATTGGGGCAGCTGGGACATTTCTATCCTGTGCTTCCAAGCTTGAAGCTACAGTATAAATGTCCATACAGCTAAATAAATAAAGTGTCCTCTATAGACCTCAGCTGAACTGTTTACTTTCACACAACTTCATTACACCATCCCAGAATGCTGCTTTTGTTCCTCAGTGTGTCTCCATCCAGTGCACATGAGGTTGTGCAGTGTTACCTTATTTATTCTGAACTCAGCATCAACAGTATAGTCCTCCTTGAACTGTTTGTTCCAGTTGCCTTTGAAGTAGATGGCATTGACCAGCACCAGCCTGGTCATGCTGTCCAAAACCTCTGGCGACAGCAAGTCCTTGATTTTACCTGGTGAACAGTATCGAGCAAAAAAATTCATTTCAAATAAAAAAGAATCAGCTAATGGAAACAACTATAACAGGGCACAGACGTCTAAAACAACATGTTCAGTTAAATTGTGATGAAGAAGGAACTTCTGATTTCCTCCATCAGGTTGTATCAGACTCCTGTAACCCTCATGGTGGCTACGCCGTATGGTTTGAGCCTGAGACCTCGGAGCCTCTGAAAAGCCTTATTGGTCAATCTCTGCTGTATTCACAAGGTCAGTATGTTAAGGAGCTAACTCCATACAAGCTGTTCAAAACACACATCTAGCAAGGGTGGAACAACCCACAGTACATAGTCACAGGTACTCTCCTATTAGATCTCAGGCTGCTTCAGTTGGAACTAATTAAAGTTTGGACAGTTACAATAAAGTTCTACATTTTACACACTTCCTCACCTCACAGAGGCAAACCAGAGGAGGTGCCTGATTAAAACAAGAAATTGGAAAACTGGAAAAACAGGAAATATAAAATTATATTTGCTTGTGGATTATTCAGCCCCATGGTAACTTGTAAACAGAGCATGACAAATATGGGCCATGGGGCAACATGGGCTCAAATTACAGTCAGTAAGATTCTGAGTTTGTAAAGTGAAGTTCACACTACTAAGTTTGTGGTTGTAAATCAACCATTGGAAACCTGTAAAAGAAACTGTACTCTGCTCTGTGGTTGGACTGTCATTGCCCAATCAGATTCAGGTGTAAAGACGGGTTCAGAATTCATACCTGTAACTTCAGTGTCACACACACAGCGTGGGAACTTTGAGCACAGTTTGCTGCTTTGTATATGTGTACATATGTCTCTTTTTTCATACAAATACAAGTCCTTTCAACATATGCATAAACTTGAATTTCTAATGCAGATTTATATCACAGGTTGATTTTCAACTACAAACTGCAGACTTATTTGCAAACATTACTTTACAAGCTCAGAATGTAATTGATCCAGTGGTAGTGCTTTTTCTGCTGGATAGAAATAAACCTCTACTAGTAAACACAAAAACCACCCAGACCACACTGAACTCTACAATATAAAGACCACTAGAGACCCACCTTGTGTCTGTTTCTCCACCCAGCTATTAATGTTGACCCTGGCCTCCTCAGAGTTGGATTTGAAGTCCACAGATTCCAGCCCAGCATCGTAGTGCTTTTTAGTTTCTTCTAAAAAACTCTGAAATCACAAACAGAACATCTGGATACTCTCACCACAGGTAAATACTCACATTAACCAGTTCACAGACACAAAACTCTGAAAAATACTGTTTCATTTCTGCTGCTAAGTGTCTCTCAATCCAAACTATAACAAACAATGTAGTTTGATGAAGTACTGGAGGTCTCCTCCTCTCTAAAACAAACAGGCCCAGTGATTGAATCTGGTAAAAACACTGAATAAACACACTTTCACATTAAAAATCTGTGTTTCTCTGACAATGTTCTCCAACACTGACGCATGCGCAAGCGACTAAATGAAAGGGACCGTTACTTTGATTAAAATTACAGATTTCTCTAGGTTTGAACATTGCTGGAAACATTTAGGACAATGTAAGTCCAGAATTCAACAACATATATAACAGAGGTATAGCAGCTTGTAGACATTTTAATGTGTAAAAGTGACATATTAGACCCTTAAGCCTCCCGCTGTGAACCAGCTGCGGACACCACAGACGCAGAGCGGTTCCCCTCTTTTACCTTATCCTTTTACCTAGCCTTTGGAGTCACCTTACGTGGGCGTCTACTTCCAGGGAGACTAGACACTGTACTAATTTATAGAATTTTTTTCTGACTGTGTACGGATGAATGTCTAAACTCTGATTTTATAAGCTTTTCCAGCTTCGTACAACTCAGAAACAAGTGTGTGAGTAGGACCATGCTGCCATCTATATATGTATATATGGCAGTATGCTCCTATATGTGTATATGGCAGACAAACAGGTATATATGGATTCACTTCTTTCTTTTGCCACTGTAGTATCTTACATTTTTATTTTACCCTGCAACACAGTCCTAACTTGCAAACTTCAATTTGACTGAAAATTGTCTTTTGAAATTTACAACAATGGAACTCAGTGCTTCTCAACAGTGTACATGTTCTCATCTTAAATTATAACAGCTTTGTTTTATTGGAGCTTTCAAAGCCATGTTTGGAATATCTACACACCAAATTACAGGACTGCAGGTCACTCCCTCCCCAAATAATTCAATGACACACACACACACACCTCAACAAATTGGAAGGACTGCTCCCCGTACAGTCTGTTGGCAACACTGAGGGCATACGGAGCATCTTCCTTGTTCAGCTCGCTCAGCAGTTTGGTGAAACCAGAATGGACATCATCCTCCTGATGGCTCTGAGGTTTCAGGACCTGCAAACAGCCACAGAAGACCTGCGTGTTACCAAGACACACAGAGCCAGTGACAGATGAAAGACAGTTTTGTGTTGTGTTAATGTGGATTATTGGCCTTGTGGTTAGCTTTCCTCTTAAAGGGCAACTCAAGTATTTTTTCTCATATTTTTGGGTGTACATGATTGATAGGGACAAAAATCTTTGGAATCAGAGCAGTGTGCCACTGCCTCAATCTGTTAGTTTGTTTGTGTTATTGTGTGACTTTCACTGGTGGAAGAGGTATTCAGATCCTTTACATTAATAAAGATACCAGACAGTAACACAAACAAACTAACAGAGGCAGTGGTACTCCAGCAACTCTTTGTCTGTGAAAAACTGTTAGTCAGTGGAGGCTGGTAGTGATATATAGTGATGTGTCTGCTTAAATAAAAATGATTTGATAAAAAGGATCATCTCTGTAGGAATCCTGTCCATAATGTGGTCAGACACTTAGAATAACAATCTGACACCTGTCAGTGGCAAAAACAAGTACTTTAGTGGACGTACTTTGATGTGGACAGTTGCACAGTTTGTTTACACTGCAGCAAGGTACACTGTTGTTTCTCAACACTTCAGTGATTCCAAATATTTTTTTGTTCTCTATCAATCATTTCTACCCCAAAACAGGAGAGAATAAGAATAGACATGACAATCATCAGAGACCCTAATGCTCCACGCTGCATCATTATGACTAGAATCCATACTGAAGACCAAAATCAGTCTTTTATTTTTGGGATAGTGCTGCTGTATTGGCTCTTTATCAAGGTCGGTCAGTTTGTCTGTGGTAACGTGGTATTGAATGATGTCAAGTGATACTGAAACTGGATGATTGTGGTCAGTGTTCTCATCATTAGGATGACCTTCAACCCCCAACATCCTGAAATCTTCATTAGTATAATTTCTCCTTATGAGACCCTTTGGAGAAAATATGGAAAAGGCAAAAACAGACCAATCAAAAGCATTGACACCATTAGTATTAACAAAAAATATCCCATGGAAAAGCAGTTACCCACTGTTTACCCACCATCATGTTAATTTACACTGTCCTCCTCAGAGGGGACCAAAGAAAACTTAAGATGGTCTGCTTTTGTTGGAGTGTGACACTGAATTTCCCATCTGTTGTGTAAATCTGCTTATTTTGCAGTTTCTAGCGTCACATTAAGGTTTGTATTTCCAAGAGACTGGAAATTACTAAGCAAAGCAGAGGGAAATGAAGTGTGTTAACACCCTGAAACCAAAATCTTAGGTTTCCTCAGGAGATAACCCCACCCACCATAATCATTAATCATCCCATGACTGCTGGTTTTGTCACCACCTTGAGCAGATACTGTGGCAGTCTGGTGCTCTGTTGGATCTGTGTCTGCATCTGCATGCGCGTCTGGATCTGTGACTGCATCGGTGACCGCGTTTGCATCTGTTGTTGATCCTCTGCTGGCTCCACCACTGGCTGTGGCTCATTGAAGCCAAGGACCTGCAGGGGTACAAATGGTAGTTTCCCTTAAGTTCAATAGTGTGTGTGTGTGTGTGTGTGTGAACTAAAGTATAAACTAAACTGTTGAGAGAAAGGAAAACTCTCTGCAGCCTTATGTTAGACTCACACCATACAAGCCAAAGCCTGCATGCACAGACATGTTTTCTTCATTATACCTGATGACTCTCAGGGAAGAATACACACCTTTGTTAACCTACACAGTCTGAATCACTTTCAAGTAAAATTCCATAGAATGTGCATCAGAGACTGTTGACACCTACATTAAAACTTTCTCTGCCACACCCACTGAAACTGTGACGCTGCATCCATCACTCTCACATCTGGTTGTGAGGCAACTGTTGCTCCATTGACATTCCCCCGCTGGGAACAAAACCAGACTTTATTCCCAGCACATGTTTAATCCAAATCAGGATGCCATGTATGCAGCGCACCATAAAATCGAATGATGAAATAAGAATTGTTGCAGTTCATATTGTGATATACATATATGTCTCACTGCTGCACAGTGCAAAGGTGTATTACCAGTGTTGAACAGCAGAATGATCGTAGCTTTTTGTCTTTTTTTGTCATTCATCTCAGACACATTACAAGAACACACAAGTATCCAGATCCTTGACTTAAATTAAGTAAATTAAGGTTTAATAGACAATGTGCTCATGTTTTCTGTGTTTCATACTCCAGTTTAAACTCCTGAAACCTCTTTTCTTTGTGTTAATTATAATGGATCCAATTGTATTCTCTATTTTATTGTGATATAAATTATAAATTAAGGTTAAGAAACCTTTTCTTTCAGTAAGTATTTCAGTGTGCTTTGCACCTAGTAACCTGTGAACATGACAGAGCTTGAAACCTGAAGCCACACCTTTCTCTTTTTCTTTTGGTGCAATAGTACTGTGCCGAAATTCCAGCCACATCATGAACCAGATCCACTAATTTGCAGTGACAGTTGGGTGCATGCCCGTGTAACCACTTTAGTCCAAATGGATGCATTCAGCTGTAACTTTTGTTATTTTTTTAGTGTGTGTGTCAATGTACCTCTGACATCTGTGTGGCTGTGTTTCCTCTGGCCCCCAGCATCACCATAGCCAGGGCTGAAGAGATGCTAAAAGGAGAGAAGAAGACATTTGCGGTCTTGTTGTCGTCGCTCAGCTTTCTGAACAGATCCAGACAGAAGGTGGTGTTGGCCTTGGACAGAGGGGCTGATGATGCCATTGTGTCTAATACAAAGAAAAGACAGCAGAACATTAATCAATGAATTAAAACTGTAGCATAACTATGGTCCTGATCATGATCTTACATGCTGAGGCAACACAGACACTACATGTCCTGTATATGTACAGGTAATGACCTCAGTCTCTTTTATGAATCAGTCTCTTTTTCACTCACAAATGCAGGTGAGAGTTTAAAAACAACAATAACTCCTCTTGTCTATTCTTACATGTTTTATGAGGATGTTCCAACACCACAAGTGTTTCAGAGGCGCTACTAAATTCATATTGTTTAATTTGCCAACTATTAAATATTTCTAAGTTTTAAAATTTAAGCAGACTATGCAAACCTTAAAAAAGCCTAGCTGACCTCTGTTATCTTTCCTGATCATTTTTATCATGGAAATCAAGTGACAATAAGACAGCATCCTGTACTTACTCTCAGACACTCTTCTCTTCTTCAAGTCAGTAAGTGATCCAGTGATTCAGTTGGAAGAACAACTATTCTGTTCGAGCCAACTCAGACACACCCAAACTAAAGCTGATGCCTGCAGCCCGAGAACATGTCTAGAAATCACACCCATCACCAAAAAGGCACACCCATCCATAAAATAGGTTTGGGTACATGTGTTGTGCCAGTTGGCTTTGTGAGGAGTTTGCTGAACCACAGACTCTGAAACAAAGTGTGGATGGATGGATGGATGGATACTGAGATGAAGACAAAGTGCAATCAACACCTGATGAAGCAGTAATTTTCAGGAACAAAACATAAGTATAAAATTTATGAGGACACTGTGAATTAAAATATGTGTCAAGAGGTTCAAACCAGGTTAGTATAAAAATACAGAAAAATACAAATCTGTTTGCCTTCTTGGACCTGCTTAATATTTTGTCTGTGCATGCAGAAAATCTGTGGTTGTTTGCATCAGCATCATCTATTCGACAGTGAGTACAGGGTGTGGAGGTTTAAACATTTTACAGTAACTCTGGCCACAGAAGGGTGAGAAAGTGCAGGATTTCACAGCAAATCAGCCACCACGGAGCCTGATTTTACTTCATTCAACTCCTCCGCTGGGGTTAAAGCTGTGAAAATCAGTGAAATTAGATGGTATAGAACAAGGACTTCTCCTCTTTTTTGCATCATTTATGAACATATGAACATGTAGTGTAACATTAGCCACACTGAGAGCAACCAGTTTAGTTTTACAGAAGTTTCTTTCTTTGGCTGCGCAGTCAAAGTCAGACTTGGCGCATCATTATATGTGTCACAGCGCCCTCGCCTGGCCGTGAGGACGCACTGCTTCCGCCGTGCTGTGACTCCAAGCTTGCTAACATGACAGAGGAGGAGGTTGAGAAGTGGATAAACAACAGGACAATCAGACACCAAGCTTTATATGTATAGTAAAACCATTTTCTGAAGTGGAAGGATATTGGCTTCCTACGGTAAGAGTAAGTCCAGCTCACTGTGCGTCATCTTAGCTTTATTCACATGGACTCTTAGCTACTCGCTAGCTAACGTGGAGGTAATGTGATAGCTAATATCTCAGGGTCTCTCAGTGGGACAGAGGACATGCCAAACACCGTTCAAAAATATGTCTGTTAAGCTTTGGCGTATTTATTACCGGCAAAATACATCAAAGAAAAAAAATAGAGATATTAAGAACTTTTAGGAAATGCTACTAGATTCGGCTTAGATATAATATTATAAGCAGCTCTTATTTTAACAAAATGATAGTTAGCTCACTTTGTTTGGACTGTTGTGACCGGTAAGCAACTGTAGCTAGGTGGGGTTTTAGTTGTAGGTTAAACTGTCGAACTCCCTATGATGTATGTACTATAATACATCAACTAACTATTACTACTCTAAAGTCTGAGCTATTGTCGCTGTTATTCGGGCCTGAACCGAAACGCAGGGAAACGGTATAGTAACTAACTACAATGTGACATTTTGTAAATGGAGTTCTGTACGGTTCCGTAAAAGCACGTATCAATCGCAGTTAGCTCGCTTGCTAACTTCACTTACTAAACGCTCGTCAGCCATTGCCTTTAACAACATTAAAAGAATAAGTATGATACAGGATATTATGCAGACAGCGTTTTGTTGTTATGTTGGCTCTGGTGTCAGGTCTTTCACTAAAAATAGCTCCACGTGAGCAGGAATAAGATGTCATTTCCTTATATTTACCTCTTCATTTTTCCTGTACTCATGTGTTCTGGTTTTTTTGTCCTTCAGCCTTGATTTGACATTGAGATTATGTTTTTCTATACATTATGTACCTTCATCAGTTATTGTATATTATCAGCATGTTCGTAAGGTTTTCATTTCTAGTCAGCTCCACTCATATGGAATTAATGTGAACAGGATTGACAGGCAGCTCCCAGTCTCTCAATCTGAACAGAAATTGATTTCAGGCCTTGTCCCTCCATGGAAACCAACATGCAGCCTCCTCTTCCTTTGTTTCAGATCCAAGCATCACAGCTCATGCATTTGTTTTTCAGAATTCACTGCTAGGATGGGGCAGATTTTGACTGGAATGAGTGCATGGAAGCCAATCAACTGCCAAGATGATTTGACTCACTAATTATCCACAGATGTTAACTGGCCATTTTCCATGTGGACTTACACATAATGTACAAATCCATAAATTATAAATGATATGTGGCTCATGTCAATAATTCATCTGCCCTCTCGGTCTGGTACCCTTACTTCAGGATAATGTTTGCTGTCAGATTCAGCTCCATTTGTGCAATTTACAGGGAATTGCAGACTATATTTAGGGAAGCCTACAACCAGTTTAACTCAAGGTAAATGACACCTAATTATTCTTTTTTGCTCAGGGTGTTCAGAGTCTCTGAGCCCCTCAGAGTGAGCATTACTGCTTCACTACATCATTACACAGCACCACTGAAGCAACGTGAGGTCAGTGACCGTGTGAGAAACCTTGTTGACTGCTGCAGTGGCGGGGCAGGAGCGCGCAGCTCAGGAAGATGGCATCACCCTTTGTGCCTGTCCCCGTGCCCATGGACAGATCCTCGTCAGGTGGTAGCAAGCTGAGACGGCCACAGCGAGCGTCATCGCTAGGCAGCGTCTCCAGCAGCTCCGAGGACCACGGCAGAGGATGTGGAGGATTAGGTTCCCAGCGCCAGTCCCGCGGCTTGAACAGAAGCAGCCGCAGCCGGACACCACCGCCCCTGCAGAGCCCTGTGACACGGGCCAGGGTCAACGGAACTCTGGAGCCCTCTGTGGAGTACTCCAGCTGCCCCCGCTCCATCTCGGATCCTGCTGGGAGCCAGCAAGCTGAGGAGAGGCCCATCACCCCCACTGTGCTGGGGTACGAAGTCATGGAGGAGAGGGCCAAATTCACGGTATGAAACCAGAAAATCTGCTGGATTTTGAACACCATGTAGCATCATAGTGTGACACCTCTGATTATTTAATTCTACATTATCTAGCATATAAAGACAGGAGGTTGGCCACATGTGAACCTGTTTGTCTGTCTGCCTAGAGCTACAGTGACAGGACACCTGAAGACAACCACATAGAATGACACATATTAGATATTAAAAGCCTAATGTCAACATTTACTCAGCACACAGACTTTTATTATGTATAATCACACTTGGCAAAAGCCTGAAGAAACAAGTTGTTCTGCACTTTCAGTAAGTGCAGAGGTGATGTCAGTATGTTTTCACTCCAACACAGGAGCCAAATTTTTGGGTATAATTGTGGGTTGTGAAGAGGAAGGAGTACAGAAATCATTTACATTTGTACCATGTGTCAGTGAACCTGGCTTTTCTCTTCAGTTACATCTTATTTACTTTAGTATGTTGTTTTATGTGATAGTTGATAAGCATCATGTTTGTCACAAGTTAAGTAGGTAGAGGACAGTTTCTCAGCAGTTTGTGTGATTGTGATTGTGTGAGTTTGTGTTGTCTTCTCCCTGCTGCAGGTTTATAAGATCCTGGTCAGGAAGACTCCAGATGAGAGCTGGGTTGTTTTTAGGAGATACACAGACTTCTCCCGCCTTAACGACAAGGTGTGTCTGAGTATGGGCAGTCCCAAATTTCATGACTATCTCAAGATCAGTCTGTGAAGATCATCCAGGTCATGGTTATGCAAGAAGGCTTGAATCAGGGGTGACTGGACTTGGTTTCAGATGCTTGAAGGGACGTAGTTTACAACCAAGTTCAGTTGCTTTTGATCTAACCCCTCTTAGATTCAGTTCTGTGATCGTCCATTCATGTTTGCAGACACTGTTTTTGACTATCAAGCTTTTGTTTTCAGCATGCTTTCTTTTGTTTTTGAGTGCATTGTGGAAGTGATTAGAGCTGCACAAAGAAGCCTACTGTTCCCAAACAGCCAACAGGCCCGAGCCAAGTAGCTGAACAGGTCTCTCATGGTTTCAGGAAGGACAGATTACAGAAGGGAAAAATATTAAGCCATGTAGTGATACTGTAAAAAATGGTTGTTAGAGAGCTGCAACAACCAGGCAGAAAGGATCTCTGCAGGCCTGCAGATTATTCTGATTCTTGATTAAACCTGTTGATGCAGTGCACAGTTTTAAAACAGGTGGAACTTATTCAAACACAGTAATTCTACACCCTGCATTCAACAAGGAGAATGACAGGGTACAGAGGGGGTGTGGACATCCTTTTCTCCATTCCTGTGGCTTTTCCACACAGGCAGCTGTAATGTTCACACTGTGCTGTAAGCGCAGAGGCCTCGCTGGTCATACATTAACTGGTTGGAAATGCTCCAACCTCAGGTGCATTTCAATCACTGACACACATAAGCACATAAGCACAAACATTTGGATGCTGTTCCTGTGTGTTATTATTAGGCGGTACTGCAAAAAGCAGTTAAATTAGAGTTATGTAGCACCCTGACCCTCACAGAGCCTCACCTAAAACAGCACATGTAATTGAGATAAACGGCCACATTGATACCAAACATGGTCAACGCATTATCGGGTTTTAAATGTGCAGCACTGCCTCCACTCTGTGTGACTTGCGCCAAACCGCCAAACATTGTTTTTGTAGTTTGGACCTCGCCCAACATTGCTCCACTCTAAGTTTACAGTATGCACATGGCTCAGGCTACCAAGGGTGAAAACAAGTTGGTGTGCATACATACATACACACACCAACCCACCTCCTGCTGAGTAAACCATCATCCAGGCCTGTGTCAGTACAGTATGTCCCAAAGCTGATCTCATAAAGTCACTGAATCTGCAGACATCTGGTCTGAGAATTTCTTGAAGGTTAATGAAGTAAAAGCAGAAGATGGAGGGATGAATGACTGGCTTTGAAGGCTCCAGGAAAGGCAGTAACTTGATAGTGCTAAATAAACTGATTCTTTTTGTATCATTAATCATCTTTTGAGTGTTTGACAGTCAGGTCATGGGCCTGGGTCATATATGGGAACTGCAGCTGTGGTCCTTTTGGCTTCAGGTCCTTTCTAATGGTATAATGAGTAAGTTTTCTCAAAATAAAATGATTGGTAGAAACTTCTCAGACCACTTATGGACAGACATAACAAAATCTGGCCAAGCTTCTAATGTGTTGTAGATACTGTGAACCTCATGCGACTGAGTTTTTAACGTCAGACATTCCTCTTACCCACTGAGCAGCTATGGGGGAGACGGGTGAAATTTCCTCCTGTCAGCGTCCTATCTCTGAATGTGGCTGAGGGTGATATAGAGGTTATCATAGGAGGCAGCGTGTGTATTGTTGCACAGCTGTAACTGTGGGAACAGTTTGTGACACATTTTAGTTCAGGGTCTTCCAGAGGCATTGACCTTTGGTGATTAGTAGTTCTTCTGTGTTCAGACACATACAGGGTGAAAGTTGAACAAACACAGAATGACAGCTGGAGGCTGAAGGGTTAAAGAACTAATGAGCTGATATTATCAGCTGATATTAGCTTATCACCAAACATCTCTTTGAAGTTATAGAAACATTGATACCATTACACAGCTTGTGCACCAGACAGCACTCAAGTTTATTTTTCAGCTGTAAAATGTGCCACTCAGTGTATGTCTTGGTCACAACTCGTAATACTCAAATTTAACGGGTCCTTGTAAGAGCTAGTTATGGTATTTATTTAAAATCACACCGGTACAGTGTAGTTTGTCTTACACAACTAGTAACACTGTGAACATAAAGAAAACAGGCCTTTTCACAGCAGACATTTTGACTCAACATGGTGGGAGAAGCACTGGCATTATTAACAACATGACACTGGATCATTTTTATTAATGTTATTATTGACACCTGTGGTTTTCCTACTGTGACATATCAAAATGTCTACCATGAAAAAGCCTGTTCATGTTAGTGATAAAAGGAAACTGTCTCAACCCATGTTTTAAAACTCATTTTTATTTTTTGTTCTTTTAAACAAAAAAAAATCCTAAAAATCAAAAATCAACTGCTGTAACTGTATGTAGGAGAAATCATGTGATACTCACACTCACTGTGTGTATCTGTGTGTGGTCTAGCTGAAGGAGATGTTTCCAGGTTTCCGCCTCTCACTGCCTCCTAAGCGATGGTTCAAAGACAACTATGACAGTGACTTCCTGGAGGACAGACAGTTAGGACTACAGGCCTTCTTGCAAAACCTGGTTGCACATAAGGACATCGCCAACTGGTATGTGACATGATTATACTGTGACTTCAGTGTTAAAATTGAGTTATTTAGCATTTTTGTGGAACAGATACATGTCACCAGATAGATAACAGGTACCAGTGTCATGTTATTTTATGCAGTTAATCAAGTATTTTTGTTTTCTCCATGACAGCCTTCCAGTAAGAGAGTTTTTATGTCTTGATGATCCACCTGGGCCCTTTGATAGTTTGGAGGAGAGCAGGGTAAGTGTTTGCATGTACATTTCAATTTTAATTATTTCATTTCAGTTTTATTTATATAGCGCCATATCACAACACAAGTCATCTCAAGGCACTTTTCATATAGAGCAGGTCTAGACCATACTCTTTAAAATAGGTATTTACAGAGAGAGACCCAACAAATCCCACCATGAGCAGCACTAGGCGACAGTGGCAAGGAAAAACTTCCTTTTAAGAGGCAGAAACCTCGAGCAGAACCGGACTCAGGGTGGGCGGCCATCTGCCTCGACCGGTTGGGTTAAGAAGGAGAGAGAGAGGGGGAGAGGGGGGGAGAGGGGGTAGAGAATAGCAGAAGAGCATAGCATAACACGGGTTCCATATAAGATGTAAGGTGATGCCAGTAATACAGCAGTATTAATGATAGTAGTGATAATTAAAGTATTAGCTGCTAACACAGCAATACAACTAATAGCAGTGTAAGTAATTTCTAATTCTAGCAGCAGGTGTTGAGTGGAGTTGTAGGAGCAGCAGGAGACTTGTCATCACAGATCAGACTCTACAGCTCCAGAGGCAGAAATACCTGCAGAAAGAGACAGCAGAGGAGAGAGAGACGGAAGAGCACAATACTACAGGAAAGGGAAGATACTGAGTTAGTGACATGTAACATGAGATATGAATCCATATTGAGTAGAGAGAGAGGGAGAGAGAGAGAGCTCAGCGCATCATGGGAGATCTCCCGGCAGTCTAGGCCTATAGCAGCATAACTAAGGGATGGTTCAAGCCTGAGCCAACCCTAACTATAAGCTTTATCAAAGAGGAAAGTTTTAAGCCGACTCTTAAAGGTACAGAGGGTGTCTACCTCCCGGACCGAGACTGGGAGAAGGTTCCACAGTAGAGGAGCCTGATAACTGAAGGCTCTGCCTCCCATTCTACTCTTAGAAACTCTGGGAACCACCAGAAAACCAGCATTCTGGGAGCGCAGAGTCCTAGTGGGATTGTAGGGGACTATGAGATCTTTAAGGTAAGATGGTGCCTGACCATTAAGGGCTTTGTATGTGAGGAGGAGGATTTTAAATTCAACTCTGGATTTGACTGGGAGCCAATGTAGAGAGGCTAACACAGGAGAAATATGGTCTCTTTTCCTAGTTCCTGTCAGTAATCGTGCTGCAGCATTTTGAATCAGCTGCAGAGACTTTAGAGACTTGTTGGGGCAGCCTGATAATAATGAATTACAGTAGTCCAGCCTAGAAGTAACAAATGCATGGACTAGTTTTTCTGCATCCTTTTGAGAAAGAAAATGTCTAATTTTGGTGATGTTACGCAGGTGAAAGAAGGCAGTCCTAGAAGTTTGTTTTATATGTGAGTTAAAGGACATATCCTGATCAAAGATGACCCCCAGATTCTTTACAGTGGAGCTGGGAGCCAGGGTAATGCCGTCTAGTGGAGCTACGTCATTAGAAAGTTTATTTCTGACGTGTTCAGGAGGCGATCAGGAGGTCGTTTGTAACTTTTACGAGTGCTGTCTCTGTGCTGTGATACAACCTAAATCCTGACTGAAAATCCTCAAATAAACTATTATCCTGTAGAAAGTTGCACAACTGTTTTGCAACTGCTTTCTCTAGGATTTTGGAAAGAAAGGGGAGGTTAGATATAGGTCTGTAATTGGCTAATGCGTCTGGATCTAGAGTGGGTGGTGAAAATACTGTTTGTATGTTTGTGCTGCTAATCCACATCTGTATCTCTTCAGTGCCTTTTAAAGTGTACAGTATTCAGACACATACAGAACACATCACCCATTTGACTTTAATGCATAATTGACATGGGAATGTTTTGTGTCTAGGGCTGTACCCGACTCAGAATTTTGTCAGCCGAATAAGATTTGGCTGTTCAAGACAACGATTCGTTCTTGTTTTTCATACAGACATAAAGTTGGCGTGCACAGAGTGTATCTCCTGCCAGGCTGCTGACAGTGTTGTCAGACAGTTTTAATTCACCATAACACTGGTAGTCTCCGCTTTAGCTCTGCATGTTCCTGCAACAGGCACGCAGCTCTCAGCAGGCAGAACTTACCTGACACCAGATCAAAGCGTCCAATAGAAATGAGTCACTCTGCCCTTCGTTTCCATCTTGTCTCTACTGTGTATTTACTTAGTCTTCAGATGCAAATAAGCCCAAGTGCAGTTCACTTAATTTCAGACAAGGTTTCCTCTTTTCCTTTCCTCCTCCTTTCATATTTTGTGATGTTCAATAGAAATAGGAACGCATAATTTATTTCATTTCTTCCATTTTATAGATGCAAAATACCCCACTTAGTTTTGTTGACACATTCCTTTGCCAAATATTATGTAATAAAAATCATAGAAATAAATAAATACATTTTGCATATTTTATTGACCTGGACATTTATTCAAGCAGACTCTTCAAACCTGTTTTAAACTGTTTAATTATAGATATAATAAATGGCTTGCTGACCCACAGTTAATATCTTCTCTTTCTTAAATAAGTGTCTTCTCCTGCTTTTTTTCCTGTTACTTTGCCCTCCACAAACACCCTCTGTTCTTCCTTTCTCCGTTTTCCAGGCATTCTGTGAGACTCTGGAGGAGAGTAACTATCGTCTGCAGAAGGAGCTGCTGGAGAAGCAGAGGGAAATCAGCCTCCTTGAAGAGGAGGCTGGAGGAGAGGGAGCAGGCCATCCTGCTGCTGGAGAAACATATCAAGTCAGTGGACACACACAAGCACATGCATGGAAACAAGATAGGATTAGGCACACACGTAACGTACAGATTACATACATGCAAGTCACATGTGATTTACACTGTGCTGGTTCATAGGCAGAACAAATGACTGTAGTAATTGCAGCCCACACACAAGCTCCCAGTGCTAACACAGCATTGAAATGTAGTAATTATGTGTGTGTAAGTGTGTGTTTCTCTCTGTCCCAGTGGTGAGTGTGTGAGCCCAGAGTCTCCATGTGGTCTGTCAGCTCAGGGCAGCGAGAGCAGTGCAGATGCAGATGTAGAGTCATCTGCTGCAGAGGCTGATCAGGACATGCCTGACGACGCTGGGTAAAAAAAAAACAAAAAAACACACAGACTCACACGCACCACATGGTAGTGAATAAGATATAGTACCTCCACATAGTAAACACCACAAACACAGAGGCCAAGCACAACTCACAGAGACAGATGTTTAATCAAATAAGTAACTATTAAGTATTTAACCTGTCATGTAAATCTCATTACAACCTTCCCACCATGAACCACAGTCAGCTCTGTCTTACACAGAGGAAATGTTACCAAATTATATTTTCCTATTTGCTGTTTTCGCTGCCACAGAAATGGAACCCAAAGTTAATTTTCTAATGATGTTAGGAGGTGGCTCAGGGGTCGAGGGGAAGGTTAATGGTGATAGTATAATGCTTCACATCAATCATCACTGTAAGGAGTATTCATGCTGACCTTTGCTTCCCCCTGACAGTTTAACAGCCTGTCTACACACCTATGAGGCAGGTGTGCCACAGAGCTTTTCTTTAGTCGTTTGTCTCTTCAGTGATCTCACTACAGCTTGTGTTTCACTTGTGTTTTACGTGCATAACTGCAGCCTGCGGCGTTGTGTTTCAAGTCTATTTTCTTCCGTTTTACACATGTAGAGTAATTGCAGTGATTATGATGATACAGTGCCAGGTCTGAAATAGCAGCTGACTGTAAATTATTTCTAATGAATTCTACTTTTGCTCTTGTTTTTCTTGGTGTTAGGCTGCTGATAACGAAACTAAACAGTTCCTTTGGATGTTTCTCAGTGAGCTTTCACTGAAGTAAAACCAACTGCTGAAAGCTCCTAATGTGAAATAGATGGAGGATGAGTTGAGTTTGCATCAGCAGCAAATTAACATGGCGAGCAGGAGCAAATTGAAAAACCTGGAGGCTTCTCACTAAAATATCATCACATATACAAATGTAAAGCAGTAGGAAATGAATCAGTTTACTTAAATAAGATCACAGCTAATTGACTAGCTGTGCTACTGAACTTGATTGATAGGTCCTGAGCAGTGTTAGCCTTTTGTGCCTCAGTCTAAACCACCTAATCAAATTACAAAGGAGGACATATTGATCAGGCACAAGACTAATGCATTTAAACAGTGGGCACTGTCCCTACCTATGATGGGAAAAGTATTCTAAGCCTTAAGCAATGGTAGCAAGAGAACAATGGAAAAAGGCAGATTCACTGAGTGTGATGTGAAAAATGTATGAATATCATCAGTACTAAACACACAAAACACTGTAGTTATACTGAGTATAAAGAGTAGGTTGTCAGAATCATTATGTTTTCATGTTGTCCTTCTCAGTAACACCTTGAGGGAATTTATTCAAATTTGCTACAAACATTCACTTGAACTCAAAGATGACTAGAATTAACACTAATTAACTGCAACTGGATTGGTTGGCAGAGGCATACATCCATGAAAAAGTAATGGTAGTTATTTGGCTCAGTAGGAGCATCCCCCTACTCCCATACCACCAACCAACACACACACACACACACCTACCTAGACCTCCCAAGGGACATTATTGCAGGAAACCTCAACCATAACTGAGACATTTCTAATTCTACAATTGTATGTATCTCTCTCTATGACAGTTGTCTTTTTATAACTGTGTATTAAAGTATTAGCTATTAGGATGAATACATATTTTGTGTAGGCTTATTCTTTTACTGGATGTGGATGTTAATAAAACACATTGTAGTTGTGACAGTCATAAACTTTAGCTTGAATTATATAACTGTAGCAGCTGAGCTCAGTACAGTGAGTGTAGGTTAATCTCCTCAGGTACACTACCTGCTCTACCCTCAGGTTACACCAAACATCTGTAGTAAAAAGTACATCTGTGGTCCTGTCTCCCCTAAAATATTCATTTATAGAAGTGGGTGTATTTTCAGCAGCAGATATATTACTGAATGATCATAGAAATATGAAAGGAATATTATAGGACTACAACAGGCAGCAGTGTGTCTCTATCACCCTCTGGACTACACGTCATTAGCTCTGTCTGCTACTTCAGCACCACAGACAGTGCCATGGAGTTATCAATACACAGCACAGTCAGACTGCTGATATTTCAGAGCCATGGTCAGGGTCATGGAGTCTGACTAATACAAACCTCAGTTAGATAAAGTCAATGAGTCAGACAGACTAGACTCTCACCCTTTAGGGGTTGGAGAGGGGGGGTGGCAGGTTAACAAGGAGGATGACATCCCCACTCAGCCCTCCTCAGATCACCTACTTGTATAACAATATATATATATATACAGTGGTATGAAAAAGTTTGGGCACCCCTGATAATTTTCAAGATTTTCCTTTATAAATCACTGGTTGTTCGATCAGCAATTTCTAGTTAAACATATCATATAGCAGACAAACACAGTGATATATGAAGTGAACAAGTTTAGGATTTATAGAAAGTGTGTACACCCTTTAAATAAAAGTAGGCAGGTGCATAAATTTGGGGCACCCTTGTTGTTTTATTGATTTGAATACCTTAGCACTAATTATTGAACACAAAAATTTGTTTGGTAAGCTCATTGGACCTGACCCATACATACAGGTGAAGCCAATCATGAAAAGGGAAAATATTTAAGGTGGCCAATTGCAAGTTGTTCTCCTTTGCATCTTCTATGAAGAGGCGCTAAAGATGGGAGCCTCTAAAACAACTGTCAAATGACTTGGAAAGCAAAGATTGTTCAACATCATGGTTTAGGGAAGGATTCAAAAGCCCGCCCAGATTTCAGCTGCCGTTTTCACTGTGAGAAATATAGTGAGGAAACAGTACCCAGAGTACAGTTCCTGGTAAAGGCCCGGAGTGGCAGGCCAAGAAAAATCTCAGATAAGTACAGCGGTTGATGGTGAGAAGAACAAACCCAACCCCACAGACCACAGCCTCCAAAGTGACCTACAAATATGATCTACAGATGGTGTCACTGCACGTTTCAACTATTCAGTGCACTTCTTGCACAAGGTGATGCTGTATGGGAGAGTAATGCGAAGAAGCCTTTTCGCGCATACGCCACAAATAGAGGCGCCTGAGGTATGCTAAAGTACATTTGGACAAACTAGTTTATTTTGGAATAAGGTGCTGTGGACTGATGAAACTAAAATTGAGTTATTTGGACATAATAAGGGAAGTGTATGCATGGCGGATGAAGAATACAGCATTCCAAGATAAACACTTATACCTACAGTAAAATTTGGTGGTGGTTCCATCATGCCAGCTGTGTGGCCAGAGCAGGTACCAGTAACGAAAGAAGTTGGAAGGTCGTGATGGATCCAGGTCAGTATCAGATTCTTAACAATGTTCAAGAATCAGTGACAAAGTTGAAGCTGCGCCTGGGCTGATACTTCAACAAGACAACGCACTTAAACACTGCTCAAATTCTACTAAGGCATCATGCAGAGGAACAACGTTCTGAATGGCCATCTCAGTCCCTAGACCTGAATATTATTGAAAATCTGTGTTGTGATTTAAAGCTGGCTGTCCATGCACGGAAACCATCAAACCTGACTGAACTGGAGATGTTTTGTAAAAGAAGAATGGTCAAAAATATCTTCAACCAGAATCCAGACCTCATTGGAAGCTTTTAGGAAGGTTAGAGGCTGTTATTTCTGCAAAAGGAGGACATACTGAATATTGATGTAATTTTTCCGTTGGGGTGCCCAAATTTATGCACCTGCCTACTTTTGTTTAAAAGAATTATTGCACACTTCTTGTAAATCCTATAAACTCATTTCCACTTCTCATATATCACTGTGTTTGTCTGCTATATGATATATTTAACTGAAATTGCTGATCTGAACAACCAGTGATTTATAAAGGAAAATCTTGAAAATTATCAGGGGTGCCCAAACTTTTTCATACCACTGTATATATATAGTACAATGTAGAGGAATGTTCAGTTACACAAGTAGATGGTCAGTGGAGTGACACTGTCTTTCATATCATCCAGGACAAAGAAAAATTCTGTCCTATTGGTTTAGATAAGATGTACTAATGACTCATGACTGAACACAATTACACAGAAGACATCTGTCTTCTTCAGTCCAGCTGATTGTCCCATGACAGACATATGGCCAACATCCTCAGCCTTATGTGTATTAAACCTGTAGATTAGCACACCAACACATACCACAGAATACTTTAAAAATATACAGGAATTAATGAGAAACTAATACAAGAAATATTACAAAGATTATAAGGATCTATAGACTGAATAACCAGCATGATATCATTGGATCACTGATGACTCGCACTCTTTGATCCAGTAACACCACATAGTTGATAACTCTACTCTAGGGCAAAGGTTCCACTAGTGTTAAAACACTAACCTAATCACATTTCACATTTTTGTTTCCTTTGCAGTCACACTTGGTGGTTTGCTTTTTTAAACATTTGCCCTTCCCTTCTTGTGTTTTTTTTTTTTTTTTTTGCCCTCATATTTCACAGCAGTGCCGCACCAATCTGAAAAAAAGAGCCTGTATCATGTGAGGTACTTCATATACCAACTCAGCAGGCTAACCCTTTGTCTTCTTGTGATTTTCTTCTTCTCAGTACTTGCATCCCACTGTTAACTGACATACTTTAATGGAGGTGTACTGTTTTTTTAATGTCAGGGGGCTAAAGGATAATTTCAAGTCAGTGTTAATACAATACTCACATGCTGTATGTGTAGTGAACTATTGCTGCACTGTTCCTCTTGTCCACCCTGGCTGTACAAGTGACATGTGAGTATTGTGTTCAAGATTTACTTGAAAAAAATCCAAACCTCTCTTTGAAGTCTTGACAGTCAAGATGTTTATCAGTGTTGGGGTGAGTTCACTTTCAGTGCTGCTAATTCAGATCTTCTCTTACTCAAGGTCCCTTTTGAATTCCCTTAAAAAGATGGCCTTATGTACATAAGCCTTAAAATGAGGGGTGTGTACAACCAGGGGCTTGAGAGTTTTTGCTATAAGAACAGAATATTAATTTGGATAGCTAGGTGTCACAACAGCTGGCCAAATAATAGACACTCAAATGAAGTGAAGCATGGGTATTGGCATGGGAAGTATTATTTCCACCTTTCGTGTTGAGTGAACTGAAAATGATTCGTCCCCAATTGTGGTGTGTATTCATTGTACTGCAATGTTCTGTGCTCTGTACCTTTTGTCTGTGCCACACTGCTCCCCTGCATCATATGTGACTAACACATGCTGTGAGTGTCTCTCCTTCACATGGTGGTGTGTGCTCACCACACTCATCGAGCACTTTATGAGGAACACCGTACTAATACTGGGCTTGCTCTCAAATCAGCCTGCACATTCATGCTGCCGATCTCCTGTTCTACAACATCCTGAGGGTGTTCTACTGGATTCAGATCTGGGGACTGGGGAGGCCACTGAAGTTCACTGAACTCACTGTGACATGGAGCATTATCCAGCTGGAAGTAGCCATTAGAAGATGGTAAACTGTGGCCATAAAGGGATGAACATGGTCAGCAACAATACTCAGGCCAGTGTTTCCCCTACCATTGTTTTGGCAGGGCAGGCTGATTGGGTAATTGAATGAAACTACAGGTGTTCCTAATTAAGTGCTCGGAGAGTGTATATGGGCATTGTAGGTTGTTGGATTTCGGGTTTTCCTCTTTCCTCTTCCCATCTGTAGTCATGATGGTCTGAAAAATCTTAATTTGGGTCACAGCATTGGATGTCATCTGCCTGAAAACTACAAACTTAACATTTGATTTTTCTGATGTTTAATGACATAGGCTCTTAGTTTCTTGTTTTTTAGCTTATAATAATAAAGAGCTAGACTTGGATCTCAGCTAATCACAAATTATGTGGTTTCCTAGCACCATATACAGTATATTTGGGGATGTAGACCAGTAGTACAGGCCCCTGATGTGTTATCTGTCATGCCATGTGAGATGGGAGAGAGTCAGAGAGAAAACCTGTCTTCCTGCTGTGTTTTCAAGTGGACTTGAACCTGTAACTTGCTGGTGTTTGTGCTGTTAATAACATGTCATATCTGCCTCTTTGTACGTGGATGGCTCACCAGTCGGGCTGTGGGCATCTCCTCTCTGCTGCACTTTTCTTCTCTGATTCTCTCAGTCTGTCTGTCTTCATGTTGTCTTGAGGTGTACACTTCTGACATTGCATTTAATTAGAGTCAGATGCTGAGTGTGTTTTCTCTGCTGTGATCTCCCTCTCTCCAGTGGCAGGTGTGAGGTCCAGCCGGTGCGGTCTTCTGCCTGTTGGTGCGGGCCGTCACTCAGCACCTCTCCTCCGGTGATCCAGGTCACCCAACTTTACCACTAGAAGCTGGAACAATGACAACCAGCTCTGGTTTCTTCCCCTTTCTCCCCAGTCTCCTCCTCATGTCTTCTGCTTTTTCTGCCCTCTCTTTGACCTTACCACTCCCACCTCCCATCACAACTCCCCTGTCCACCTTCCAGATTGTAAACGCTTTTTCACCTTCCAGTTGGATCTGATGCAGCCTCTCTGTGTGTAGGATCAAAAGGGAAAAGGTTTATACTGAAACAGCCTGTTTGACTTTTAAATCCCCCGATACAATGGGTGATAGGATATTTTATCTGGCACCTGCAGAAGACTTCAGTCTGAAGACCCAGTGCAACTCCCTAGAAGAATTATACCTGGAGTTACATGGCTCTACTTCTTTAGACCTCAGACTAAGTTTGTTCTTTCTTGAACTGTGGGGATTTCTCAGTCCTCCTCATTCACTTTTGAACCTCTGACCGTGGCCACCAGATCGGATCGGTTTGATCCTTCTGCCACAAAGCCAAAGTTTGGCTTCTTGACCAAAAGAATAAGATAAGAATGAGAATCACACCACTGGATGGTCTGATGACTTTGTGATAATCTACAGAAAACCTGAACTATCTTTTCATCAGACTCTGCAGACATTCATTTGCCTTACGGCTCCTCACTTGTGACAAGGCCCTCTTCTCTAATCAGAGAAACTACACCTCCCTGTGGCTAAGACAAAATCTGGATAAATTAAATGTCTCAGGATAAGCACTGGTGACCAGATGGGTATCACAGAAGACTGATAACTTTCTGCAGGTACTTCCATGTCACTGCCATCGACTGGTATAGACAGAACTCCTCTCTTGAGAAACTTCATTGTGTTTTTACTTGCAGTCAAACTCAGTTTGCGTCTAAAAGCCCACATTCCCTCGTGTTTTTAGTGCCATGACTCATCTGTGGTAAACCACGTCCTGTGAGAGACAGTAAAATCTGTAATATTCTGTACCAAGAGGGAACCAAGGATGTGTGGCCTATTGTTGCTTTTTGAGGAATGTAACAGCCAATGTGTACACTAACCATGTCATTTCCCAGTCGCATTGAAACATCGCCTCTACACGTACACATATGCACCTGTACAATACCTTAATGGTTTGCTTCTAGGGACTGACTCTGCCAGTTTAAGTTAATTACATAAATATTAACAACACTAAACCTCTTCTGGCACCTCGCCTGTTAACAAAGAGGAGATCTGGATGTGTATCAGGTTCCTCAAGGACTATTAAGATAATGTGATGTGGGTATAATTAAAGGATCAGTTTGCAAAAGAAATGTGTTTATACTTAGCGCTACTGGGGTGTCTCTGTACAGACAGTGTCAGTTTTAACTGGTGAAGACTTTAAGATATCCATTTCTGCCTATGTCTTTTCTTAAATTACATTAAGAAAAACTCAACAGCAACACACCTGATTGTTAATAGTTCTCACTGGAATTGCCGTAGAAGAAATAGTCCCAGTTGACAGCGAGGTATCCCGTCAAACCATGTGACCTCCATTGAATTGGGGGTGGTGGCAGAAGTTTCAGAGTCACATGTCTGAAAATCCCAGCTCATTCTGTAACACTAGAACTGTCTGCAAGGCACAATACCCTGAAGAGAGAGTGAGGAAGTCTTTTGTAATTTGTGTGAAATTTACCCTTGAAGAGACTTGAAAACAGCTGATCATTTATTTATTTTAACATGAACCTCAGCTCCAGTAAAGGGATGCAGAAAGAACTCCCCCATTATGCTACAGTGGTGCTAATTTACCTGAGAAAAAAAGATGAAAGACTAGACTAAAGAGAATATTTAGAGCATGACCTGTAGTTTAATTTTAATGACACAGCCTTGGTTTTAAGAAATCAAGGCCACAGTTCTGGTATTTTACAAAGAAATTGGGGGTGTTAGTGGCTGATAAACACTGTTGAGTCTTGTTGGCTCTGTGTCAGCATGAAGACCTTTGCCAGGTCCCCAAAAGCCATATTCTTACACCCAAATATCACTTGAGGGGCAGAGGTTTCACATGTGGGAGTGTGAGTGGGTGGTGTGTTCAGTCTTTGATGATGAGTAATGAAGTGTACAATAACCACAGCTTATGTCACATTGTCTCAGATTAGGCCTGGAATTGGTCACGTGATGCACTTTATGGATGAATGGTAACACGTTTGCTCAGATTTGGTTTTTACGACTTCATTTGTGTGAGACAGAAACGTGCCTTTTCAATCACTGAGTCTGTCCTGATCTTCAACTGGAGCTAATTAGTTAATATGTGGTTAATGTACATGTTGTTTTGCTGTAAACTCCCTTCACTCATTCTAAGTGCCTTGAAGATCTTTCACGTAACGTTTCTCTTGATGTGTTTGAATAGCTTTATAGGTTTGTGTAGGACGTGTTCCTCTGATGAAAATATCTTTTAAATGACACTCATGTGTAAGTCTGGCTTGGAATAGACTGAATGATATGTTTTTGTAATAGTACATGAATTAATATGGAGTCTTGGTTCACATATACACCTATAGTTGCACTATAGAAGATTTATACAAATAACATTTGGTATTATTGTGGATGCCCTGGATTTCAAGGGAAAATTCACTGTAAAATCTGGTCTGAAAAAAATACTGTAAATACTGTAACACATGCTATAGAAGAGATGTTTATCAGAAAGAAATATTTAATTCACATGCAAATAAACCTGGAATGATATATTAAAAAAACATGTGTTTCTGTGCTTTCTTGTCATGCTGTCAGACTTATTGCTCCACAGAGGAGATGTGAGCTTACAGGTGCTGTTAGGCCCATTTTAGTATCACACTAAAACCTAATAAATTCTTACCACAGAAAAATCCTTCCTCTCTTCTACAGTATCTTTACAGCTGTAAAGCCAGAAATACTGATGCTCTAATAAAACTGATCCAGAAAGTGTGGATCAGTTTTATTACTGGGGAGGAGTCCGTGCAGAGCGTGTGAGTAGTGAGCAGTAAATTCTGCAGCTTTGACCCCCCTCCTCTCCATCACAGCTTAATGTGTCTGGGATTCGTTTTTACTACGTGTCTAATTTGTCACAGGGCTCAACCATATACATGTTTATTAACATTCACAGCAGGAAATTTGCTTGGATGTCAGGTCTGGGACCAAGGAAAATGAAAGTTATTAATGTAGATTCACAGCAGTAACACCACCATCCTGTCATGTATATGGCACTTTTATTTTTCTGCATATATTTCAACATGAACTGATGTTCTTGGTCCTTCCCCACTCACAAATTTCATTAATCTGAGACTTGAGAACGGTCTCAAATTCATCATTTGTTGTGTATATGAACAAACCAGATATAACAGTTTACAGTTTATTGGCAGATTTTAACTCTTTAAACACATTATGCAATTGCAGCCAAATCTAGGTCACAGCAGCAAATATCTACTTTAAGCAGTGCTGCAAAATGTAATGTTACGTCAGCCACAAAGTAACATTTTATTAAAATAACAGACATGGGTGACGGAGCAGCCTGTGACCTCAGAGTGCTCTCTAGTTATTCTAGTTATTTAGGAGACAGGAGATATTGTTACTTGTTTATCCTGTGACTATGCAGCTGTTTATTCTTTGACGGGAGGTATTTATATTTCCAATTCTGGTTTACAACCGCTCATATAGATGTAGTCCTCTCTGAGAAATGTGACACACGTGTCATGTCCACTGTGGAGTTACCCAACAGGGCTGGGGGAGTGGGTGGAGGGTAAACACTCAAGGAGGCTAAAAAGAAGGCTGACAAAGTTTCTCACACATGTGACATAACTTTACAGTAAAAGAGCCAGAAAAGGTTCACAGCTCTCTTCCTGTGAAAGTGAAACATCTTGCTGTGCTAAGCAGGGAGAGCAATGAACAACATTTTTAGATCTGCAGGGGATGGGGTGACATTTCCCCTCTACTTTTACACTCATTATTGCACCTTTCACCTTTCATGTTTAGAGTTCAGATACAAAGTTAGTTCTTTTTCAGTAGTTTACATTAACAGAGCTCTCAAAATTTGTCTTTTTAATTTGAAAACTCCCTGTAGGTTTTAAAGGTCGCTGTAATGAGTTTGGAGTTTTCTCCTGCAGATGCTTGTTGACTTAGATTGACTGTGGTTTCAGTAAACTCAGGGAAAAGCCCTACAGCAAAGCCCTCAAATCACATTCAGACAGGTTAGAGAGATATAACATATACGATAACAACCATATTGTTAGTAATAATGAGATGATAAAAAGTCAAATAAAACAAATAACCAGCAGGTAAGTCTGCCTCGACAATGACCTGCTGACATGGATCTGATTTCAATACATGTTGTAATTTGGTGCAGAAAAAATTTAAAGCTACTTTACCAAGCTCAGTGTTTATCTGAGGAGGGACGTGTGTTTGATGACAAATGGTTAGAGGAGAAGTGAGGTCGATGGGCAACTTAACTAACAATGCTGTAAAAACAACAACAAAAGTGTCTTTCCTTTCTGTCACTGACACCCCACATTCTTAGAGTTCACAGTGATGAGTGCTGGTAGGATTGGCACAGATTTGGTGCAGCATCAGACCCCTGAGAGAGGTGACTGCACCATGTCATCTCTGACTCCTGGGTAGCTGTAGAAGTAAATAAGGTGTGTAGTTTCACAATTGTAAGTTGTACTTGGGTGGCCATCCTGTTGTTCATGCTTAAGTTTGTTCGTATTATCCCAGCCAGCTACAGACTGTCCACCACACATTTATATTGAAGAGTCCTGTGTGTGTATATATAAACTCAGATATCTGCCTGTGTCCCTGTGTGAGAGGACAAAACTAAAACTTATCTTGGCCAGACTCCTCAGACTTGACGTCAGTGGATGATGGAAAAGGCGTCAGCAGGAGTAAACTAGATTACTACAGGAACAAGACAGAGAACATTTACAAGTATTGTAAAGTGCTGATGCTCTAATAAGGTTGGGAATCCAGTGAGAACATGCAACCAGACAACAGTACAGTTCAGTGTAAGGGCTGGTTTATGTTGCCAACAGCCTATGTGTAAATTGTAGTGTAAACTGAACTGTCATTCAGTTATCCAGCCAAATGAAATTGCTCTGTGTCTGATGAATAGTTCAGCCGTAAGTTGTTGAATTGTCAGGCACTGTGTCCTAAGTCCTTTAATCCTGCTTTAAAATGAGAGCAGGCATCCATGTTGCTCCTGGCTTTGTTCAGTGTACAGCGTTCCTTCTCTGCTGTTGAGCTACATAAACTTAGATTCAACCAGTGTCCAGTCAGTAAAACAATCAAAGTAAATTCCACTGGACTTAACTTTTTCAAGATGCCCATTTATTTCCCTTCAGGTTGGCAGCTCTGTCTACATTTCCAGCAGCCTTAGTGAGTTGTTTTACTGCTCAGTGTCAGTAATGGGGTTGGAATTTATTAAAACTACGGTGACGTCAACTCTTACCCTCTGCGATGCAATCTAATACAACAACCATTTCAGAAAAAGGAGAACTCAGCTGCTCTGCAAAGTCTCTACAAATGCCAGACTATTCAAACAAGAGCCCTGAACTGTTTGGACAAGGTGTGGTAAGGTAGATTAAAAGAGGGGAAACACTGATGGTGACTATGAAAGAAGGCTGACAAAATCCTGAGGAGTTACTAAAGTACAAGTGAGGAATAAATCTCAGGGGCAGCAGGTGGACTGTGAATAGTCCTGGTTACCTGAGCCCAGGTTTTCCCAGCAGTCAGCGATGACCTCTGCTCCCACCCACACAGACAGATTTTTAACAATGAGAAAACAGCAGGAGTCACAGGAGAGCAGCCCTGCTAATCCCCATTAACTCCACACCAAAACTCTATAAAAAGCAGCTACTCAATAAACTGTCATAATCAGCTGATATTATTGGATTCATCAAAATGCTCAAAGGAAAAATTTGAACTTAAGTGACTTTTACCCACAAACAGAATAAAAACTATTACTCAAATTTGTTTTGACTTTTTGACTTTAAAAGTCTGTTAAATGTCAGAGAAGTTGCAGAGTCTGTGAAGCTCAGGGTAGATCCTGCACCACAGAATGAATAATAATGATAGTAAGAAGAATACATCAGCTGAGGCAGTATGATTAAGAACAGAGTAGTTTCAGTCTGTGAGTTTTTATTTATTTATTTTTTTTAACATAATTTATCAGCTGCAAACAAACAACTAGAATAAATTTGACCCTGATTTGATTTACTGGCACTATCTGAACATCTTCACTGTCTGCACTCAACAGCGTGGAACTAAATTCTCCTTATTATCTGATTTGTCTGACCACCCTCATCTGCCAACAGCAGAACATCTCACAGCAGGACTCTGTTTCCATTTCCCCGTTATTTATATATTTATACACTGCTCATAATTCTTAGCCATTTTTAAAACACTGGGTCTTTGCAATCAGTGATTTTGCTGCAGAAATAGCTTTAGTTGGCAGATTGTATCAGCTAGTTAATTAAACTAGCATTAATATTAGGAAATCTAAAACTAATCTTAAATACGTACTTTGTGGCTCCATACATGACATCCTGCTAAAGCTAACAGTCTCACCACTTGGTCATCCACAAGACATCGGAATAAGGAAACAGCATTAGCTTTCATTTTGCTCTTACATAACCCTGTTTGGCAGCTCAGCTTACATGTTATGTTTTCACTTCCAATGTCACAAGAATAATTTTAGGATGAGGACCAATCCAAAGTAATGCTCAGTTACTAAATATAGAGAGTTAGCCTGTCATGCTGATGTTTGTGACAGAGTTTAGAGCAGATGCACACAGTTTATTCTTACTTTTTGTTTCTGTTTTTGAAAAGGCTGCAAAAATAATTCACCCCCCTCCAGACTCTTTAAACACTGAGTCTGGCTCGTAAGCCCCGTGCACACTGCTTCAGCATGTGATGAAATCCAAAGTTTAGCAGGCCTGTCATGTCTTGTTATGGATTGGTCAGTGGTGGTGTCATATATTCACCTATTTGACCTCTAGAAATACTACATACAAGCAAACAAGATAATTTGACTGACCAGTGGGACAGAGTGACCTGCTGACCTCCTGACCACAGACCTTCAAGTATTTACGGTGGGTTTTTACTGGCTGTCTGTCAAGGATTGCTGTTGGATCACTTTCAACAAAAGGTGTCAATAAGAGACAAAGATTTGCATCTATGTTGACCTGTATGTGTGGTATTTTTTATTAATATCATGTATGTACATAGTACCAGTAGCAACAATCAACCTAGGCAACTTTTTTTCTTCATGTGTCCTCAGGAACACATGATACCAAAACACTCAGGGTCTAGAACCCCAAATAATGATGGATTAAAATCCTTTTACAGAATATCTGTTTTCTTTCTTTGTTTCCTTGACTTAAATTTGATTAATTTTCATATTATTGCTTTAAAAAACTTAATAATTCAACTAAAAATGTCTCACTCACCCCATAAATGTTACACTGTGTCTTTGTAGTGGGTTTCCTATTAAGTCTGTTTCTTTTTTTTCATTAATTAAATGTTGATTCTCACAACATGTGTGAGTCTCTCCATATCATGTATCTCTTCAACTATGTCCAGCCACTTCCTCAGAGGAGGGGAGGGTCCCTCTTCACACTATTTTCTCATGATTGCCTTCTTGGTTTCTGCTAAAATAACTTTTACAAGGTATCGCTCCCCATGTTGTATGTTTTCCTGTGTCACTGCCTAAATATACATATAGAATCACTGGGCTCCAAAAAACATATCCTGATATTACTCTGAACCACACATCATCCCAGTGTTCCCTCAGATTCACACAGTCTCACAGTTGTGGAGATGATTATCTGTGATCCTTATGTGTGTCTGTTGTTTTTATCTGTTTTGTTTTCTGTTTGCAAACAGCAGTGAGTGAGAGTTCCCTGAACCTGTCCAAACATATGCATATCTGACTCATTCAGTAAAAAGGAAGCATTAAATAAGACCAGGTGGTGGAATAAACATATAAAGGATGTGGGATGTTTGTTGACCTTTTCAGTAGATGGACTGCATATGTTGCTGCCAGAGAGAGAGGCCATTAGTTAGGATGATGAGGGAATGCTGTCATTTGCAGGTGATTTACTGACCTGCAGTCAGGGAGCATTCAGGCGGCAGTTGATTCTCAGTGTGTCTCTATTCTGGTAGAAAAGGTCAAAGATCCATTCTCAGTCAACAAGAATGAACCTTGTGAACCAAGTTCAAGTCACATTGACATTACTACAGACAGTGCTGCCACAGTCAGATGGACAAACAGAAAGAAAAAGCTAGCCTGGCCCTGTCCAAACTGTAACACAAAATCTACAATCATTTCTAAAGACTAAGACGCTAATGAACGTGTTATAGCTCAACTGTGAACTCTATACAAAAGGTATAAGAACAAAAAATTGTGGGATTATGCAGGGTTATGTGTAAGACTGTTTCTCAGCCTGGCACAGTTACTTCATTGAGTCCTCACTGTGAGGATGTCAGGTACCCGGCTGCTGGCTTTAGCTTCCCATTTAGCGTACAGGTGTGAGAAGATCTTCTCATCTAATTCAGCAAGAAAGCAGATAGTTGTACATGTATTCTACTAATTAGGTAGGCTGACAGTGACTGCTGCCATTCTTGATTCACAGTTTCCTCTCCTTGCTGCAGCAACACTCAGCCAAATCAACATTTATATCACCACCACCTCTGTACCACCTCTTTGTGGGATGCCAATTAGTTTTAAACAGATTTTGAAATTTTAGCAGCTGCTTTTACATCAGACATGCATCTTGCCCCCAGTCTGTTTCTGGTATTAAATGTCTCCTTTCATTGTGTTGTTTCCCAGTTTCCTGTGTGTGGGAGGCAACAGAGCCCAACTCTGCACAACCCCTCAGAGAGAGCTTCCTGTGATGATCAGGGCTTTCTCAAAGGAGTCGTTAGTCTCACTGACTTTTCAGGCTGGCTGTGTGGCAGGTACTGACCCCAACAAAGAGAGTTAATAATCTGAGTGCCCTGTCAGCCCATCAAAGACATACGCTCATTCCAGAGGGCTTTTTAGTTGTACATGCTGGCCATATTTGTCTTTGACCCCAGGAACTTTCAGAAGTTCTTTAGGTGCAGGAAGGAGCAGCTCAGTGACAAGTGACACAAAGAAGGTTCTTCTAAAAAAGGATTAGTGAGGAGAAAGGGGTGTCCTGTTTCCTCACCGCTTATTTATTTGTATAAGGGCCGGGGTCACTCAGTGCCATCAGAAAAAGAAAGGTCTGTGTGGAGGCCAAAGAACAGGGGGTCCACGGCTGAGTAACACACTGAACACAAGGTCCAGCCAAGGCTTATCAATTCTGCAGGTGTTCAGTTGTACATTGGACAAATTTTGACTTGATGATGGTGCTAGATGAAAGGTACATGAACATCTGTAGCAGATTTCATGCAATCCATCTAATAATTGTTGTGTCAGTCTAGACAGACATAGCTGGCATGGCTAAAAATCAGAGAGCTCAGGTGGTCTCCACATGGTCGTGGTATCTCTAAACAGATGGGGCAGGGAACACTGGTGCTATCTGGGACTTCTGAACTAGTGAACCCAGGTGCAGACACAGGCAGGGGGTAAGCAAGTTGTAGGCTCAAAGCTAATTTATTGAAGATTGTGATGATGACGGTGTGAATGAGGGTGGAGACCAGCAGAGCAGATTTGGGAGATGGTTGATGAGACAATGGAGGGAAAGTCACAGAGCAGGGAGAAGGAGACACAAGGACGATGAGGGGAGCCAGGCAGACATGAAGAGGAGCCAGGGGCTGGATTCAGGGGCCAGAGACAGAGTGGAGACAGAACTGCAGGGGAGAGGAGACGAGGATCAGGATGCAGGCAGCAGGTAACGGGCTGAAGCAGAAAAAAGGTTGATCAAAGGCTGCAATCGAATAGTCCTTTTTGCTTAGGAAGGTTCCTAAATGAGTGAAATGACCTCAGTAGCAGCCGTGATCAGAGCTGTTGGATTCTCTAGATGTTAAGGAAAGGAGCTTCAGTGCTTCCTATCTTATCTCCTTCAGCATAGGAGACACTGGACCTTCCTTTACGAAAGGAAGGAGAGAATGCCATCCCACAATTCCTTGCAGCAGCAGCATTTAAAGCGACGCACCGTTGTAGTTTCACTGCAGCAGATCCATGTACATGTAGACACAACAGAGCTCCTGTTTTATGTTTGTGACACAACCTAAAACTTCTTCAAATCCTTCCCCTCTTTAAATATTTTTTTCTCTACTTAACAAACACATAAAAAAGGTCAAAGTGCCCATAACAGAAAACTATATATTTCTGTCTGAATATAATTTACTCTGGACCCGTCGCACAGTTTCTTTTTTATTGTTATTTTAATGGCTCAACTTTTTCAACTTAAACATTCGTTTCATGTTATTATATTTTTAGTGTTGGACACAGAACCCTATTGAATTGTCGCCTGCTGCACTGAGTTTGTCACTGTACATGTCCTCCATGTCTTATAAATAAAGTTGGTTTAAAAAAAGTGTAAGTGCAGTCAGATTCCCTAAATACAGCGGTTCTCTTTTCCTAAATCCTCATCAATTCTCCGTTGTGTCTTTCCTTGACCTCATGACGTTTTCCATCAAGGTCAAGGAAAAGTGGTTAGGAAAGGAGATCTTCTTTGACTATTTGACCGCAGCCAAAGTGTAGACTGACTGAAGCAGAGGGTACAAGGTGGCAGGGCTGGACACTCAAAGAGGACTTGATTACAGTGATGAGGTGCAACTGGAGAAGCTCACTGGTTTGATTCCAGCACACCTGTTTCAACTCAGACAGCTACAGAGGGAGAGAGGTGACAACTGGCCTATGCAAGGTCAACTGCCTGCAGGCATATGGGCATAAAGCAGAGCAATCATTTTCTTCTTTGTTATGCTGCACCAGTAGTCCTGAGGACACCCACTGCAGTCCAAACAAACTGGGAGACTTCTGAATGTTTAGCTCTCAGGTAACTGGCTGGTTGGGCATCACCTGTTGTGATGGATGACTTCTCAGTGTTGTGTCTTTCAGTCACTGAACCGCTTTACTACACCCTGAAGGTTCAATAACGGGTCAGAGACTGGACGTCCTGAGTGGCTGAGGAAGGAGACATTTTGACCTGTAAGAGTAAGAAAAGCACAGGTCTGATTAAGAAAATGAATCTTGTTTGTTCTGCTGGCTCACTGCCACATTGTCATGCTTCTCAGGGACACTAAAATACAACACAGCCATATTTAATGCCATTAGTAACACCACATGGTCAAAATACGGGCAACGTAAATTTTTCCAGGATGCTCATACTTGAAAATAAGCATCTGGGTCAAATTTATCTTGACAGAGTGAAGTGTGGTGTTTTGTTTTTATTTCTGCTGAGTGCTATGACACATCAAATGTAACTGAACTGGACACAAAGTAAACACAAAGTAAGAGTGATGGTGGTTTTGATTCTTCGCTGTGTTGCAGGACTCTATGGTTCCTCTTTAGAAGACAATGCAGCAGTCATGTCTGTCTTGAAATGCTTTGTTGAAAATCCTTGCAAGTGGTTTTCTGTGGTGATAAATCTTGCTGACTGGAGGTTTTATTAGATGCACCAATGACTTTGCCACCTACAAATCCAACAACATTGCTTCTGTTTTAGTTGTTAGCTCTCAGTCAAATCAGGGACAAATTTAAATATGTTATTTGTCAATTTTAACATGACCTCATGTCACTTGACCCTGCTCATCATGCACAGAGCTTTCAGAGTGCATATATTTTGACTTGTCAAACACAGGTCTAACTGACCACTTTAAAATGTCAGACTCAGGTGTCCTGGTACTAAGACTCTAAGGTTGGCAAAATGGGTACTGTAAGAAAGGGTCAGTATTTAGTCTGAAAATGTATTTTTTAAATGTATACTTTTCTGCTTGAGAGATATTATTCTCTGTGTGATGACAGATGCACTGCAACATGGCAGTCTTTTGAAAACCAAGAGCCTGGTGGGCCAGCAGTGTCAAAAAATGTTGAGATGCATCTCATCAGCGAGTCAGAGATTTTAGTGGTTCTAAGAAACACATGGGAACCAGATGCTCCAGTGTCTCTTATCACGTCCAAAATCAAACACCAGACCGAAACTGTACTTCTTACAGATGTTGTCTCAGAAAATGCCTCCATGTGGATTTAACTCACCATCCATCAATCTGTCATCTGTTCACAGTCGATCAGCAAACATGCTGTGAGTGAACAAACCTCACTCTTAACTTCACAATCAAAGATTAGAATAGAAGAATAGAATAGACTTTATTGCCAAGTAAGTTTGCACATACAAGGAATTTGTCTTGGTATATTGGTGCTAAAGGACAGTTATAGTAAAAGAAAAGAGTGAATAGCAAGAAGCAAGAACTATATTTACAAGAAACATAAATATACATAATTAAAAAGTAAAGTGTAAAGTGTAGAGTGCAGAAATGTTAGAAGGTGGCAGTGATTGTCCGGATGTGCGTTAATGTAACGCATAGATGTACGTTAATGTAACGTGTAGTGGGGGGGTGGGGGGATTACAGTCTGTGACAGTCTGTGTGTGTGTGTGTTTGGGGGGGGGGGGGGCTAGATCTTGTTGAGGGGGGCTAGATCAGTTTATTAATCAGATCAATTAATAGTTTGTCTGGCACCAAGTGACCAGTTACATCTGGCTTCTTTGTCTCTGAACACAGTGAGAGAACGCTCTGAAGCCCAGTGGCGTACATGTTTTGATGAACTATTGGCTAAGAATCCCTCCCACCATCAATTACAGTTACATAAGACTGCAATGTAAAGCCTGAGTCAAAGCCAAGCTGCTGCCTTTGGAATCTGATTTGCTTTATCAGCATGGAAAGTGGATATTATTACATGCCATCCTGAACCTCACACAAGGATTTAGGGAACAATACTGAACATATTTTCAGCAGGGGAACATAAATACAACTACAAACGTTTGATAGAATGAGTCCAGAACAAAGTGGATCAGAGACAGGCCAGAGGAATTATGTTCTTTATCATCATATTCAAGCTTTTCTCACAGGGACAGCTTTTTATGACACGTTGAAGGGTATAAAAATATTTTATTTAATGTGTATTTTATGCACTATAATATTCTGTTATTATAAGATCAGTTGTTAAAAGGTGCATCTTTGTATCTCCTTTAAATTCGTTTACTAGGCCACCGTGTGTCTGCTGTGTATAAAGTTAAAATGTGTCACTGAAATTCTCGCTGTTTAATTAAGAGTGAAATCTAAACCATGTAGGTCACTGGTGTTTATGATGCTGAGAGGCGTGAAGACAAATAGGGGCGTGTACTGTGCATGTGTAAGCCTGCCTCCAATAAGTAGACGTCGGAGAGCAGTGAGGAGCAGAGACAGAGACATCAGATAACAGGTTGGATTTACACACCACAGCTGCGAGCGCTCTGCGCTCTTTTTTCCTCCTCGGGCTCCTCTGTGGCATCAGGACATGGATCTGGGCTCGGTCAGGATGAAGCTGGCGCTCCTCTGTTTGTGTGTCCTGCAGGTGGCCTTCGTCAGCGCCGGAATCTTCACCCGCAACGATCTTCAAGCCACCTACAGCAATCTGTCGGCGAGTAGGGCCCAAACCTCTCACAGCACAGGTGGGTTCTCCCGGCCTGTCTACTTCTGCTGACTGTGGAGTTCATTAATGACCATCACATTAAACCAGTGATCTGCGCGGTCATTACTGAGACCTTACCTACAGTGTATTTTATCATATTAATCAGTAGATATAAAGGTAATAATGGACTCCGTGTGGAGGAGCACATAAAGCGTTGATAACGTTGTAGTGAAGTTAAGTGGGACGCTGCAGTTTCCTGTGGAGTGTGTGTGTGTGTGTGTGTGTGTGTGTGTTTTAATATACATATATATCGTACATATGGCTGGTCGGTGTATGAGGTAGGAACAGGAAAATGTTTATTCCACAGAGAGTATGACATTTAGATTTGTGACCATATCATAGCTGATATTTAAAACACTATTATCTCACTGTTTATGTTGATGGTACTGTAGCCTATTGTTCAAGTGTGCAATAGGCTAGTCACATGACTGAAGGTATTAATTAGGATCTATTCAAACATACTTTCTCCTCAAAGCTGAGCTGATGTTGTTCTATTGCAAAGTTTAACCTGAGGTGAGTTTACAGCAGGTCTGTGTTGTCGTTGCCTAAGGTAGGACTTTGTGATGGGGTAGTGAGGCAGTAGTTTGGCTCATATTAAAGAAAATGAAACTAATTATTTGTATATCCAACTTGTATATGGAAATGTCCATATAAGGCAGTAGTAAAACATGTGTTCAACTTAAATGGAGCTTACAGACTGTAAGGTGATCTGTTGCTAATCTCTGACAAGTCATAATTTTTCTACTACAGCAACAGGCAACATGGTGGCTGTCACAATTCCCCAGGCCCTTATATGAAGTGGCACTGGATACATTATTCACACAGTGCAATACATTTTTCAGCTTTGATAACTGCCCTGTGTGCTTACTTGAAATACCGTACTTCCACACAGTGAAGTGCTGCAGGGCCTGAGTGGCAAGGAGGAAATCAACTCTGTATAAAAAGTTGTAAAACACCACATATGACACACACTGAGTTTGGATAGAAAACGGCACAGGCATGACTGAGATACTTAGTCCATAGCATGGGAGTCCTCCTCTGATGTATCACTTACTGTCAGGTTTAACGGTGTTTATGGTTCGAGTATTCAAGTAATATATCTCCTTAATGAGACAGTTTTATTTACTTGCAGATTTATTACTGCATAATTTTAGCAGTTTTAATGCTTACTGTTAGTTGCATATATATGTGCTAGGATTACAGTCAGAGTAACCAAAGCAGCCCCCCAAATTTTCCAGGGTCAGAAAATGTCAGACAGCTCCCATGTTTGATTGGCACAACATGATCTGGAAGAGGGGGAGGCCCCCTGCTCCACATAGCTCAGCACAACTGACAACTATCAACTAACTGGGCCACTTCCAAACATTTTTAAGCAAAACCTCTTCATGATATCACTTAAATCCAACCTTCCCTGCTAACTGAACCATTTTAATTGATTCATTAATTGCTGGAGTTTACCCATCAGACATCAGTGTGACTCTGCACTAATTTAGAAGTTAATGGCGGAGCCTGACAAAAGGGAGCGAGGCCCCCTGGAGCTTCTGTCACAGCTGTAGAAGTGGACGTATTTTGGCACATTCATTATCCTGTCAGTGTCAGTTTCATGCTTGAGGAGGCTGCTGTGGCCACTTATCTGCTGAGATCTTTTATAGTTTGGGTTAAATGCTTCAAAAGAACTTCCACAGGTTACCACAGCAGCTCACTGGTGATTTATTTCAGCCATGAAATGATACTCTAGACTACAAACTAAACTAGTATTTACGATCCTGTACACTATTATAATTGTAAGGCATGAAATCCACTGCTGTTATGTTTTCCTTAAAAGCTCAAGTAAGTTTCCAGGGGCTTGAGTTACTACATGTTTTTAATTATACCCACTGTTTTACAGGAAGGAACATGTCAATCTTCTGAAGATTCAAAGATACTTTTCATCTGCTCCGTTTCATGTGATAAACATCAGCTTGATTTATTTGAGGTTTGGGTTCCAGGAGAGATAAAGTGCCAAAACTAATGTTTACTGTACACTCAGGACCGTATACACAGTACAGTAGCGTGGGTGCACACAGAGAGACTGATCAGATGATGAAATGCAGCTGGTCAGCAGCAGCAGTAGAGGCTCTTGAAGGGATTTCACTGAGGACCTCTGGAGGACAGAGAAGGAAGTGAAAGTGTCTTATTCTACTACCACTTTGTACTTCTCTGCACAATGCACACATAAATTCAGACTGAAATACTTGTGCAATTTTACTTTTATTTGTGAAGAATACTGAGAATATTTTTACACTAAGGCATAACTACTTTTACTGCATTGAAGTCATAGCACTGAACAGCAGTTTTTCCAAAAAATAGTTCTTGATTTGAAAATCCCAGAAGGTTGTTAAACAACCATTACCATGGCCCTGAAGGAATCCTCTGAATCTTTAAAGTCTTCTCTAACCATCAGTACTCAGTTTGTCCAACATGAAACGAAATTTAACATTTGTATCAACATTTATATTTGTCTGACGTTTTTGTGATGTTGTATTATTTTATATTGTCATGGGTAGTTAATAAAATTTTCTTTTAGGATTGTGAAAATTCATACAGAGCAACAACCTCCTGTGTTATTTATTTGTCCAAAAACAGATGCTTACCTCTGTGAGTTGAATGTGTAATGAATATATGTAGGTCTGCAGGTCAGACACAAAGTAATCTCTGGCAGAGATGTCCTGCAGAATTTCTACCCTAAAAACACGCTGATGTCTTGATGTTGTTTCTACAGGATCTTTGAACCAAGGGAGACAGAAACCACTGTTCGCGAGGAGAGGACAGTACGAACGCCAGAGGATTCATGTGCCAGTAAGTTGGTTTTTGGAACCATAACAGATTGTTTAGCCTTCAATAAACAAAGCCAAAACTTTTCATTGAAATAAAAAGGTGTAATCATCACTGTAACACTGAGTCAGACTCTGAAGTTGAAGTTGATGCTCTCTTGTTCTGTTCTCCCTTCGTTCTAGAAGCACAGAGTGGTTCCCATTCCTCCAAACGACCATCCTCCTCCTCCTCCTCTTTCTCCTAAAGTGGCACCCAAGCCTGTGAATCCAAAGTGCTCTCAGGTGACACAGAGCTGTCTACCACAGTCTGGCTGCTGTGATCCAAACACCATGTGCCACTGCCGCTTCTTCAACACCATCTGCTTCTGCCGGAGAACCAACGAGAAGAAGACATAAAAAAACACCAGCACGCCAAAACTCAGAGACAAAAGTGAACTCAAACACTCACCACAGGCCCATGAACAGAGACCACACTGCCACGATTGTGTTTATTCAACCACCTCAATACACAGACTGATGCATCATTAAAGACGAGACCATGGGCATCACAAACCTCTGAAGGCAAGAACTGCACATCTATCTGAAGGAGTCTAAATAACTTTTATACCTCTTGTGCACAGCAGCTGTTTGGACAGACAGACACCACATACTTAAGCTAAAATTCTACTACTACTTTCCATTTAAACTTATGTGAATTCCTTTGAATAGTATTTACTGTATGTTATCAGTATTATCATTATCTTTACTTTTGCTCTCTTTTTTGGTATTGTTGATGTTGTTGTTGCATTTCACCAGTGTGTCAGCACCAGTATCCTGTGACCACATACACATGTTTTTTATTGTTTTGTATTACTACTGTTATTATGGCCATAATTGTGTGAATTATATGAAAGATCTTTACCTGATTAGAGGAATTCTCTGTCAACCAAAACATCTTTAGTTGATGGTCTCTATCTGCAGACTTTGATGTGTATTCTGTAAGAGCAGTGAAGAAGAGAAGTGTTTGTCACATAGTCACTGCAGCCTCAGCAGTGGATGATGTGAATAATAACCTGATATACACAAGAGTTAGGGTCGCTAACTCTTGTGTATATCAGAAGTAAAAGTGGGCATCAGTGGGAGGCAAAAATCACTGCAGCAGATAAACATGGTGTTTCTCATCTTTCACACTGTATCTATAAATAGACTTTGTTTATTGGGGGGATCCACTAATAACAGTAATAATGTCAGGTGCTACTGAATCACAGGTGAAGCTTTAGAGGGAAAAACTTCAAGTTTCTTTATTTACTGGTGCAGAAATCTTCTGATGCCTCTTACAGATGACTTAAACTTCTTGATGCTCTGCCTTTTAAAATCTGTACTCATCAGTTTGTTTATCTCAGGCTAAAGATTCTATGGAATCCAAAAGATTTATTTTAGCCCAACTACCTTGAATTGTTGCCAAGCTAAAAAAAAAAAAAAAAAAAAAAACATAAAAAATTGAGGCCCCTTCTACTCTCCCTGACAGGTCGGGTATATATATGATAAAGATGGTTGTACCCCTAAATCTACCAATCTCCCTCCTTCTCAAGATTTAAGCCTCCACAATCATGTTCTTCATTTGGCCCACCACATTTCCAAATAGCAGCTACAAAAACCCAGAGAGGAGGGCAGCTTGAGGCTTCCAGTATTTCAGCATTATTATTGAGCTTGTGATTTTTTGGCATGTAGGTTCCCTGTGCAAAGTAGACATGAGTGGTTTGTGACTGAGGCTCACAAGTCTGTAGATTTGACAAAATCTTCTTTGTGATAGTTTCAAAACCTGACTCACCACCACATAAATCCTGAATAAATCATTTAGGATTCCCAGACAAATCAAGATGGTGCTGCATGTTCATTTTGTGTTTTTTAGCCAGTTAAAAGATTCATTCAGGTGTATAAGTCAGAGTTCAGCCCACTCTGACATCTGACCTCAGCAGCACTCCTCCCTGGTTCTCACCTCCAAACATGTTATAGCACAGCTGGTCTTTAAGGAGAATATCTCCTCTGAACATCTGCAGGGAGCAGGGAAGCTGGCTCTGAGCTTTGAGGAAAGGAAGTAGAGTCAAGCATTGTTCTGTTCTGCTCATACAACTCAAAACTATATATAGTCTACGATATTCAAAAGACAAGCTCCTGTTTCCCCTGAAAGTGACAAATTAGAGTCAGAGGTTTGGACAGGGTCATTGAAATGAGTTCCTGTTTATATTCTGTCAAACTGACGCTCTATGTTTGCTAAGATTTAGAGACCCTTTGTGGAGTCTTTATCATCCATCCCTCGGACACTTTGTTGCAGTAACAGTGTGTATTTCTTTCTCAGCTTGTCTCGGTATGCAAGTACACTTTACTAACACTATGGTAATATACCTCATATATTCTGGACTTTTGGGGGTGGGGGTGTGAGTGGGTGGGTGTGTAGGAGTCGGGGGGGGGGGGGGGGGTGAATCTCTTTTTGCTGCTCTTTTTTTATTCTTTTTTTCTTGTATGTTTATTTTGCATATTTAAAAACACTTTGTGACATACAGAATATTGAAATAAAACACAAGTCATGTAAAATATATAAAAACTACATTATTTCTTTAACAATGTAATTTTTATATCTCTTTATTGTTTATTCTGCCTTCTTACCAACAAAGTGTGGATTGGTTCCATTATATCTCCATGAATGAATCAATCAGTCATTTTGGCAGAGTGTGTTTGTGGACCATTTTGCCCTTCCTGTCTTCCTGAGCACAGATGTAACCAGGACTAAAATTTCATCTTTTCTCTTCTTCTTACACCTTATCATCCACTAATCTAACACTTAAATTTAATTTTGAATTTCCAGTTAGAGTATGAACTTGCTGAATATACTGAGATAATAAATCAACACAAAACACATTAAACTCCATCTAGGTGTTTGTTTTGCTGTCATGATGACAGCTGCTCTGTCTTCCATTCTCGGTCTTTAATGACTCAAAGACAGCTGTGTTTTTTCTTTGATCACCGTCATTCATTCATTCAACCTTTAACTCAGAAATACCTCATTTACAATACCGCTAAAACATAAACTAAAGATCACTGGCACCAGGAAACACAGGAAAGAAACAGATGAAAATAGTGCTAAAAGTAAAAATAATACAAAGCCAAAATAGTATAATTAGAATAAACAAACTGATTAAAATTAAAGCAAGTGATTCAACTAAAATAAGAAAAGTTGGAAGTGAAATAAGATTAAATTATAGATTTGAATTGCCCAAAGGATAGAAATGAGATGAACTTCAGATAACTCCTCGTGTTATTCCAGGGTGAAACAGTATTACAACAGAATTATAACCATCTTAGGGAGGGGTGGCTGTTACACTTGGATAATTTTTTATCTCTTCTCAAGATGCGTAGGTGATTGCTGTGTGTTTATATGTGTGTTTTGGACAAAGTGAAAGTGACAAACAAGGCATCAAACCATAAATAGCAGGCAGCTGGAACAGCTGGACAGATGTGATCCATTATTATTCTGTTATTTCCCTTTCATGGAGTGTGATTGGTGGAGAAGTTGTCTGCATACCAGCATGAAGAAAATCAAACCCTGAAAATAAATTTGCACAATATAATCAGGATTATTCTCACTGAACAGGGTCAGCAGTTTAAACAAACAAATGCTGGGAAATTCAGATATTTAAAACCAACACCAGGATTTGAAGCAGCACAGATTTGTTCAGATCACAGCGGCTGCATTCACTTCCACATAACACATTTGCCTCAGAATGTTGTCTCCATTTATATCAAAGAGGAAAACCTCTAAATGCCTGGATGAGAGTTGGCTGCCAGAAAGTCAAATTTGGTTCTAATTTGATGTGAAGCAAAGGGAGTAGGTTAACATCCTCTTAAATTCCCCTGGTTTTCCTCCCCTTCAGCAAGAGTATAAAATGTTTCTGTCTTGCATGAAACATGTCTCATAAATCACTTCAAAACAATATCATATGGCCTCTGTAGGTCTGTGGCAAACAACCAGGCCTACAAATATAAAGTTAATTCTTGTGCTGCCATTACATGAGATGTAATGAGTGGAAGTGGGAAACCAATGTCGTTAGAAGTTATAAGAATCATATGTTATGTGTGTATGCAAATTACTTATGTCTGATCACATGCTCATGACCATGAAGACATGTACACTGCAAGAACTACAACTTATATTCTTAGGCATGAATAACAACTAGGAGTAGAAACTTATATCATCAGAATTTAAAGTAAAAATTTAAATTGTGCCGACAAATGAAGCCAGTATCTTATTTCAGTGCCAATGAGGGAGTTGTGATAACTTAGAATCTTTATCTGTGATTCATTATGAAAAGAGAAAGTTCTACTGACTTGTGTTTGTTTACATTGTTTAATTATCATTTTCAGAACAAATGTCCAGTAGGTTGTTTATGTAACTCATCAATTTAAGTTTTTGGAAACATTATTAGCTTATTTACATCTACTTCCCAGCATTCTTGCTGAGTAACTTCCTGTACACAGGTCTCATCACAGAGAGCTCAGTGAGGAGAGGACATCATGGGAAGGCAATGTGCAAACGTGAAACCATATGCAGCAAGGCATATGGTGTATTGTATACTCTGCAGGTGACTTCCCTTCAGGCCCAGGGAGTTCACACACAACCCCTGAACAAATAACACTGATGGATGAGTTAGGTTATGAGGTGAGAAGGCGTGTTGCTGCCTCGTGATTCAGTTTGACAGGGTGTGTTTGTAAGAGTGTACAGATTCATGCACCCTTCAGTTCATTTTCATCTCTACTTCATATTTCACGTACTGTATGTCCTCAGAGGCTTCATGGTCTCAGATTCTTCCTCTTCCATCATTTATTATGCACCCCTGAAGGACCCCTGGTGTGTCTGACCTGGGTGAAACCCACTGATTCAAGATGCACATGGGCCAAAAGTTGCAAAACCTTGTGCCACATGAGAGTAAGATGGGATTCAGCTCCCATTCATTTTCCTTTCTTTTCCATTTACTTTTAGACCATCACTGTGGTCACAGATTTCACAGGCTCCACACAAGTGATGCCTGCAGACTTGCCAAATACCAAGATGACAAGCTTCATCCGTATATTCATGACAGTTAATTCACTTGGCCATAGGTCAGGTTACAGAGACTTTAAGCTCAAATACAGATTTTACATCCAAATTTGGTCATGTAAATCAGTGTGAAAGGTGTTATGAATAACTTAGAAAATTATTTGCAGGCAGGCTCAACATCTGCAATCCATTCAAATATGAAAGTACATTGAAAACACCACTAAAATTGTTCAAAGGTGATGTGGACAAACAGATCCAGGCTACAGAAGCTTCAGTTTTTATGGGCCTGGCCAGGTACACAGTGTTCTGTATAATATGATGTAATAAAACCGTGTATAAGCATGTTCAGAGATCATTAAAAGTCCTTAATCCTGCTTTAAAATCGGACCAGGCATCCATGTTTCCTCTGGCTGTATTCAGTGTACAGAGGTACTACCCTGCTGAGTCCTGCTTAAATGTCAGTGATGGGGCTGTAAAAAACAAAATGCAATCCAATACAACAACACAAGATTCAGCCTCAAAAACAACCATAGAGTCAACAGCTCCCTGACATGCTGTACAAAGTATTTATTGCTGGTTGTTGCATTGGATTGAACAGATGGTTCTGTCCTTATGTCCACCATATGTTGGCTACAGATGATTTTGATGTTCATGTTTGCTTGGGATCCAAGGCCTCGAGAAACACTTCATTTAAGTAGTGTGGCCTGGTGAAACCTCTCTGACATATTCTTTTTACTGATTTTACTGTACTTGGACTTGCTCATTTTATATCTTTATTATTGTGTATTTCATAAATGTCAGCCGTGGTCATTATTACTCATAAATGCTTTATTCATAGCGGTTGTAACTATGCATTTTTGCCCAAATTTAATTGAGGACATGTTGAGAATTCAGAAACATTTTCTAATAATCCCTTTAGTGCCTGTTGGTCAGTGTTGTCCTGGAAAGATAACAGAAAGGTTATATAATAGTCTGCAAATGTTTGAGTAGTAGTGCAAGAGGAGTCAAGTAATGAGCAAATCATGCTGGTGATTTGGCTTGTGGGATATCCTGGTCACAGAAAAACAAGAGAAGATGGAGAAAACAACAAGAGAACAGAGGTGAAGAATACTCTGTGGAAGCAGGATCAACACTATATTTACACCATCTGAAAACATAGCACAAGTAGACATGCACTTGTCCTAACAAAAGTAAAAAGGTGTATCTCTTTACATTTCATGGTTTCCACGTTTTATACTAAATGGTGCTGAGTTGTGACATTGAATGCAGCCCAGGGGAACGAGCTGGGAGATGTCTGCAGAATATCCAGGATCCTCACTTTTCTCCATGAGACATGAGTGGCAATAAATATTCTGAGAGGCCCCCTGCACCTGACTGAAACACTGATGTCACAGATGCACATGCTGACTTCATATAGACCTTTGCGGTATATTTTGTAAACACAGACCCTGCAGACTGTTGAGGTAAGTGCTGCTGAGTTACTGTAATTTTGAGTGGGATCAACGGGGGGCTGACTTCACCTGTAAATCATTGCAGGTATGGGGGGCATTTACAAAGGTGTAGTTTGGCGGCCTCTGCTGGTTTGTGCACACACACACACACACACACACACACACACACACACACACACACACACACACAAGCACATGTTGTATTAAATCTAATGTCATTATCTTGCCTCTCTCTTCAGCCTCTCCTCAACATGTTGTTTATCAGAAAGCCTGTGACCACTAACCCCTATGTCTGTTTATTACTATCACCATAATTACATCATTATTGTAACTATTGATTATAACAGGCATCAGTGAGGTGGCCTTTTATTGCAGAATGTTTTCAAAAACACAGTCTGGTCCTAAAATGAATAGACCCACCTCTCTGAATTACAGTCCCTGTTTGAGAGATGAATGTGTCCCAAATGGTCAAGGCCGTGTTCACAGCAGACATTTTAACTGGTCATACTGGAGAAAAACACAAGTGTAACTAATAACATTAATGATAACTGTGTTCAATTTAAGTAGATGTACCGGTGAATCAGAATACATCGTTCCTAGAAGTGCTTGGATATTAATAATTGGAGTTGTCTGCTTGTATAATCTGTATATAGTTCTGTGCTTAGAATGAATAATTCTATTTTCAGTTGTTAAACGTGGGATTTAGCATTAGGAGAGAGTGTCGACTCCTCTGAGGTTGTATTTGTTTTATATTTGACCATTTAAACTAAATAAAATGAAGCATAATTGATTTGGGTGTGAACATTTTTTTATACTTTGGACATTTATCACAGATTGTAAATTAAGACTATTAGTGTAGAATTAATAATTAAAGTGTACACATCACAGATTTTATCATGTTGTACCAGTAATGATTAAGAGTTGTCTGTCACACAAAACAATAACATTGTATCTACTCAGATTTAATATCATTGTTGATCAAAATGATTGTGTAAACAGTTGTGGTTTTATTATTTCTGGCTTTTAACACTTACGCTCCAGTCTGCACTCACATTTTAGTACAAACCCTGCATGCTGTGATGTTCCAAAACACATTTAATAATTCATTTTAAATGGATTTAGGACAATATATATGACATTAAGAGAGATTATATAGAGAGCAAGGGTAGACATGAAAAATGTACAAACCTTCATATAATCTATAAATAGTCCACACTAAAGGGTTTACGGAGTAAGCTGCTGTTTGTTTCCATGAAAGTAAATTAACAGCACATCTGGCTGGCCTGTAACCAGCAGTATATTGTGGACATTACTGTATTGGATTTTCTGATAAATTTTAATTTCTCACTCCTGCTAAAGTACATTTGTGTCCTTTGATTCACAGAGAGTGAATCTATTCCTATGTAAATGGTCAAAGAAATCTTTGGATGTATTTACACTCAATATAACATGATTACAGTGAAGATAAACATGTTATTATAAGAGCTGGATTATCAAATCAGATTGGCAGACCAAGTCTAAACGTCTTTTAAGTTGTCTTACTGTATAATGTTGAAGCCTCCCTCCTGTTTCTTCCAGTCTGGTCTCTACAGAGAGTCTCAAAAATCTCTGTCAATATTTGACGATGGATTGTTTATTCAGTACACACAAACTTCAGCTGAAAGGATGAAACAGCCACCTGGAAATAAGAAAAAGGCCAACAATTAACATCCCTAAGATATAACAACTTCACCTGTTGTTTTGGCTCAGTACCTGACTGATGTATAAACCTCACTATAAACTGTGGATTTTAAACCTCAAGCCTGTTTTCTCAGGGAATTAGAGCTCACACCTGCTGCGCTTTTGCCAAAAAAAAAAAAAAAAAAAAAAAAAAAACTAAAACACACATGATCCAAGGTTATACCACTGAGGAATGAATCTAAGAATCATGAACTGACATGTGCCAGACCACAACACTGGCATCTAAAGCAGCCAGAGAAAGTAATGTGAAAATAAATTTCACCTGCCTGCATCTGACGTGCAAAAAGTAAGCAGTAAAATCAAAAATTAGGGGGAAAGATCAGATAATAGCTTATAACACAATTTTGGGTGACAATAATTATTATATTTCATCTTCAGATTTATTTCGAGACGACATTTAGATCCTGAACCCCAGTTTGGAAACCACTAAAACACACAAACATAAACCACAATAAAATAAAAACTAGACATGCTTTTGAGACATTTGAGAAATATGGGGAAAAGGGAAAACAAGCCATAAACACTGTCAAGCAGACAAAGTCATTGTGTGTATTTTGCAGTCAGAGTAATAAACTACTCACATAATGAGAATAATATACACAGGTCTGGTCTGACCGCTCATTAAACTGCCTCAGCAGCGACGTTGTGCTCTAACAGTATTACACATACAGTATATGTGAAGTGTTGACTGGAGGCAAACTCGTGTCTCGTGTTATTACACAGCAGTATTTGGGGTGGCGCGCCTGTCGCCCGACTGTTCGCTGGTCGGAGGCTCCTGCACAGAGATGGCAAGAGAACCGTAGCAGACTGTGGGGCCTGTTCGGTTGGGTATTTCACCGACAACCGTAACGTAAGAGAGCTGCAGAGACACAGAGTAGGGAAGGAGCCGGACAACGGGCAAGGTAAAACACGGCTGCTTATGTGACTTAAACCACAAACGTTGCCGACGACTTTCTCTGTATGTCACAATGAATTCACGTCAAGTCTGTCTTCACATGAACCAAAGTGTTTGACTAGCTCTGTGATGGCGGACAGTTAGCTAGCTCGCCTGCTAAGTAGCTAAGTTAGTTAGCACGCCGGCTAGCTGGCAGCAGTTGGATAATAGCTAACTTGGCTAAGTTTGTAACGTTAGCTGGCTAAACTAGCCATGTCTACTGTACTGTCACATTAAATCGACACACTGAGAGTTTGATTTGTGCGCAGACATTAGCATCTCGATAGCCAGATAGGTATCGTAACGGTAGTTAGGTCACTCGGCTAACGGTAAGCTAGTTACTCCAACAAACAACACTAAACTGGGTTTTTTCTGTAGCTAACTGGCTAGTTTATTGATAGCACAGCTAGCTGACTTCAGCTTTGGTTGCAGAGTAGTACCAGGTCATGGCTACATATCGTTAGCCAGCCTTATCTGACAGATGCTGTAGCTATGAAAATATAAGTCTACCAAACATTATCTAAGATTTTATACAGTTACTTCCCGTAGGCTAGTAGTTAACTGTTAAGTTAGTCTTAGTTTATGAGCTAACGTTAGCATGTCAGTGGGTTATCCAAAGTTAGCCAGTGTACATTACCCATGTCAGAGTTGTGTGTTTATGATGAGTGTTTGCGTTTCAAATAATAGGCTGGTGTTAGCTTATGGCCTACGGATAGTTTGAAAGTATTCAGTCTGCTCCTCTATTGTCGAATAGTCCGTGGTTCTGTTCAGTGTATTTTGTCACCTGAAGAAAGAAAAACACTGGTCATCTTTTTACTTTTTAAGGTGTTTACATTTAGTATTCATAATGTGTTTCTTTGGTCATGCTTAATTTTTGAGTTAGAACACAGATAAACACAGGCCTGTCTGTTTAATATAGCATTGCTATGGCATATCAGTAGCGTCCTTCCTATAAATACTGGACAGGAACAATGTAACATTTAACAGTTCCTGACCGGCAGTGACAGAGAGATTTGAGCATTATGTGCCACAGGAGTAACAATAATTCAGCTGACACCTGATGAGAATCCTTGTCAGTAAAGATTAGGCCCAGTTGTCTTCCATTCCCCCTCTGTATATGTACATGCAAAGAAAAATTGTGAAACAGGGCTTTATTTGTCTCAGTGGCTGATGAAGGTTGTCTGTACTCTCTTGGCTATTGTGTTTCAGGAGTATTAGTGAGTGTCCTGCTGTCTCTCAGCTATGAACACTGGTTTGGCAGCTCAGGCTGTCACATACTGTATATACTGGTGCCACACTGGGAGGGAGCTACTTACAGGAAGCTGTCACTTGAGCAGCAACTTTTGCTGGCTGGCTCTGATATGTACTTGTTTGTGTTCTCTCTCAATCCTTACCCCCCCATCCCCCCCACCCCCCTCTCTCTCGCTCTCCCTTTCTCTCTCTCTCTCTCTCTCTCTCTCTCTCTCTCACACACACACACACACACACACACACACACACACACACACACACTGACCTTTGAACAGCAAGAAAGCAGCTGTGGGGAAAGCAGGAGTTGTAGCCTGCCACCACTGTGTGAAGCTAGTGTGTTGTGCCAACAGAAAGAAAAGTTGTGAGACTTAAAAACAGCTCCTGATTGTTGTTGAGATAAAGGAGATCTTGGTTTAAAGACTGTCACTTTACCTTTAAACGGCCTTTGCTGTATGTAGGGAAATTGGAAGCACAATCGCTGTCTCATTACTGAGGCCAAACTGTGCAGTTAACACAAATTTGGGTTAGACTGCTGCAGTGAAACCTGACATGGTCTAAATGGACTGATCAAAACCTTCTCTGCCTCCTGCTGTTAGAACATTTACTGAGGCTATGACTTGTGTTTTTTACCCGTTTTGTGGACCTGGGGTGTGTGTCTGGAGGGGGATTTCAATCCTGTTCGTGTAAGCCAACACCCCCTGACGACATGGCCTCCCCAGATGTATTCCAGTGCAGGCAACTCTAATATGTGTGGCCTGAGTGTGCATGTTGGTGTGTTAACTGTTATGTGTGTGTGAAATTAGAGAACCTTAATACTTCAGTTTCTAAGGTCTGAAACAACCTTCCCCCAAAGAAGCTTTGGCATCATGCAAATAAACAAATACGCACACACCACAAAATATAATGTGTGTTTTCTAGCAGTAAGATGGGTGCTGCCTGTTGTGTTAGCAAATACCCCCCTCCACCACCACTGCTGGCATTTCGTTCTACAGGCCGACCAGGATAAGCAGAAGTTAACAACATAGTCATAAAAGGAAAATTGAGGCGAACCTGAGATACAAGGCTAAATATTATTGTGCAGGTTGCACTTTAAACCTGTGTTTTTCTCACTTGGGCCTGTACTAATCCTACATATTTAATGTTTATTATCTTATGGAGTCGAGGCAATTAATTCTCCCTCAAGGGCAAACAGGCATTTGAGAGAAAAAGCAGCATTTAGACCTCCATGTATATTGATGGAAAACCAAGTGTGTGTGATTCAGATTAGTTCTGCAACTGAGGGTTATTTTCATTTTAGATTAATCTGCCAGTTACTCAAATAAATGCATTATAATATAATATAATATATATAATATAAATACATTGTTTGATCAATAAAAAATCAGAAAATCGTGAAAAGTCCCATCACAACTTAAACTGAGCAAATCAAATAGCTTGCTTTGTTCGCGTAGCAGTCAGAACCCAAATATATTCAGTTTAAAACATGCAAATAACCACATTTTTAGAAACTAGTTAAAGCATTTGGTCAATTATTTAGATAACTGGTAATTAATTTGGTTGATTGTCTAATGGATGAAGTGACCAGTCCACTTAGTCAAACAGCATTCTTAGGAAACCTTCTCTTTCAGACCACATGAAATTCATATTCCAGCCAAGAGCTGGTGAGCAGCTGATGACTTGACCTTTGATGGTCATGTTGTTGATAGTTGTTGGGGTTCTTTCCCAGCAGACTGATGCTGTGTGAGGTAGTACATTTTAATGTTCTGTGTTACTTAATGGATACCATCTTTTGCAGGGATTGTTTTGTGTGACTAATGTGCTGACACTGGATAAGTGTCCAGACGTCTCTAAGACATAAAATTTGTCACCTCCCATCTCTCAACACTGTTCACAGTACATTGGAGAGGACAAGGTACACACATCTGCCATACATTACTGGACAGATGCACAGGGAGTTAAAATGTCTAGGGCTCTAGCAACTGCTAGCAATTCAAATATTATGAAGATTGTGGTCAATTAAATGACTTGCTGATAAAATGCCTTTATGACTTTGTTGTTATCATCACGGGGCTCTGATTAATGCGTTTGCCCCTGGCAAATTTAGATTTTTCTGTTCCTTGATTCAATACATGTATTTTTAATCATGAGGTTCTTCATTAAATTATGCCTCAGAGTCTGCCAGTCATTTTGAGTCCACATTCATGCTAAAGACAAATTAAGTGACTTCAGTAGGGATCCCCCAAACTGATCTACCAGATTGATATTTACAAAATGAACTATATTTACAAATCACTGCAAGACACTCATTAAGAGAGAGCTGTGATGCAGTCTGTATCTCTTAATGCACAGCTAGTCAGTTATCAAATATATTTTGCTTAGATCGGTGTTAATGTGCGTAAAGTGTCTGTGAGAAAATAGAGTAAAGTAAAGTAGTAATATTGCCAATGATCAGGATCAGTGATCATGATCATCAATGGGGGCTAGTAGTAGTGTGTTTTTTTTTTTTTGTTTTTTTTTTTTGAAAAGTTAAACAACTTTTAGACACTGATTCTGAACCTGATTTATTTTATTAATAAACAAAATTGGTAAGTCTGTTCAGTAGAATATTTACTTCGGAGTGAACTCAGTAAATCAATAGAAGTATGAGCTTTTATATCGGAGTCAGATAAGAGTATACAATTTATGGGGCGTCCCCATAGCCTAATGGTAAAGGTCACTGCATACCATACCTGTCTCCCCTGGCACCAACTGTCAAATGAAAGGGGAAAAAAGGAATATAATTTATGATGTTAAATTTAATCACAATAGCTATATGTTGTCCACCTCTTGCAATAGTGAGAGATGGTTGTATCTGATATTTGACAGATTGATTGCCACTGAACAATACGTCTAACAGATTTACTGACATGACAAAGTGCTCCACAGCTCCAAATCTTGAAGGTCACAGTGCACCTTTAAATTAATATGATGTCCTTGGAAATACCCTGTGATGCTTTTGATCACTAGTGGCTTCATGAATGCAATGCTCTGATAATCAGGTCCCCATTTTTCTAGCAGCATGAACACAAAGACTTGCTTTACATGTGATTGATAGTTGGTGGTAGTAACACACCAAGAGTTAATAAACAGAATTTACCTGCAAAATCTGCTGCACTCACCTGTTGATCCAGGTGTTAGTCAGTCCACATGAGCAGCACTAGGAATTCTTCAGGCCAGTCTATTGCCTGACTAATAACTGTTTTCATTATTCATTTGTCAGGATCCTGGAGAGTAATGGCTGCTGACTGCTGGACTCCCTCCCAACATTTATCCTCGAGGTTTTTCAGTTTCAGCCGTCACCTGCTCAGTTGCTATACAGGGTCTACCTATTCCTTAATATCAGGATTGTGATCAGTTGTGTTGTGGGACACCCTTTAAATAAACTGGGTTTATTTTTGAGACATTTGGATAAAACTGACATAAAATGGTTGTGTATTGTTCTGGAAAGTTCTGCAAGAAAATGGCTGTTTAACCTACTGGATCACAAGTGAACTCACTTGTAATGAAAATTGAGCTGCTGACATGGAGAATTTTTTGTCTCCGACTGCCCTGTAGTCCTCACACTGATCATCAGCTCCGGGACGGACTGTCCCTGTCTTCTTAATTGGGTTCCTTGTAAGCTGCTTAAAAGCTGCCTACGACACAGGGTCAGTTTTGGGTGATCAGCCAGTGTGTGTATGTCAACCTGGTGCCATGATCATTTAATCATATCACAAAATGTTTTGTCCTAATGGAACAGGGTCAGGAGACTGTGACTTGTTGGCGTCTGGAGCTGAGACTCTGACAGTTAATGGACTTGTTGTTTCATTGTGTTGTTTCTGTTCAGGTGTGGTTATATGCACATTTTAATTTACTAACTACAAATTTGACAAATCTTAGTGTTTTCATGCATCTTAATTTGATAGTTTGACCATGACCTTCAAGCATTCACAGCACTGTAACACTCTGCTCAGAAACTGTGTTGTACAGATGCAGGTAAAGTCAGAGACTCAGTTCGAGGCTTATAACAGATCATGAGTGATCAGACAGGTTTTAAACAGGTTCAGTTTAACCCAGTTATCTACATCACCAGCCTAAACAGTGAAAACAAAGCTGAGATGTCCTTACTAACGATAGGAATCATGAACCAGTTCTGAATTGGAGCCAAGAATTAGGAATTTGTTGTGTAATGTTTACATTGTAGCAGACTGAAGGTGGTGCTTGCAGATGTGTCTGACCTTTACACAAGACAGTAGTGTCACAGTAAAATGTAATCACTGCACAAAAACTATTTCACTGACAGGAAGAAGTCAGTTTATGGCTGAGTGGAGAAGTCAGGTCCTAGGAACACTGATTTGTAGGTGTGATTACTTTGCAACCACAGAGCTTAAAGGTGAATTTAATGATGTTGTGTGACAGTGGAAAAAAGCAAAGCATGAGAGGCTTTTCACACAGTGTCCTATTTATTCCTCCATGCTGGGGAGCACAACAGTTACTGAACGCTGAGATATGTACATATAAACTGGTGTCTTAATCAAAGGCCAATTTACACCAGCTGTGCTGAGCCTTGTCCTAAAAATTCACTTTTTTCAGGCCCCCATAGCTGAATGGGGAGCATATCGCATGGGCCTTAGTGCCCTGAGCAACTGGTCCCCGGTTCGACTCCCTATCCAGCTAGACCTTTACTGCGTGTCACTCCCATCCTCTCTCCCCATTTCCTGTCTCTCTGTCACTGTCCTGTCAATAAAGGCTAAAAAGCCCAAAAAATATAATAAAACAAAATCACTCTTTTCTGTTTCAGAGGAACCATGGGACACGGAGTAGGCTGAACCAGAGGGTCTAGCAGCACACACCAATTGTGAGTATAGATGATTAAAGTAAATACAGTAATGTTACACTTAATATTGATCGATATTAAGTGTGACAAGTCAAAGAGTTTCAGTGTGTGTAACATGTTTTGGAGTAAAGACAAAAGGATGTTGAGCAACTTTCCACCAAAAACTTCTTGACCACAAATCTCCTGTGAACCACAGAAACTTGAACAGAGGACAGACAATGCATATAAATGCAGTATACGGATGAAGCACAAACAGGAACCATAACCCAAAGCAGCTTTTGACTCATTCAGATCAGTTTTAGAGTGCAGTCACAAAATGTACAGAATGCTGTATATATTTGAATCAGCTGTATGGGATCCCTGCAGAGTTGGCCTGTTTCTTATTTGTGAATTTACTGGGTATATGCCTTGTGTGTTTGATGTTTGCTCTTTTTTTTATTTGCTCTCTGTGTGTTTATGGTTTTGAAGGTTTCACACTGTGGTGTATGACATGGCCACGGCCTCATCCAGAGCAGAGTCTAGCCATAACCACAGAGGAACGTCACAGCTTTATGCCATTGGTGAGTCAAAGACACAGCAGGCTCTAACGTGTGGTAGAGGTGGTGTGGCCTCAGGGTCTAGACCTTGTTACTCCTTTAGAGAGCTCACACCGACGCACCACGTCCATCTATCATCTATCTATCAAATCACAGTATTTAATCTGAATAAGAGTGCCAACTGTACAGTGAAAGTCTCTCTACTTCCTTCATGCTCTGCCAGTTTCCTGTGCCAAAATCAAGAGGAAGAAAAGCCTGTTTGGGACTACCATTTATGTGGAGGTGACAGCGGAGGGGGAGTCGCGCCGTACAGCAAAGTCTCATAGCTCCTCCAGTCCTAAATGGGATGAGAGGCTCACTCTGTAAGAAGCAACAATTTGCCTACTCTGTGTATCTGACAGTCTTTGTGTGTGGGTCACAGTGAGTTTTTTCTTTCCCTTAATGCCACATTTTCTCAGTCTTCTCTTTCCATTTTCCCTTTTCATATCTGTCTTTGATCATATTGTGCTCCAGAATTGAGTTAAGGAGAAAAGCCCATGAATCCTTAGTCATTTTATTATTTAGAGAAGATGAAATTAGAGACACAATGTGAGGATTTCTCTGAGTTGAGACTACCACAAATATCTTGCACTCTCCCTAAACAGAAGGTTCCTAGAAAAAGTGCTGATTGCAACAGTTCTTTCCTCCTATTCAGGGGTCTTTCAGTCAGACAATGTATTTTATGTCTTATGTAATAAATATAAGGCTGTTGAAACAGTTTTAAAAGATGCATATTCTTTTGAAATTCTAAATATAATGACCAAAACCCCCTCAGGTGGCTCATATGATAATTATTGCAACAAGGGAAAATGCTGTACAACAACACAGAGAGCTCTTTGTATCATCTGAGACACCAGTGGAGCCAGCAGCCTGAAACATGGTGGATGTTTACAGCTCTCTGGCTTCTGAACGGCTCTGCCAAATGCCAGAGACATGTCACTGCAAATGCTAATTGTCTTGATTGGGTAGTTATCACTGACAAGACAGAGTGCTGCTGTGTTTGTGTTTGTGCTTGTGTATGCACTGTAGATCTTTTGTAAGATGTGTAGCTGTCCTACACATGGTGCTCAGGCTATAATCCTAGATATAACCATGAATGCAATGAGTTTGCCTGTGCAGTGTTCATTTTGTGTGAGGACAAGGAAGCAGCATTATGTGAGTGAAGTACATCAGTCTCTCAGCCTGCAGCAAGGACAAGTTAGTCTTGTGAGAGTTTTGAGCGGGAGCAGATGTTGAAAAACGGAAAGTAGAAGAATGAGAAGCATCTAAATAGTTGTTTTCTTTTGTTGCTTTTTTTGAGGGGGGGCAGATGCTGAGAGGGGGAGCTGGTGAATGGTGGTGGTTTTATTTCTTAAATGTACATATGTCTCCCTCTTTGCTGTCCTGAAGTGTTTCATAACATCGGATACTGATGTCTAAAACACTTGCATTATACTTACTTTTACTTTGTATAATAAATACAACAACAGAAAAAGAAGCATGATGAACCAGTCTGTACTTTAACAATGCTGTTTTTTACTGTCTCTGTTCACCCTCTACTGATGATGATGATGTAAATTTGTGTGCTATGTGTTAAAAGATGTTTTAAGAATAACATGGTGTGTATGTTTGTTTGTGTGTTTCTGATCATCTAGGAATGTAACACCGCACACACAGGTGGATTTTAAAGTATGGAGTCACCACACCCTGAAAGCAGACGCTCTGCTGGGCAAAGTCACACTGGACCTAATGCAAGCCTTGGAGCAGCATGACAGAAAATGTATGATTAAGTTACATCATTATCATCTCTTCCAGTGACGTCAGAGTGTAGTATAAAGAGAATAAACATTATAAGAATACATTTTGGGAATGTCTCCAAGATAAAGACAATGGTAAAGATTTGGTTTGGTTGAATTCTTCCATAACACTGTTTGGCTTCTGGTTGGTTCATAATAGGAGTATTTAATCAGAATCACCATGGTAGCCAGTTTGTTGCTGTTTGTTGTTGAGGTTGCCTGGCGTCCCACACTGCAAATCAATATGTCTTTTCCACTAATGTGTACATTATAAATGAAATATTTCCCTAGAAGTGGTTTGCTTTGTGTTTTTCTTGATGTCAGTCTGTTGTAATGCCTCCTCTTACACTATCTCCGCTTTGGCTCCACAGTGGAGAATGTGAAGGAGGTGCTGAAGCTGAGCGTGGAGCAGAAGGGAGTTCTGGTGCCTGCTGGGGAGCTCACCGTCTACCTAGATGGACTGACTGTCACAGACCAGGAGGAGCTGGCACCGCTTACCAACGGCAATGCAGCAAATGGCACCAGTGAGCTCAGTATTTATATTTTAGGGGTGGGCGATGGTCGGGTGGTCATGTGGAACGAGTAAATGATCACAACAGGAAAGCACTAGGAGAAGAAATGCCACAAAAATATGCACACAGATACAAAATACTGGTAAACTATCACCCAAACCTCTACTTGTTTGCACGTAATTTCGGTAAGTTAACATTGTTTCCTCCAATTCTTTCCAGAAGTCCAACAGAATGGTGATGCCATCCATGAAAATGGAGACTCATCGTCCTCTTCTTCAAGGGCTGCCAACAGGTAAATAAACCACATGAAATAATCTTTTTTTTTTTTTTGTTGATCCACATATTTCATGAGGATGTTGGCCTGGTTATGACAATTCCTTAAAACCAAGGAGTGTGTTTATCCTCAAGTACAGGAATGCTAACACCCTGCAAAGAGTTGTGTGTTGGCATGGCCTCCCTACAACTGAAGCCTACTTTACATTACTGTTGATATGTATTGATGCACTAGTTCATTTAAAAATGTTTATATATATATATATATTTTTAATCTCTAAGAGGTCTGTGTCTAGTCTCTCTGTGTCGTGCTTCTATGCCCCATTGGTGCCAGTCTTTATTATCTGTCACACTGAAAAACCCTGTTACCCCCACTGAGCTGCCACTCAGTGGGGGTAACAGGGTTTTTATTGGAAAGCCACAAAGGGAAGCACGTCTGCTCATCACATCGGGAGGTTGGTGTGTGGGGGTGGGGGGTGAGAGGGTTGTGGCTGCCCAGCTCCTCTCTGCATTGCAGTTGCTGAGAGGACTGCAAGACACAAGCAGGAGGATATTTAAAACTTAGTGTTTCCCCTCCCTGGGTGTTCCCCAAATGTTCAAGTGCTCAGCCAGATTGGAAAGGTAGCCAGAGGGATATTTGTGGAGGTTGGACAATATATGTCCTTATAATTCTTACATAAATAATCAAACCTAATACATGTATTAAATGTTACAATTAAAATAGCATACATGCATTTTTGTCTCAATGATTTCAAACAGAAAACAGAAACTCTTAATGACAATTAAAAAAATCAAGTAAATCCAAAGGAGGTCTTTATTTCAAAATGTTTTTATCACAGTTGGTGTGATAAAGAAGGCTAAAACAAAACAGAAAATAAGGAACAAGTTTTTTGGTGCACTCATGTTTTCTCTTGGTGACACATTAATTATAAACACAAACAATTCTATATTCCTTCCATCAATTAACTTCAAAAACCCAGCATTAGTCTGTTCAAAACAAAAGTTCCTGAACATTTGGTTTCAGCTCTCAAGTATTTTTCTAAAACATTAAATATTCATAACTTAATGAGCAACAATCAAAGTTAAAGTTAAATTAGATATTATTTATTAAGATTTTAACACAAACAAACTAATCTGCTCTGTCTGGACTGAGTGGGTATGGGTTGATCAGGTTTGGCTGACAGTGCTGGCAGCATAAACACACAGTCTTGCAATAGTAGTTTGACCTGGCTGACGTTTTGCTGCAGAAGAGTCCAGTATCATCCATGAACCATCTATGTTGGCCGATGAAATGCTGAATGTTAAATGAACACTGCTAGTTATGTTGCAATCCAAGAGGCAGAGGAGGAGAATGATTGATGGTGTGATGACTTTCCAGAATCTTGCTGTGCAGGATCTTGGCCTCTGATTAGCCTTAAAAACTGTAGATGTATTTATCTCCTCTGCCCGCATTTGTTTTCACTGCTGAGCTATTTTCAGTCTGAACTTGACTTTAGCTTCACTGCTCCTTCCCCAAAATGTGACTTCACCTGCAGCATATAAAAAGCAGCCAAAAAGAGTTAGTTGGCCATTAAGCTGGAAGCAGATGCTTGGGGAACCCTCTGACCTACTTCTCTCCATTTCTTTGTTTCTTTAACTTGTTGTCCTTCATGATCTTACGTCACTGTTATGCTTGGGTGTGTTTTATCTTTTCTCTTTATCTCTTTCAATCTACCTTCTGTTAGTTTAGTTTTCTCCTCTGAAATCTTTACTTTGTCTTACTCACCTTACCTCTGCTTTGATTTCTATTTTTTTCTGTCTGCTTTTCTTTGTAGCGTTTCCCTCCTTTCTTTCCTTCCATCCCAGTTAGCTTGTGTTTCTACTGTTTCTCACACAGTCGAGTAGGGGGCTCCTTCCTGTGGAGTCAGAGGAACCAGGTCTCACAGCCTGTTAAAATACTTAATACAGGCCTCCAAGCTGGCTGCAGGAGTACAATGTTGTATTTAGTTGTGTGTGTGTTTGTGTGTGTTCCTACTCAAAGAATTTCAATAAAGCTCCTCTGTTGTGTCTTTGTACCTCAGTTTCCTCCCTGCATCAGATTTCAATGCTAAAGTGGCACATCCAGTTGACTTTGACTTATTGTTTTTTGCCTTATAATGTTAAAACATGAGTGAAGTAATTAAATCAAGTGCTATAACATATACAAAGGAACAAATTATGTTATCACTTCCTGTGTAGTGTGTCTCACCAGACATTAGGTTTAGTATCGTAATAGCTTTTATGGTTTGTGGTTCTGCTGAGTCATAAAATTCAACATTCTCTGCAGCTGTCTCTGACTTTTTTCCTCTTGGTTTCTTACCTGCTGGTCTGACCTTTTTTCCTAGTAGCTATTTTCCAGACAAAGCCCTGATTGAGTCATATGGCCGATCCTGTATTGGTGTTAGTGTGGGCACGTCTGAACTCTGCCGGCTCACAAAAGGGCCCCTTCAGCTGTGCCCATTACGTCACCACGGCATCCTATTATGTCCTGTCCTTACCCCTTCAAGACAACAGTCTCAATGTCACAAGTCAGAGTCTTTTATCTGACTCTCCCACAAAGAGTGAAAGCAGCACATATTTAGCTCAGTCTCAGTAAACAAACTTATCACGTGTCTGTTGTTTGCCACTAGTAAAAACAAAACTTGTTTTTGTTGATATTTTGTGTATTATATATTTTCTGAATTTGTTAATTAATTGAAGAATGGTTGTGTTTTCTCCTACAGCACAGTGAATGGCACCGACTTGGGCCCAAGGTCAGATTCCTGTTCAGCCTCCAACGGTGTGGATGGTCAGGTGCCTTCCATTTCCTGCAGCCCTGCTCTTGGTCATGTCGTCAATGGAGACTCCACACCCAACTCCACCCCAGTCCACCAACCCTCCGACAGTGACACAGAGAGTAGGACGGGTGAGTGTGTGAATTATAGTAACAGAAAATCCCTTGGTCCCAGATTTGAATGGTTTGTCTATGTGTGTAGATATGATTCATCAGAGTATATGATAAGCTACTCTTAGGCGTGGGCCTTAAGCATGATAACCTTAAGCAAAAATATCACTGTATTATTTTGAAATGAAAAAAACTTTTTTTCCATTCAACACAATCTGTTTTATTTTTAAACAACGCAGAATATTTGGAACATTAGTAAACATGTATGTTAAGTTAAAATAATAAAGTAATTTTTTTGATTAAATAAATGCAGTCTAATTCTGTTATTTCAACATTTTGTTGATGCACAAAGGGCATGACACGTGCTCTCTCTTCTCTCCCTCTCTCTCTGTGCAAGTCACAAAAACACCAGAGAGCCAGCAGGCTGTTTCAAAAAAAGCGTTTTAATTTTCAACTCATGTACACAATGGTGGAAAATGAATCAAAGTATTGAAGTGATAACAAGACGTGATATCAGCCAAATTTAATTATAGTACTAAAATAAAAGCATTAATTTCGCATTAAATTTATACTTCTCTGCTCTTCTCTGCTCCATGAAGTAACGTTAGTTAGCTAGCTAATTGTTATCTGTTGCAGTACCAAGCCTATAGTATTTATTTCACCGATGCTAGACATGCTAACTGTTGTAGCTGTTGTATACGTTCAGGTGAGTCGAGTGACCTTCCTCCTCCTCCTTTCTGTACCGGAAATATTCCCACACTGCCAATTTTGTCTTTTTTGATGGGGGGGGGGAAGTTCAGATGGTTCACCTCCTTCTGCCATCAATAATCCAGGTACAGGCCTGGGGGCGGGGGGGGGACGGAACCTGGGACGGGACGGGACGGGACAGTGTGACAGAAAATATTAGTGATCTGACTTTTTCAAATTGCGGTATACCTTGAAACCGGTAACCGGCCCTTGTTTAGCTACTAACAAAGATGGAATAATGCAGTGTGAGTATTTCCAGCAGGTATTCATCGTGTTGCCAGGGCAGAACTCAGGCTGTTTTAAGTTCCTCACAGTTCACTTAGTTCTAGTGAACAGTAGAGAAGAGCAGGAGATTCATTTTCATTAAGTGAGGTCTGTAATCTCTGCTGCTGTCAGCACCTCTGTCGAAAAACTCCCCAGAGGGATATACAGAAAGAAAAAGAAAGCAGAGTGCAGCGCACTGAGGAGGGCAGGCAGAGCACACTGATTACACTGAGCTGAGGCCGACTGAAGAATATTAATTCTTTATTCGTATGCCCAAGATGGATCACAATAATTTCACACATAACTTCCCAGATGGTTTGGTGTTGTGATATATTTAATATAATAATTTACATTCACAGAGCCAGACGATATAAGCCAGATGCATGTGTACATCTTTAGATTCCTTGTTGTACAGTCAGCCATTTAAAAGCTGATTCTTTTCCTTGAGACATCACTGACATCAGGTCATGGCTAGAGAAATAGTTACGTCCATGCATTTAAACAGCACCATTGTCTTTCTTTGATGTGCCTGCAGTCAACGGGGAGTCCTGTGATGCTGCTGCTCTTGGGCCGTCGTCTGTTACGACAGGTGATGTGCCGCCCCCTGCAGATGACCACGAGGATAGCAGTCAAGACACCATCCCGTCAGACTCGGTCACAGCACCAAATGGCACATCTCAGCCCCCACCACCCTCCACACATGCTCCAGCATCCTCCTCTGCTGCTAAGCCTCCTGATGGCACTGCTGCCGCTGCTGCTCCTGCTTCCTCCTCCACACTCACCTCCACAGCCCAGTCGGCCACCACCACCATCACAACCTCTACATCATCGTCGTCCTCCCCAGCACAGGGAGAAGCGAATGCTTCAGGAGCTGCTGGTGGTAGCAGTAGTAACAGTGCAACTGTAACTACAGATGGGGCCAAGCCCAGACAGCAGGTTCCTAATGCCGGGGCCTCAGATCCTCTGCCACCAGGGTAAAAACCACCACCAGCAGCTGTTTATTATCACCATACTTTTTCAAACTTATTACATTATGAGGTATTTACCTTAAAGTGACACCCCAGCTAAAATCTTTCTAAAATCTATCTTTCATTGTGTCTCTCAGATGGGAGCAGAGGAAAGACCCGCATGGGAGAACGTACTATGTAGACCACAACACCAGGACTACTACCTGGGAGAGACCACAGCCACTACCACCAGGGTCAGTATCTGTTTATCACTCATTCTCTGTCTTCAGTTCCTTTCAGACAGGTTCATCTGTCTGTTTAGCCTGTGGCTTTTTGCCTACATACATATACACATAGGCCATATTTAAGCAAGCGAGTCCCATGAAACAGAATGTTGTTTTTTTCAGGACGCTCAGGGTGTTTTATTCCATTCAGGCCAGGTTTACTGTAGGTTATGTTCAAAGCTTGTTTGAGGGAAGTTTTAGTTGAGTGATTTGTAATTAGTTCCCTCACGTTCTTTTAATTAATTTGAATTGAGGGACCTATGAGTCTGTGTCAGGTTAGAAGAGCCAACCTTCGATGCAAAACCTGTAATTGCACCTCTGACTCTCCTGGCTCGATTAACCACCTGCTTACAAGCCTGCATTTGTGTGTGTCTGTTAATTGTACCATCCACCTCCTTCTCTGTTGTTCCAGTTGGGAGCGTCGAGTGGATGACCGGGGCAGGATCTATTATGTGGACCACAACACCCGCACCACCACGTGGCAGCGTCCCACTATGGAGTCAGTCCGCAACTTTGAGCAGTGGCAGAGCCAACGCAGCCAACTGCAGGGAGCTATGCACCAGTTTAACCAGAGATACCTCTACTCTGTAAGACAGTCCTCACCACACCCATTCTCTCGTCCCCTTAGTAACCCTTTAATTATTTTATTTACACCTATAAAATGTACTTTTCATTTTTAGCTTAATACCTCCCACACGATGAAAATGAAATCAGTGACGTTAAATATTTATATGTGGTCTTTTATTCAGTTTATTCTCACTGTTCAAGTCAAAGATAAATGCTGACAGTCCTTTCTCTGTGAACCCTGTGTGTTATTGAGTCACCTGACCACACTGGATCTTTCCAGCTGTTAGCTTTTATCAGCTCGTCAACTTTTAAAGGTGCATTTAGCTCAGACCATTCCACAACACTTACAACAGAAAACTGGCTCAGACTGAAACCAAACATCTTTGAGGATTATTTAGTTTCTGGTGATCTGTGATTCCAGCGATCACTCTTCCTCTTTTTTTTTTTCTAGAGCGCTGAAATAGCTTCATTGACCGTTTAAAATGACCTGATTTTTGCATAACCAGCCTTATAACAACAAATCACATGTTTAATGTAATTACTGACTGTTTTTCAAATCAAAAGACAAATTATGCAAGATGAAACATACTGTGTGTCCTCTCCATCCTTCGCCTCTCATTTCTTTCTCTGGGTGCATTTGTTTCGCAAACCCACTCACTCAGTTGACTGTTTGGCCTCTGGTTCAACTCCTTCAGAACTTTACCTCTCCACGACTTAAAATATGCCCACCTCAACCTCTGCCTTAATCTGGTTATCTTTGTGAGGGTCTTTGATCTGAGTGGTGATGTCATCTTCACTGATGATGATTAGCTTACAACACAAATCAAAAGACAGACAGCTGGGAAGTATTGAGCAGTAACCAGCCACAGAGGCATCTGGCCAACATATCAAAACACAGTTTGGTTTTTATTTGGAGTGTTATCCAGTTTTCCTGTTGTGGAATTTTTTTTTTTTTTTTTGCTTAATTTCTTTTTGAATGTTTTTCTGTATCCCACATATTTGGAATATTTTTGACAAGGTTTGTGTCCTCCTTGTGTTTTCTGAATGGATGTCTATGTGTGCATCCCTCGTTTCCAGGCATCCATGATGTCTGCTGAGAACGATCCTCTTGGTCCGCTACCTCCTGGTTGGGGTGAGATCACTTTCTGTCTTCTAAATCCTGTTCATATTTTCACTTGTTGACTGTACTGTAGATTGTTTCTGTTTTCATGCCTAAATGTGTGTTTAATGCTTTGGGATACTGTTTTAAGATCTATCAACGTTATTCTGAATGACACTAACTCAGTGTTTATAGCTTGAGTCAGTAGCCCAGTGTCCAGTCTGTCTCTTAAACTCCAGATTCCTGTGTGTGTTTTTATCAACTTTAGAGAGACGTGTGGACTCTAATGACCGAGTGTACTTTGTCAACCACAACACGAAGACAACGCAGTGGGAAGACCCCCGAACCCAAGGGTGAGCTCAAAGAAACCAGCATAGAAACAAATACACATGGTGTCACTGTGGTTAAGTTAGGAAATACATGAAGCACATATAAAATGCACATGTTATATATTGTATTATATATATTGTATGAGTTCAGTAAATGGGCTGAGCAATTGTTAATCTAAAGGAATGAAACAGTAAGAGAGAATGTATAAATGAAGATCATAATTTCAAATGTGAAAAATCATCTAGAAGTTAATGGGCTTCTTCTTGCCCTGCACCATACTGATATCATACACCAGTCCTATATATTCTCATGGATACCGTAATAGTTCTGCCTTCTCTGAATGTGCAGGAATCTTTCTGCCTGTTCTGTGAGTTGGCTTAAATCTCAGTCTGCTCTCTGTGAGACTGAAATCACTGATCTATTAAATGAGATGGAGCAGGATCTTAATGTTAACTTAGTTAACTGTAATTGCTCAATAACTTTATTAAGTTGTTGAATAAATATTCAGTGGAGAAAATTAAGTGAATGTGTGCTAGAGAGGAGGCTTCATCTGTGTTTTTAACCTTGTTTCAGTAAAGCTGTGGTGTATGGTAATATTTGATCTACAAGAACAAAATACGCAGATCACTGCAGCTCTGTTCAGAGCCTCAGATTGTCTGCAGTTTTATTTCACAGTCCCTCTAGTTTTGTGATTTGTCAAAAAGTAAATCTGTCATCAGCTTCTGAAACATGAACTTCACTGTGCAGGAGTTTTCCATTAGTTACTTATCAGTAGGCATAGAAAACAGCAGCTTATGATCTTCAGGGACAGAGAAACCTGTAATCGTCAAAGCAAGTTGAAGTAATTTGTCCATTACACCACCATCAATCAGCCATGATGGTACATGAATCTACAGTTGAATTTGTTATAGTCTGTGCGACATATGAGCTTTGAACTGCAAGACTGGATGCAGTTTATCAATAATAAGTCATCCTGTGGTCACATTTTAAAACAAATACAGGTGCTGTACAAGCAGAATTTTCTCATATACTGAAATATTATGAAAAGGTACAACTTTTAAGGAAATATTAAGGGTGTTTGGTGAGCACATTATGTTCCTGGCCTGTCTGAGTCTGACAGCAGATTTAGTTTGACAAAACAAGTTCCCATCCCAGTGGGGTGGTGAAGTTTGTTTGGATATTACAAAGATTCATGTAGATTGAAGAGACATCCCAGCATTGTATTGCAATCAGATCCTTAAGTGTTGTGGGTTTGGGTTTGGTCCATGGACATAGTTTCCATGTTAAACATTTATCAGTCCATGTATGTGATTGGTCCATGTTTGTGTGTGTGTGTGTGTGTGTAGGCTACAGAACGAGGACCCTCTGCCTGAAGGTTGGGAGATCCGGTACACGAGGGAAGGGGTTCGCTACTTTGTGGATCACAACACCCGAACCACCACGTTCAGCGACCCCCGCACTGGAAAGTCCTCTGTGTAAGAATATATAATATATAATTTCCTTGTTCATGTGTTCTACATTACCTAACATGTTACCTGAAGCCATGGCAGGCTGTGATTGGTCAGTGGGCTCAGGAGCTGCTGCTCTGTGAGCTTGTCCACAGTTTAAGAAAACATATTTACCAGGACCAGATGGATCATTTTGTGCTTTAAGTTAGCCAGTGTACATATTGTTCAAGTAAGGTACAGAAAATATATGTTGATTCAGAAAAGATGGTTCCCACTAGTATTTAATTTTAGGGTTATATTTCACACATGGATGTTTAGGGAATTTGATCCATTTTCTCAGTGAGTGATGAAACTTTGCCAAATGTTTCCTTCATGGAAACATACCAGAGCATATTTCATATGCACCACATTTTTCCCATTATATGTTAAAGATTCAATAATTCACTATAGAAAAAAACTTTTTTTTCCATTGCATCTTTCAGCTTATACTTGATATGTCTTGACCTTTAAATCTTTTTGTTCTTCTCAGCACCAAAGGCCCGCAGATCGCTTATGAGCGCAGCTTCAGATGGAAACTTGCTCATTTTCGCTACTTGTGCCAGGTGAGTGTTCTCTTTTACTCCTACTCCATCATCTCTGTTTCTTGCTCCCAGTCAAACATTGTGATCTTATACTTGCATTAATATTTTGTCCTGTCTCTCCTCAGTCCAACGCTCTCCCCAGCCATGTGAAGATCACCGTCTCCAGACAGACGTTGTTTGAAGACTCTTTCCAGCAGGTAAGACAGTCCCTCCACCACATTCCTCTTACAATTTAGACTGAGTTTGCCTCTACTATATATTCAAAACATTCGTGTCATCTCTTTCCCCTGCTGATGTTGTGTGTGTCTCTGTGTTGTGTAGATTATGGCCCTGAAGCCTTATGACTTGAGGAGGAGACTCTATGTTATCTTCAGAGGAGAGGAGGGTCTCGACTATGGTGGCTTAGCCCGGTAATATAGACAATAAAAATTGTGACATTTTAGATGTTAATTGTGAAAAATATCTTTTTCATCATACCCTCTGTTATCTCTGTCCTCTTCCCTTGCCTTTGTCTGTCTTTTCAGAGAGTGGTTCTTCTTGTTGTCCCATGAAGTGTTGAACCCCATGTACTGTCTGTTTGAGTACGCCGGCAAGAGCAACTACTGTCTGCAGATCAACCCGGCCTCAGCTATCAATCCAGACCACCTCTCCTACTTCTGCTTCATAGGCCGCTTCATTGCAATGGCTAGTTCACACACTGACCACACACATGCAAACAGAACAACAGATTTTTACTGAACATTAATAGGTCACACGATGAAACAACAGTTTTTCCTCTGTTATTAATTTCTGCAGGCACTTTTCCACGGCAAGTTCATCGACACAGGCTTCTCTCTGCCTTTCTACAAACGCATGCTGAACAAGAAGCTCATCCTCAAAGATCTTGAGTCCATTGACCCAGAGTTTTACAACTCACTCATATGGATCAGGTAATTTGTGTCCGTATGATCAGTTGACAGCAGCACCTCAGTGATCACGTTACTGTGAAGCCAGGAGAAAGCCAGTTTATTCTTGTTGATTTGACCGTTAAATGTCACAGCACTTCACTCTGAGTGGAGCCTTTGATTGAAGAGCCAATATGTGCATTCTTAATTAGATTATCCATAGAGTTTCCCTCTCCCTCTTTGCTCGGTCCCTTGACCCCCACCTGGAGAACCATTGTGGTCGGGTGCTGTCACACCAAACCTGTTGATGCTCTTTAAACAATGTCTTTTGTGTGCATACCTTTGCTCTGATTTATTTAGGCAGATGTTAATCCACATAAAACGAGCTCAGATTAATGTTTACATCCTTTGCTTCCACTGTATTAAGTCTGTGTGAACCTTAAACAAACCTGAATCCAAAAGATGTTTTATTATTTTCTTTGGTCTGGACCACAGTAACCTCTGTACAACATACAACACCCTCTGTCCTTTGACCTCTGATTTGAATAAGAAAAAAACTCCACAATAAAACATCTTTAACAGGAGAAATGGATGAGGAGGAATCCCTCTTCTCGTATAGACAGACAAGACAGACATCACAGTAATAGAAGAAAATGACAGGATTAATTGAAAAGGCCATAACATCTAACACTGAGTAAATATTTAGAGTAATGAGTCTAAAGCAAAGTGTGGAAGTGTTTGGAGTGAGGACTGTGGGTGGAGAAGACCTCCACCACAGAAATGGAGGAGAGGGACGAGAGATGCTGGGAGGTCATGACTCATCTGCAGATAAGACGTAATGAAGGAATAGTTAAAAACAGACTGAGGTGACAGACATATTATGTCAATCATTCTTTTTGCACCAATGAACTGTTCACCCTTGATTACTCTTCGACAGCAACATGATCTCATGTCTCCTCAGGGACAATAACATTGAAGAGTGTGGTCTGGAGATGTACTTCTATGGCGTGATGATCTTGGGGAAGATCACGTCTCATGACCTCAAACCCGACGGTGCCAACGTCCTGGTCACTGAGGAGAACAAGGAGGAGTATATCAGGTTAGTGTAACAGCAGTAACAGTAACAGTAACAACAGTTATTTTTGAACTAACAAATATTTTGCTGCCTGGTTTTCAGTCCTCATGGCAGAGTGAGGCTCTGGGGCCCAAGGTCAGACCAAAGCTTCCTGGATAGTTTCAATGGGAGGTGGTTCCCACTGCAGTGGCCCAGTGGCTGATGAGAAGTGAGCTGGGAGTGAGCTGTACTGCTTTATTTGAATTCAATGAAACCACCCGCCTCCACAGAGCTTTAACGAGGTGTGTGTATCTGTGTGTGTGATGTGGTAGATGCTGTGTGGCATGCAAGAGGTAGACTGCAGGACTGGTAGAACACTGTGTACCGCCGTCAATTCAGGAACAGTAAAACAGATCATCTGGTTCTATTGTCACAGCAACATGTAAACATATGCACTCTGTTTCTTCTTTAACTTCCTGCAAGCTTACTAAAGTAGTAGGTAATATTCCGCATTTTACGGTTTATATCTGTCTGTTTGTCTCATTGTTGTTTAAGGTCACTCCTCCTGCAGCTGGTGAAAGAAGTGGACAACGGCGCGATCATGCAGTTTGTCACTGGAACCTGCAGGGTTTTCCTGGGTGGCTTCTGCTGAATCATGGGTCAGTGGTTGTGATGTATTAGCAGTTAACATTCACTTCTAATTTCTTATTTGGCTCACATACCAAGCCACTGATACATACTGGTACACCAGAGGGTTAGCTGTGTGATGTCTGGTGGTAATATAATTTATTAATAAATATATTAAATAGTCTAATATCGCGACCTATAAAATCTGTCACCATTACAATTTGATATAAACTTGTAAGAGCCTTCACCACTGTTACAACAGTGTTGTCATGTGACGAGGTTTATTCTTTTGAATCAGTATCTGACATGAGTGGACGCCCCTGAAGGGTTTGATGTTTCAGTTTAAATAAAACACATTTGGTCGGATCATAACATTTGTGGCCATTGTTGTTTAAATGTAGCTATTACACAGCTATTTAAAACATATGTCTGGTAGCGTTCTTTATGACTTGAATTATGGAATTAAATGACCATATCTAAACTCTGGTGTACACAGTGCTACCTACTAGTATTGGCTAAACGTGCTGTTGCTTGTTCTTCTAGATTCGCAGCACATTTAATCTGGTAAAATCCCCCGCAAAGCTGAGCACTTTAATATGGTTGATCCATCATTTCATTTCAACGTGCTGAGCCTAGAGCCTAAAATTCAAATACTTTTGTTCTGAATTCCTGTATTTTATTACAGCCTTTCTACCTACTTTCTTCGCTCCCTGCAGGAAGTAACGGGCCCCAGAAGTTCTAAAATGGTGGGGGAAGGGCTATACTTCCCTCGGAGCTTGGCATGGTGAGTGAGCCCACCTCTTTGATCTAGGGATTCATTCCCCCACAGCTAAGGCTCAAATGCTATTCCTGTATATTACTAGCTATTTACACAAATTCGTTTTAATTGTCGTTAATTCAAATCAAATAAAGATGGTACTATAGGGGTTGGGCACTGTGTAAGATACCGTGATGTGAGTGATAAGCCATCTATTTCATGCTGTATTATCACCTCTGTCACAGTGAAAGTATCTCTGTAGCCATACAGTTACTGTAGGAAGTTAAACATGTTATGTAAATGATCTTTGGTCCTCCCTCTGTGTTTTCAGGTTTTAACTGCCTGACTTGCTCTCCCTTATTAAAAGCTTTGAGCAGCCAGTGAGAAGCGTTTGCCATCGAGGAAACTGAAGTATTCAGTCAAGAATAGAGATATACTCTTGTCTTTCTCGCCTCCCCCATCTGCTTGGTCTAGTCGGCAAACAAACTAAAAATTGCACAAGAGGCCCACCTTCACGTATATAATATCATTTTAAACTAAATCTTAATTTGCAGCATTGTTGTTATGTGTCCATCCTCACTTTATATATGATATGATGTCTATGAAATATGCAAGCATTTCAGCATCTCTGCTCCTCTGTTTAAAAACAGAAACCATGGATATTTTTTTTATTTCTCCCAGCGGCTTTTAAAACAGACTGAAAGTGTTTTGAAAGGATTTATAGTAGGCGAAGAGTCACTTGGAAGCTCTAGTTCTATAGAGCTGGCAAGTGAGGTAGTCAGGTCTGCGCCTGAATCCCATCCCCTTCCTCCTTGGACCCGTAGTAATTGTTACAATTTTGCGTGGTTTGCATGCTGCCTCTGAAGATGAGAAGACTGTCTTCCACCTGCAGTTAATAATATGTTAGACAAGTTAGCATGGATCTGCTTTTAACCATCATCATCTAAAAAGGAAAATGTTCAGGAAGCAGGTGAAGCGGATATACCTTCTACAGCTATTGGACTCAGCCCAGATAGAAGCATCATCGGATCATCCTGTCGAAAGACATGAGGACTTGGTCCAGATCCCACAAAGCCACGGTCAAAGGAATATGGGGATGAAAAGGCACTGTTTATGGGGGCACGTGGTTTCCTGTGGTTAATAGCTGAGATGCTAAAGCCAGACACACTTGGGACACGCCTCCAGGCTAATTTGCCACTGCAGCCTGTTGCCCACCCAAGGCAGTGACACACACAGAGTCGTAAAAGCCAGGCTCACAAAAAAAAAGTTGCAGCAGACTATAACAGTTGGTTCAAACAATGATTTTCCATATACTGGTGTGTAAAGCCAATAGAGAAATGTAGTGAGGCTTAATGACAAATATGCAAACCATTTACTTCCAAATACTCAGTTCCAGGTATCACACTAGAGCAAAACCATTTTAACAGAGATTATTTATATGCAAGACGGTTGGCCCTATTCATACATTCACATGAATGTACTCCTGCTGTCATTTCCGCACACAACAACTACGAATTAACTTAGCTGAAGACAGTGCTGTTTAATTACTGCGGCAGAGAAAGATTCATCATAGTAGTTAAGAGGCCAAATTAATAAAGAATCCTTGAGATGCCGCAGATAGATGAGTAACCGTCCAGAGTTGACAGGTTTGAGGGGTTGACTGGTCCACAAGACATGTATTTCAGCATTAATTGGTCGTGAACCTGTACAGTATTGTTAGAAACAATGTTGGTTATTAAGGTGATTCTGTTAGGCTGTGAGTAATAGCTTAGCTACACAAATGACTAAATTGAAGCCACAGTGCTGGAGCCCTCTGAGATCAGACAGTTTATCTTATCTGGCCTATGTTCAGGATCATTTTCAGGTTTTGTGTTGAGATGATCGCCAGTTTACGGATCTGTGTATAAACTGGCAAAAAATCTAGACTTAACTGCCATACAAATAACAGATAGAGGACCCCATTAAAGAGACACCAACGCACAAATTGGTCATGAGAGGGAAACCCTCAGCAGCCTCAGGTCTGTTTGCATCGACGGCAGCAGCGAGTCGACGCGATACCATCGCTGTATGTTGTGTGATTTTGTTTAACCTTCTCCCTCGGTCCTTGCTGATTTTCTCAGATGTCGTGACGGCCCTTTGTTTTCAAAATGCCGCCTAACCCATTGTTTCAAATGATAACTTGAAGTATCTCTTCAGTCAGTGGTCGGAATGGTGAAATAAAAAGGTACGGTGGCGCCGCCCTATTTCCAGCATTGTGTTTTTTCAGACCACTGCCAGTCAGCAGCAAGTTGCTTGGCCTTCTTTCTGAGGAGCTTGTGATCAGTCAAGTTATCAGTCGGTATGTAACTCCAAAGTGAGCAGTCCCTGGGAGGAGCTACAGGAGGGACACGATGAAGACAAACATTTACTGTAGCAGTGAGCCTCACTGCTAGAAGTCACTGTACAACTCTGTGCTTCCTTTAAACAGAATGTAATCAAGAAAATCAACTGTATGTGAGGTTCCATTTATATAAAGATGATGAAAGCAACAGTTACCAATACATTATAATTATCATACAGAGCTGCCGCCCATTGATGGAAATCTGTGATGCCTTTGTTTTATCAGAAATCAGTGGGACGTTTGCGGCTCCACTGAAGCCAGTGGCGATGAAACCACCTTGCCAGGTGAGACTGAAGCTGGTTCATGAACCGTTTATCAATTCAGTTTGTGACGGTAACCCGCCGACTGTGTTGAGGCTGCCCGAAACAATCTACACTGTAACATATCGCTGCGGTATACACACTGTAAACACCAACTACACGCCGTACAGAATGCCCTCACTGGAGACGATGTGTATAGACTACTTTTAATCTGTTTCACCTATTTTAAACAAAGAGATGGATTTATGAGATACAAATAAATAAGTGAATAAACCTCCACAGACCACGTTGCTTTGTGTTGTGCTCAGGACTAGCTAAACACTTTCTGATTCTGCTCTGAAAGTTATGCAACCAAACACTGTCGGGTTCATCAGCTCTGTTTTGATAAGCTCCTGCCTTGAAAGAGAAATATTATTATATCCTCACAGCTTTTAACGAAGTCAGTTTGTGCACTGTGATGCTAACAATACATGGTACATTTTTATCTTGGCTGTTTCTAAATAGATTCTACCTTGGAGAATGTTAGACTGACCACAAACTGTTGTAAACTGTCATTTATAGTCAAATAACTGCAGGAATGGATTTGTTACATGTCAAAAACAACCAGTGTTTATTTGAAAACAAAACATTGAACTGCGGCAGTCAACTTCATATTAACATTTAAACTGAACTGGAGGAAGCGGATCCTTGTGCTGCTGATAGTTGGTCTGTATTAAAAATCCTTAAATGTTACTATAACAGGTAAAGACACAGAGATCATTGACAGTCTGTCCAGACGAGACAGAGTATTTATACTGTGGCTTTTAAATTAACTAAAAGCTGACATCATTTCCTGAATAAGCAAGAAAGTGATTGTGCGTCATCATAGTTTCTATACACTATTACAGAATCATGCAAAGAAAGTATTTTGTTAGTAGTTAACAGTCTAAAGTCCTGAGAGGTAAAAATACAGCCTCATCCCAGCTTCTTCTTCAGGAGGTCGCGACAGCTTCTTATGGACCCGGCATGGTGAAACAAACAGATCGCATTAAAATTTAAAATTTTCCTCATAAACGCAAAACCATATCAGAGCTGCACCTTTGTCTCCAGCGAGCAGGGTACTTTAGCTTTGTTAACCAGGAAAGCTTTTCGCTTGTCTTTCATCACTATGTACGCCTTCCAGCACATCATCAGCAGGTTCTTAACAGAAGTCCGGATCAACTAAAAAATAAACATTATAACAGTCAGTGAAATCTTCATTCATAAGCACAGAGTGCAGTCGACAGGAGGACGGCTGTTATTCAGTGACTGTCTCTGTGGGTCATTAGTATGCAGCGTTACCTTCTTCAGTCAGAAGAATTCCAAAGCCTGGCAAGATAGAAAATCATCCAAACGTGGTCGGTGACTCCACAGGCCAAACACAGAAGTTGCCCAACTTCAGCCACTGCAGTCAAAAAAACAGTCCCTCCTCATATGGACACAGGTGGTATGAGAAAAATGACGGCTACTGTATGCTGATACCACGGGCAGCTCAGCAAAAGCAAAGCAACGTAAGAGAAGACCTAGGAGGTGAAGATTTCTGGATAAAAGCCTTAAAGCTGCCCTGCACAGAGCTCTGACAAACATGTTCAAAGTACTTTCTTCCTTAAAACATTTTCCAAGCCGGATGCGGAAGGTAAAAGTTCTCACAGCCACAGCTAAAGCTCCAAAACTCCTGCTCTAATATCGGCACAATACTGAGATCCTGATGAAACATTGTTGTTAGTACATGGTCTGGTGGACCGCGGACAGTCCTTCACACTGATCCAGACTGAAAGACATTTTGACAACTACAGACCTTTTCTTACAGCAGACACTGGTCATAACACTGCAGGGAACACTGACCTACCGAAAGATGTTCTGAGCTGTACTGTTAGGTTAAATTGTCGTCGGAGGAAGTTGAACAGCTGTGAAAATACTGTTTAATGGATCGCCTGAAATGTGGTCCAGCTGTTGTATCCTCAGGGATGAATCCTTTACCCTGAGCTTTAGAGCACGTTGAAACACTTAAGCCTGGCACACACAGTTAAAGATTGAAAAATTTTATGATAATGTAGAAAATGTAAGAGACCACACACGTACAACAAATAACATGGATTTTCATCACTTTACAGATTCACCACCAACAACCAAAGTCTGGACTAAACAAAACTCAAATATTGCACGAGCAGGGATGTTTTCTGTTGTTTTTTGGTTTGCTGGCGCAGTCGCCTCAGTCATCAGCTTGCTTTCTGACGGCTGCCGTTCATTATGACAATCCACAGAGAGCTGCAGGTTTTGCTTTCTCTGGGCCAACCCCACACAACAGGATTTTGATAAAAATTGGGCGGCGGATTATCTTCAGAGCAGGATATAATTACCTGAAATACACCTCACCTTTAGAACTGTATCGATATCTCATTATTACTGTTGGGAGGGGAAAATCTGGCCTGATTATCCTTGTGTCTCTGTATTTGTCTCTCGACTCTTCAGGCGGTTTTTCTGCACAGACATGCGACAACGCTTTCCTGAAAGAGTGGTATACTAAGCCAATCACTGGATGCAGTATTTGAAAGAGTTGGGAGGTGGAAACAGCTGACACCCAGTGCCGAAACCCTGTGGAAAATTGAGAACAGAAACAAGAGTTTCCAAAGGAAACAGGAGCAAAAGACTTGGTCTGGTTTATTTCCAATTCTTGAATACTTTGAACCTCAAAAGTGAGCACCAAGAATATATATTGTTGTGGAAGAGTCTTCACCACCAACAAACATTTCCACTGCCAGCATCACTTCCTGAACCTCCACAGTGATGGAAGAAACACTGAAACAAATCTCAAACAGACTTGGGTTTAAAGAGAAAGAGGTTCACCAGTATCCCATGCAAGAAGTATCTTGGATTGAGCTAACAGCCTTCTAAGAAAACATGTTTCCACTTCTGATGAAGAAATGTGATGCTGTGATGAAACCACATTCGAGCCAGATGCCTCCACCCAGATGGTCTCTGGATGACAATGTAGTTTCCAATTTTCACCCACCCTCGTAATCCTGGAGGCCTGGAGAGACACACGGCTACACTACCGCGCCAGGAGAGGAACAAAGCTCAGTTTAAAACTGCACTGGATAAACATCCTGCAGAGGAATTAAACCCCACCTGCCTTTATGCAAAACACTTGTCATCTTTCTCCAGCGCTCTTCTTGGCTATTCAAGGCCTCAAACGCCAGCTGTCAGCCCCAAAAGTTAGCAGGAGGACAGGTCCCGGGATTTGGCCAGCTCCACAGAACTCTGTCATCGATGGACAGAAAAGGTGAAATTATAGATGCAGTATGGCTAACTTTTACTTTGTGCCCTGTAGAGCGAAGAGCACTCATCAAGAAAAACCATAAGTAAGAACACAAATATTCATGAATAATGCTAAAATCCTTAATTAACTTGTACCAAAAAGAAGCTGTGAGTTCTCTGTTCTTGTACAGGTAGTCTGCTCCAACTCTCTGCACAGGCAATAAAACAACACAACAACATATCATCGAAATGGTCACACAACAGTTTCGTACCAAAAAAAAAAAGCTCTACACAGTCAGACAAGAGTCAGAGTATCAATTCGCTTTTCATTACTTGATACACACTCACTGGCTGACTTTTATTAGGTTACCCACATCCAGGCAACAGTCATACATATTTCTCCCTTGATTGTTAAATGGCCAGTTTTTATTAAAGCTCATTAGTGTTAATTCATTATAATTATAGGGTATTAGTTTAATACATTGAAAATGTGTTTTGTATTTTCGTTTAAAGGTGTGACAACATGAAACACTTCTGCAGCATTATCACATCATGAAATCATAACTCAAATATTAAATAGAGACAGAGATTAATACCTCTCTGACACTGACAGCTCAAACCTGAACATCATTATTTTCGTGGTATGTAAACTTATGGGTTATTGCTATCGACTTGACGATGCAACTGAGTGTAAAATTCAAAGACCAGTTCGAACGTCAGCCTGCACTAGTTCACAGGTCCGGCAGGATGGTGAGTCACTTGTCCCACCCACCTCCACCCTCAGCCCCGCCAGCGAGCCCTCTCCTCATGAAGCAGGAATTAACTGCGTAACAGTGTTTCGACGTAAAGGCTTACTATGTTGAGGACCGTTATTCTAAACCTCACCCTTGCAAAAAGCAGTTCGAAAGCCAGTTTCAGTTTTTCACTTTTCCAGCGACGCTTGAACCGTACCGTGATAAGCCCCATATCTATATAGCTCGAGGAGAAAATGTGCAGCTCCTCCACCCCGTAGAGAGGCGACAGGTGGTGTTAGACTGAGTCCAGGCTGGCTACTGAATGAACCTGAGTTTAATTGAGGAATTTATGGAGTCACTGCACGGTCACAGGAGAGCTGTTACACTGGATCAGCCAATGAAATCAGACTGAGCCTGTTCTGACTGGAGCAGTCGGTAGCTAAAGTCGACCACCATCCGCACAATATTGCGCAGCTCAACGCAGCAGGTAAACAGTTTCGTATATAATAGCGTCAATATTTACGGCTAGAGTAGTGCGCCCCAGAGGTGGTCCATAAAACCGGCTCGTTCCCCGACTCCGCTGCCTATAAAACGGACGACACCGGCGGTAAATGTCCTGTTTACGAACCGAATGAGCGTTCTCCCAGCCAATAAGTCCGGAGGTCCAAAACAATCATCAGAGAGGCTCAGAGTCACAAACTACAGCAAAGACAAACAGGGAGGCTCAAGAGCACAAACAGAAAAAGGACACAACACAAACTAATACATTTCATTTTATACTTTGGCCTTAAAATTGTGACTCATGTAGCTAAGATTTTGATACTTTTCATTTGTCCTGTTTTTACTGCTTAATGTTTGTATAGATTGGCGGTCAATCATACTGTAGCAGCCATATTTTTCTCCTTTTTAACTAGACTGGAGGCAGCGGTTCATAGAGCATTACTTAAAACAAACTGCCAAACAGTAGTTTCAATTTTTCAAGAAGGCAATGTTTTCAATGCACCCTGAAATGTTCACCTCTCTAAATATAGCTGATGAGAAATGAATCAACTTCGTAATGAGTTCCGCCCTAATATTTACCTTTAAACTACTGCAATGTAGTTTCACTTTAAAGTTTTATTCGCTTAATTTTAGCACAAATACAGCAGATAACACTGCATTTAGATGCTAACTCAATATAATCCTCAGAGAAAATAAGTCGCCAGCTTAGCGACCGAGTGTCCCCGCAGTGGTGGGTTTGCGGGCGGAGCTACCGCCTGCACCGCCCCGTCCTCAGCTGTTCTTGCGGTCAGATAACGTTACATATGTACTGCTTCATGGAGCGGTAACACATTTAATTTGCACAACTTAACAGGTAAATAAGTCTGAGTGGAGCTGTGAGTTAATATGAAGAGATGTTTTTCTGAAGGGTGTTTGTTGGTGGTGTTTTAGCACAGGGCGGCACCACACCAAAATACCCGCATGTTTAGTTTAACTGTCATAGTCCAGGTCTGTACGTTTATTGGTGATATTATTTATACAGATGTCTGTTGGACCTCAGTACGAACTAAAACTAATTCTGCTAAACGTGGTCGCATTTTGTGATTTAAAAAAAAAACCTTAAACCAGGTGGGCCAAAGAGGCACTGCAACCTGCTGTCTTCAGAGACGACGTTTATTACTGCATATATTATAATGTATTTCACTATAACACCAGACAAGGCCTGTATTGTAAAACTTTACTTAGTGAAAGTGGTGAAAATATAGCATCAGTAAAGCTAGCAGTATTTCCCTGATATGTTGTGGAGTAGAAAGAAAAGGTAACATTCATTCACAAAATCTTACAGCATCTGCCATCCAGTTCAACAAGCTGCCATATTCTGTGGTGGCCCACAGCCAGGAGCGCACATATGGCCACTTGGAAGGTGGAGCTGACCATCCTGTGACAACCTCATGACATGGACATCTTCTCCAAGTCTGACCCTCTGTGTGTCTTGCACCTCAACACCCCAGATCCCACTGCATAGAGTCCGTATGAGGTCAATTCAAGATTTTCAGGTTTTTATCTGATTAAAAGATGTCTCTGATGTGTTTTTTCTTTGTCAATCAGTATGGCCACAGAGATGATCCTGAACTGCCTGAACCTGTGTCTGCCAAGAAGTTTGTTATCACCAGCTATTTTAGATGGTGCAAGCTTTGTTTTGCAAAAGGACATCGGCTAACAACACCTACGACCTGAGTGATGATGACTTCCTGGGGTTTTGAATGTACCCCGGGTCAGTGATTTCACCTGTGTTAGTCTTTTAAAAGAGAATTTTTGGTCATTCATTTTAATACTCCATGACACTTTGATGTTTTGTGTCCAGATTGTTTCCAGCAAACAGATGACTGATTTTGCTGGGGTTAAAAGACAAGAGGCCTGCAGGTCATGGACCATCACAGTGAGTGGATTTTTAATTTCAACAACATCTTTTTAAACTGTCCTTATGTGACATGTAGTGTCTTTTTTAAAGAAACTCAGCTTTAAGTCTGATTTCAGCCATGTCAATTTAACAAACTGCCAGGAGCCAGAAAAAGACACTAATCCCAAGGAAGATTTACACTATAAAGGGTAATCACCAAAGATATGGTAGAATAGCTTGGTTCTAAAATATTGCTTTACTTTTTATAATAATACAGGAAATGTAGTGGAAGATCACATTACAGCTACAATGGGCCCCTAGAAAGCTTTTTTAAATATTTACAAATGTTGATTTGATTTAAATGATCAAAATTACATTATTGTTTATCATCCACTGGGATCTGAATACTTAATGAAGCCACTGTATGTGTAAAACAGTTTTATCTCAACTTGTTTTGGCGCTCTTAATTCAAAGTCTGTGTTTGCCGTAACTTAAAGATATCATGATCATCACTAAAAATGTATTAAAACGCGACACTGAGAAGAATGGAAAACACTGAATGAAAGTTGTCTCACATGACACACAACAAAAGTAAGCTGTTATACAATAAAACTTTCTCACTGATGAAGAGTTACTCAGACTTCACTTTCTACATCTGATCTAAAAGTAGTTATGGCCACTTTAATTGATTATTCTTTTTTTAAAATAATAGATCTGTGCCAAGAAATAACAGAGACACCAGAGTGGCAGAGTTTGAGGTGTCAGCCCAGGCTGGACAGGTGTTGCACAGTTGGGCCATTTAGGCCTGACACCGCTTCTTTATTATTATTGATTTTCTTCTGCACCTTTAAGTACTGTAAATGATGTACCAGCGCATTGTTCAGTATTTGTGGGTGGTCCCAATTCACCTCCTGAGTTCCATGTATAAACAGAGACTGCAAATACCACAGGATGGTAGAGGTACAATATCACCAACAACTCACTCACTCATACCTGTACTGAATTATTATTATTGTTATGGACTCACTTTTAGCTGTAGGTTGTTTATTAAAACAACTTGAACCCAACATGGAGACCGTTCCGTGTCTCACTGCGATCTCTGTGTGGAGGAGATGTGGAAAGACCTATAAAGGTAAAAGTTTTTTTTTCACCATGTTTTCTCTGTAAAATTTTATTAACATGACCTGTTTCCTTAAACTGGATCAGCTTCTGTTGGCTTGATTGACCACACGACTCTAACATACTAATAATTCATCTTCTAACTGCATTTTCTTTTCACCCTAAAACAAAGGAGTGTTTTTGTGACGCAGCTGGATGAGAGATGTGTGTGTGCTTGCACAATTAATGGCATCACTATGTGAAGGTGTGCATTTTTGCTTCATTATTTTTACTCAGTTTATGTACTTTATTTACACTGATAGTGAAATGTTGCTGGTTATCTGAGCATGTGAGGAGTGACCTTTTTAATTTATCGTATTTATTGTATCTTTGCTGATCACTAACAATGAAAACTGCATGTTTAAATTATGTTTAAACAGAGAAGCTTACAAGCTCTGACTTATTAATGTCACCTTCAGGTCGACTGTTACGACCATCACATCAGCGGCTCCCATGACCTCATTGGGAGCTTTAAAACCACACTGGCAGAGATGCAAATGGGAACACACATTTCTCAGGTGAGATATATACATACGTATGTGTGTATGACTCCAACTCTACCAATAAAACTCATTTATTTATGATTTTAAACACATGTAGTGTTAAAGTGCTTGAAAGTTTGTGAACCCTTTAGCATTTTCTATATGACTTACAACATCAGATTTTTACACAAGTCTTTAAAGTAGATAAAACGAACCCAATGAAACAAATGAGACAAAAAAGTTATACTTGATCAATTATTTATTGAGGAAAATGATCCAGTATTACATATCTGTGAGTGGTGTGTGCAGAAATAACTGCAAGTAAACATTTCCGGTGACTGTTTATCAGTCCCGCACATCAGCTTGGAGACATTTTAGCCCATTCCTCTGGCATGCTGCTTCAGGTCCTTCCACAACATTCTGATAGGATTAAGGTCAGGACTTTGACTCTGTCATTCCAAAGCATGGACTTTATTCTTCTTTAACCATTCCTTGGTAGAACGACTTGTCTGCTTAGGGTTAGAGTACAAACATAATGCTTTTCATTTAAGTTCTATTTTGGTTTCATCTGTCCACAGAACATTTCTCCACCAGCCTTCTGGCTTGTCCATGCGACCTTTAGCAAACTGCAGACGGGCAGCAATGTTCTTTTTGGAGAGCAGTAGCTTCCTCTTTGTAACCCTGCCATTCACACCACTGTTGTTCAGTCTTCTGGTGGTGGACTCATGATCATTAACATTAGCCAATGTGAGAGAGGCCTTTAGTTGCCTCCCTATTCTTTAAACAAAAGAGGGCACCCACTCACACCTGATTGTTATCCAACTGATTGAAAACACTAGAGGTTCACATACTTATGTTGCTCACACATATGTAATATTGGATCATTTTCCTCAATAAATAAGTGATCAGGTTACTATTTTTGTCTAATTTGTTTAATTGGGTTCTCTTTATCTACTTTCAGGGCTTAAAATGTTTGTTAAAATCTGATGATGTTATAGATCATATTTATGCAAAAAGGGTTCACAAATTTTCGAGCACCAGTGTAAACATGACTCGTGTTCTCACTTTCAGGCTGAGTTTGAGTGCATCAACCCAAAAAAGTTAAAGAAGAAAAACTATAAAAACTCTGGGGTCCTTTGCATCAGGCACTGCCAGGTAATCAGTTAGAAACTGTTCTACCTTCATCATTTTCAGTCCATGCATTTTAAAGACATGCAGAAATAACTCTTCATATATATGTTACTGCTCTCACTGGTGTTCATTGCATCACATTTACATCATGTTTCCTCTTTCAGGTGGTGAAGGAGTACACCTTCCTGGATTATATCATGGGGGGATGTCAGATCAACTTCACTGTGAGTTTGGAAACATCAGACACAACATGTTCAACTTAAAGACTTTTATTTACTGTATGTTCACATCTTAGAAATCAGTACATCAAACAGTGATGGTCTGTTCTGAAATAAATAGTTTTATTTGATTACATTTTAGTTTTCATCAGTGTGTTGTATCTTGACCTGTGTCTTCTGTGGGATCTGGTCCAGATCGGTATTGACTTTACAGGCTCTAATGGGGACCCGAGCTCTCCCCAGTCCCTCCACTACATCAACCCTGAAGGCTACAATGAATACCTGACAGCCATCTGGGCAGTGGGTAACGTCATCCAGGACTATGACAGGTGACCTAAATCAACTGAATTGAGTTAGTCAGATTTGAAGTCTTACAGTGATCACACTCTACAGGATTTATGTGGTAAACCTCTACCTTTATATTTCCTGTCTTTCTGTAGTAACAAGATGTTCCCTGTCTTTGGTTTTGGAGCCCAGATCCCCCCCAACTGGCAGGCACGGAAAATCCTGTTGTCAAACATTTAATGACTTATTGAGGTGATACTTAGTCAGCTCAGAAATTAACCAGCTTGAGGTATTTAAGTAAATCAGACATGTGTGATTTAATGGAAAATATTCTGATATGTTCCCATCTGAAGAGATGATGATATATTACATTTACCGTGCTGAGAGTTTACTGTACTTTAAAAACTGCTTCATTACTTCAGTTTTATAAATGCATCTATTTATGAATCATCTTTACAGGTTTCCCATGAGTTTCCAATCAATTTCAATCCAACAAATCCATTCTGTGCAGGTAGGTTTAAGACTGTGTTTCCCTGTTGTTCAGTAACACTGCATTTTGCAGCGTTATATTCATCTGTGTGTGTGGTGCAGGTATAGAGGGTGTGGTGCAGGCATACCAGCAGTGTCTCCCCCAGGTGAAGCTGTGGGGTCCTACCAACTTTTCTCCGATCATCAACCATGTGGCCTGCTTCGCCAGGCAAGCTCTGCACCAGTACACAGCCTCAGTAAGAGTTCAGATACTTACTATGGTTTTCAAACAAATTTTGCACATATTAAAACAAAACAGGAACTGATTGAGTCCTGTATATCTGACATGTTTTCTCTCCGTCTGTCTGCAGCAATACTACGTCCTGCTCATTATCACAGACGGAGTGATCACAGACATGGACCAGACTCGAGCCGCCATCGTCCAGGCCTCTCGTCTGCCCATGTCCATCATCATCGTGGGTGTGGGCAGGGCAGACTTCAGTGCCATGGAGTTCCTGGACAGTGATGACAAACTGCTGAGTTCACACACCGGTGAAGTCGCAGCGAGAGACATCGTCCAGTTTGTGCCCTTCAGAGATTTCCAAGTAAGCAGCAGCCCAAATATTATTATTTAATATTTCATTATCCAATATCACTTAATATAACAGGTGTTTACTGATTTGTCAATGTAATATACATGTAAAGTAATAAATTTCACAATTCAGTTTTATGTTAGTTTTGCTCTTGACACCAGCTTCACACCAACACACACTATGTAGTGCACTATATAGTGAGTTTGCCATTTTGTAGTGCTGTCCGAATGTATAGTGAGAATTATTACACCCTGTATAGAGCGAATAACGGCAGACAGATGGGGAGAGAGAGACAAACGGCTGCGAGGCAGCACATTTCAACAACAAGACAATTCAGGGTGCTTTTTACTTAAAACTTGGAAAGCATCAAGACAAAGAAGAAAAGGAAAGAAACACATAATGGAGATTCAGGTACAATTAAATATAATTACTGAAGTGCTTAGAGATTAGAAAATGAAAATAAGCTAAAATACAGTAAAACAAATAGAATATAAGAATAAAAGTTACAATGCAGAGCAACAAATTTACCATAAGTCTCACATTTGATGTAATAGAAGGCAGAGGCAAACTGAAAATATTTATTACGGATCTTCACCAGCTGACATTAATCATGTTTTAATTGTGCGACCCCAGGGGAAACACTGTATATTTCCACTTTGCATTTAGTAGTCAACCTTTAGGTAATGGCTGTAACAAGCTGTGACAGGCTGTGACGTCAACATAAAAATGTGAAAGACCCTGTATAGAGCCACTGTTTGGGTTGGTTTGTCCATTCTGGGCTACTGTAGAAACATGGCAGATTTCATGGAAGAGGACCCTCCCTATGTAGATATAACCTCCTCATTCTAAGGGAACAATAAAATGAGGATGATTAGTTTTAGGTGATTACACACTAATAAAAACATATTTTTGTAAATGATATTCCATTTCTGTTAATAGATCCACGTAAATGTTACACACTGGACCTTTAACTGCTCTGCACATTGATGTAAACCCCAGACACACCACTCTGCCCACCTGCCCTCTCTCTAGCCTTCCTTTGATTCCACTGATTAGTGTACCCGACACATGCACACTAGCAGTTAGCGAGATGGTCCTGAACATGAGTCCTGAGCGCTGAAGTGCACACAACCCCCTTGTAGTAGACAAGTATATTCTTGTGACATTGTCGTTGCAGGGAAACAGCGTGGCCCTCGCTCAGAGTGTCCTGGCGGAGCTGCCTGATCAGGTGTCCTCCTTCTTCAATTCTTACAAGCTGAAACCCCCGAATATACTGAGTGTTTCTGAGCCGTCCTAGAAAGGTGCGATGATTAACCCAAATACCTCATATTAACTACCTGTCTGCATCTCCTGCTCCCTCCCTCTATGTTCACTGGATGGAATGATGCAAATCAAAGCCAAAAATTGTGCTGTCACATGAACATGGGGTAAAGAATAACCCCAAATCCATGACTGAACTCGTTATCGCTTCAATCTGATCCATGACAGAAGAATTCCTTGGACACACGATTCACTATCATGCATGAAAACACCAAGCAATCCCAATGAAAATAATCACATTGTACTAAAATGTGTCATCTGACATGTTGGTATGCCTTTATTGATTAAATATTATTTCTTGTACATTTCTTTGTTCTCTCTGTATCACATTTTCTCTGCTGTTACTTTGCACAGCTTCTCACTGCTGCTCTAACCCACCTCCCTGTTGGCACACATCCTGGTTGCTCCTGTACATGAAAGCAAAGTTTAATTAACATAGAAAAGATGAGCTTTGTTTTGATACTGTGGGTCAGTATTTTTCACTGGCACCAGTGCTGTAAAAGGTATGTTCATAACAAACAAGAGACTGAACTATGATCACAACAAATGAAACAAGATGAAACAGCTGGTTTCAAGATGGATGGCTCATGCTGACAAAGATAATCAACTAAAAAACCTCTTTATCTCACTCCTCCAACAGAACCACAGAGCTCGTATTAGTAGATAAGGGGGATCTCATTACTGTACTGATGCTCCCTTGTGTCTGACTAATATCACCAGTTCCTGTTTACAGCATGAATTTCCCAAAGTGCACAAAGTCTCTGCACTAATTTAATATTAAATCACATTTCCACTTTTCTGTAGCTGTGTTCGTGACCATTTTACACTAATAAACACTGATTTTACCAGCTCTGCTATACTCCGTTTCAACCTGCAACACATAGGGAGTAATATGTAATATGAGACAATATCATCTGCTGATTTAACACAATCACTTCCATTTATATCAAATCACAAAAAGCAGCTAAAATATCATTTGACATTTTTATTTCAATGAAAAACAATCTTTTAATAAAAACATAAATCCTGTTCAATATAAAGAGCTACGTTCTCAGATATTGAGCTTTAAATGTTTCACATTCTTTAAAAGAAAACTGAAAGAACATTAAAGTCCTATTTGTTTACATTAAAGCAGGATCTTGTGTAAACCTGAGTATTTTACCTGGAAGTGGCATGGCTTACACACAGCATGTGTCAGTTGACCCATCCTTTCCCCAAAATCCAAAAATGTTTCCATTCCGCTGACTTTTTTTCTAGCTGCTTGCTGTGGCGCCGCTTGCATTTTGTTTGGTGGTGTGCGCACTCAGGGGCCTTTGGGCCTTTGGTGTTTCCACAGAAAAGGGGCTGAAAGTGAGTCGAGTGAGTCGATGTAGGTAGTAGCTAGAGAAAAAGTTCTGTGTTTTTGTTACTTTTGTCGGTGTTGGCTGCACAGTAGCCCACAGCAGCCTGTGTTATTGCACTTAATAAGTGACGAAACCAGCTGACGTCTCCGCGCTTGCTTAGTGAGGGACGTTACAATATGTACGATGTCTGACCGATGTTTTCATTTTGGGTCGACGCTATTGGATCGTTGATCAAATAATCGATGTATCGATGAAGATCGATGTATTGTCAAACAGTGTTTTGGTTTGTTTTGTTCTGGCTGTTGCCACCTGGCGGATGTCCCTGTAACTAAAAACGAACTCACTGGGCACCGCCTACCAAGCTGGGTCTGCTGTGTCTCTACTGCCAACATCCAAACACAGCAGACAGACAGACAGACAGACAGGCAGGCAGGCAGACAGACAGCTGGATAACCAGGTAGGACAAGCACAGTAACGACTGCTTTTCATGTTATGTCTTTATCTATGTTAAAATAAATAGAGACATTCATCTTACATTAGCTAGATCAGTTTACGTGACTGATGTTGGTGCCACGCTTTGTGCCTGTGTTACATTTTTCTTCGTATCATGTGACCATTAGCTAAAACAAACACAGGCGTTTACACGTTCAGATTAACGTCAACTAAAATAGAGTTAAAACATCTCATACTTCATCTGTGTGAATAGTAATAAACGTGAGTAAAGTGTCTCTCTGCTGTGGGACGGGGCGGCCTCTGTAACGTTAGCTATCAGTAACGTCATTTAGCCGCAGCTCGGTCCGTTAATTCTGGTTTCTGTTAACGGTTCGTTAACAGACGTAAACGTTAGCAACGTTTCAGTTCAGTCAGTTCTCTTTACAACTGACAGACCCGATACAACAACACTGAATGTTTTGCCATAAGTATTACTTTGATTATATCCAGTGCATGCTTCAGCTGACGTTAGCCTGGAGGAAATATGCGACATTTTATTTAAACAGGGGCTGCTAAGTGGGTCAAGTGTCGGCCGAATTTACAAAAAGACCACAAATGAATTATAGGATCTCTTATATAAGATGTATATCACCTGGGAAGCATTTATATCATTGAACACATGTAGAACCAGATTTTTGAATGTAGTTTGGTGTGTTTGCTCGGTTCTCTTGTGTAAGCGATGAATGAGTTTTCGAAGTTTCCAAATCCTAATGGAAACTCGGTGAATTGAGAAAGTGGATGAATGTGGAGGTGGGGGTGGAGCAAGTGTTTCACAGAATTAAGTCATAACTCAGTCATAGCATGGCTGACTGTGGGTGTGGTGTATGAAGTGTTCCCCTTCTGCTTATCTTGTCTGTCAGTACTTGAGAGTGAGCGTGTCCTCCAGGCTGTGATGGCTGCAGCAGGTGGAAACCCAGGTCTGAGGGCCACCGACTGTGTGACCAAGGTGGCACTGAGCATCTCCTGTAACAATCTGCTGGACATGGACGCCTTCTCAAAGTCCGACCCCCTGTGTGTGCTGCTCATAAACAGCTCTGGGTCCCACTGGAGTGAGGTAAGTGGTTTAAAGGGTTGTTTCTCTACATCTACACACACATATCCAACTATTCAGTGAAAATTTAAATCAGCAAAGGTGCAGGCACACGTAGTAATGCTGATATGAAAGGTGAGAACTGTCCCCATCCTTTAGAATTTCCACTAATGTGTCCAAAAAAAGATCATTGACTCTGTAACGTGTTTGTGTTAGATTGGCAGGACAGAGAAAATAAAGAACTGCCTTAATCCCAGCTTCTCCAAGACGTTTGTCATCGACTACTACTTTGAGATGGTGCAGAGGCTAAAGTTTGAAGTGTACGACATCGACAGTGAGAACTGCAGCCTGCATGATGCTGACTTTCTGGGAGAACTGGAGTGCACCTTGGGACAGGTAACACCTCCTAGCTTACCAGCAGGTCATTCATCAGACTTAGTCATCAGCTAAAGATATGTGATTCAGGAAAGTGTTTTTCTGTTCAGATCGTGTCCTCAAGGAAACTAACAAGACCACTCATCATGAAGGACAAGAGGCCTGCAGGAAAAGGAACCATTACAGTGAGTTGCTTTCATTCAGCCTGGAGCTTTAGTGTTCATAGTGGTGTATTTACGCTTTATTTTTCATTTTTAACAGTGCTGTTTCTTGTCTTGTAGATATCTGCTGAAGAAAGAACAGACAACAGGGTGGTGGAATTTGAAGTTGCAGCTAGAAAGCTGGATAAAAAGGTACTGACTACTGTGTTTGGATTATGATTAGTAATTCAGAATTATTACCTCCAGCCTGGGTATTTATGATGAGACTGCAGTTAGCCACTATAGAATTTATATCCTGCACATGCTAACGTGTCACGTAATTACTAAGTAGTAGTAAGTATTCATTTGGTTCAGCAGGATATTATTTACATGTTTGTTTCCAGGATTTCTTTGGGAAGTCTGACCCTTTCCTTGAACTCTACAAGCAGACAGAAACTGGATGGCAACTGGCTCACAGGACAGAGGTACAGATACACTGGTTTGGTATTACTCTGACTCTATTACTCTGAGTGTGACTCAGTGGCTCTGTGGCCCGTTTTCAAACCACCCCTACCCGCCTCTCTCCACCCACTTCCACTCCATTTGTGCATTCATGTGGAAGGTTTGCCACATTGAGTTCCATCCCAGACCAGTCAGTGGGCTCTCCCAACCCTCCAACAGCAAATCTACCCTGCATACAAAGTTCCCCTGCCACTATCTGCATAAACATTTGCATAAACTGCTCAGACTAAGACAGACATTTAATATTGTCATACAGATGTTAACAGCTTGAAGGTTACATCATTTTTAAGTCAGATATACCCCTCTCTAGTCTAGAAAACAGTAGCCATCTTCATTTGATTGTGAAGTGTTGTATATTTACAGGGATTGTTGCAATAAACAATTAGAAACAAAAAAGAAAAGAGATGCCACCCGAGAAGCTTGGGAGTAAATTCGATTTTTCTCCACAGGCTCAGGCCAAGTGTAGAGTGAATGTAATGAGTCTGCCTCCTCACTGCCCACAGCCTGTTAATAAGTGCTGTGTACCAGACATGATGTTTCTGACCAAAGCTTTTACTGTCATTATCGTTACCATGGTTATGAAAAGTTACATTTCCTGTTTGTGCCAGAGAGGGGGGAGTTTACACCCTACACCTTAATGAAGGAGGTCTCATTCAGCTGTGAGTGCGAGTAAAGCAGAGTTATACTCAGTGACAGAGTGGGGAGGGTCCAGTTTAAGAACAGCTCTGACTCTGATACTCTTTGACTCTGTTACTTTGTGACTCTTACTTAAGTGGGGTACGCCCAACAAGATAATCAGGCTGATTTTCAGCCATGACAAACAAGGGACACCCTCCTCTGTCATGTTTGTTTACACTAACGATTGTCTACATCACTTATGATTTTAAAAATATTTTAGTGTGTGCCAGGCATTAGATGATCTGATTAGATTGTTGTTGAGCATCTTTTTCTGTAAATTTATTAATGAAGCAATACTAATTTCCCAGAAATCGAAAACTCCTTAATACTTGAAGCTAACGGGATCAAACTGATACCAGACGTGGTACACAAACCCAGACATGTTGGTGTAAAACATAGGTAAAAATGTTTTCTAATTAATGAGCTAAGAGTCTTAATTAGGACACTGACAACAATGCACCACAGGTAGCACATGTGGAGTAAATGATCTAATTCTTTCATCATGGAGATGATGTTAATCTGTGTCTTTGTGCAGGTGGTGAAAAACAACCTGAACCCAACATGGAAACGATTCCGTGTCTCATTGCAGTCGCTCTGTGGAGGTGATGTGGAGAAATCTATAAAGGTACACACACACACACACACACACACAGTTTTAAAATAACTGATTGCAGATTAATAGATAATGAAAATAACTAAAAATTATTCTCATTATCAATTTACCTGTATTTTCTACAGTATTTTCTTGATAAATCAGTTGGTCAGAACAAAAAATGTCCATCAAAATTTCCCAAGTCTAAGCTGACCAGCACCACAAAATATTCAACTGAGTTGGGTACAAATATAATGATAAGTTAAAAACTATTAATCAAATGTATTTTACATCTTGTTTCATACGTGAATTATGATTTGTGTTATGTGGAAATGAAAATGGAAACCCTGCCTACGTTTTAACTGCCTCCTGTGCATATTTAGGGTTCGATAATCTTGGTACGAATAAGGAAAAGTGTGGTGTGAGCAGTAGTTTATGTGTGTTATTTTTGTTTTCGTCCTCTAACCCCATCAAAGCACACTTATCAGGAAGAGATGCTTTCCAGTCAACAGTGCAAGTGAGTTTACTGTCAACACGTTGAGTGCTCTTCACGTGAAGGATGCAGTGTCTGTGACAGGACGGCTCAAAGTCCTGGACACATCTGCGTCTATCTTAAAGGAATAAACAGTCATGAGGAGTCTAGCCCATTGGTCAACTTACCTGTGAAATGAAATGAATCACTGTGTGTTCCTGGTTGATCATTGACCTCAGTGCTCCATGTGGACAGTTTGATGAGAAAGTGGAACACTGACACAAAGGAATAAACAAGAATTAAAAGTATGTGTGAAGTTAAATTATAACTGATTGTCTTGATACGTGGCTAGATCTGGATGACTAGGTAAAGCTACACAGAATACAATACAATGTTAATGGTCCACTGTCATTCAGCATTTTCTGTCCATGGAGCACCGGAGCCAATAAACTACCAGGGATTCACTGATGACTCTTACATCTGTAGTATTAATTATAGATACATTATTATCAACAGCCAGGGGTGGAAGAAGTTATTAGATCTTTACGTAGATCACTAGTATATGACATGATCAGATTGTTTATGCTGATGCATCAGTCCATAAAGCTCTTTGTTCTCATAGTCAGTGGAGCTGATTTTAAACTTTAAACTTGTTAAACTTATGGTTTGTTCCCCTCTAAAGGGTCTCAGGATAAATCTGAGGAGTTGTGAGATTTGCTTTTTTATGAAGTGCTAGATCATTTTTCCATCTTTAGGCCTCAGATATTTAGATTAAACCATCTGCAGAGTTTAAAGGGGAGGTTTCTCTTTTCAGCCTGCTTTTTTAATACAAAACTTGAGTAACTGTACCCAGTTACTTTCCACCACTGCCAACAAGTGAGTTGACCAATGGGTTAGTTTCTCAAAAGGAAGATGTTTTCCGTTAAGATGGATCAGTTATCCATGAGCTTTCTTAGCTGTTCATCTTGTAGAGTGACTGTAGCGTCACAGTGTGTCTAACCTGTACTGGTTTCTCCATGCTGTGTCCCGACCTGTTTGTATTCTCCCTGTTTCCTCAACACTGAAGGTCCTCAGAGTCTGATCAGGTACTCTGTGTATCCTGCTCTGAAGGAGCTTCCTGTCTGACATGTAGAAGGCTTGTGTGTGTTTCGAGTTTTCAGTAACAGGGTGTTGCCTTACATCTGAAGCTTCACCCCCATAGCATGCTTTGTCTCGTTTTCTTTATCCACACTGATGATAATTTGTCAGTTGAATAGAATTAGATTTAAACGAGTACGGGCTGACTTTGTCTTGTGTCTGTGTTTCTCAGGTAGACTGTTACGACTACAACAGCAGTGGATCTCATGACTTCATTGGATCCTTTCAGACCACACTCAGCCAAATACAGCAGGCGACACAGTCATATGCAGTGAGCTCAGAGACATTTTATGCTTAAACATAAAAAACTGAACACGATGAAACGCAGAGAATCTCCTTTCCTGCTTTTTAATCCTTTTAACAAGTATTTTATGAACCTCTATGTGTTGTGTTTGTCATCCTCCTAGGCTGAGTTTGAATGCATCAATAGTAAGAAGAAACAGAAGAAGAAAGGATACAAAAACTCTGGTGTTATCATCATAAAAAAGTGCAAGGTACTGTGGTTTTATATTCTTTTTTCCTCTCTGAACTCACTGTTTTCTTAGTTTAGTAAATAAAGTCAGATAGAAGATGTTCTCTTTAAAACTACCTGAATATCTGACAGAGATATACAACATTTCTATCTTGCTGCATTTTGTATCTTTTAGGTTTAACAGAGGTTATTTTGACAAAACTTTTTTTTTCTTTACTTTTGAATATTGTATGAATTTCCTTTCAATAATATTTGTTTGTAGATAGTGAAGGAGTACACATTTCTGGATTACATAATGGGCGGCTGCCAGATTAACTTCACTGTGAGTGATCAACAAATCTTTGGTAATCTTTTTCTGAAGATGTTTGTGAGGGAAGAATCTAAATATGTGTGTTGTGATTCCCTCGTACATACTGTGGTAAGGATTTCATGTGTTATTATGATGTCGTCAGGACAGTATTTGATTTGATTTTCTCTGTGTTTGTCCATCCTCCTTGGACCAGATTGCCATTGACTTCACAGGTTCCAATGGAGATCCCAGGTACCCGATCTCCCTTCACTACATCAACCCTCAGGGCTACAATGAATACCTGGCAGCTATCTGGGCAGTGGGTAACGTCATCCAAGACTATGACAGGTAAATACATCAGACTGTTGTCTATGAGGCATCATGGTCCACCATAAATCATTTTGCTATGTGTGTTTTCCCTCGTGTACTCTAACACTGACTTTGCTTCACTTCCTTTGTGCAGTGACAAGATGTTCCCTGCTTTTGGTTTTGGAGCCCAGATCCCTCCCACATGGCAGGTGATTGTTTCTTTCAATTCAAACATTCTTTGTATATGTGTACAAGCCTTTTTCAGTGTGACAATTAAACTCTCTAAAACATGAAAAAGCCTGTTTTACATCGTTGTAACTCCAGGTTAATGATGGTTTATGTTTGCAGGTCAGCCATGAGTTTCCCGTCAACTTCAACCCATCCAATCCTTTTTGTGCAGGTAACAAAAGACTAAAGTTCACGCTGCTGTTTATTTAATGATGCAGGTCAGGACATTTACTTTAGACCGTTAAGCAAAATTAAGAGGCAAGTCACAACTGGAGTCTGTCATGGTTTCTGCTGGGTGTGGTTTGGCTCAGTATGACATGAGATCTGTGTCATTAGTTTTGTTACTTGTTCTGTTTCAGGTATTGAAGGTGTGGTGGCGGCCTACCAGCAGTGTCTGCCCCAGGTGAAGCTTTACGGCCCCACAAACTTTTCTCCAATCATCAACCATGTGGCCCGCTTTGGCAGACAGGCCCTGCAGCAGCAGACGGCCTCTGTGAGTTGCTCAAAGTCTAAAATCAATCAAAGTAGAATACCTGTAGCTGAGGTGTAATAACTGTAAATAACTTCCACTTGTGTTGTTTTCCAGCAATACTTTGTCCTGCTCATCATCACTGATGGAGTGATCACAGACATGGATGAGACCCGTCAGGCCATTGTCAACGCCTCTCATCTGCCCATGTCCATCATCATCGTTGGAGTAGGGGGGGCAGACTTCAGCGCCATGGAGTTCCTGGATGGAGACGATGGGATTTTACGCTCAGCTACGGGCGAAGCCGCCATGAGGGACATTGTGCAGTTCGTGCCGTTCAGGCAGTTCCAAAATGTAAGTTGAATTATAAAGCAGAGTCTTTTTTGGGCATGCAGCACCTGCGCTTCTTTAAAATCCTTAAATAATGTCCTCACATCTTATTGCAGGCAGGCACTGCAGCCCTTGCCCAGAGTGTACTGGCAGAGTTGCCTGACCAAGTGGCGTCCTTCTTCAATTTGTTTGACCTGAAGCCCCCCAGCGAACCCAGTCCTTCCTAGAGATGTAGGCATTACCCCAAACAAACACCCCCGCCCCCACCCCGTTCTCCTCCATCTTCCCCGCATCTGATCCATAGCTGCATGAATTTTAATAGAAGCAAATGATCCCGCTGATGTTTACTGTGTGAAGGACATGATGTCATCCTGTGGATCTGTGTGTGTGTGTCTGTCAGTGTGTGTGGATAAACTGCTGAAAACACTAACACAGTGTTAGCTGTTTACAGGGAGTATCTGCTGGACTATTTCTTGACAGGGAGCAGTAACCTCTGGAGTCTTTGCTGGTTATCCCATAAAACTGCTAATTGTAGTTTTTATGCTTAAGTTTTTATATGGATTATATAAAGACACATATAACGTGGATCTCTGATCTTTAGAGGTGCTGGTAGCAGAGTTTTATGACCTTTGGACAGAGTTAGGCACGCTGTTGATAAACTAAACTAAGTGGCTGCTAATTATAGCTTCATATATTTAGTGTTCAGATATGAGAGTGGTCCTGTCATGTAACTCTCTGCCAGAAATTCTGGCTCATCTCGTTCCTCTGTGTCTGCCCTGTCTCCTCAGAGTCCTCCGGAGGCTCTCGCTCAGTGTGTCTTGGCAGAAGTCCCAGGTCAGGTGATGGGTTTCTTCAATACCATGAGTCTGAGGCCTCCCCACGGCGACACAGCCCTCCCTGACAACTCAGCATCAGCTCCTCCCAGTGATGTGGCCTGAGGGATCAGCTTCTCTTCTCCATGGAACTCAGTCAGATATTATCTAGATTATTGGAGGCGAGTCTGCTTTAACTCTGAAACTGTGTATCTGCAGATCCTTTTCTTCTAAGGACCCAGACTCTTCTATGATTGTATGAGCATGCAACACTCTTAAAATGATGTTCCAACCGTTTACAGCCATATTACGCTGATATGTGTTAATACGCCTATAATATATGTGTATATATGTGACTCAAGTGCCAGAATCTGTCATTTATTTTATGACTTGTTTAATGGAATCAGTTGAAACATGTGTGACTTCAGATTGTCAGTCAGAAACATGAAAGGTCTGCAGTGCTCATATTAATACTACATACTGCTATAGTAGTACTAATGCTGACAGTCAGGTCAATGTCACATGTTCATGTTTCTATGGGAAATATAGCATCAGCTGCCACTGAAATCATCAACTTTACCAATCACAGTTCAGGTAGACCTCAGTGATGATTACATATGAGACGTCAACAGATTCACAGGTTTGTTTAAACAAATAACTTTTGTAGATTTTGCATTACAAATATTATTGCTTTGTGTCCTTGCTGCTCTTTTGTACTTCTGTTTCTTTTTTAAACTCACTTTGGTGCTTCAGTATGAATGTTAAATCCAGAGGAGTGATTGATTAATGCATGTTTACATTGATTAACATTAGAAGTTTACTCTGTCTTAAGAGGAGTAGAAACACTTCTCACTTTAATGACTGTTATAAAACTGACCCAGTACATTTCATTAAGTCTACATGTTTATCTGTTGTTTGTGCTGATCACTGTCATTGCCTTATGTAATAATAACGAATATTTTTATCACTATTTTATGTTAATCTGATATTCAGTGGAAGAAGAAAATAGAATTTAACCTACATGACAGCCAGTTTCTACTTTAACATGTTTTATGTAAAATTATCAGACAATTAGCCTTTTTGTTGTTTTTTTTTTGTTTGTGTCACTTCCTTAATGTCACAACATTAAAAACAGACTTTATGTATTTTACCTCAGATTCACAGACAATCCTGTGCATTCTTCAAATGTCCATCATAAAAGTTATGTCATAAAAACACTGAGCTTTTCTACATTTGGTCTGTGGTGAAAGCTGATTACTGATGTTGACAAACACTCTGTGGTTCACATGTGCTGATATAAGTCCAAACACAAACTGTATCTTCATATGAAAAATAATTTATTCATAACAAACATATACAGGATGCGCTTCATGTGTTTACACCAACAACAGGTATTACAAGTTTACGTGATGGGATTTGTTGATAATGATAAAAAGATGAGAAGATGCTCTGATGGTTCAGATGGTGCACAAACTCAGTGAGTTCTTGGTCAGCTAAGGTTAGCTATTGTTAGTTGTTTGGCGGGAGAAATTCTCTGGCCTGAAACCGTTGGTGACTCAAACAGTATCAGGAACTTTATCAACCCCTGTTTCAGAGGCAGTTTGATGGTGTGACACTGCAGAGAGGAGCTGGACCTCTGATCCTCCACATGGTGAGTTTCATCTTAACAAACGACGTGATGATGTAGATAACGGTACCTTACTGTGAGCGTGGCGCCTGAACTGACATAGAGCTTGTTAGCTAACATTAGCTAGCTAGCTAAACTACGAACCGTTAACTTCGGTTCAACTGTCACTGCGCTTGTACAACTGAACTGTGTCGAGGCTGGGGACAGAACATACAGAAGGGATAATATGATAAAGCTGTTGTTGAGCTGTATCTGGCCTGTGGGCTAATGTTATTTAGCCTAGCACAGAATGCTAATTGTAGTTTGGGCTGGAGCTGGTTAAGCTGCTCTGGTAGAACCACTGCTGTTCACGTGTTCTGTTCAGACTGAGTTTTCTTTCATACTTCACGACTGTTCACTTTTTTTTTTAACTGTCAGGACCTTGTGTTTCGTTAGTTTCATCTCACATATAATGTCTGATCACTGGAGCACGTTAATGAAGCTTTTCTGGCACTAATCAAGGCTAAAGAAGCTTATGACTTCCTGCGTTCCACATTCTTGAGGAAATCATTGAATTTAAAATATCTCTGTCGTCCTTTTTGCTAGCAGGTAATTAATCATTAAACAGTATTATGTGTTATATATGTACTGCAGTTCACAGTGAAAATCTGCAAATATATAGTATATCTTAAGTGCAAATAACAGTTATAACCTGCTGAAACTGTTCAACAGTGAAGCTCCCTTCTCCAGCCTCAGCTCCAGGTTTCCAGCTGCTACTTCAAGCCTCAGCCTGAGTTTCCCAGTGACCAGCCCAGGCTCCAGTCTCTGCTGCCCAGAGACACCGAGCCTCAGCGGTCCTGCTCCATAGTCATTGGTCAGCCAGCTGCTCCAGTGTCAACCACCCCAGTTGACGTCTCCCCAGTTCCAGCGTCTGGGGGGCTCCGGTCAGTGCCTCTCTAGTTCCTGGGTCGACTGCCCGACTGATGTCTCGCCAACACCAGCTGATCTCCAGTCAACAGTCCGGCAGACACCTATCCCAGATCACCTGTCGACGGTCTCAGCTGATAATGACATGTACATACTTCTAAAGTCATGGTCTGACCTCAAATTGTGACAAATGTACATCATTGGTTTGGTAAAACATAAACATTTTTACTGTATTTAACCTGCACAACCACACCAAGAAATGTAAAACAGAAAAATAATGTAAAAGCAGCTGCAACAGCACAGGTTCAGTGTGCTTTTTAGTGCTGTTTTTTATTATCAGCGGGCAGTGTGTTGACTATTATGTGGTGGCCATCTGCCTAGTTGGGTTAAGAAGGAGGTGGGGCGTGGGGGATAAAGAGAGAGAGAGAGCAGAATGAAAGGGTGTAGGGGTGATATCACTTTCCTCTGAAGAACCAGAGGAAAGGTTTTCTGATGGATTTCTTTTTAGGTTTTCTTTGAACTTCTTCCATCAGATTTTCCAGCTCTGTCACTCTTCCCATGAATCTCTCTTAAGATGTCTCTCTTTCTCTTGTTCATGGTCTTTCAGAGCCTGCTTGATGACACTCAGGAGTCCAGAAGGCAAGACTTTTCATTGTGCCACTGGAGCCGTTCCCTGTCCAGGTCTTCTTGTGCCTTCATCAATATTGCCTTAAGGTGAAGGTTTCCTTCATTTGCTCATCCAGGACGTGGGACCTGTCCTCTTCCCACTCAGAGCTTTTCTTCTCCAGCTCCTGGAAAAATGTCAGTTTTGAGGTTTTCTGAATGTGGTCAGTGGGGAGACGGGACCTCTCATCCTCCCACTGGCATCTTGAGATTTCAAGGTCAGGTTTGACCTGAGCCAGTGCCAATTTGCCTGTTGAGGTCTCCTCCTCCTGTCTAGCCAGGCTTTTCTCTGCCTCCACCTTCATGTTTGTTTCAGTTTTTAGAGCTTCCTGTAGTTTTTGTGTTTTTTGGACAGCATCCCTCTCTTTTCTCCCTTTTTGTATATCTCAACAAAAAGATCCCCAATCTCCTGAGTGGCTTCTCTTGTTTGGTTTCTGAGCTGATATTTTAGCTGTTCTACCTCGTAAGGCAAGTTTTTCTTTCTCCAATGAGGATATCTTGTTCTCCTTTTCAGTCATACGCTGATGAAGCTGTAGTATAGTTACTGCAGGCTCTGCTTTTTGAGGTACAGGAGGTTGGACTCTGGTAGTTAATGCAGTCTGTGCTGTGTTTGTTTCTGCTGTTTCTGCAGATGGAGGTAGAGACACAGCTGTCGGTGTCTCCTCTTTCAGTACAGACTGTACCTTGGTTTGTACAGCAGTTTGTTTTGGTATGACTGTAAGACCAAAGACACAGCTTACTTTACCAGCTGATCTTATGAGGCTGAGTCCTCTGTTTCTTGTCCTTTGTTGGTTGTTTAATTGTCCCTCCCTGGAGTAGAGGAAAATCACTTTCATCCAGTTGAGGCAGGACCTCAGGTTCACCACCTCTTGGACATCTGGAGTACGCCCACTCCAGGGGTTCAGTGGTGGAGCCCTTTGGCCCAGTTCACAGGCTGTTTCCCTAGGAGAGGAGTTTTCCCTCTCTGCTGGTTCCATCAGTGGATGTTGTCTGACTAAACTGTCCTTATTCCCAGAATGTAGAATGAGTTTGCAGGAAATGAAATAACATCACAGGGGAAGTGAGTGGCAGTGTGAGCATGTATGTGTGTATTGAGAGGAAAAAAGCGAGGTCTGTGATCACGTGTCTAAGGCTTTGCAAGTGATTTGCTTCATGTAATTCATCCACAAGATGGCATAAAAAATGTAGCCATGACAGGGGAATACTCAGATCAGTGTTTCTATTCAGTATAATGTATGAGCATACAGTTTGTCCTCCGGCTTAGTCGTTACAGGACATATAGGCAAAACGTATACTTGGACTCTAGGATGAACTGATTAGAATTAATTAGGTCAAAGGTCAAGGTCACTGGTGAAGCTCCTAGCTCCAGCCTCAGCTCCAGGTTTCCAGCTGCTACTTCAAGCCTCAGCCTGAGTTTCCCAGTGACCAGCCCAGGCTCCAGTCCCTGCTGGCCAGTGACACCGAGCCTCAGCGGTCCTGCTCCATAGTCACTGCTCAGTCAGCTGCTCCAGTGTCAACCACCCCAGCCGACGTCTCTCCAGTTGCTGGGTTGACTGTCCTGACCGACGTCTCACCAACACTGATCTCCAGTCGACCACCTGACAATGGTCCACCTGACTTTTTTCTCCTCAGAGTGTTTCCCTCCATCTCTGTTGTCAATGATGTAACAGGAAGAAGAGATGAGAATAATAATATACCTGTCTTTTTATAGAAGATGGTTGACAGTGTACGGCTGTCTCATCATCTCATCTCATTTTCTCTTCACCTGTAAACACAGACAGCTGATGAGTGAGTAAACAAACCTTCAGGTATTTGTGTCTACATCATAAACACAATATATTGAACTCACAGATTCTCTGTTTCCATCTTTCACAGAGGAGTGTCTGTCACTCTGTCCACTGCTGGCTGCTCCAGTTAGATGTTAAATCCCCTCAGTGTTGTCTGAGGAGAGCTCAGCTCTCAGGTACCTGTGGCTTAGCTGAGGTTTCCATCATGTCAGACACACACGCTGACCTGTGCTCCACAGCCATGATCAACAAACTGTTTACATATTTACAGTTTACTCCTCCAGTCAAATGAGTCCCAGTGCAAGACGCTACCAGGGGCCTCACCAGCCCTACCAGACGCTCAGGCCAGCTCTGAGGAGTAAAAATGAGGCGTTTGCTAGATGGAGGTAGAGTGCTGCTCCTCTTTCCCTGTGTTACCAAACACTGTCTGAACTCCTTTGGAAAGTGACAGAGAACTGACATGAGCGTGTGTCAGCCTGCTCCATAGTCAGTCACTCTCCAGCGGTTCATCTCCTCTGAGTTGTACACAGGTGAGAAGACTCTGGTCACAGTCCTGCCATCAACCTCCAGGAGTCGGACATGGCTCTTGAAGTTGGCCCTCAGCGCTCTCAGCTCAGTCTGAACTGGAAACAGTAAAGATGGAGGAGCAGATCCTGCAGGAGGCACCATCATTCCTGCTGGTCCTTCCATCAGAGGAGACAGTCTGGTGTTCTCCCTCTGCTCCTGTTCTGCGTGGTTGAAGGGCGTGGCCATTCAACAAGAACGGAAGGATCCTTTGAATGGAATCGGAGGAAAATCCTTGGAGCTTGTGGTGAGGCTGTGCTACAGGCCTCCCTCATGGAGCTGATGTTGGTGCTGCTCAGAGGACAGTTAAAATCAATTCTGTACAATAAATTTACACTGAAGAAAATGTGTTTAATATATATATATATATACACAATTATATATATATGCAGATAAATATATATAAATGCAGATAAAAGTGATATTGTGACACTGTTCTGGGAAAAACTTGACCAAACAAAATCAAGTAATTCAAATATTTTTTATATTTATGTTGGAATTTAATTATGATTTATAATTAAGTAGTTTATAATTCTGCACAGTAGTGGTCATCCAGCAGACAGACGATGCCGAGAGTCTTCAGGTGTTTCTCGCGGATGAAACTCGAGGAGGCCATGTTGTCACTGCAACAGTTACTCTCTCACTTCCAGATGTTTATCACTGATGTTTTCTTGATTCTGACTTTTCACTTTTCAACAGTTGAAGAGTTTGTCTCGGCCTGCACAAAATTACTAATATTTTTGTGCAAATGTGCAAAGTTTAACAAGTCCAATAATTTATTTGCGAAACATGCAAATGCCATGTGCAACAAATGAATTATCCACTTATTGTAAATAATGTCTAGGATAATAAACAACATCAAAATAAAGAGACAGATGTGCTCACATTGGAATTTTTTATCAGGTCTCAGTTATTGTCATAAATAACAATTTCAATAAAGAATAACTGATGCTTACAATAAAAATATTTGGTGTTTATATGCAGTGTCTTCAATAAATAAAACTGCCTTCATTCAACCTTTGTAATACATTTCAGTCACTTCTTTGCAGTCATGTAATTAATGTCAATAAAAATTGAGTATGTGGATGAAATACTCAAATCATTTACTTACGTAAAACCTGCAGTATTACAAAGTACTGTTACATTATGTTGTACAATTGGTTGTAAAATGTCCTCAGATAAATTACTGTTTCTTTGGAAGAAAGTAGTTCCAGTGAAAACTTGACAGAAATAGTCCAAATCAAGTCACAAGTCTTTATAAATTTAATCACAAGACACACTGCAAGTCATTTAGTTGCATGGATTTGTCCACTCTAGTGAAGCTACAGGGCTTTTATTAAAAACTGGAAAACTAGGTTACATGATTACCCAGATGCATTAAAATGGTTTAGTATCATATAATTTCCCCCTCTTTGTACAATCATTTAACTGAATCTGAAGTTTGGAAATGGCTCATCTGTACTAAACATAATAATATAACACTATCAAAGTGCACTCTGATCTTCCAAACATCAAATAAAACCATGTGGTAAAACATAAGCCACAAAAACCAGAGACATTTCCTCTTTCTGTCACTTTGTATTTCAAACTCTTGTTTTTGCACAGTTTGATCATGACAAAAATCTTTGGAGAAACGTGCTTCACTTGTAGTTAAGTGAAGTGGCAGTTCAGAGTTTTCTTCACTGCAAAGAAGAAAAACGTTTCAGTTTTTTCTCTCATTTATTATATGTAAGGTAAAGCTGCTTTCAGACTGCTTTTCAGACATTAGCTTCCTACCTTCATATGTGAGTGTTCACTCTTCATAATGCCCTCCACCTCCTCTCCTCTCCTCCTCTCTTCTCTCTCCTCTCCTCTAAAAGAAAAACAAGACAAGCAAGTTGAAGTTAAAAACTCAGGTAAATCAGGTAAACTGAGGTATAACTCATAATTACATAAAAACTAATAATAACAAGAAATATTTTTTTACATGAGCGGGTTTACACAACATGCGCCCTCCAACCTCCTCTCTTCTTTTTACTGTCTTTTTTCCTCATCTCTTCATGTCTCTTCCCTCATTTTTTCTCCTCTCTGCAAAATAAATGACAGACAAAGGGGATTAACAGTTAAAAACTTCTCTGATTTTTCTCTTCTCTTCTCTTTTCTCATCTCAGTCTCTTCTTCAATTGTGTCTTCTCCTTTCCTCTTTTAAATAAACTGTTTCTGTGAAGAAATAAATGACAGACAAAAGGGATTAACAGTTCAAAACTTCAAGTAATGAACTTCATAAAATCTGATAACATGAGATAAATAGATATTTACCTTTTACATGAGAGGGTTAACACATCATAATGCCCTCCACCTCCTCTCCTCTCCTCCTCTCTTCTCTCTCTTCTCCTCTAAAAGAAAAACAGAAGCCAAACAGGTTGAAGTTAAAAATGTAGAAATTTGTTAAACAGAAATAATCACTGCATTTGTGTTTGTGTTTAATTTTCTTTTTCTTCTTTTAATGTCTCTAATTGTTTCTTCTCTCTGTAAAATTAAATGACATAAAAGAGACAAACAGTTAAAAACTTCAAATAATGAACTTCATAAAATCTGGTAATAACATGAGATAACTGGATATTTACCTTTTACATTAGAGGATTTACATGTTATGTTGCCCTCCACCTCCTCTCCTCTCCTCTGATTTTTCACTTCTCTTTTCTCATCTCCTCAGTCTCTTCCTCAATCATGTCTTCTCTCTTCTCTTTCTAACAAAAAGCAGACAAGGGGGAATAACAGTTCAATTTTCAGTGACCGTGATAACAGAAGTACAATTCATCACTGCACAAAATCTGATAATAACATAAAATATTTACCGTGTACATGGGAGGGTTGGTACAACATGCTGCCCTCCCACCTCCTCTCCTCTCTTCTTTTTACTGTCTTTTTTCCTCATCTCTTCATGTCTCTTCCCTCATTTTTTCTCCTCTCTGCAAAATAAATGACAACGGGGATTAACAGTTAAAAACTTCAAATAATGAACTAAATGAACTTAGAATCTGGTAATACCATGAGATACCTGGATATTTACCTTTTACATCAGAGGGTTTACATGTCATGTTGCCCTCCACCTCCTCTCCTCTCCTCCACTCTGATTGTTCTCTTCTCTTTTCTCATCTCAGTCTCTTCTTCAATTGTGCAGCAACAAGAACACCACAGTCCCTCAATCAATCAATCAATTTCAAAGCAAATCAAATAAATTCAATACAAATCATTCACAGAAATTTAAGGAAAATAAAATGAATAACAATGACGCTGTACACACTCTTCTTCATAAAACCATCACTGAAATAAAAGTACAACAATGCAATAAAACTGTAAGATAAACAAAAATAAATGGCATGCATTAAGTCATACTAACACAAAGTACATTATTATTATTTTTCCTTAATAATCAGTTGATTGCTCAGTGTATATAATGTCAGAAATTAATAAAACAAGCAAAGAAACAAGAAAAAATGGGAAATATTGACTTTTGAGAAGCTGGTGGAAGTGATCTTTTGGTGCTTTTACCTAAAAAATTATTGAGATAATTACTCAATTATCAAAATTGTTGCCAATTAATTTTCTGGCAATCCACTAATCGATTAACCAATTACTAACAGTTTATCAAGTATATGTATGTATAATATCAAATATTAGCAGTCAATGTTGGACTTAACGGCAAATAAAATGAAAACAACATGGGTTAATTTTTTTTTTTTTTATCTCACTTTTTCCAGGAAAAACTCCTCGGTGGTCGGTGTCAGTAGCTGTAGAGGGTAGCAGGAAGATGCTCGGGTGCGATGCGAAGTCGTCGTTTGAAGTCTCTTTCTTGAAGGAATCGTTTCTTTCTCCAAGGAATCGTCTCCTTTTCAAAGAAATGCAGTGCAAAGCCAAAGGTTTTTCTGACCGTCTGGAGTTTGTTTGTGTTTGAAAGATGATCGGTTCTGAACGATGCACCTGAAAAAAAAAAACATGGCAACTATGGAACCTTCAGGTCCGTTCTAACAGCACGTGAGTTCTGACAGTTACGTCTGAGAGGTTTCATCCAATCAACATGGCGCCGTCCGGACAGAAAAACACAGTTCAAGCTCATATTTAACTGTAAAGAACTTTGCTGACTAGTCCTCCCATGCCTGTCTGGTAATATTATTATTTAATAATACATTTTAATATCAAAATCATGACTTAATGTAATAATAATAATAACAATAATAATAATAATACAGCTATTTTAAAAACTTTACTCATTGTTTCATTTCTAAATGTAAAAATGTCATTTGATGCTTTCAGCCTGACAAATACTGTATATGAATTTGCAGATTATCCTTGTCATACGGAAACTGAATATTTGAGTTTCCCATGTAACAAAAATGAACTTTTTTTTTTGACAGGCATTTTTTCACCTTTTTTTGTTGTAATTCCTTCTTCATATTAAAAGCAGGTGCAGGTGAAAGAAGGCTCAGGGCGTATTTGTGTGTGTGTGTGTGATATAAAAGTAGGTAATTAGGTAAAACAGTTAAGCTTAAAACGCGATTCCATCATTAATGCCTGTTGATATAGGCCTATATATTAATTGGTTGATTATTTACATTATTGCAACTAATGTAAATACCAGGATAAAAACAAACTGGTCACTCATATAAAGTGACAGCTCCACAGTCCTCCTGACGGACGGAGTTTATTTGAATATTAAAGAGAAAACGTGATATGGAGATTTGTTTGAGATTTGCTCACCACCATGTTCCTGCTGATGGTGTCTATGGTGGCTGCACTACATCAAATTATATAGGCCTGTCAACATACAGCTTTTTTCCCTCATGAAAATTGGGCCTTCAGTTGGAGCTAAAAGGACATATTCATTGATATGTAAATAAGTAGACATAAATGAATTATAAAAATAAAAAGACAAATATTTTTGAATGTAAATGAGATGAATGAATAAATTGGCGACAAGTTGGCGATAAAACTAATAAGATTTTTTAAAACACACACCTCCAGGAGATGCTCATTTTAGAGCTTTCTGTCTTTTAGGACTCTATAGCCTATTACAGTATTCATATAGATTTATAATAAATAAGCATATTAGAAATAAACCAAAATAAGTTTCATCAAAGGTATTCATAGTAACGCTCATATTAATATATCAATAATGCACTGTACACTTTGTTTTCAAACATTTAATTCGTTAATTTGCGTCAGTGCAGGCATGACAGCATACGTCTTCGCGTGAGTGCTTTGAAAATACAGTGACCAAACTGAAGCAATCAGACAGACTATTTATTTTATTTTAACCAAGGGTGCAGTTGAGCGATTTGACCACTGGGGAAATCTTCCGGTGTGCACTTCAAAATAAAACTGTCAAAAGAGACCGAGGTGCAGCTTCTACATTAACAACCATACACTCTCGCTGGGAGATTCAAACAATGTACTAATACAGAGGAGGACTCCGACCACAGACATTTGACACAGACGGTGTAAGTCTGACAGTGTTGTGTAGTTGTTGCGTAGCAGACATTAGGGGTGGGCGGACTTTGGCCGTGTTGGGGCAGAGCTAAAAGCGGAGGTCGTCTGGACTGGAACACGATTCTTCCCAGCGAACATCGTTACCATCTTCTGACAGACTCAAGTCCTGTATCGTGTGTCACACTTTCAAAGGTAAGTCTGAACGTGATTTACCGCCTAATTATGTTACCGGAAGTTAACTAGTTAGCTAGTTGTCAGTTTACAAGTAACTAGCACCGTTAGCCTGCTAGCAGTAGCGTTCTAGTCTTCTACTCCACACCCACTGGACTTCATTAATGCGTATTGTGTCATATTTTCCCTGAGGCTCATTTACGGGTTTACTAGGCTGCTTTTTATTTGAAGAACCCCTGTTTCCTGAAGCTGTATGAAGCTCAACTTAGCAGCTAACAGTTACATTAGTTACACTGGATGTTTATGGTGCAACGTTAGCACCCAGTTGTGACAGTGTGTTGTTGTTGGTGGGTCCCTGCACTGTAATGCCAATGTTTGTAGAAGGTAGAAGGTGTGTAGAGACACTGTACTGAGCCTGCTCATCCTTTAAAATGCCACCTGTAATATCATTTACCTGCGCTAGCTTAATCACATCTGTCCTGACAGACTTAATCTAATCTATGTGGCTAATCATATCCAAAGCTGTAATGTGTCTGTCTATGTTCTCTCCAGCTCCTCCACGGTCAGACATGGCTGCCCAGTGTGTAACCAAGGTGGAGCTGACTGTGTCTTGTAACAATCTCCTGGACAAAGACATCGGCTCCAAATCGGACCCCCTGTGTGTCCTGTTAATGAGCACCTCTGACTCTCAGTGGTATGAGGTCAGTAGGGTGGCTGAGTCTTTTAGTATCTGTCTGAATGTCAAACACACTGTCTGTCAGTAAAGAACACCCCATGCTCTGAGAAACTATCAGTGATATTTGAAATCATACATTTTCCTAGGTGTGGCGGTTATGTCACCATTGCTCTTGCTAGAGAAAATGTCAGAGCAGTGTAAATCGTTAACTTGCAGATGGAAAAGCTGTTGTGTAAAGCAGCGGTCAGATCATGTCAATTTCCTGTTTCGTCTGTGCATGTGAGCCAACACAATCCAATCTTTCCTAACAGGTGGAACGCACAGAGAAAGTCCAGAACTGTCTGAGCCCAAAGTTTGCCAAAAAGTTTGTCATCGACTACTACTTCGAAATAGTGCAGAAACTAAAGTTTGGGATTTACGACATTGACAATAAGACTATTGACCTGAGTGATGATGACTTCCTGGGGGAACTGGAGTGCACCTTAGGCCAGGTAAAGTCTCTCCTCTCTGCCATTTGTTAGCCTTTAAAGCCGGTAACAAATAAATTCACATGTGACTGTTTGACTTCATGGTCTGCTGAAGAGTTTAGTTTCTTGCTTTTCAATGAACAAAATTGTGACGTTTTTGGTTCACAGTTCCCCTTGGTGTAAAGACTAAACCTCAGGCTGATCACTTAGATAGGACACAGGATACTGTGGTGTAATACCGTGCCACTGTTTCACCATGTTAGTAATGGAACATGAACATCCCTGATAAACAGTTGCTGTGTAAACTCTCTCAGTGTAATCTGACCTCAGATGTTTATTCTGCTGCTCTGTTGTACTCCTCTGCAGGGTGAGTTCATTCATTCTGCTGCGCTTACTTCTTACTTTGTTTTTTACTTGTTTTTAGGTTGTGTCTAGTAGAAAACTGACCCGACCACTTGTCTTGAAGAACAAGTCGCCTGCAGGAAAAGGGACCATCACAGTGAGTGGCAGATAGAACTGCAGAGATATTGTTTGACTGTATTTATTTTTGCTGTGTTTTTTATTTTACTCTCTGTTCTGCTGTAGATCAGTGCAGAGGAAATCAAAGATAACCGGGTGGTGAACTTTGAGGTGCAGGCGAGGAAACTAGACAACAAGGTATGGGTGATTTGTTAAATTCTTTCGTTTATTTCTTAGACATTCAGGTGAATTTTACTCACTGATGAGTTTCATCCCTTTATCTGTTTTCAGGATTTCTTTGGGAAGTCTGACCCTTACCTGGAATTTTACAAGCAGACAGAAACTGGATGGCAGCTTGCTCACAGGACAGAGGTAAACTGTTCTTATACAAGTATTGAAATATTCACTTTTTATTGAATTCCTGTCAAAACTAAACTTTACTTTTCCTTGAAGGGGGTAGTAAAACAACTGGTATATGAGCAGTGACTCTCATTTTGGTGGTTGCCTAACATTTCCCAGTTTTTAGTTTTCACTCATAACTGTCTGTGTGGAAAGAGGAACTACTGCTGCTTGTAGCTGTGTTCCTCTACAGCCTAATGCATAATGTATGTGTCATATTTATCCAATTAGAAAGGTTGTAATGTTGGGATTAGTGCCTGTAATCTTCCTCCTGTGGTCTCATCTAAAAGCTGCACTGTCACACAGCTGAGGCCACTGAGGTTTTACGAGCTAATGCTTGATCTGATGTTGTTGCTGTGAATGAGGAAGCAGCCAAATCATGTTTGTAAGTGTGATTGAATCAGAGAAGCCTGCAGGGTTTACTTCGTATGATGTGAGAAATTATTATTATAATAAATCTGACCATCAAAGCTGAGAATTTACAATGTATTTAATTTGTATTTAATTCAATTCTATTATTATTATTATTTACATGACATGATATTGCTGTTGTAGTCATATTTTCAGTTTCTCCCATAGTAAAGTATACATCAAAGTATAGACTGAATTTGGACACAACATTGAACCTGTTACATCTCTCAGTTTAATAACTGTACCAAAAAGAAACAACAACAGAAACTGATATGGTGACAGAGATCTCACTTCCACTCAGTATTTACAACACTGCTCTGTTAATCTGATTTCCAACAAACGAGGAAAACTGTTTCTTCACATGTAGTAAATAGAAACTGAGTGATCAAATACAGTCTATTTTACTCCTTTAATATTTTAATATGTGCAGATGATTAAAGTGAAATGGTGTGTGTATACTGCACACTGATGGTGTTCAACAGGTTGTAGAATATTTATCGTCTGCATTCAGGATCCTTCAGTTTAATCAGCTAAAAATTCAAAATCATTTTGGTTTCCAGGATGGAGCCAGAGTGGGACAACTCCAAAATGCATGAAAATGATTTTCATCTCTTTACCCACAAGATCTCCAGCTGTCAGTCTGATCTTAATAAGACCTCTTTTATAACATCCGTCCAAGCTAAATTCTCTCTGGGATGGAGAACTTGTTGTTTTCCACTGTTAAAAATAGATTTAAAAATGTGTTGCCATTATTTTTGACTTCAGTAAAGTAGGACTTAATGTCATTTCAGAATATGTTTCATATGAATTTGTTCCTGATTCTCTGTGTTTGTATAATCTTCTTATATTTTGTCCTCAGGTGGTGAAGAACAACTTGAACCCATCATGGAGACCCTTTCGGATCCCGCTGCAGTCTCTCTGTGGAGGAGACATGGACAAACCCATAAAAGTACTTCATATATTTTTAACATCAAATACTTGCACAGCCTGAGCTGCCATTAATACTTTTAACTGGTCTGATTTCACTGGTGATGGATCTCCCTCTCAGGCATCTGGAAACATGAACTCATAGTGTGTTTAGCTTGATCATATATATTTTTTTTAACCTCTGAAGCAAACATGTCAGGAAGGAAGCAGTTTCCAAGCGTTCAGGACAAGTGAGTTACCCAGCGCGTCACAGTGTTTGTCTTTTTTCATCTTCCCATCACTTAATGGGTGAAGTGTGTGAATGTAGCAGATGGGTAATAATACAGGACTCCTCCTCAGCAGGGCATCCAGTCCTCCGGGTTTCCTCTCGAACACATTTGTCTGAAACTGCATACTCCTCTTCCCGTCATGTAACTGTCCAGTACAACAGTACTATACAGAGTTATGTCTTGAGTCTCACTTTTGCATGTTGTTTGTTTCTCCTGTTTTCTACATCTCCAGTTTTTAATAAACTTAAAGGGTCAGTTCACTGAGATTACAAAACTATTTTATGTCTCTTTGTTTAATGAAAACTTGTGATCTGAATTATTTTTTGTAGTTTGCGTGAACTGACTCCTTAAGAGAACTTTCTTCTCTCTGCGTGACTGATTGAACATTTTTCTTGCTTGCCTGCTCGCTCACATCACCAAGCGTTTTTACCTGTTTCCAGGTCGAGTGTTACGACTATGACAACGATGGGTCACATGATCTTATTGGAACCTTTGAGACCACAATGACACGCCTCCAAGAAGCATCACGGACATCTCCGGTATGTTTGTGTGTGGGTGTGTGTACATTGTTTAGATGCAAAAACAAACATTTCAAATACTTTCACAGTTCAGAGCAGCTTGTCATTGCTCATTGCTGTTACTTTTATTCTGTGTTGTTTTAACTGAATTGTTTTTGAGTGGGCTGTGGTGGATGAAACAGCTCTTTCAGCCTGTGTGTTAAAGTATTGTAAATGAAACAATGCATCAAAGGCCTATCTGATGTAGTCATCTTACCTTTTTTATCAGGCATTGACACACACCCATGCTGTTTTGTTTTCCCCACAGGCAGAGTTTGAATGCATCAACAGTAAGAAGAAACAGAAGAAGAAAGGCTACAAAAACTCTGGTGTTGTGAGCGTGAAACATTGCCAGGTACACTACTGTGTTTGTCTTAGTTTCTTACGTTGAATGTGTTCTCATGGTGCCATATCTGAATTTGAGTTTCCATGTCCTCCAATACTCCTCTGTAAAACAGATGTTTTATCTCTTGTAGGTGGTGAAGGAGTACACGTTCCTGGATTATATTATGGGAGGTTGTCAGATCAACTTCACTGTGAGTTACGGCATCTCTCTATTAATGTTCACTTGTGTTCTTTTGTGACTAACAAAGGTAATTATATCTGCATCACTTGCACATCTGTTGGCAGGTGGCTATTGACTTCACAGGCTCCAACGGGGATCCCAGGTCTCCTCAGTCTCTGCATTACATCAGTCCTCAGGGTGTTAACGAGTACCTCTCTGCTATCTGGTCTGTGGGCAATGTCATCCAGGACTATGACAGGTCTGTATGTCACATATCACATGGTCTGATACATTCAAAACTTCACGTACAGAATTGTCTTCTGTGCAGTTAGCAAAAAATTCAAAATGTTTCGTAGGTTTCTTTTCCAAACTCTCTGAGACAAACTATTAAAATGACAGTACCAAAATATTCTCAGTCACCCTCTTGTTGTTGTTTCTGTGTAGTGACAAGATGTTTCCTGCCTTCGGCTTTGGAGCCCAGATTCCTCCTACGTGGCAGGTAAAGCTTGTATTTACTTCTGAGACTCCAAATGCATGCAAAATGTAAGGATAATGTTTGCAAATGCTTTGAAAACTGCACAGGAAATGACATCTGATGGTGCTGTGTTGCAGGTTTCCCATGAGTTTCCTCTCAATTTCAATCCATCAAACCCATTCTGTGCAGGTTTGTGTTCACACATCACTGTATTATAGCTTAATTTAGACACATTTTCACACAGGTTGGAGCAGATAGTACCCAGTACCCAGTTTGCTGTGTGTTGATACACATCTGACTCCTGTGACTACTGTGTGTGTAGGTGTTGAAGGGGTAGTGGAGGCCTACAGGGTGTGTCTGCCCCAGGTCAAACTTTACGGCCCCACCAACTTCTCCCCAATCATCAACCATGTGGCCTGCTTTGCTAAGCAAGCCCTCCAGCAGACCACTGCATCTGTGAGTATTTGTCTGTTGAGCCATTGCCAAATATATATTTTTCAAATGATCAGGTTATTACAAAGGTAGATTGTTTGCAGTTATTACAGTTCACCAGCTTTAGTCTTCACTTGTGTAAGAAGATCAGCGAAGGTTTTGACATAGCAGGTCAACAGGAACAGGAAAATCAACATAAAAAAATACACCACTTACACCACACCTACCAGATCTATGCCACTACAAAGGTTGAGTTTCACAGTGGTGGTATAGGTCTGTGCTATACCTCATGTTGGATTCTCTTATATGTATAACATACTGCATATGTTGAGGACTTAACTGACCTGAGAATCATTGGTCACGTTATGAACAACAGGCAGGGCCAGTGCCATCCAACTTTGTTGCACGTAGAAAGTGTAATGATGCACTGTGACATGATTCAGAAAATGTGACGATACGCATCGTGACACTGAAAAACTGTATTGTGATGTGACTGATAAAGTGAGCGCTGTTTCCTGAAGAAATCTTTTATACCTCTGTGAGTGATTGCACTGTGCACCACATGAAATAACACTGGTAAAACAAGACTGAATAGATTTGAACTGCAGTTTTCTTCCCTCAGCCTCTGTCAGTGAAACCGTGTCTGGCTGCTTCAGGTTCAGTTCAGTCGGACGTCGACAGCTCGCATTTCTAGTGACCACTAATCAGCTGACTGAGTGACGGCAGAGAGTCAATTCCTTTTTCACTCTTATTTCTCTGTCATCATTATTTCCTCTGTCACTTAATATTTTTCAAACTCATCATCTGTAACAGCTGTAACTCTCGGCTGTTTGACAGATTTTTTCAATGTTTAATTTCTGCAGTGAAGACATCAGGAGATACTGTGTCATTAATTTATTTCCTCTGTGGCAGCAGAACATGATACAGCAGCTTCTCAAACTCCTGCAGCTTAAACTGAACTAACCAAACATTTTTAAGGCTGAAAAAGTCACTATACACAGACTGGAAAACACTTGCTAGCCTACCAACATAATAAGGCTCCAAACAACCCACAATGCAACACTCTAAAAGACCGTAGTTACACTGGTATTGTGTTCAAAAGAATATCTGTTGTAATGAATGAAAATGTAATTGTGTAATCCTCAAATATTCGACAACCCAACCCAATCTAAGTTTCAGGAGAAACATTTTGCCTTATGGTCTGCAGAATAAGAGAATAATTAGTTTTATATAATTAAGTTAACGCAGTGGAAGACACTGTAAGAAACTGTGCTTTGTGGCAACAAGAGATTTGAGATAAGAGATTTTATTTTTGCATTAAATATATCCTTAGATGTATCGTTGACTGTATCGAACCCTGAGCCCTTTGTCAAGTATCGAACCGAGTCGTGAGTTGATGGTATCGTTACACCCCTACTATGAGGTTTGATTTGTTCTTCTGATACCACTGCCACTGCCTGTTGCTCATGTTATTTACACTTGGAGCGAACATTTGGTTGTGCCACATTGGGCAGGATGGGGCAGGGGCCTGTAAGCATTACATCATCATTTCTTAAGTTCTACAGTGGAGCAGGATGATTTGATAATAGCTTGATCCAGAGCATCAGGAGTTCCAGGGTAATATCCCTGATTTCATTCTCAAAGCTATTTTCAGGGGCCAGGCTCATAATAACTAGATTAACATGGCCAGGAGAGGGACATTAGCTGGACCTCCATGAACCCTTTTTAGGTGTAATAATCTTCTTATTAGTATTGAATAAAGTAATCTGTCAGTGTAAATTTCAGACCTCTGGTGGGACTGGGGTCGTCTTAGAATACAAATGTGAAAATAGTCTGTTGAAAACAACCAGTTTTAAATGAAGTTTTAGAGGATTAGTGACAAATTCTTTGGGAATGTACAGTAGCCAGTTTCACTCAGTTTCAGTTTTGATAAAAACACAAATTGCCATCATATTGTAAACTAATTATTGTTCTTATGCCTGTGTTGTTGCCGTCTGTCCTGAAGCAATATTTTGTCCTGCTCATCATCACTGACGGAGTGATCACAGACATGGATGAAACCCGCAACGCCATTGTCAACGCCTCTCGTCTGCCCATGTCCATCATCATCGTCGGAGTAGGGGGGGCAGACTTCAGTGCAATGGAGTTCCTGGATGGTGATGATGGACGTCTGCGTTCTCTGTCCGGCGAGGCCGCCATGAGGGACATTGTGCAGTTTGTGCCGTTCAGGCAGTTCCAAAATGTAGGTGCAGCTTTTTATAGAGCTGATTTCTTCATATGAATCATTGAAACAGGAGTGGTGTTGGTTTTGATTTCAGTTGATTTTTCTCAATAAGCCAACTCATTGCTATAAAAAGTGCATGCACACTTTTTTTGTGAGCATTTCACTGCAACATTTTCAGTTTAACTGGCTTCAAAATGACAAAAATCATACATAGTTAAGTAGTATCCCCATCCAATGCCAGTATACATGTACAAACCCAGGGATTCCCTGCCCCTCAACTTAGATCTCACTTAGCTTATTTGTTTGCCTTGTGTATTTATATCATTTCAGGCGCCCAGCCAGGCTCTTGCCCAAAGTGTATTGGCCGAGTTACCTCAGCAAGTGGCCTCCTTCTTCAGTTCATTCAAACTGAAGCCTCCCCACGATCCCAATCCTTCATAGGGGTACCCCAGATATTTCAGTCATGAACCCCACCACCACCCTAGTCTTTGCTTGGCCCCCACTGAATCACTACACGAATCACCACATGTAGTGACAGCTATCCTCATTTTCCCTCCAACTTTTCCAACTCTGCTTTGCTCAAGATTCTTCATCAGTACAATAAATTCTGTTGTACTTTCTGTAGCACTGGTTACTGATCATGAAAAGGAAAACTCCTCTCTCAGAGCAACTGGTGATGCAATTTGTAGTTTTTGGTTTATTTTGTTGCTAAATTCTAACAATGTTAAGATCTCGACAGCACAGCTCCATTAACAGCTTGATATTAGGAGTAAATCTCAGGGTCTGGTGTGAGTCAGCAGATTCTCATCACTCAGTCAAAATACCTTTTGTGCGGCTGTTCAGTAAAGAAAAGCATGAGAACAAGTACAAGCTGCTCCTCTGGAGGCTGTGAGAGAAAAAGTTGCATTCAAGTAACTTCCAAAGTGAAGTGAAAAACAGAGATTGTTGACATATAAGAGGGTGGAATTTTCCTTTAAACTGCCCTCATCTGCATGACTTTCTACTTCTCATTCATGCTCCCTTCGTCTAATTAAATCAGTGGTGATAAAGATCATATAATGAATCATTTAAAAGAGCATTAAGTGCTTTATAAACTTGTCCTTTCTGTTCTTCAGGCTCCCAAAGAAGCGCTGGCAAAGAGTGTGTTGGCAGAAGTTCCAGGTCAGCTGGTAGAGTTTTTCAATACCATGAAACTGAGTCCACCAAACCCCAATCCTGCACCGAACCCTGCAGGGACCATCTGATGCTACAGGGAAGAAACCAGTAACAGACCACTCTCATGTCCAGCTTCATCACAGCACACACCTCGCCTGAACCCCTCATCTCTTTTATTTCACCTTCTTAATGAAACACCAGCCTGCAGCTTAGACAGTGACAACCAGTCTAACCACATACTGTACATCATCTGTCAGTACTCCACACTGTTGACCAGTCTCTCTTTTTACAGCGTCAGAATAGATCTAGCTGTAGTTAGATATTAATATGCATGTATGTTCTATTTAACAAGTAGTATCCAGTGCTGCTGCTTCTTAAAACAATCAAATCATTCCATCATTTTAAAAGTTGATAAACAGGGAACTGTGCTCTTCAAAAAGTTTGAAAGATAAACAGCACAATTATTTAAGCCTTCAGTGTTTCTGTAGTACTCACTGAGATAAGATGCCTTTTAAAAACGTATAATTTTAGAAACTCCACATCAGGTTAGGAATGACCCTGCTGCTGGTTTTTAATACATTGTAAGAGTGTGCGTTTTATTTTTATGCCTGATTAATGGCTGCAGCATCAAGTTACAGTAGCTATGCAAGTGGCTTTTACACACTAAGATAACAAAGAACATCTTTAAATCATGGCATCAGTAAATGCATGAGAATCCTCCCCATGTATAATGTTTACACCCTCAGAGAAAGAGCTGCAGTACTACTAGCATCATTTTTACATACAGTATACCAAGTAGCTGTGTAGTTGTGACTGTAGTTGGCACATTGAGAATATATTTGCCTAAATGTCGTATTGTTGCACATGCTTCCCTTTGTACTCAGCTGTAGTAACAAGATAAACTGAAGAGGTCCAGTATTTGCTCATTTGAATCTGTCATGTGCCATTTGCGTGGGTTGTAATCCCCTGTAAACCCATAGTTATTAATGCCTTAAAGTGTGAATCTGAAATATTGTGATAACTGGAAAGTCATCTTGTAATAGATTTGGTTGTATTGTGCCAATCTCATCACCCACAATATGTTTGTTAATTTGCTGTGCCAGTTACTTCTGTTAACTTGGTCTTTCACATTCTGATTAACAAAGACACTGCAGGGTAGTTTCCTGGACACCGGCAGTGTGTGACCACTGAATTATGATGTAGTCAAGGTTAAATTTGTTTTTAGGAAACTAGCTTTATATATGTATACACTGAGTTGTCAGTTTAGCTGGGTGTTCATAAACTGACATCTGAGCCTATATTAATCACACCCTCCCTGTAGAAAGTACATACAGTGCTGTTTATTGAAATCTATGCATGTTTACTGCAAGTCAGTCTTGTCTCATTGTAATTTGTTTATTATTGTTTTTTTTTATGATGGTACCATGAAATCTATAAAACATGTATGTGATGTTTCATGTTGTGTATCAGCTACTTAGTGTTGAACAGAAATAGATAATGTGCCTTAGTAGTAATATCCAAAAAGTGCTTCAAGCTTACAAATAAAGTACCTCTTATTCAGTACAAACTGAACCTAAGACTTACTCAACACCTTTAAAGGATGGTCATGGTCAGTCCTCAACAGTGTGTCCTTACAGAAAATCACCAAAGGCTGAAGTCACTTCTTTGTTGTCACTGGGACAAGAACAGTGTTTGACTATTATAGACACAAGTATGATTATATGATGGTAAAAGCTATTTTTGTCTACATATGTGCAGACAGTTTTCCTCTGACAAAAGTTGAATCTGACAACAGTAATTGGTATTTCCTGTTCTCTTTACTGCAATTAATAGAATGGACACACAGCTTTTGGTTTTTGACATAACATTATTTATTTGGATTAAAATATAGGGACCGTTAACTTAATATTTTGTGGCACACCCTTTGGTGGTAATCTCTGCAGTCAGCTGCTTTCTGTAGACTTCTACACTTTGATGGGTTTCTTCTCCCACCTGTGAGTTTCAGCTCTTTGGTTTAAGATCAGGACTCACAGCTGGCCACCTCAGACCAGTCCAGTGTTTTATTCTCATCCAGCTGTGGCTGCTTTTAAAGATTTATGTTCTGGGTCATTACCCTCTCTGACACTAGGCAGCATGTTTCGCCATGGAACGGCATGTTAATCTGATTTCATATTTCTCACCTGGACATAAAGGTCAGCTTGTATCTCTTTTGAAGCTTTCCTTGGGTGTTTTTCCACAAATTGAAGTGTCCCTCTGTTCAATCTGGGACATGTAATATTAATTGGAGAAAACAGTCGGCTTGAAATATCACCACAATCCACTGATTTATCACCACCACCACAAGAGGTACCAATCATCTTGTCTAGACCATTTTAGAAAATCTTTGTAGAATATAGAAGAATTCAGCATCTTCATTTTATTTTTTATTGTCAGCTTTTAATGTCAACACTTCAGAAAGAGCAGAGCATTTTGAGGTGAAAGGTCCCAACACCTTTGATCACATCTGTATGTGCATCCAGCTCTTAGCACCTGGATTGATAAATTAACTTGTGGTGTATTTTAAAGTTATAAGGTATAATAAGGTATTTGCCGCCACCTTCTGTTTGACCAATGAAATGATAGTGATTATTTATTTTAATATCTAGTGATGTAGCGTTATATATTTGTCTTTTTATAGTCTAAAAGGCTTCACCATTATATCCTCATGACTTATCGTCTTAAACATTTCATTGATTTAAATGTCTTCTATAAGCACCAACTACCTTCCTCAGAATATTGTTTTAGGTATTTTGTCAAAACTGTTGTTACTGCCTCAGGAGTACTGCAAAATGTCCCAGCAGTACAACGTAAAATACAACAGTCTGCTGCTAGTGACCACGATCAAATACTTTATTGTGTAAAAGAGTACAAAGATACAGCTTGTTCACTGACATCGTCAACAAAATACAGAGTGATGGTGGTTGTGACTTGGAGACTATTCACCTCAGCCTAAAGACCTGTACTCAGGCACTTTACATTTTCATATAAAAATAGGCTATTCTCTTCTTTTTCTGTCTGATAAATTAAATGTTAGATGTCTTCTGTTTAGGCTGTGAGTCCAGTATGCAGCTTATCAGAATGGATTACCTGACGCACTCTAAAGTCCTGCTCTACCAGCATCACCTCAGTGTTGACGCACCTCAGGGCTACAAACCTAACTGTGAACCACGTCACCTCCTACATTCAGTGAGGCTAAAACATTCTCTGCTTCCACTTCTAGTGCAGGAATCCTACACTCACCACTGCCTTAACAAAAGCAGCCAGTTATACTTATTTTTCGACGTGTAAAGGTTGGGAGGTAAGAACTGTAACAACCAAAGGTTTGACAGGACTGGAGGCAGAGCCTGATGATCCTGGTTCAGTTTTTTTTTTTTTTTTTTTTTTTACATGCGGTGGATGTTGTTGTGATCCATGAACTGTTTGAGGTTCTGCAGGTTGTCCCACCACTTGAAGAGAAAGGTCTCTGCGATGAGGCTGAACCAGGGTGTGATCTCTAGCTCCTTGCGCTTGGCCTTCTCCAACATCTCCTTCAGCTCCTCCTTGCTCACGTAACAGTGACTTTTGATCTCGTTGGGGTCTGGACTCAAGTCCACATCCTTCACGGAGACATGATAAGACAAAGAGGTGATGCATGCACACACATCAAGTCAATCCAAAGTCACTCAACAGGTGCTCATCACCATTTCTATGTGTTGTGTCAGTAGTTGTTAGATGCATATTACACTGATCCAGTAACTAACTTTGCAAGGATCACTGAGAAAATGACAGGACAACTGCTGTGTCATTAGATTGATGTTCACTGGACCAGGACAAACATTAGCTCCTGTCTGTGCCTCATACATCTGAGTCACAGAGTTAACAATCAGTTTGTCTGAAAAACAAATATCCAGCATCTTTGAAAAACACTCAGCACTCCTCTGAGGGTAAACTACAGTATCAGCTAAGGCAGGTCCAGAAATAGAGGAAATAGAGTCACAATCCAGATGGTTAGAAGACTAGGGCTGGATACACGTCACATATCCTAATGTAAGTCAAGTCTAAGACCAACAGACGTTACTGTGCTGCTACCTTCTGCATGAAGAGGATATAGTCGATCTCATGTTCTCCCCAAACACCGTCTGACTGAGCCTTGTAGTGGATTCTTGTCAGATACGTCATTTCATCTGGAGTCACCTGAGGCAGAGGTGATCAGACACAAGCCAAGGTTCACCACAGTCCTCAGTCCTTTAATGCAGATGCACACTCAGAATATTTTATATATTACCTGTTCCATGGGGATTCCCAGTTCAGCTTTGAGTCTCCTCTGAGCAGCTCTCCTCACTCCTATAGCATCCTTCTCCTCTAGCTCACTGTCTGTGTGTAAAGGATGACTGCAGCATGTGTTTGTGAAACAGCCTGTATACAAACACACACACACACACAGGAGATGGTTAAACACATTGCCTATTAATGCTGGGGCCAAACTGGAAAGTTTAATGGTGTGCCGCTGACCTGGAAAAGTGATTTTGGCATCAGATCGCTGTTGTAAGAGCAGCTTCTCCTCACTGTTGAAAATGAAGACGCTGAAAGCTCTGTGTAATAAACCTAAAGAAACAATTCGCCATGAGTACAAATCTGACGTAGGAAAAAACAAATATACGACAGGTGTGTGCGTCTCAGCCTGGTAGACAGATACCTTTGTCGATGTTGGAGTTAAGGTGGCAGTTTTTCTTGGTATCAGCTCCAATCTTGCAGTCGTTCTCATCGATGAGGATGCACATCTCAGACAGCAGCTGCACCTGCTTCTCGTCCAGGTGATCTGTGGTGATCTCAGGCATTCTGTCGGCAGACTGTAGGTGTCTCACCTGGCTGCAGGGCACCACGAGGAGGAGCAGACAACAGCAAAAATAGGTTGGGTTTTTTTTTCCCACTGCAAATATTTCTACTCCTTACTAGCTAGAAGACTAAGAGATGTGGTTGAAAGCTCAAGAAAAAGCTAGTGAGTGGTCCTTGAGTTTCACACTCAAGTTGGGGTAAATTTTTACAAACAAACTCAAACAGATGTGAAATATATTTTATGTTGTGTTAAGCCTTCTCTGACCCTGTTTCTTACTGTTGTAATAATTTCTATAGGTTTTTCAATTACTGAATATTCTGTCTGCTATTAACATGCCATAGTTAAAAGATGAGTTTTCTGAATTCCCAGTGCCTTCGGAGACGCTTCAAATAGCTAATTTTGTCTGACCATAAGTCTGAATAAACCAAAAGGAGCAGTCTCATCTGAGAAGCTGGAACCTATGAATGTTTGTTGATGTTAAACTACTACAGTCTCTGTACTCTGACTTCAGTCACTAAGTTAACAAAAAGTACATGTTAAAATAATACTGTACTATATTTAGTATATGCCGAACTGAAGAGGATGTACTCAGACTTTGAGCTGCTGTTATGGAAGCTAGTAATTCAACCCACACGGAAAGCCGCATCAAGAAAGTAGAAACTGGCCTGAATTTCTTTTCCTCTAGAGACAACGGCATGTCTCCAGCCCACAGAGACAAACAGGCTGCAATAAGCTCAGCTATCAATAGCACAGTCACTCAGCTTAGGGTCAACAGGCTTATCTGTGGCTTTTCCTGTCTCTAACCTCAAACCATCACCTGAACCGTTTCAGACACACCTGCAGAGCCCGAGCTTACCTGGACAGAGCTCTGCGGCAGGTAGTGATAGGTGTGCGGACAGGTCTGCTGCACAGTGCTGCGGCTCTCCCAGAGACAGGTATGTTTGGTTTCAGCGCGGAGGATACCTCGCAGGACAGTCTCCGAAGCACCGCCCATACAGCCCGCACCATGGCCTGACCGAGACAGAAAACCAATCACACGGTCTGAGGCTTAGGATGTCGGTAAAACCCGGAGAGGAGTTTACCCCAACCACGATCGGGAGGTACACTGCTGATAAGGGTAAACATAAACTAGGACTCCTTGAATTGATATATTCATTATTGATAAATATAATAATTATTGCTGACGTTAAAAAAATCACAACACAGCTTCCCGGAGCCCAAATTGTCATCTTAAAATCTCTTAATCTATCCGACCAATACTCAAAAACTCCAATATGTTAAATTTACATTAATTTATAAAAAGCACCAGAAATTCTCATGCAAATTGATTTTTTGATTGATAATCAATTGATTTTAGAAAACATTGTCAAATATCTTTAATTACCTGACTAATAGTTTCAGCACTAGATTAATGTCTAACAAACCAGCCCATCTTACTTTGAGTTATTGTATGTTATATGATAAGTTGTAAGCAGCATTTTACTGAACTCTGAACTGTAGTGGAGTAGACATGTAAAGCAGCATAAAATGCAAATATTCAAATAATTTACAAGGACATTTGAGTTAATGTGCACTTCCACCACTGATATTATTTCCAAGAACCAATCTACAGTTGTAGTCCCGGTCCAGCGGATTCCACTCCTGATTTTAGTCTGAACACGTCATCAGACCACAGCAGCACAGCCCGCACCACCCAGGCCTCTGACAACTGGACTTAAGTATGAACTGTCCGCCACATACACAACCTACAGAAAAAACGATAACACGTTCAGTTACTTACAGAAATGCTCTCCTGTTTCCGCTGGATAAACCGCGTCTTTTAACGTATTCTGCGTTTGTTTACGGCGACATTTTACAACTCAGTACTATAGTCGGATGACCTAGCTTTCACTGCCTGTTTCTGACGTCACGGCTTTTAATTGGATGCTTTACTGGCGTCGTGATATCCCATTGGCTTACTAAGGGCAAACACAGACCACGTGATATAAAAATAAAATACGTTAATATGTCAAAAATCTTGGATTAAATTGTCATAGCTGTCAAACAGTCGTTGTCAAAGTCAGACGCCGACATGTTGAACATCACAGATTAACAGGTGAACATGTTGCACATCGAGCCAGGAAGGCCCTCCACTGCCTGCTCGGTGCTGTATAAACGTTAGACGCCGCAGTGACGGTGATATGTGGCAGCTAGCCGTGTTAGCATGGAGCTAAGCCCGTTTTCAGACCTCCATGCTGGACGATTGTGAAGTCAGAGAGGCAGTGACAGCGGTGAGTGTCGGTGCTGCTCCGTGCATGAAAGATGCTGGGTGAAAACGAGCATTGAACAGAAATGTTCCTCGGTTGTTTAGCTAAGGGCAGTTACTGGGCACTGTGTAAAACAAATTAATGTGTGTTCTGACGCATGTCACACTTTCCACTTTCAGTATTCTGCTTGTAAGTGTAGCATCATTTTTAAAGCATGGTCCAATTGCTTATAACGTTAATTATGACGCTAAGCCTCCATAACAATAGCACGACTCTGCATAATCCCAAACTGCGTCGTTTTCTTAGCATGTGAAACCCGTGCGCCGAACTTCATTAAGAAAACAGTACATTTAAAGTCGCAATGTCTGTTGGCAAACACAGGTACATTATAGCAGATTACTTTAGGTCTGTCAGGCTTCCACGGCTACCAATAGTACATTCGGATGGGATACAGTTTAACAAGAAGCGCTCATTTATTCAATAGAATATTTAATGTCTGTCATTTTCAGTCGTCTTCCAGTAGCAGTGGGTGGTATTCAGGAAAGTGAATGACCTCCAAAAGAGAGTTCCTTAAAGAATAGTCATAATCATAATAATAATAATAATAATCATTGCATCAGGCACATACCTGTTTTATTTTAAATAAAATGTCTTGAGTCAGGTTCCACAGTGTAGATTGTACATTTTTGCTGATGAGCAAAGCAGCAACAAATTGCTGGATTTTTGGATGACGTTTGGATTATGTTGCTCTAGAGCAGGAGGTATCAGGCCAGACTACACCAACAAGCAGCCTAAATCTGAATATACCTATTTATCTTAGTTTAGATCCCCGAGGGAAGTTCCCTCAATGGCTGTGAACCTGAACACTTCCTTTTTACCTGCAGGTAGGTGGTGATATCCCACCGACCTAACCCACCCACCAGCCAACCAACAAGCTTGGCTTTTGTTTACCTGCTTCTCAGGTAGGACGTGAGCAGGGGGCAGGGCCACCCAGCAGGTAGGAGGGATGCCTGTGGAGGGCGGAAGCAGCAGCGGCTCTGCTTCAGCTGCCCGTCACCCTAAGCAGAAACGCAAGGCTCACAGTTTGTCCATCCGGCGCACCAACAGCACAGAGGAGAGGCCACCGGGCATCCAGAGAGGAGACATGCTGGAGGGACAGGTGAGGGAGATGCATAGACACCCATACCTTTTCTCTCTCTCCCTCCCTCGCTCTTTCTCTGACACACACACACTCACTCGCTGACAGCTGCAGACAAACATTTTTGTAAAGAAGCAGCTTCTTCTTCTTATGAGACATGTAATAACAACTGTTGTAGGTATGACCCACAGAGTTTCTTGTATGCCTGTTTAAAGAGGCATCTACCAGAAGGGTTATTCTTTGTTAATTAGCATTTTGATTGTCATTCTGGTATGGTATGAAACTGTTTTTTGTGATGAGAGTACAGTACCAGCCGGTTGGGCAGCATTGCTTTTATTTTCTACCTGGTGTTACAACATCTACAGCTTCCATGCTACATTTTTTTTATGAGATGTGGTTTCTCCCCCTCAGGGAAAACACATTTTTTAGGTAGCTATAGGGATGAAACTTGGTTTGATCAATGTTGTTTTTTATAAACGGCCTGGTGTGGATGTGTGTGTTGGTTACTGATTCTTTTGGGTTAACACAAAGGAATCTCCTGTGACTTTTTAAGCCAACTGGTACCATCAAGTTAGTCATTAACCGTTTCCAAACATTTAAATTAGAGCTACAATTGATTTATTTCTTCCAGAAAGGGAAGACTGTCCCGCTTTTTGATGAGCAAGCATTTCCTGATGCAAACCAGTGGTGGCAAACTGTCACTTCTCTGCTGAGATAATAAAAGCAGGTTCTGTTTGATCAACAACATCGTAGTTGTTAACTTTTGGGAGTTGGCTGTAAATTGACCTTATCGACAGTCAAGTCTCAGATAAGCCAGGTTTAAGTGTTGGTGAGTGGCTGTCAAGTGTTTTAGATTCTGTCATCATGTTTTTCTGTCCTTGGAGATGGAACTGGGAGACAAAAGAAAGACAAACTATTTGATTTTAAGCAGCTGATTTGTGATGGTTGATTTGTGTCAGCTCATGGATGGAAGCTCTTTAGTATTTACTTTCCCTGTTCGACCATGTCCTTGAATTATCAGCCACTAAAACTAGAGCTCAGCTTGCACTGGCCTGTTGTCTCATCAAGTTTTAATATGGGCTGCTTGTCCAGGTCTGATTAGTCTTTTCACCAGGTCTTTTTCTGTATTGCCAAGGCACGCTGGCTCTATTTATGAGCCCAGTCTACCTCCCACAGCACAAGTTCCACATACACAGACAGCTTTACACACCCACTTATAACACACACAGAATGTATTTTCCTCTCCACTTTCAATGCTGTCATTATTAACCAGAGTACACTGCAGGGTTTAGGGCCACAACTAAGCAGCTTTGAATTCATAAGAGCTGCCTGTTGTTTGCTAATTGACCTTTTTTTTTTAAAACAAATGTGTTGACATGTGGCGTTGACAGAACGGTCAGGTGGTTCACGTCACTGTGACAAACTGCTGGTTTGAACGCGTGCCAGAGGAAAGAGTGACGGTTAAGTGTTTGGTTTTCTCGTCTGTAGAAATAAAGCTGCAGCTCTCGAGGTGAGCTGTCAGACGCAGGCTTTTGAATCCATTGTTTTCACTGCAGCCTTTACATCTCTTTGCACTTTGCATGCTAGTCTGCTGTAGACTGGTGGTCACCTGATAAACTGAGGGGTACCTATAGGAGTTCGCCATGGAGGTAAGTCAGTTGAAATGTGGTTGGACCTCGGCTGGTGTGTGGTTAGTTAACCGTTAGTAGGTTGTAGTTCTGTAGCCCAGAATGTAGCTGAGTATTATATTAAATATACAGGCTGCGTTTGACAAGAGATTTCTGCGTGTTTCCTTCAATTTGTTTAAGTGGTGTGTGTTTTATGAGTCACCCAAACGTCTCTTTGAATAGCAGTTATACAAGATATTAGATACCTGTTTGTCATGTCAGCAACAGCCTTTTCAGGTTTGAATCCATCAATTAGTGAAAACATTGTTAAAGTTCTTTACTTTATAATTCATTTTGTCCTCTCTTTGTCTGTCTGTGCAGGACTCCAAGCTTCCTCTCTCCTTACGGAACAATCTTCTCGACCTTTTTGGCCAAATCGAGCGCGAGTTTGAAAATCTTTACATTGAAAACCTTGAATGTGAGTAACTGACAAGAAGATTTTGATTTTTTTTTTTATCTGACTGTATTGATCTTTGGGTGTTGACTGACTTAACCAGATGGTTTCAGAGCACAGGCAGTGTTTGCTTACTGATGCCAGGTCTCTGTGCTAACATTACAGTGCGCCGGGAAATCGACTCTCTGAATGAGCGTCTGACTGGAGATGGACAGACGATTGAGGGAGGAGACCCCACCAAGGGAGCCCTGAAAACAAAAGGTTCAGTATTTCCAGCATGTGTTTTGTTATTCTTTAGCCTTTTGTAATTATAAATACATTTAACAAATGATTCTTTTTGTTGGGATAAATGAGGGTACATGCTATAGTGGCGGCAAAATTCTGTTGTGAAGACTAACAGAGAAAACTTGGATTACTTCAACACTGAATGGTGATACCCATAAGGATTATAACCAGTATATTGTTTATCATCTTTATGACAGACTATTGAAAATACAAAACTAAAAAGTGTCCTTAGTTATTATGCGAGTACAATTCTTTCACAATAACAAACTTCTCAAGACAAAAACACGACACGTTAAAACAAAAGCTGCACTTAATGAACATATAATTTAATGTTTGTAACTAGAGCTGGACCGAATAACTGTTGATTTTAGCTTATTGCAGATATATCTGTATATATAGGTTTGAGGTCATTTAGACACAGTGTCACTGTAGAGTTTCTTCACCAGAAACAGCAACAAGTAGATTTTTCAACTGTGAAATCATCAGTGCATATTGCGGTTCACATCACAGCAGCAAAACAAGAGTCTTGCACTGTGCAGCTGCGTCTGTCCGCTGATAAACAACTTGCTTGCCTCAAATTGCCCCTTGAGGGATGAATAACGTATTTGGAATTTAACTTTAATATTTTTTTTGTCTGGTCTGGATGAGGCTGATGTGTTATTGTATAGTTCTGGAAACTGAGAAACTCAGGTCATTTTTTTTGTTCATCTTTCAGTTCATGTGGTCAACAGTGCTTGGCTGCATCCTCAAAAGTCAGTGCAGCTTGGGTCAAAGAGGCACATGCAAAAGCGTCTCTCTACAATAATGTGGAAACACCTTGATATGTCACCATTATATGATTATGTTTTTTAAAAATCGGCCCTTAGATTTGTTTAACACTCATATATTGATATCAGTATCAACAGCTAGCTTAACTGTGATTGTAGCGTGTTTAAAAGCACATGTATCAACTGGAACAAACATGAGCTCAGATTACATGTACACAGTTACCACAGCCTGTGACAAAACATGATGAGTTTGACTCCTGTTCAAAGAGCAGCAGCAGAGATGAACTGTTACTCTGACAGGTTGATTGTAAGACTGGTTCAGCCTGACATGACTCTGAAAACTAGTCTGATCAGGAGGGACTCGTTTCTATGGTAACTTAGGTCAGACTTATTTGATGTTGATGTGTGACACTTGATTACTGCAGCAGTGAAACCAAGCAGTGATCCATTGTTCTTTGTCTCTCCATCCCACAGCCAGCCACAGCACCAGTCAACTGTCACAGAAGCTGAAGACGACCTACAAAGCCTCCACCAGCAAGGTACCTGCCTCCAGCTGTGTTAACTTGTTCTCTAGAGCCTGTAAGAGTCGTCATCTGTGTAAATATCTGAGCTGATAGAGGCCTGGAGTAATGGTAACAGACTCAGATCAGCGAGGGGAAGGATTGTTTCTGATTAAATTAAAAGTTATTTTTGTTAAACTGTTGAAGTTATTATGGATTTATGTGAAGATGTTTGGTCTTACAGAGGTCAATCAAAATCTGTGACCTTTAGTGTTTACCACAACATGACATCTCCCTTGACTTGTGCCTTTTTAATCTCTCGCCGACATAGAGCTTGTACACTTTCCACGGCAAAATAGGTGGACCTCGCAACTTCAGTGTGGCCACATGGGAGTTGTGGGGCGGAGATTCATGGGTAACTTCCTGAATGCTCTGTTTGTCACTAAGCATTGTGGGGGAACAGCTGTGGGCTCAGTCTCTTTTTTTAAGCTAAAGTCTGACCTTGACTCCTCATCTCTTCTCTGCTCTGCACCCTGACACAGATCATATGGGTGAATGGCTGCATCTGTGAAATCTAGAAAACATATTGGTACAGTTTCTTTTTTGGAAAAGTTCCCACATCACATGACAGGTTTATCAGGAGTCAGAATAATTGTGTCCAAACAACCTGGCCTCAAACTTAGCAGCCTTTCAGCTTAGCTTAGGGAAAGACTGGAAACAGGTGGAAACAGCCACCACGGCTCAAGTAAAGGCTCCTCTAAAGCTCACTGATTAACACTTCAAATCTGGCTTGTTTAAGTGTGCTGGGCTATCTCTTGGCCAGAACCAGTAACTTCAGTGTCTACTGGTTGTTTGGTGACTGCTCTGAGCCAAGAAATAGTCCAGTATATAACCTCTGTTTATTTTGTACTGTTAATTTCCAGTCTTGATGCTAAGCTAAGTTAACCAGCTTCTGGTATTAGCTTAATATTTACTGCACAGACATGACAGTGGTGTCAGTCTCCTCATCTAACTCTTGGCAAGAAAGAAACTGAGTCATTTCCTCAAATGTTTAACTGTTGCTTTAAAGCAGGGCTCAACAGTGTGAGCATTTTGCTCCATATGCCACTGAAAATGAAAATGTGAAACATCATGTGAATGGCTCTGAATCCCAAGTAGATGTTGCAGAATTCTTTAATAGGCTAATAGTTATATTGATTTGCTAATGTTGAAAAGCTTCTCTCCCACAGTCTGAATGCAGCCAAAGTCTGAGCAAGATGAAGAGTGGGACACAATCCTCTTCTAATGTGAAAGATAGAAAAAGAGGATGGGATCAAGGGAGGACTTGTTACATTAACCCCCTGACAGAACTAGTTGCTATGTAATATACAGCTAACCTTTCAGCTGGCTAAGAAACGTGACCAAAAACTAACGTTACAATTGAAGGGACTTGAAACTAATGATCTGCACTAACTGTATCCTCAGTTTACTGCTGGGATGACCTTGACTGGAATGGGCTCTCCTTTCTGTCACTGACTGCTCATGGTGTTCTAATGACAGAAAACAAACAAGACTGTATTGTAGTGTAATGTGAATGCAGACACACCAGACAGAATGAGAGCGTATATTAACACAGTCTGACACATGATGCTTTGCTGCTGCGTCTAATGACTACCAATGATCAGCTTATTGCTGTGGTCAGCCGTCTGCTTGCAGCAGCATGTACAGTGCAGGTTGTGACTGCTCTCTGACAAGTGAAATTACAACTCCCCCCTTAGTCAGTTCATGTTGAAGCCTGTGGTGACTGAATGCCATGTGTAAACAGACCACTAGATGCTCTTATTTTAGAGGTGCACCACTTGTATTAGTGTGCAGTGCTGGTCCATCCAGTGATACGTGAATTGGTACATCAGGTACAGCAGTCCTGATATTAATACTGTGACACACAGTTTGGTGCAATTTGAGACCTTGTGGCAGTTGCAGAGACATACTCTGAAGTAAAAACAGGACTTGTTTATAAGATGTACACACACCTCCTCTAAAGTCCTGTATCATAAGCTCAACTTAGTCTGGTTGTCTTTGGCTTACCTGCCTTCTCTGAGCTTAATTTCTGAGTGATTCACAGCAGGTAAAACATATATAATGTACTGTAATGACTCAAGGAGGACAGAATAAGAGGCTGTAAAAACACCAACTGACTGTAATGCTGCAGCTATAAATAAGTGGTAGAATTATTAGATAACATGTTTAGTAGTCTAGAGTGAATATGGACAAAAAAATCACCAGTATGTCACAGCAGTATATATGAATTATCCTTGATGAACAAACTATCATGAATAGTGGATGAAAGGTGGTTGAAAGAAAGACAAAGAGAGGAAAGGTACAGATAGTCTGTACAAACCTGGCTGAGGAAAAGAGATGAACGACTGATAAATGTTGATTTTATAATTAGATAAAACAGTGTCAACAATTAATATGCAGCTATAATTGAAGTCCAGTGGTCTCTGTTTGTTTCAAACCCACAGTGGACACAAGTATTTCTTCTATATCTGACACAATTATCATGAGCAGCAAAATTATACTACTGATCAGTGAAACTGTCTCTGTTGCTTTTTATTATTATTTCTCTCTTTATTCTGAACTTTTGTAGGAATGATAAGTGAATTTTTCCAGAGAGCTGTGAGGCTTTTGACAGGTTTTGATCTGATCCTCTGAGGTGAACCATGCAGTTAGAGTGAATCAGCTTCATGATACTAGAAAAGCACAAAGAAGGCAGCTAACCATCTAATCTCACTCTGTGATGCAGGCCCTAGATCTAATAAACCAAACTGTGTCTCATCTGTTTGTCAGAGAGCAACATTAAACTGTAACAAGTGAAAAAAGAGGGGCTGTTTTATCTCTCTGGTATGGTTTGGTTATCTGCCAGATGTGTTGGTGCACCTGCATTTACTTTAATTTAACTTGGCCTCCAATTATAAGCGACACTGTGTTTGGTCCAGCTTTGGTTCAGAACCTGGATCGATGCTGACGCCTCTCTTTTTGTTTATTTCCTCTCTTCCCTCCCCTGCTCAGATTGTGTCCAGTTTCAAAGCCACCACAGGATCCCGGGCTCTGTGCCAGCTGCTCAAGGAGTATGTTGGCCACCGGGACGGGATCTGGGACCTCAGCGTCACCAGAACTCAGCCGGTGGTCCTGGGCACTGCCTCTGCAGGTATGCCAAGTCACTTCACTGACTGTTTACATACATACTGCAGTGTTTTCTAATGAAAGACTAAAGGTGCTGCATGAATTATTTACATCATTATATCACTGTCAAATTAACTGTGATGCTGTTAGTGCAATAATCGAAAAATGAGAGTGTAGTTGAGATGATTGATGGCATCTGTTGCACACCAGTGGTGTTGTTAGAGCTAATATTTGTGAGAAAACTCTCACAAAGACAAAAAGGTAATGGGTTTTCATTTTTGTTGAACATGATTTTATTCCCATTATTACAGTGAAAATCTTTAAAAACTTTTTTAAAGCTGTTTTTGTTTTTGTTTTTTGACACAATCTCACCAAATCTGGCCAGACAGATAGCTATGTAAAAATAGTACATTACAACATTATATCATTGGCTGATGACTGTACAAAATGTGGCTTCATGTCATCCACTCTGCTCTCTCCTCACAGACCACTCAGCTCTGCTGTGGAGCATAGAGACTGGCAAATGTCTGCTTAGGTATGCCGGTCACGCAGGATCAGGTAATTAGAAAATTTAATGGATACAGTATATGTAGCAGCTACTGTTGTGTCTTATCTCTTTTCATATAACACTCAGGCATATGCTGTAGGTTACTGTTAGATATAACCGGGTGTCACGTGGCTTGTTAGATGACAGGAATACCCGATGTAACATATGTCTTGTCATTCGCCCACAGTCAACTCCATCAAGTTCCACCCCACAGAGCAGATGGCCCTCACAGGTTTGTATCTGAATATATGTGTGTTTATTTTGTTGCCACATTTGATACTTGAGTCAACATGCTGATGCTCCTCATGACTGTTTGACTGTCTTTTTCCTGCCTCTGTCACCCCCAGCAGTCAGTTCTGTGTAGATGTGAGCATGTTTGTTGATGTGTACTTATGTTTGCACAGCCTCCGGGGACCAGACGGCTCACATCTGGCGCTACATGGTGCAGCTTCCTGCCCCCCAGCCGCCACCAGATGTCAGTGTGAGTATCTTTGTACTGCTCTTGAACTGCAATATCCTGAAATGTTGTGGAATTTTGATAGGTGTATGTTCTCTGTCGTGGAAGGTGTCTGTTGACTGTGGTGTGTCCTTCCACAGGCCCCATGTGATGACGACCAGGACTCGTCAGACAGAGAGGAAGGTGAGGTGGATGGCGAGGGCCCGTGCGAGGTCCCCACGGTCCGGGTTGCCACAGCCACCCTGAAGAGCCACCAGGGTGTGGTTATTGCAGCTGATTGGTTGGTTGGAGGCCGACAAGTGGTGACAGCTTCTTGGGATCGTGCTGCCAACCTGTATGAGGTGGAGACGTCTGAACTGGTTCACACACTCACTGGTAGGCAAACAGGCTGACACTGTATCATAGTGTAGCACAATTATATCTTTGTTTTAATTATTTGAAGCAATGAAGTAGCATAAACGTTGGACACGAGGAAACAGACAGAGAAGAGGGTGAGATGGACGTCCTAACTCTATGCAAAGGAGACTTCCCAGAGTCTTATCATCACTATGATGTTGCTTGGGCAACAGCAGAGACTCCAGGAAGTCACTGGAACTGGCCGAGCACACATAATCCCCCGCAACACCGCCATGTCTGGTTTTTACACATCCGTTTTTGTACAGATTAAACAAACAAGATATAACATGTTAATCAGTGAGGGTTAGAGGTGCTGGCAGGAAGACTGAGCCACCTACCTGTCGGCTGCTCTTTCCAGTCTTTGAGCTAAGCTAAGCTAAGCATCTGCTGGCACTTGCTTTGTATTAGAGAGATAAGAATGATATTGTTCTTCTTATCTAACTCTCAGCAAAGATACAAAAAGCATATTTTCCAACATTTAGAACTATTGCTTTAAGGTTTTGATAAATATGTGGCACAAACTTGGACATGATTCAACGACAGTTTTACTTCTTGCTGCTTTCTTATAGCAACAGTTTAATGGTATACAAACACAAAGAGTTGAATATAGTTCACATTGTGTTTGTGTGTGTGTGTGTGTTTGCAGGTCATGACCAGGAATTGACCCACTGCTGTACTCACCCCACCCAGCGGCTGGTGGTCACCTCATCCAGAGACACCACCTTCAGACTGTGGGACTTCAGAGACCCGTCTATCCACTCTGTCAACGTCTTCCAGGGACACACTGAGTAAGTCGTTCTTTCAAGTTAATGCAGCTTGAGTGATGGCCTGTGGCTGCAGTGTCCATTTTGCCCATAGGGTGGTGCTGTAGCATCTCTCTGCTCTGTGAATCCCTTCAGCACTTTCTTTTTTTGCACTTTCTGCTCTAAGCCAAATCCTCCACTTGCCTCTCATTCATTACTGAGCACTTCTCTTCACTTTGACGGCTTGCTTGTCCTTCTCCCCACTCCTCCTCTGTCTACCTCTCTCTCTCTCTCTCCCTCGCTCTCCTGTTCATTTATCTGTCCGTTTCTGTGTTAATCCTCCACTCTGTGTAATTTGGCACTTCGCTCGCTGTTAACACTCAATTGCAGCCGCTCATTTCAAAACGATGACTGTCAGGCTTGTCTGTGGCTTTCAATGGCAGTGCTCTTTAAAAGGCGTGCGTGTGAGTGTGTGTGTGTGTGTGTGTGTGTGTGTGTTTATGTGCATGTCTACATGTGTGTGCTGGCTGGCTGGCAGCCTTTGATTGCAAGTGGGGGGATTACATAGAGCTCATTATGTACGACCCCAACATGTATAATTCCTGCAGATCCCACTTTAATTCTCTCCCATAGACAATTGGCGTAATGAGATTAAGCACCAGTGTTTCACAGTTTACGACAGCCCTCCTCCTTTCCTTTCCTTTCCTTCCCTCCATCCTTATTTCCTTCCCAAATGGCCATTGATTTAAAGTTACAGACCTGCCCAGACCCAGACCCTCAGGCAAATGTAATTATTCCTCTAACGTCTGCTGTCTGGCCCCAGAACCCATTAAAAACTTTCAAAAGCTGTTTACTGTTCAGCTCATTCTAGAGTCAGACTAGTTCTGCCACTTGACACTTGGACATAACGAGTAACCAAATTTGAAATGGCTTATTGTTCATCAGGAACTTTGCAACTAACTATTATTTTCACAATCAATCAGTCCAACGACCTAAGATCTAAAACAGTTTAGGGCTGAACAATTTTGGGAAAAAATCTAATTGTGATTTTTCTGACAGACAATGCGATTTGATTTGCAATGTAATTTTTGAAAGTCAAGTTTCAGTCCAAGATTCACCATATACATATGAAACATGTGATGGAGCATTACCATTTAAGAGATCATTGAAATATTAGCCATTATTAACCATAATGAACCATAGAACAACTCTCACAAAACAAACAGTAGCACTATGTTCACTTGCCTTCTCTGCAGTAACTTAACATCGGTCATACTGCTGCCTGTGGTGATTTTTCAAATGCTGATACACTGAGGGGGAATGACAGGAGACTGACAGGCACACAGAGAGCCGGTAGAAACAGACACAACTGATTAAAACTCAATACCTGCTTTGCTTTCCGACCAAATGTGAAATGGATCTGTGTCAAGCTACTGGGAGGAGTACAGGCCTTAAGAGTATCCTGACCAAGTTTGAGGTTGATAAAATAAAATCTGTAGGAGGAGTTCGATCAAATACGACGTCCCCAAATGCTAAAAAAAATAGCAAAATTTTAACATTAAAATTAAAACGGCCGACTTCCTGTAGGTTTGAGGCCATGATGTCAAGAGACTTTTCTGTGCATCTCAGCATGTTACATAATGCCTCCGAATTTCGTTCACCTTGGACAAACTAAGCGCAATGGCAAAGGGGTTTTGAATATGTCTAGGGGGGCGCTATGGAGCCATTTTACAGTGCCAATGAATGAGACCCCCATCACATTTTATTTTTCGCCCTTTCTGATGTGTGTGCAAAGTTTCATGAGTTTTTGAGCATGTTTAGGCCCTCAAAAATGCGATTTTAGCGCCACGATGAATAATAATAATTCCAACGATTACAATAGGGCCTTTGCACGCTAGTGCTTGGGCAATCATTTTTCCCCCGGCGGGCCGCCGCTACAAAATAAACACTACAGACGCACTGCCTGCATCACGCTGTCGCTCTGTTCTCCGTTTTCATCAAGTATCTAACTCCACAGTTAGTTTTGTGGTTTGGTAATTTTAAGACAAGATGTACTTGTACAGTTTACAGCCTGTCACTCTGTTGCTCCTGCAGTGCTGTGTGTGTGAACAGTGAGGCAGCTAAAAAAAAAAGTGTAATGATGCGTCCACTGACATTCTGTTGTAAAATTAATCGCAGGCTTTGTGGTTTGCAAATCGCATTAGTTTAAATCACAATTGCGGTTAAATTTCGATAAATTGTTCAGCCCTAAATCAGTTGTTCCAGTATTTTCAGATGTCTTGTTCTTTGTGACCAACAATCCAAAACTCAAATATACTCAATTTACTATGATGTAAGACTAGGGTTGCAAAGGGGTGGAAAATTTCCAGTAAATTTCCAGAAACCTTCCATGGGAAGTTAAGTTGGGGAATTTTGAAAATATTGAATTACAAATTAGAAATGTGGTGTAATTTATACAAACTGTATCATATACAAACATAAATATGAACATGTTGTTTTGTCATAAGCAGACATGCGGCAAACTAAAACACATTTAAAAAAATGACATTTTTGACTTGGATTTTATTTGTGAGCAGAACATAAATCTATTCTTTCAATGAACAAAACTCATGAATGTTGAATAAAATAAACATAAACATGGTGTTCGCCAGCTTACATGTAGCATATCTGATTTACTGGCTAACTAGCTACTGTATAAACACATTTTGATTTATTTTTAATAACTTTCTAATTTATTAAAAAATAAATCAAAATCCCACAGACCAAATATATTAAGCCCATTAATATGATCCAAGCTGACTTGACTGGATGTAGTCTGCGGGCTCAGATGCAGTAGTGTGGCTTCAATAGTCCTGCTATGGTGAGCAGGACTCTGAAATGATCTGTCCATGTCATGGAGGAATGCACAGTGCAGGGGTTCAGATTCAACTCAATTTACTTTAAATCTGTTTTTTTTAAGCAAGATTATGAAGAAAAGCAGCAGATCCTTAATTGCATGTTGGGGACTACTGGATAACTGATCCATCATTCAGATCTTTAACAAAGATCCTGCCAAACGGTGATTGTAGACAAAAACTGTTTTATATTGAAACAGCTCTCAATATGTTGCTGTTGTAGGATTTTCTGGTTGGTTGCAACCAACTTCTTCTTCTTATCACTTTGTCTACAGAAGAACGTCAGAAGATACTGAGTCAAGAGTCGAACGTGACGTCTGCAAATGTCTTGTTTTTCAGTTTATTGTTATAAAAACTAGAAGTGAAACTGTAGCTGGTGATTTTTTTTTTACATTTTGCTTAAAAAACGCTTTAACAAATAACTGACAACCAAGATAGTTGGTGATTAATTGTCAGTGTCAGTTGACTACTTTATTACTTATGTGAGTATTTGTATGAGTGTGTGGTCCAGTTGTTGCATCAACAATTACCCGGACACATATGAAGTTTACTCATCCCCACAACACTTTTTTGTTTTAGCCAGGACCTTCAGTATCTCCCGGCTGTTTCTCTTGCTAATTTTCCAGAATCTCCCATTTGGCATAATAATATGACATAAATGGTGTAATGTGCCCCTCCTCTCTGTGGGAACAGCAGAGGAGAGTATGAATGGTTTAAAAGGCAGAGGAGGTTGAGAGCTTGAGGGGAGACATCCTCTCGTTTCCACCATCTTCACCGGCAATTACAGCTAACGCTCCCTGACAGCAAACCGCGGCAGCTAAAAGTGCAGCATACACCCTCTCTCCCCCCACCAGCCCCCACCAGCCGTCTGCTGTAATTGCAGAGTAATGACAACTGCACGTGAGCTAACAAAACAGCTGAGAGCAAACGAGAAGTGACAGCGGACTTGCTCTACAAACGGGATGCCATGTCACGTTTGTGTCTCCGGCCTTTGACGCCGTTTAGAGACATTTGATTGCGGTTGATAGAAACGCAAGTTTGTGTGTGTATGGGGCTGTCTGTATGCAGATTTGACATCCTGTCTCTGGAGGAATACACCAGCACTTACCAGGTTCTCAGCAAATGTCAGTTGTGCTGCAACACAGCAAAATAACCGAGTGCTCTAAAACCTCTTAGTTGTCTGCACCTGAATTGTTTCATTTACATTTTTACCTTTTTAGACATTTGGTTTCCGCTCTCATCTAGTGATTTACGGTGACGTACACATACATCAGTCATTAAAAGCACTCATTAGGAAGGAGAACAAGGATCACAGCCACAGTGCCAGAACAAATACTCCAGTTTACACCACAGGTTTCTGTGTGATAGAGCGCCGGCAGGTAAAGAAATAATAACCACTGCAGAGGATTAGTTTAATTGGGAAATACAGTACAAATTCTTCTGTTTGTCTCCACAGCATTTCATCCACTTCACATCTGATATTTACCTTTACAACACACAATCAGTGAAAGTCACTGGGTTCAAGATTGAAGATTCACATTATTGTCCCACGTTGTAACAAACAAACAAAAAAAACAAACAATCCACATAAATAAGAGTAAGACAGTTAAAATGAACAGGAAACAAAATAATCAAAGCATACACAGCAACATAAAGCATCATGAGATGTATGCAGTATGTTGTTGTGATGTCAGAATTTCACAATGTGTTTTAATTCAAACATTATCCCAAAGCAGCTGAGTGTCAAACTGTCTGTTATTTCACAGAATGTGTTTGGTTAGTGAAATAAAACTCCCCTTTCATCACAGAGGCTCAAACTACAGGTGTGACCTGGGTTGTGAGTGATGTACTGTAACACTTAAATCCTAATATGATCTCAGTCTTAGTCATTAGTTGAAAAAGTTTGGGGAGAAAGGTAGGAACAGAAGCACAGACAGGTAGGATGGGACATTTTCACTGGCTTTTGGATTATTCCAGAAAATAAACTGTGACCAACTAAAGTTTCTGATCCTTCCAGGTTTAGTTGATCAGATAATCTTCACAGATGAACACCACTGTTCTGATGTTTGAAGCCTAAATCCAATCTCCAGAAGTAAAAAGCTAATGTTAGGCTACAAACCAACTACACCACAGTCACATGACGTCAACGTCTCCACCACTAAGCTTCCAACTTGTCATTTCATTTAGCTCTGAGCTCTTCTACAAAAGCCTTTTTTCTTAGAAAGTTAGTGATAGTTTGAAAGAGCGTGAGTAGAAACACAACGAGGCTGTAAAGGTGGACTGGTGAGTAGATGGGTTTTCATGTTAACGTCCCCGACAACCTCTGTAGTCTCATTTAGACACTCGTTAGCAACCGCCTTTTTTAAGACACGTAAAAGCTTCAAACATCAGGAGTGGGGGATTTACTGATGGATTTTATGTCGGAGAATAAAACCTGAAAATGTCTTGAGCTTGTGTTAAAACCACAGACCTTATTTCAGACATTTAACCAGAAACACATTGACTCTGGGACGAGGGAACAGGAAGTGCTAACATGCTAACTTACTTCCTGGTTTTAGGATCATTCCTGCACTGCTCTATTGTAGAAAAAAAATCTGACCATTGTGGAGCAGAGGGGCCTTTGGGCTTCATGGGAGACTTTCAGTTTCATCTTAACTTCTCCAACCGCCCATGATTCCCTCTGTTCGTCTCTCCTCCTCTCCAGCTCCCTTAGTCTCTAGTCACAGGGAGTCTTGACCTTGGCTGTCAGAGACACTGCAGAGATGCCATTAAGTAACACTGACGACTCCCCTCCCTCCTCACCGCCCATTCTAAAAACCCTTTAACCTTAATCAACCTTTTAATCAATTACCTTGTCTGATTGCACTCCCCACACACCTCCCACCTCCTATCTCTCTCACTCTCTGCCTCTCTCTCTCTCCACCTCCTGTATTCCCAGGTGGGCTGTACCCTGCAGTGTCAGAAGGTGCCTGTAACGATACAGCAGTTTCCTTGAGCCCCGGCCTCTCTAATAGGACAAAGTTTAGTCCTCTAATTAGCCCTTAATGCCGTGTCAGTTTGAATTAAGGGGGAAGCCAGTTTTAGCAAGAAAAACTAGATGTGGAAACCTAGACTGTGTACGTGTGTGAGTGTGAGTGTGAGGGGACACTACACTAATTCTAATGAAGAATCAGAAATCCCATCCCAACTAACTTCCCTCCATGAATGATCAGGAACAAAAGGGAGGACAGGAGAAGAAATCCTCTGACGTCCAGTAACAGACTGGAGATATTAATGATCTGCTGAATGAACAGTTAGTCCTGACCTTAGTGCTGTCATGTGGAGCAGTGAATCATGCCTGGTTGGAGAAAAAAGGCGTGGGTGGAGCGGCATGGTGATACCATGATGTAGCAAATAATATTGTGTATTTGGCATCATTTATCTTTAGTTGTGCTCTCTCACACCTGGAACTACACCTGCAGTGATGTCAGGGCAGAGGTGGGAATGGTAAAAAAACAGTAACAGGCAGTAACGGATACAGTATATGGTTCATCATTTACTGGATAACATTAGCGTGATGGCCTTCTGCATGTCGGTATAAAACAATATATGGGGTTTCCATGCATCACATAGATACTTCTATATCTTGAACATCAAAAGTTACCTTGTTCAGATATGGCTAAAAACTGTCACTGTACATTTCATTTAGAAATTCAAAAAAAAAACTGGAAATTTAGTTGAATTGAATCGTGATTGATTTACAGCTTTTCCCGCTATAGTCTCATACCGTAATCTTAACTAAACTTACAATATCCAGAGTTGCCTAAAGTAATGGGTAAATGGTTGAAATAGGAAAAGTATTAGATAGGATAGATGAACAGTTGATATAGTCAGTTAAACATAATATAAAAGTTGAAACAGTTGGTCTAAAACTAATGGATACATGTTGTATGTTTGTTATATGAACATGTTTTGTAATTGTAACTACATTTATATATTTAATTATGTTGAATTTAATAATGGACTCAACCTATTTGAGTCGTCAGATGGTACTTGAACTAAGGTAGGTCTGACTAATCTTCCTAATTCTTTTTTCCGCCATTTTGCCATTGTCATGTCGGGATAAAGCCTTGGTGTATTTTTCCTGTTAATTATTGTACTATTACAGAACTATAACCGTATTATAACAGAGTCACCCACAGAGGACGTGAGGCTCACAGCTAACGTGTACAAGCTGTAGAGAGCAGAGCAGAAACCGCCTTTGACAGTGTATCAACAGCTCAAACACATTCAGCTGTGTGAAGACTTTCAAGTCATTATTTAACCCATCAGGTTGATGTGACAGCTACACCTGTGTGACGGGAACACCGCACTGGTGTGATCCTGCCTGCGTGCCTTTTCTCTAATGGGAAGGTGATACCGTGTAATATTTTAAAGAGGAGAATCACATTTTAAAATCAGAGCCTCACAGTGTTAATTTTCTGATGTTGCACCTGATTCACTGTCTCCAGGTTCAAGCAGCATCAACACTCAGAACATAACCTGACATTTCACTGACGCATGTGAGGACTGTCTCATATTTTAGGTGTATGGGTGATAACAGGTTGCTCTGGGAGACGGTGACGAGACCATTATCTATTCCCTCCCAAAACTTTCTTCCTTTCTCTCTTCCTATCTATTGAATTTCATATGTAAAATATAAAACTCTATGTCTCTTTTGTAGCACGGTGACGTCGGCGGTGTTCACAGTGGGCGACAACGTGGTTTCAGGGAGTGACGACCGCACCGTCAAGGTGTGGGATTTGAAGAACATGAGGTCGCCTATAGCAACCATCCGCACTGACTCGGCTGTGAACAGGTAGGTGGAGAGACACGTGTAACAGGATGAGAGTCAGGACTTGTATCTGACAAAAATTACCTCTTTTATCTGATGCTGGATGTCTTGATTTATTTCAGTTTTGTCAAAGTTTCCTGGCACTGCGCATTCACAAATTTTACCTTTAACTTTAACTTTTGATCACTATACACAGTATTACAGCTGTTGCTAGCTGCTGTTGAGCACATTTAAAGTCAGTGTAAAGCAAATTCAGAGATTTGTCTCTAAACATGTTATTTATGTTACAAAATACTTCCTTAAAACATGTGAAAAGTCTGTAAACTATGTGTCACTGCATCATGGAGTTAGTAGTTATTTAGTAGTAGTTATTTTTCAGGTTGTGGTGCTAACAGGTTCCTAGCAGGATGCTAACAGGGTGCTGTAGGATGCTAACAAGATGCTAACGGTCACTGTGCTGCACTGTTCATGTGGCCGTGGTTTCAGCGCCTGCAGCAGACACGCCCCCAGTGTCTCAGAGCAGAGAGCTCCTTATGTTTTCATGATTTTGAAACCTGATTTTATACATATACCATTTAATCATTCAAATTTAGCTGGGTGGTTAATAATGCATTATTCTGTGGTGTGACTGACTCAGAACGCCATTAATATTACTGCTTTACATAGGCTTTAAATAAACTTTAAATTTCAAGGATGGGAAGTCCTTAAAATGGTGGAGAAAAAAAGAGAATGTATACATCTACAGTTCATTGACAACAGGGCGAACTACATCTGCTGTTGAAGATCAGCTGCTAAATGGACCTTGAGCTTCAAGTCTTGAAGTGCAATAGTTCTGTCAACTGTTGTTTCTAAAGTTAATAGTGAACTTTGAATCTTAATTTTGTCAGATGTTCCTGCAGGAACTTCAGTTTTGATTTTGGTGGCCTGGAAAGTAAAAAGTAAAAATAAAAGTATTTCTAACATACTGTAGCCCCAAAAACAAGGCAAGCATATTTGTGTGTCCCCATTTGTTTTGCTGAAAATGTTTCCATTTAGGTTGTCAGTAATTATCCTGAACACCAGCAGTGAATACAGATTCCAAGGGCAGCTACTGTCAGCTGTTTATGCAGATGGAGTTATGTGAAAACCAGAAAGCAAAATATGCCAAAGTGAATTTGTGCTTGAGATATAACTGTTTAATTCTCTGCAGTGGTACAGGAGATGTTAGTGACACGTGTTTACTCAGTCAACATGATCTGATGTTTCAGGATGAGCGTCTCTGCCAACCAGAGGATCATCGGTCTCAGCCACATGACATTGGCCGTCGACTGTTTGGCATAAGGTAAGGCTGGCCAGACACTTGCGCGGCAACTGGGGCCGGTGAGGGGTTGGCGGGAAGATTGTGTGATTGGGTCAATCAATATCATTAAAGCTAACCGTTCAAGCATCTGTGTGTGTGTGTGTGTGTGTGTATGTGTACGTGTAGGCAGTTCACAGGCGTATGGTGTGTTGTACGGCGTGGAATGAAGAGAGCCAGTCATGCAACCTGTTCACCTGTGGCTTCGACCGACAGGCCATCGGCTGGAACATCAACATCCACTGCAAGAATGACCACTGTACACGCACATCCTCTCGCACATACAGTATATGACGACTGACTGATCCATCATGTATATAAACAAATAAACACTGTAATCTGTGGCCCTCGTACATGCTCGTGTGATTTTAGTGTTTACACTGTGTTCGCAGCCTCACAGCACCTGAAGCTGTGAAACACATCGTTCAAATCACAGTTAGTGTTGTTTTTGAGGATGCAGTATCGATTGATAAGAGCATATTATCCTCCAGATTAATTTATTGTCTCTCATTGTGCACGTGCAGCTGAAACCGTTAAAGTGACTGATGTGGTTCCAACAAAGTGTGAGTATGCGAGACGCAGGCTGCTCTTCTGTATGAGCCCCATTTAGCATGGGTTGTGGTGCCCATTTTCCGTAACAGTATATATCTGACTCTACGATCACGGGCTGCTGTTCACATCACTGCTGTTTAGTTGCAGCTGAGTGAGCTGCCGATGAACTTGGTTTGTAGATATTTGAACAATTATTAAGGCCAGAATGATTTGAATGGATTTTAAAGACGTTTCTGTATATATGAAGTTATGGCCTGATAAAATGACCTGTACTTTTTGGACATGATAATGGTTACTGTTTCCACCTTCTGAGGTGGAGCTGGAGAAGATGACAGATGAGTTCATAACGAAATGTTTTATCCTTTTAGTTAAATGGTTTTTCTTTTCATGGGCAAAACATATCATGTTTGATCCTGAGTTGTCTTAAAATGTATGTCAAACAGGAGCTGCTGTCCTGTCTGAAGCTGTTCACTGATTGAGATTTGAGTCTTTGCCTGGTGCGTGGCAATTCACAGCCAGCCTCCATATTTAATATTTCAGACTTATGATACTGTGTATATTTCCATGTTTACAATGGGTTTCATTTTTTAATGCTACTTTCAGGATGCAAAGTGTCAAAACGCAATAATAACAGGAAAACAACTGCACTTCCACATACAAATCCTCTAGAATTATGATTCTTGTTCTATGATCATAATATAATTTTTGCAGGTGGTATATAATCTGCCTCTAACATATGTAGTGAACTGGGTCATCCTCTTTAAGCCTGTTTTTAGCTCAGGCCTGTTGCTTGTGATATGGGGTATTCCAGTAACAGCCTGGCTGCATAAAGTTATAGTGTTTTACACTTTTGGCAATGTGACCTCTCTCACACTTTGCTGAATGAAGCTTTTTGGTGTGTGAGCTCTTTTTGAAACAGAAGCTTAATGGCAGCTCTTGGATTCTTTCCATATAGGTGACCCATTTCTTTCCTTTGAAACCAGTGAATATGACCTGGCGTACACTTAGATCTCAGTCAGGAGCCAAGCGTAGCTCACCTGAGCTGGGCGAACTGATCCAAAACTCACCACTTGGCCCCACTTGTACCTAAGCTTGTAAGTCATTGCTGCGTTTTTGATCTTCAGATGTTGCTTATTTCAGTGCACTGTAAATCCAAGAGAGATGATTTGCTAACACTTGTGACTGGTGTATTTCTTAATAATTATATATAATTAACAACTTAAACCCCAAGAGTTGTCTTGACACTTCTATATTTCTCATAACAATAAAGGCAGGATGGATTTTGAAGTAGCATGAACCTAAAATGTAATGAACTTATAGAAATGCCTTACCATTGCATTGAAAATGGTGCATTAGCCTTATCCATGAGCATCAATACTTGGAAATGCTTGTTGATACTAATTGTGTTCACTATGAGCCGTTGGTTTATAGACAGACAGAACAATCTTAGCACCTGGTATCAGTGTCTATTTTAATCTACAGGTAGAAAGCAGTGGGTTGGCCTTTGCACGTTCTTGGAAATATGATTTTGGATTTGATACATTAGAATTACATACAGATTGGAGAGGTAAAAAAGAGTAGATGGGCTTGGCTTCATTGTGAATCATATTCATAGAAAACTTCATTATATGATCTACTTTGCATACTTGTAATGAGTCGATGCTCTCTGACACTTTCAATAAAGCGATGTGATTTCCTTTTCTGATCTCTCATGTTTCTTTCATCTTGTTTACTAAAACCTCTCTCACCTTTTATTTAGCTCAAAAAGATACATATTATTCTGAAAGTCACACCTTATTCATCTGGATGTAAATCTTGGGCCTTTGGGATAATGACGAACAGTGTTAATGAGAATGGAGCCATAAGGTGTATGAATATTTTTACTGAGTGCAAACAGGAACTTTATTTTACCAAAGGCTGATGAGACACTCTATATTTTTAGCTTCTGCAAAGTTGCTTTGTTAAATATTCCTCCGGCTTAAAGGAAGTTGTACATATGGCAGCTCAATGCGAACACTTCTCTCACATGCTGAGTGACCGTTTCCTTATGGGATGGTTTATTTCAGTTAGGATAAATGGGCTAGGTTTCATGGCACGGTGTAATTAATAAAAACAGCCTAGTAGGTCACATTAAACACCATCATTAGAATTTGATAATTTATACCTGTGCTTTTCTGCTGTGACATGTCAAAGATGGTCCAGAAAGGAGCCTGTATTCTAGATCTAGAATGGGCTCATTCAGTTCAGTATATAACCAGTTTAGCCTTGCAACTCAAAGTATGTGTGTGTGTGTGTGTTCATACCAATTTTATATCAGTAAAACTCTTCAGTGCTGTCTTTGTAGATATAAAAAATACGCAGCCACTTTGTTCCTCACCCTGTTTAATACCTGCATTAAGTGAACGAAGAAATATTCAGATCCTTCAGTAAAAATAAAATACTAGAGTAATAAAAATTACTTCCAGTAAATGGACGAATAAGGTAAAATCGCTTAAAGTATTAAAGTGCCACTCTTACTTGGAAATGAGCCCTTGTGACAATATTGATCAAAATTGCAATCAGTTCCAACCTGTGGGGCAGCAGAGTCCACGAGACATCCGGTCTGCGGAAGTGATAAATGGAGAAGATGAAATCCATACATGTTTGCTCTGTTAAGCTTCAAATGAGATGTGTGGAGAAAGTTTGTAACTTGCAGGCAGATTATATTCGATGTTAGCAGCAAGAAAGAAGTATTTTTCCTCTCAGATATTCACTATCAAGTTATTTTGTGAAGAGAATTGAAACTCGCTGTGATAGCAACAGTTCTCTGGACTTTCAGCAAACTTTCTCCACTGAGCTAACTAGTGAGTTATAGCATTTTATTTAACATGTTTCCCCGTAATTGTCACATATTTCTTTTTAATACGTGTATCATGTCTTACCAGTTCATGTATATTTTATATTTTTTTTTTGGGCAGTGAATGTGATTTCAGACAGTTTTGTCCCTCAAACAAATTTTCTAAAACTGAACCGTAGTTAGGCGGTAGCATTTAAATTAATTTTTGACAGTTTGTCTTGTTGTTGCCTCAGTTGTCCTTATGTTTAAATGTTTATAGTAACTTTAATTTTGTGACCTCGGTGCATAGTTAATCAGCATCAGCGTTTACTAGACTAACGACTGCTAATCAATATGGCTGAGCACTGGACATAGAGATCCTGGACACATGTTTTAAAATTATTAGCATATACTGTATTTAAACAGCAACAACATGATCAAACAAATACATATTGTAAAGTAGCACTACTGAACTCTTTGAGGATGTTTGCTTTGACGTATCAGGTCCTGAGTAATGCTAACATGTGGAGTTCAATATGACCAAACACTCAGTGAATCTCTTATTGTCAATACAGCGGTAAAACAAAGCGTTTGTATATTGAGTTTATTATTTAAACTCTAATATTTTGAGAGCTGGCTCTGTTCCTCATGTTTTTAGGTGTAAATGATTGATCAGGACCAAAAATCGGAAAATATTGAGCAAACACCAAAGCTGCTGAAATGTAAATAACCTGGAGCATTTGTCCCGTCATAAATGCGTCCACTAAAGTTCTTGTTTTTGCCACTGGCAAACATGTTGTTAATAGTGTCTGACAACATTATGGATGAGAGAATTCCTACAGCGATGGACCTTTGGTCAAAGTTATTAGATTATGGCAGTCTTGGTAATGTTTATAGGTCTCACAATATTTATATAGATTATTTATTTGGCATATTTATGGCTAAAATGCATAGCATAGAGTAACAGCAACAAAAACCCTTGAAATAAAGTCACAGGTGACAATGCATTTTTCCTTTGTACACCTTTGTGAGCAGATACATTCATTAATTCTGTGGCTCTGTCAGTGATAACCCGGGTCAGATCTCCTCAGATTTACATCATGAGTTGAATGGTGTAAGGATGTATTTTTCCACCAAATCTGACTGCTCTCAAAATGGTTTTGCTTTTCAATATCATTTTTTCTTTCCTGCAGGGATACATATACGAAAACAGTGCGGATTTTAACACTCCTTTTTATTTGTGCAGGTCTGTGCTGGCTTCAGAGGGTACAGAAGCATCAACCTGAAGAATCACTTCTATGTCATGTTGGACTGACATGCTCCCCCCTCCAACCCAGTCTTCAGAGCTTGTTCAAGAAGAGAGCTGCACAGGGAGAGTGTTGAAGGTCCAGGTCAGCTCTACAGGTTGCAACTCCAGTGGTTACCCCAGGGGCGATGTGTTACAGTTGAGGGCGACTCCAGCCCTCTGAAAACCTGGGTGTAGGTAAACATGTTGTTTGGAAGTTATGTGGCAGTTAATGGAAGACCGTTAATCTGTCTTGATATGCCCTAATGTGATAGTATGTCATAAAATGCAATAGTGTAGTAAGGCATAACAATGTCATGAAAATGTCAAAAAATATCATAAGATATTAAGCCATAACAACAGACTATGCTTCTATGAATTTATAGGGTAGCACAATCTGTTGTTAGCCAAAGCTGCCACTAACTTTACCTCAAATTGCTCAGTTGTTTTAAGATAGGAGGTTTTTATAGAGCAGTATCACGAGTTATATCTACTAAAACAGACCATATGATTAAAACAGGTAAAACACTGAATGAGCAGTTTCCTCAAAAAAAAAAAAATAATAAAGAGGATTTAAGTATACGTTAGTAACTCTGGTTGGTTGTGTCACCATTTGCGGCATCCAGCCTTGGGAGAATGAAGTAAAACCAGAGTTATCCTAAGATGTAAACCATAATAATCATCCATATGGAGGAATAAAATGGCCGTGCCTTTCAACAAATACAGTGTAATTCTAAATACCATGGCGAAACAATTGTCATGCTGAGTGTATTCTGGCTCACACGGAACCAGCGCTGACACTGGCAGAGAGAATATTCTGTGGAGTTTTACCTCTGTCTCGTCCATTAGATTAGAGCTGGCTGCCCCGTGACCAGCCACTGGAGCAAATTATCGGTATGATGTATTGCCAGAGCACACAGCCGACTCCACGGCCTCAGGGGGAGGTGTGGATTAACATATGAGGAAGCACCTCGAACTCCCCTCTCCCTCTTCTTCTTGTGTCTTCCTCCTCCAGGTAATTTGGTGGCTGGTCTGTATGGCCTGCCACAGGCCTAACTGAGAGATAACCATTTCCCGTGGATTTCCCTGGGAGAGACAGGAGGAGGGAGAACCTCTTTAATATTGGTCTGGATGCTCACAGGGCCAGTGCAGGCTACACAGAGAGTGATCCTGGAAGCTGGAAAAGGTGGAAATGGCCCAATATTACTGCTCATTATTAGATTTTTGTGTGTTTTGTTTGATTGCAGATTAAATATTATACATTTAACCTTCTCTATCAAAATCAAGTTCGCTTCAAAAAACAGAAAAAAGACAAGATAAAATTACAAGATTTTGTGGTTTTGTTCCATATACAGTACAAACGTTCACTTTTTATTTGTTACTGAAGTGCAATTTACAGACCTTAGCAGCAGTTCTTCATATACTTTGATTTGCATCATAATTAGACATTTAGGATCTCTGTCACATCTTGTCAGCATCTTTTATACATTTGTTTTTACATATGTACACTCGTAGATACAATATTGCCATTCAGACATGCCTTATATTTATTATCTCAATAAATGTAAATCTGTTTTCATGGCTAACGCGGCGAAACAGGAGACATGTTCATGAACAATATCTCTGAAGTGATGGAGTGCAGGCTGATGATGCACATGCTGATGAAAGACAAACATTTAATCTGTTCTGATGCTCACACAAGATTACACACTAAACCTTGAACCAGATAATCTGAGTTCCTAAAACTGACTCCATTGTTTTTTTTATTGTTGTTTTTGGTGAAGCTGCCATTAGCCAAAGGCAGATGCCATTGGGATCCTGGAGCCCCAAAGGTTCAATATGTCAACTGGTTTTGATAATTTGTAAATAAAGTTCAATATTAACTAATTACAAGTTTTGCCTTGTACACTAATGTTGTTGTAATTTGTCTTGTATGTGGGGTATTTTTCAAATTCAAGTTGTGATTAATAAAATGAAAACAAATAGCCTGTGCACAGGAACCCAGGGCCTGGGGGAATTGATTATACACAGTACCTTACCTGTACCAGTATCTTTATATTTTCCCCATTTTAAGACATAAAAAATCTTTTCTTGATGGAAAAGCTCCTAAAACCTTTGTGGATCATCATGAGACATAGAAACTCAACCATATCTCTACTCAGTGTTGAGAAACTCTGGGACGCCCGCTACCTACAAAAGTCATTTTCAAGACCTATTTTGTTTTGATCAGCCCCTGACCATGAGTAATGAGTCCTACAAGGATGGAATATTTTCCATTTAGTTATTCACATAATCACATTTTCTCTGTTTCTCTTCACACTGGTTTAGTCTGGACTCAGGACAGTTTGATCACTGTTAGGCAGAATGCTCACATTTACAGCTCAGTAAATACAGGGCGATAACTGGGTGGTATATCTATAAGAAAAAAAGACCATAAATGGAGCAGATGCGGGTCATGTGGAATTCAAGTTCTGAGTGTAAATCTTGTGCGTATATGTCATCTCCTGCTGATCTCCACTTCAAGAGCTAGTTCCACATTGGACCCCGAACAGTCTGACAGACCACAGCGAGAGCACCACTGGTATACTCCTGCCTCAGTTTCACGCTGACTGGTATGCTGGTGGCAGTTTCTAGATTACAAAACAGCGGTGACAGAACAACACAGTCATGATCTTAATGAATATAAACATGGCTGCATTGGGAAATAAACCACACACACACACACAAAATTGTATGTTTACATCATGAAATATGCAAAAACAAAAATAGTGTGAATACTACAAATTTACATAATTAAGTGATCAGGGCTCCACAGTCACCACCGCATTTATTAATCTTTGGCTCCTGGAATGGTGTGTGTTGAAATAAGTCTAAAATAAATCCTCGTCGACCACAAGCGTGACGGGAGCAGGCTAAACTTCCTGCCACACCTCGGCCATTGTATTCAGAGGCGGTCGCGGCACAGAGAGGGAGCAGAGTCGATGGGGTCAACAAAGGCTGGCTAATGAGTCTGACCGAAACTCCTCTTGGTGGCAATGAGCTGCGGCTCAGACAGACGAAACCGGCCGCAACAGGCTGAAAAGCTGAGGCCAATAAATGTAATATAAGAAGAGAGAAGCAAAACCTTCACCATCATCACACCTCGGCAACCTGCGGGCAAGCGCGGCCACGCTGCCCTCTCTATCAGTGGGCTGAGGGATGGGAGGGAAAAAGAATGTATTAACCTGTCGTCGTGTGTTGAACTCAACTTGCATTTGAAAAGGCAAGATGAGGAGGAGGAGGTGGGGAAATAGGTGGGAGGGAAGAAAATGGAAAGAGGGCAAGGAGAGAGATGTGGAGACAAAAGGAGAGGAGGTGGGGTCTAGGGGCATTCAGAGGTGAGTGAAATAGAGACTGATCGACGCCATCTTCTTTACTCATAAGCATTACTGGACGTGTTGGGCTCTTACCACTCTCTCGTTCTCTTTCTCTGTCTCTCTCTCGCTCTCTCCCCGTGGCTCCTGCTCCTCCAGCCCGGGAGCCTTGGGAGGCTGATGACAAGATGGCGGCTGCCTTTTCATTCTGCTCAAGGTACCCCACCCTTTCCCTGACAGCCAAAGAGAAATTATTTAGGTGTGTGTAAATGTGTGTGTTGTAGGGTTTAAGAAGTCAGTCTTTTTTTGTCCTTTTCTTTCCAGCCCGTCCAGCTGACCTTCCTTGATGTTTCTGTGGTAATTGGTGATTTGTAAAATTACACTAGGAAACATCCAGGTGAAGGTGTGAAGCAGGATGTTGGTGTGAAGAGCATGGAGTCATCTTACTCTAAAAATAAGGTTAAACAAACACTCCCTCTCTCACAGACACACACACACACACACTTGTCTTCAGGCAGACTTACTCGGTGGTTTCTTCACCCAGTACCTGGGCCTGTTTTCCTGCAGAGATCTGAATACTGCTTCACTGTCTGGTAAGACCTTCATGCATCTTGGCCTCGCATTACATGATCTGGCGTCCCGGGCGGACATGGATCCCTAGCTGATGAGGAGACAGCAGGCAAGACAAAACAGAGGAGGAAAGAGAGAAAGTGTGAGTCAGATAAAAAGCATCACCCACCGGAGAGAGGAGAGAAAGCGAGGTAAAGCTGGGGCACAGAGGCTAAGAGTTTCATGGAGAAGGGGAGAAGAAGAAGAGCGAGCAAACAAAACGAATGAGCCAGCACAAATGGATTTGGGTGGGGTTGGGAGGTGGTAGAATTAGTGGAGGTGGTGGGGCTTCCAACAGCAATCTACATTTAAATTTCAACAATTGAACATTCTCTGTGCTTTTGTGCATTCCTATTGTCGCGAGGAAACAATGAAAGATCAGGCGGAGGAGAGACAAGTGGGAGAGAGAAAGGAGGCAAAAGTTTCTTTTGGAGATTAAGGTAAAGCTGCTCTTGCGTGGCCCTTATATACGGCGTGCAGGAGCACTTAGGGTGAGAACCTCCTCAGTACTTCTCCAAATAATTATGGTTTCATAGTCGTATGTGCTTTAACGGCTGCCATTTGGCGATGCAGGCAGTGTCTGTTACATAAAGGTTTCAGAATGGAAATGAAGAAATTGGTCTGTGTGCTGCCGTTAAAGATCGAGCTGCCAGTTTCTGATAAGCCATAGACAGCAGATGTTGCGGGCCGACAATTTATCTACGGCAGAAAGGAAATTCCACATATCCTCTGAGCGTTCACCTGCAGCCACAGCGCTCTGTGACGATTCTAATACACGTGTCTGTGCTTTCACTGGTGGATGTTGGCATGCATCGACAGTTAATGTTTCTGTGTACTGTACTGTGTGTGTGTGTGTCTGTGTGTGATTCCTCTTGGCATTGGTTTGCATATTGTTTTTGACGGCAGCTGATGAAGCCTCTTGCTTTGCAGCAGGTGAAACAGACATTTATTCATATGAAATGTGATTTATTGTTTAGGCTCAGACTAATTAAACAGCACATCATAATATTTTTTCCTGCAAATAAAAATACACTGTGGGAAGATAGTTTTGAAATTCGCGTTTTAAATTAGAACTTTTTCACAGCGCGTATCATGACAAGAAAAGGACAGTGTAATTAATAATATTAACAATGGCTGTTATCCATTTAGCTATAAGTGGAACAGAGCTGCCACCTACAGTTTGTTGCTCTGTGCACTTTTTCTAGCATGATACCCAAAATGTCTGCTGTGGGAAAATTCTGTGGAGTGAGAGAGACTAAGGTCACCTGGGGAATTTAATACAGTGTTATGACCATTGGTTTATATAGGCCATTGTTTTCCTTGAACTACTTTAGTTAGCAGCTGTAGTTTGCGTTACCGACTACAAAAAATGAACTAAAAACTCCTGTGTGAATTTCTATTTAAAAATACTTACAAAAGAAAATTTGATGAGAGGCTCTGTAAGCTGGTTGGGCGTCATCAGTCAGCAGAATGCTTCAGTGTTGCAGATAGGAGACAAATCACAGTCATAGTTTCCTAAACTCATCTAAAATTGATCCTGAGATCTGAAAATGGTCAAACAGCTGAATGTTTTATCGGTTTCTACAGAGCAAAAGCGTTAAAAATAAATCAATTTTCTTATTTCTCAGCAAATGCTCCTTCTGTTTAATAGGCTGTTTCCCCACAGTTTGTACCTTTAACTATTTGCAAATAACCCAGATATTTTCTTTGGCAGCTGTAATTTTTTGGGCTGATAGTTCAGCTGGGGCGTTCCGCAGCTCATCCACATCTTAGAGCGCTCCAACTGCCAGTCAATAACACTGTCTTTGTGTTTTACAGCTGCTCAAAATACAATTCAGACACTAACCACAGAAATCATCTTCTCCCCACTGATGAATTTCATTCCGTCCTCTGCTTGGCTCACACAGTGTGTGCTCTCACCTTGCGGTAAAGTCTGCTCCAGGCGGGCCAGACAGAGTACTTGCAGAGGCTGTGAGGGTGTCCTGAGTCCGTCTCCGTCCTGTGGTGTTGACCACCACTCCAACTGTGTGTCGCTGGCGACAGTTAGTATCACCTGAGGCCTTCCCTGGCACTGGTACTCGGCACTGCTCAGCCCTGCAGGGAGAGAGTGACTAATGTGAGCTATTTAACCTCCTGGTATTCCTCCTGGGTGATCCAAATTCAAACACTTGATCTAAAGTGTTTTAAAATGAAAACACTCATAGTATCTGGGTGAAACTTTGAAACTTTGTGTTTTCCTTTTCAAACCTTCTCTTTGCTGTTTCGTTTAACCTTCCTTCACCTTCCTTCACTCTCTCCCTCAGGCTAAAAGGCAGACATAAGTTTGCAGCGCTGCAAAAGCCAAGTCAACCTGGGCCTGAAACTGCATATTGTTTATATGAGCTTTGTTTACCCTCAGAGAGAGGGGGGGTGGGGGAGTGGGGGAGACAGGAGGGCAGTCAGGCTCATAAGCAAAGTGTTCCTGCCTTTAATGTGATGCCTAGTCTGCTCCTGGAGTCGCTGCAGTTAGCGTCTGAGCATTGCCAGCTGTAAATGTATCTCCAAACACCAAGATCAGCCTCTCTACACTGGACTGTCTCTGTCCCGCCCTCTCTACCGCTCTGAAATCATTATCCTCTTAACAGCACACACAGCAAATAGTGGAGGAAGAGAGGGAGAGGGTAGTGGGTGAGTGGTGAGTCGCGTTGGGCTACATGTGGAGAAATTAGCTGTCATGTGGAGAACATGAGTGTTGGCAGGTTCAGGCCTGTGGATGAGTACGGCTGACAGCAGGGTGAAACACGAATAGAGCTCTAAGGCAAAAATGTCATGAGAAGCCGTGAGTGTTACTTGAGCCAGAGTTTGATTCAGTGTTTGAGGTTTGAAAGCCTGACTTACAGCCTGAAGCAGCAGAAAATATTCACAACTCGTTGCTCGTGCATTCCCAAAATATCAAACTACAAGGGTCACATCCATATGATAACATTACAATAAATACTAATGTGAAAATAAGAAAAACGACAGCAGAAATGTACAAATTGCTCATCTGTTTACCAGGGTGACCTCTGACCTCATGAATTATGGTAGGTGTTGTGCTGTATTACCACAGACATGCTTTCCTTATTGCTGAAAATCACGATAATGGAGGGTTGAATATGTGTCACGCTGCCACAGCATACTTCTCCTTAGCATCTATGCTAACAAAATGTGACTAAGTGTAGCCGAACGTAAATCCACTCTGAATCTGTAAAACTGTCTTCAGGAAAAGAATCGCTGTCTTGGATTTCATACACCTCAATTCGCTATTATATCATGTGATGTTAAAGGAGAACTATAGAAGATCAACCAGATGAGTTCTCTACTTGGCTGAACAACAGTTGCCTCTGATCTCACTGCCTGACAGACAGCTTGTTATAGTACAATACCTCATGGTACAATACCACAATACATGCCTGAATCCTCCCCCAACTTCCACACACTCATTTTCCCGTCCTGCTCTTCCATTCACCAGTCGCAGCTCTTCTTTCTGTAGCTCCTTGGAGCTGGAATAGATGCCTGCCACGGTAACAATCTCAGTCTTATTACCCATCTCCTCTCTTGTGGGCGCACCTCTTTGAACAAAAGACTCTCCCTATCCATCCTGCCTTTTTGCCGCTCCATTCATGGCTCATTTCATCCTTCAATGGACTTGACTCCTCTGTTTCTGTAATAATAATTTAGTTTTCCTCATTGAAGGCTTGATCAATTTCTCATACAGGAGGTGTTTGTGGACATGAAAGAGGCAGAATTAGAGCCTTTGGTTATAGGATTCCTTGGCTGTACAGTAATATCTGAGGCTGCTGTAGAGCCACAATACAGCACAGCTATTGTGTTTATGTGTACACATCCCTCCAGCATTACTCCATTGCTGCAGGGTTTCAAGTATTTCGCGAGGATGGGCGGCCAGAGTGTACCTAGGTATGTGAAAACAATATATCTACAACAGCGACTGAAGGTTGCTGGTTCAGATTCACAAACACAATATATAGGCTATTTTCTTCACAGGTGAACAGCTCCTGTAAGGCTGATGGATACTTCAGCAATCCTCTGTACACACATACTTTGGTTGAAAAGACTGAGAATCTTGATACAGGCTTAGTTTTTGGTGATCAAAAATGTAGAGCAACGCTTTCAAAGATTTCATGATAGTGATATTACAGCTATGAAAATAGTACTAATCAGTCAGTCAATTATGATTTGCTCTTTTTGCAAATGGTGCACTCAAAATCATTTGAGAGGTGGAGAGAGAGTCTGTGTTGACCATGGTGTACAAAAGAACTTAATTACAGTGTGGACCAGGTAACAGGCATCCAGGATCCACTGTATTCAGATGTATATTATATGATATCAATATTTCATTTTTAAAATATCAGTTTCATTAATCCAGGTGTATTGCAGCGCCTCTTCTTCTCATCATATTAAACCTGTGGTACATCTACCTGTAACCTGGCTTGGCAGCAGAAGATCATGGGTCTAAGGTCGGTATTGGGCAGTAATCACGTACCCAGTAACACATTACAGTAAAGTGATTACTTTTTCCAGTAGTGTGAGGATTAAAATATGAAGTCCAATCATTACATTCCAGCTGCTAATCCAGCTCCAACCTACAGGAAAAAAAATCCTCTGTCAGCTGTGAAAATGTGGGTGGCGGCAGGCGTAGCTATAAAACAAGCATTTGTACTCCAACAGCAGTGAGCAATCATTATTAATATTTCCTTTATCTACTGTTGCTTTGATTCTCTGTCCCAAACCACAAAGCCTGCGCCACAGTTTGTGTGTTCATTTCTTGTTGAAAGTGAGCAGCAGAATGACGCGAAGGACAGTGGTGTCGTCGTTTGGCCTCGAAGGTTCAAGTGGAGCTGCTTTGGCTCGTGGCGATAGGCGGGGCCTGATCCTGATTTCGCCAGGGGTGTTGCTTTTAAATAACCCTGGACACACAATGGCAGGGCTCATCAGAGCCAATGAAAGGATGGAGGAGAGATGAGAGGAAGGTAGGGGTAGAATCTGCACTGAACATCGAATGCAAGTGGCTCCCTCTCTTTCTTTATTCCCTTCTACCATCATCTCCTCTCTCCCCTCAGCCTGTCTCTCTCTCTGTCAGGCTCCACTTCAGATTGAATGGCTGTCACAGTAAGGCTGTGATTACATTGATTTGATGTAAGGCCATCTCCACTGTCTGTCCATCTTCCTCCTGCTCCTTCCTTCACCCTTCTACCCTTCAACAGACTGTTGCTACCTGAGCTACTGCAGGTGCAAACAGTCTGGGACAAACCTGAAAACACACAATCATCACTGAAAGGAGACACATGAGGAGAGCAAGTCCGTTTCAGAAACAGTGTTAGGTCATTCTGCGGCATCAGAAAAATGATATCATCATTATACAAACTGTGCACTTACTGTGAGGTTTATCATAGTTAGAGTGAATAACTTATATTATAACTAAGTATGAATGATGAACAAACAGATCACACCCTGACCACAGTTCTCCAAATATTAACTACAGCTTGTATTATCTAAAACCAAAAACCTCCACTCCAGACAAGTCAAATGACTCCGTTCAAAAAGCCGTTGAACAAATCATGAGAAATGCTCCACAGAGGCGTGGTGGAGGATTCAACGATAAATTAGTCAGCTATCATCGCAGAGGACAATTTCCGGCACAATTATCAATCTTGATGAGATAGGCCTCTAAAATATTCATCCTCTTGGCAACCAATTACCGGGCAGAGCCCTGCGCCAAAGGTTCAATGCCCTTCAAAGTATTCAGAGCAACCAAAAATATAGTATTGAGTTAGATTTACCCTGTGTACATTGATACGATATAATGTGTTTTTCTTGTATGTGACTGTCACCCAGTCTTTGTTCTTATCAATGATCTGACAAACTGTGCCCTACATACATGTGCATCTCTGTCGCTCAGCTTCTCGGCTAGCCTAGATCTGGAAGTAAGTGGCTGATGCAGTTCACTACAAGTTAAGAAATCATTCAGATCCTCTTCCAGCATTCTCTTCACTACAAGCAGAAGCCTGAGGTCTCAGTGGGCCACAAACAGGCGGTGAACAACTGTAGCTGTTGCTTGTCTGGCTAACTGTTGTAACTGTATAGAGAGCAGGGGTACATGGGTTTTGTGAAGTGTGGGTGGAGTGGGTGCTTCATGTGTGATGGGGTTGGGATTCATTTGACACTGGAGCTGACATATTCAATTAAATGACATGCCTGAAAATAGATACTGTAAATACATGTAGGTCTCTACATGGGAGGTATGTCTGTGTTTGGGGTGAAGAAATACAAAAGCAGGAAAAAACGTTGACCGAAGACTCAATTGTTCCTGCAGGTCAACCACCGAGATGTTATAAACGCTGCATGTATTTCTGCCATATTTTGAAACGATAACACTTATAAACCCTTGTTCTTCTGCTAACTGTACTTGTGTACAAACATCAAGATGAAGTCATTACAACTGACACAATAAGACAGAGTCGTCCATGTATTTGCTTCACTATGATGCTCTGTAGTCAAGTACAGAACCAACTATATTAAATTGATGAGACTTATCTTTAAGCTGCTTAATCAATATTTCTATTATAATAATAATGTATATATGTATAATGTGAGAGGGATCGTCGTATTGATAAATAGAACTAAAGACTGTGCAGCTCCTCACTGATTCCTGCCTCTCATATTGTTGTTTATGGCTCATAGGCACTGTATTACACTAATATTGCGGGTGTCAGTGCATTATGTACTATAAGACTTGTGATTCCACAATTTGAAAATTATAGAACTAACAAGTTGACTTATGTTTTAGCTGATTACTCTCAGCTACACCAGAGCTGCTGTTTTGTGGCAAACTCCAACATATTACATGCCATGTAACTTTATTTCTGACTCCCAGTACTAATGTATTATAAAATATCAAGTTTAGTGAGATAAAATTACTACTCAAACACTGGTGTTCTACAACCTCAAAACTTGAATAAATTCACAGCAGCGGCTGGCTGATGATCTCTATTTTTCTGAACTCTGAATGCACATTGCATATTTCTTAGTCAGCGGACACGGCCTTTGAGGAAACTGAGACTTGTCGAAATCACCTGCTCGCAAGCTGAGTCCTTTCTATACCCAGGTTTCCAGCACCAGCTACAGCAAACTATTTAAAGGACTCATAGCTCAATTCATTGTGTGCCACTTTCTGGTGTGAAGAGTGTGCATTCCTGAATATAGTTTATCTAAATCACAGTGAGACGTGTCTGCCTGTGTGTGTAGTCGTGCCACTGGGCAGGGGCTGGTTGCGTCTCTGTGGAGTGGCGGGCAGCGGGCCGAGCCCGGTCCTGCCCGCTGGTTCAGAACTCGGCCCAGATGGCCGTGTGGGCGCGGGCTACTTACGTGATCACCCAGCTGGCAAGTACCCGGCTCCACGGTAGCTCAGCAGCAGCGCCCCCTGCCGGCCCAGGATCGCTTCCGCATCTGGGGAGGAAGAGGAGGTGGATGTGCTGGAGGAAAGAGAGAGAGACAGATGTGAGAGCCTCAATGACAGATAGAAACAATTTGATCATTATCTTGATGTGGGGCGTGATGAACACACACACACACACACACACCTCCTCTCCCCTTTTCCTGGTTCAGAGACACAAACCATCATCCACCACCACCAACAACACTGCAAAGGTCAGTACATCAGCATTCATTACATGGAACACATTACCATGTGCATTCATCAGTGCCGTTACGAGGTTAATGCACTGCGGGGCTGCAGGAAAGCTTCAGTGATTGCTCAGTACGGGGCGACCCGCCTCGGGTTTGTTTGGGAGAGATCACAGTGGCCTACAAAATCTCTGTGGGGCTAATCCTGCCCAGCCACCAGCATACAATACTGTAGCCAGCTGGTCATGTACCACCTGCAATCCCTCTACTTAATCAGCAGATACAATTTATGGATGGAAAATGATAATTACCATGTTTATTATCATTGCTGCCCTTCAAGAGAGAGGAAGCGTGCTGTACCTAGGTACTCTAATGAACTTATGCAGGCACAATCTGACTCCATATGATGTTACAAATTTTACATTGCTGTTCTTTTTGTTATTAATGTCTCTTTGTCTAACTTGTTTTTCTACGCCCGACTTAATAATCACTCCTTCGGCTTCTTTAGCCTCCTGAGCAGTCCAATTATCGCGCTTTCTAGGAATCACTGAACGACTCACGAAACTCGCGGGCCTCGCTTTACCTGCAATCTGTCAGCAAGATGTCCCTCTCAGACAGAGAGGAGGGCTTTGTTCAAGGCGCACACACACACATGTGTACACACACAAACACACACACAACCTCAGTGCTCCACAAAACAGAAATAGTTTAGCCTGAAATATTAATTTACCCAAAGCGACACCGTGAATCAGAAACATCTTCTAATCTCCATGCAAGAAAAGAGCCATCTGGCTGGGGTGTGAATTTAAAGAGGAGAGAGAGGAGAACCCTCCTCTCTCTCTCTCTCTTTCTCTCTCTCTCTTTCTACATCTATCCTTTCTTCCCTCCCGATGCTTGCCCGACCATTAAAGTAATGTATTCATCTACATAAAACTGCAGTGGAATGGAGACATCATCGTTATATGAAAAGCTATTTAAAGCTCCTCAATTAAATCCAGCTATAGACTTCAAAATCAAATATTAACAGAGGAGCTTCCTGGGGCGGGGCTTAAGAAAACAAAATGAGTCATCAGGTGAAGCAGTGATGAGCTGAGACACTGGCTATTAAATGTTGCAGTGAGCAAAGATCTCGTCCCCTGTGGTCAAAGTTGAACTAACCATAATAAAGTGCAGGAACTGAAGAGTGGAGAAATAAAAAAAGTAATGGGAGGTTGCAAAATGGAGTCTTGTGTAGAGGACAAAAGAGTATCGAGGATCACAAGATTACAGCAGTGTGTGTGTGTGTGTGTGTGTGTGTGTGTGTTGGTATTATTTGATCTCTGGGTCCCTATAGCTCCCCTCTCAGTTCACCCTCACCCTGACCTTGATAAACTGGCCCTTGGTGACCCACTCACTTTATCGACGGCCACCGATCATTTACAGCGATATAAAAAAACAGAGAGAGGAGGCTGTGGAGCAAAGAGAGTGCGTCTGCCGTCTGGCCTGGCGGGATGGAGGGGGAGAGGATGGTGGGAGGGAAGAAAAGCAGGGTGTCCCTTCTCCCTCCTCAGTGACTCTGTTTTTTTGGCTAAAGTAATTGCTTTCACCCCCGTTGGTGACCTGGGTAGATTTAATCACACCATCTCCAGCCCTGGCCAACTGAATCAAATTGGTCAAATTAACAGCGGCTCCACAGGAGAAGGGTTCACCTCTCTCTCTCTTACTCAGTCTCTCTCTTCCTCTCTCTCTCTCCCTCTGTGTGTGTTTGTGCCTGTCCTTTCACACACACAACAGTGGCTCAGCTGTGGTCCTGTATGGCTCAGTTGGCACAGTGCGGTGCTTACTAAGCTGAATTCATGGGTTCAGTTCCTGTTGAGGCCCAGTCACAGCACAAGAACTGAGACTGTATTAAAGTTCATTGAGTTCAGATATGTTAGAAAATGAAAGGGAGGAAGTAAAGAATGACCAATGTCGAGTACCTTCACTGTGTACATGTTTGAGTATTCTTAGCCATGCTAGCAGCTGTAGGGATGGCTAGCAAAGTATAAGTTGTGAGTGTCATCAAGTTACCAAACATGTCCTGTGTGTTTTAAAATGAGACGAAGAAATAAAGGAAGAAATAACACACTCTGTCTCTCACAAATGATAAAAACTCTCTGCTCAGTTCAGTACACTCAGAGGTTTTGTTGCCACAGCAACACTACATGAGTCTCAGTCATCAGGTTGTCAGACTGTTCACACTACACAACTCTTTATCAGGAATCTTTACCTGGTCTCAGAGTCAACTCAACTTCATATATTAAGTGAAATTAGGGCATAATAAGTGACTGAGGTAAACAGTATTAAAATAAAATGAACAATATTTAAATAGTAATAAAAGTCTGAAGTACAAAGAAACTGCATTTACCTAAAGAGAAATAAAATGTAGTAAGAGGAACAGTGTAAACAGTAGTTTTCCCTCAGGGTCCATGTCATCTGTGTGTTTTCATGGAGACCAGACAGAGTCGTTGGGATTCCTCCTGGTGAAAGTTGTTGTAATTAATGACATTTCAAGATTCCTGATTACAAGACAACAAGTTGTGTAGTGTGAACACAACAGCAATCTGATGACTTCGACAGTCATGCAGTGTAAACATGGCATTATTTGGTCAGGTTGCTAATGTTACCAAACCTCACTGACTTTATGACTTTCTCTAATTGTTCTTCCCTGTTAGACCTGTGACCACAGTTTATCAAGAGCCACTCAGTCTGTCTTTAAATGTGTCACATCTGGATATACTGTTTTCATCACTGTTCTGAATAAAGCCACTGCAGCTCACTGAGGATCATGGTCCCTGCAGAAACAGATGTTCTGCAACTGGACAAACAATCTCTTTGATAATAACATATTTATCACCTCTGACAGTGTCCCTCACCATTTCACATCTACAGCACTGAGTTACACAAATGATCAAATATCCAGTAATATAATTACACGTGTGTGTGTAGATGTCTCCCTGTGTTTACACCCTGATGCCCTCACTCTTCACACCTGAGGATAATGTGAAAACAGAGGTGGAAGAGTAAAGCTGTCCTGATTTAGTGTTGCCATCTATCCTGCGCTAGCTTACCAACATGTGAACAATACATGTTAGCATTAGATTTTGGGGCCACGGTATAGAAACCTTGTGCTTACATTTCGACATGTGCAGCCTAATTAAATAAATAACCCACAGTGGATATATGGTTGTATGTCTTTAAGCTGGAGGAGGGTCAGATCTGTAGAGCCCTACAGATCTGGAGATTAAAACAATGATGTGATTAATACACTTATTCATTAGAAGGGGATTAGCTGTTCAAGTCACATATGGGAAATCAATAGTCATCACCGGGACTACAAAAGATTTCACATATAGCACATGCACCTAGACACAGGCACACATGTGCTGAGGTAAATATCAGACAAACCTGTGCCTGGCTCATAAAGCACATTTAAAATGCTTTATTTAAACAGAGATCTCTGCTTCTCATAAGGAAACTAATCTCCTCATAAAGTTAACTCTTCCATCAATCCTTTCACCTTTCTTCTCTCACACAGGTCAGAGACCTCCTGGGTGAAAGGATGTGTTCATCATGGTTTGTTTGGAGTTTATGTTTGTGTCTCTAGTGTCCAGCTTTACAATAACACCAACATAATCCATGCAGTAATAATAGCAATGATCAGTCAGGGCAGGACTGGAGGTGAGAAAATGATATTTAAGGTTTTTGGTGTTGAACTGGTTTTTTTTTTTTATCTGTCTACCAGAGCTCAGGTGTTGAGATACACCTGTGGATCTACTTTATTACTCTTTTATAGGACAGACACTGTCCTATAAAATAAATGTTGTACACACAAAAAGAGTCTAAGTCATAACCATGAAATAATCCAATATCAAACCTACTTGATCTCAACAGAAGACAGCAGGGCAGCTCTTTACCTGACAACAACACAGATTAGATTTCCAGTTTGAACTCTCCAGGAGAGACCCAGCTCTCTCAGGTATAAATGAGTTTGGAGGATGTTCAGTGTGGCAGCGGCACAGAAAGGTGCTTTTGTTCAATTTAGTTTTGACCCACTTGACAGATCACTGAATCAACAGGTGAAATGAGGCAGAATATAAAAGGAGAGTTTTGATTTTAAACAGAAAGAGTGGAGAAGAAAAAAGAACAGGAAGTGAGGAAGCTTTAAACTGACCTTGTGATCTTGTCGGTGCAGGACATGGTGATGAGCTGCTCGCCCTGTAAGATGCCGTCCCATGTCTGCACGGGCCCCCGACATCGCACCGGCACCGTCCCCTCGCCCGACTCGATTTTGGTCCGCAGGTGGTTCCGATGCTTCCTCATGAGGTGTCTGCTGCTGTGAACTGTCAACACAACACAATCACAACTCACCTCATACCAGTCCTTATTCCACACTATCATAGCAGAAAGATATCGGCTAAACACTTCACATTATTCCAGTGTTGTACAGTAATACATGTTTACACATTAGACCATCAGTATTGTATTCTCCGCACAATCAGAGAAGTTCTCAGTTACTAATTATTGTCGGCCATCTGTAACCAGCTTCATGTAATTTTAAAAGTTTGCAACATTTTATTATCATTATTATTATTAGTATTATAGATTTAATGAAGTGACAGCTGCAGGTGACAATACTTTGTGGATTATTATTTGTCCAGTGAAAGAAAGAATTTATTCATTCAGCTTCAAACAGCATTCAGCAACAAATTAATGTCCAGCAGATGACAAATATTCCTTTTAAAGCAAAAGTTTAGATGGGGTTAACGGCTTCTTTTGGGGAATTAAATAGAATATCTTGATTTGGGACTGTTGGAGGAAGCATTTGACTCACAGACTGGAATGTGCTGGATGTACGCAGCAGTCAGCGGTTTGGGAGGGAGGATGTTAATGCAGTGGGTTTTGGCGTCGGTATAACAAGCCAACAAGTAAACCAACGTGTTGTTAACAACGTTAGCAAGAGCACTTAATCCATTTAAACCACTTCCCTGTGGTTTCATGTGGGTGTCCAGGGCAGACTGACCTCTACGGGTGCTAATATTGTTAATTAAAGCGTACAGTCTTTGTTAATAGTCTGCAAAGAAACTAAATCTCCACAATTTCAGGAAGAAAGAAACATTCAAACAGAGGATGTAGACAGTGAAGATAATCACTGTTTTTGTTTTAATAACCTCTCATTTATTCTGGCGTAAACTCTCCTTCCCTTCCAGCTTTTCCTCTGTGGCTGTTGCTTCAGCTGATGACAGCAGCTAAAAATTAAGCCCCCGACTTCCAGCTCAGAAATATTTCAGGAAAAGGTACTAAGTAATTTTCTAATCTCCCAGAGCGCACTGCAGAACATTTAAAAGGTTTAATGACCAAAAACGTCAAGTTCAAAGGCTTCTCTGATCTGACAGCATCGTCTTTTCTCCCTTTCTCTTTCCATCCCTACTGGTTTCACTTCACTGTATACATACTCCTAGCAGCTTCAATCTGTGATGAAAGGATGGGGAAATATATACATTCTGATCATGGAAACTGCAGTCCAGATTACATTTCTGAACTCATAGGCTACCAGAAAAATGCTGGGCAAACTGTCTAAATGAATATACAATTTATTTTCAGTGGGTAAGCAATAAAATGTCACTGAGTCAGCACAGCGTGGCTGAAAGAGGCCAGTGGAGGAGTGTGACATGAAAAGGATGCCAGCTTCTTGTGTTTGGAGGAAAAAAAAGCATCTGCTGCAGGAAATGATCTCTCTATAAACAGAGAGACTGAGTGAGAGAATGATTAAATTAAATAGGAATGTATCATGCACATACTGTTATAGCCTTAGTTTTAGATTTTCAGTGTTATTACCCATGAAAATCAGGGGAAACAGAAAGGCCTGGTATCTTACGGTCAGTGGTGATTTCGTAGGGTGAGTTGAGTCTCCCGTCGCCACACGGTGAGGTGCTGATGTACATGTGGAAATGGACGTTGTCTCTCAACCTGTAGCCACAGTCCTTGTGCCGCACGAATATCGACTCCTCCCAGTCCTCTGGCCTTTTACTTTGGTGGTGAAAAAATAAAACAACAAGAAGAACGAGGGAGACTGATGAGAAAGGTAGCACCATTCATCACAGCATAGGAAATAGATTTCCACTTTTCTTTTCCAGTGATGAAGTGAGACAGAGACGGAGAGAGATGGACACCAGCCCTCTGTCTGACCACAGCCCATTCTCCTGCTGTCAGACCGACTCCTGGACATTACTCAGGCTGTCCACGTCTTAGGGGAAACAGGGGGAGGGAGTTTAACCTACTGGTCTACACATGCAGGAGGTCAACTAAAGAACAGACATTAGAGAGCAACACCATGAACACAGGCTGGATGTAGCTGAACTTACTGAAACTATCCAGCAGTAGGAGCTCAGTCAACAAACTGTGATGATTGAGACAAAAAGAAAATAACAGAAAGCTAGCTAATGTTAGCGCTAACATCTGTAAAGTCCAAGCGCTCAGCACTTAGATTCATGCAAAAACACAAAGCAAAACTTGGTTTTGAATAGTAATAACTAATTGCTGTCTGTGTATACACTAACAATAAAGTCTACATAAATATGACTCATTAAAAAGAGATGCTGACATTTTTAAATACACAAAAAGTTTATTTTCTCCATCCATGAACAATGAGCTGAAAACTTGCAATGAGGTGGCACGAAATCTAACTTATAAATCTACAAAACTGGGTCGCTGTTTGTGCTGTGTGTGGAAATAAGGCATCATCACTCACACACACATAAGTTCATACGTAAATTATATGTAAACTATGCATCACAATGCAAAGCACGGCTGCTCTCTTTATATAACCTCTCCTCTGTCTCCGATGTCCTTTCACTGAGTGTAAATATGGCAGTTCTGGCATTTTGTTTGGTCATTTCATTATGAGTTATCTTCCCCATTAGCCATTTTACTCAGCCACAAAGTCTCCGTACCTGCCATCCAGCATTGTGCTAAGACAAAAAGTCAGTGCTGTGTATGCAAATATGACATTCAACGATCTAGACTTCTAGCCACTAATCTGATGAATCAGCCTTGCTATCGAGTTCCTCAGGGGGAGCTCAAAAACATAATATATGCTTGTGCACTGGAGGCAGTTAGGAGTCAAAACTCATCAAGACTGTCTCTTGATACTGGTAAAAATCTTTGGGAGAGTCTGTGTGCACCAGAGCATGCTGTACAGGTTGCAAAGGCACACAAAGTAGATACATTTAAAAAAGAGCTAAAAACAAATAGGCCACCGAGACCCTGAGCTGAACCAGTTGGGTGTGTGATAGTATGCTTAGTTAGCTGGAGAGAACAGTGCACATATGGCTCGTTGATTATTGAAAAGTCTCTGGTGGACAAAGCGTGGCTATTTCCATGAAGCTCATTATAGAGGAGAGAGCATTCTCTGGCACTGCAGCAGGAGGTCATAACAAACAAGATATTTAATGTTATTACGCACACTGTAATTCATAATTGTTGGAGGCACCTTGGAAACTGAAGTGTATAAAGCCTACACAGCCATGGCTGCAACAGTTTAACTTAGACTCACGTTTTCACTGGTGGAATGTAACTAAGTACATTTCCTCAAACACTAATTGAAGTACTTTATTCAAATTTTTCTGCTACTTTATACATATACTCCACTACATAGGCAAATGCTGCTTACATGTTTATACATTAATTTATACATTGATAATTCAGTTCGATGATACAAAATCATTCTGATGCTTAATAAATACTTTTATTTTTGATAAAGAAAGTGCAGCCCTTTCAATCTGTCAGAGGAGTAATATGCTAATTGTTCTTTCAAAACTTATACAGTCCTATTTTAAGGACATTTTCTGATGATACCACTGTAAAAATGGTTAATGCAACACTTGCAATACATGTACTTTACTGAACTATAGGATCTCAATATGTCTACCACCACTGTGTTAAGTTTGTTATAACCAACCTAATAACAGCCCTAAAGCTGAATATAATACAAACCAACCAGTTAGTCAAGTTAAAACAAAGTGTCCACCATTCATGTTGTCTGCTGAGCTAAAAAGCATGTGATCAGCAAAGAAGCAAAAGATGGAGGCAATTGATCGGTCAGTAATAAGCCAGCCTCCCAGAACAATCCACTGCTTCTACTGAGCATTATCTGTCTATTTCAGAGCATGGAGAATGTAAATACCACAGAAAGTTTAAGTCCAGCACTCAATAACTGTCTGTGTGTCTTTGAGATGCAGCTGAAGATTAGTCTGTTACCTCAAGAAGAGTTCGAGTTGTGAGTAGAGGAAGCGTAGCAGGGCTCTGCGGGCCGTGACTTCAGCGTGACAGTCGTTGACCACCTGTCCCTGGTCGCTCAGATACTCCCCGTTGATACACTTGGTGCCTGTGGATAACGCCACCACCTGGGCGTGCCTCAGGTCCAGTCCTGTAGAACACACACACAGACAAATGTTCGCCTTGTTGTGCTTGTCATACGTTCCATTGACTACATTGATTCTTTAATCCATGAGCTTAATAGTAACCCTCATAGTTTAATACCTAATGCATGTCCTCTCTCACTTTTCTGTCTGTGGGAGGCATTTCATCATCATTAAGAGACAAGTCTAGCAGCATGCACACACACAAACACACACACACACTTCACAGGAGGAAAACGGACTGAGATTTCTTTGACAGTTTCTCTGTCTGTAAGATATGTATTTATGTGTCATGGACATGTCCGTAAAACACAAAGTCATCTATCCAGTTTTTTAAATATCTTAGAAAACAGAGCTAGAGTTTCCACAGGAAAACAGACCTGGAGATCAAACGACCAGAGAGAAGAGATGCTCATGCTGCCTCAACATTTTTACAGTTTTAGATGTTACCAAATTGTCCTGGTGAATATACATTTTGCATAATTGTTCAAACTAATGTCCCAGCATTATAAAACATTTTCATGCCATGTCAAATAAAATAAAAGACAGACAACAGTTTTTTCAACAGAATCTTTTAAAAAACAGCTCAGACTGAGGTCGGTCACGTCTCTAACTGGCTAGCTCTCTGACTAGCATGAGCGAGCGTCTCTTCAGAAGCAACTATCACACCACACCAGCCAGGATTAGCTGGATCCAAGGAGTGAGGGTGGGAGGGGGCCCCTCCACCTATAAACCGGGCTGACACCATACCTTTTCATACAAAATGTTCACATTCAGCAGCACGATGGAGTGGGCTGAGTCTAAAACCAGGAAAGGAAGAAGGAGACTCTTCCTCTATATTTACTCTGAGACCCAAACTCAACAGATTCTCTCTGTGGGACAATGAGCCAATCACCGACATACTGTATGTGGCAACAAGGACCTGTAGCCACCTGAACTGTCTCTCAACCGCTCCAGTACATTTTACAAATACTTTTGTGAGACTAGACACTGATAATTTATGTATAATCACCCAATCATACTTCCTAGAAAACACAGAGAACCACACTCACTCTCTTAGATAGTTTAGTCCATTGGTTCCCAACCTAGGGGTTGGGCCTCTCCAAAGGGTCACCAGATAAATCTGAGGGGTCGTCAGATGATTAATGGGAGAGAGAGGAAGAAAAAACTAAGTTCTGATCCACAAATCTGTTTTGTGTTTTTGGACTTTTCTCTGGTCTTTGCCTTTTTGACATCATATTATTCTGTATAGCGTATATAATATAGATAATATTATATTATATTTACTGTTACTAATATGAAACCACGTGAGAAGCTTAGAGGAGAAATGTCTCTTTGGTATAACTGAAACATGACAAGGAGCCTTGTTTTGTACATGGTTTTATATTGAAATGTATACATTCAGCATTTGTTTTTGTAATATAACATCTTCATTTCAGAAGTAACTAATGTCTGCAGCTGTCAAATAAATGCATTGCAGTAAAAAGTACAATATTCCCCTCTGATATGAAGTGGAGTAGAAGTATACAGCAGCATAAAATGGAAATACTCCTGAACAAAAGTTACTTTCCACTAAGCTAACAAAAGCACACATGCTCCACAGTATAATCGGGATGGGATGGTGTGGCTTCAGCTTCCCCCTCCCTCCCCGAACCTTGGTTCCAGATAGCTCAGACTGGGTTAGTATGATAGGAGGCATTCCCATTGTGAAACAAATGCTATGAGAAAGATCACAGAGTCGTCCTGTCTCGTGTTAGTTTTCTCTGCTCTCAGTGAGGATTCAGGCCAGTGCAGGGCCATGTGAGCTGACTGACAGATAGACAGGGGCGGGGGTGTCTGGATCAGCACGTTAACGGCATGCCATTCCTTCCTTGGCTGCCACAAATCTCTCCCATCGCCTCTGAAAGTCAGGCTTCGCTGGCTCCTGGCAGACCCGCAGGCGCTGCCGGCCCGGCACATGAGCTTTTATCAGCCTCGGCCCAGATGGCACTGTGGCGGTAGAGTCCTGACAAGGGGAGGAGGGCAGGGGAGGAAAAAGTTGAGGGAGGGAGGAGTGTGTGTGATGTGTGTGTGGGCAGTTGAGGAGAAAAGAGCGTATAGAAGAAGAAAGGAAAGTCTAAGGTAAGGTGGAACAAGTTCAACTTTTACTCTAGAAACTGCAGGAAAACTTCAAATAATATTCTTCTTTAAAAAGTCTAATTTATGGAAATCTTTCTGTCACACAAAATAAATCAAACTCTCATCACATTCACAAGTTTTTTCATTTGCTGGAAACACATCATTGACAAATTACCTCTAAATCATTAGCAAGCAGTTGCTTATTTACATTTCTAGCAGATGTGAGGCAACATTAACATTAATTTAGAGTCATGTTTCTTGCCACTTGACGAATGTAAGAGCAATATTCATTCTCCTCTTGGCTCTGTTTTGCTCTCAGTAGGTTATCTCTCTGGAAACAGTTTCCTGCTGCAGCCAAAAATGACACTGTGGGAGCAGTGAGGCCTGAGAACCAACACAAAGCTAAAAGATGCTAAAATGCTCTGTAGAGCTGAGTTTCATCAGTACAGTGAACTGGTCATACTATTTGACAGATCATGATGCTGACGGTGTTTGTGCTCTCTTTGTTTGCAGTGATTATCCTCAGGTCTATTTGGGTCAGGGTCTGGTTGTGCTCAGGTCCCACCTTGAATCTGGTCTCTCTTTTTTGAAAATGAGTTTATACACGTCGGGCTCAGGTAGGTTTTTACCATGGGTCTGTTTTTGGATCTGATCTCTGTGTCTGTGTTTTTGGACTCACCAGAAACCGTCATTTTCCTTCAACCTCTCTCCTCTCTGTACGTCTGGAAGCAGACTCATAAAGCTCTGGCATGTGCACACATTTTTCACCCAGGCTGACACAATTTCAATTCACACAATAAATTGACATAAAGGAGCGACCTTTATGTCAATTTACAGAGCTCAAAAATATGCTTCTCGTTGAACACACAGTGATACTGTATCCTTAATTCTGATGAAAAATCACTTATGTAAGACGCTGCCAGTGCTGGGTGCTCTTTGAATTCAGAGGCTCCTTTTGCCATCAGTTTTCAGGACTTTTTCACAAATTTCTTTCTCTAAATCAAAAGTAAAAACAGGCTCCAGAGCAACAACTGAGGATAATGAGTTCCATAAAATCTGTAGTAAAATGTTTTTATCACAGACTCCCTGAGATAAAATAATAATGGATCCTGTTCACTGCTCCTTTAGTGAATAATTATACACAGTTCACTCACATGTTTTACAGGGATCACACCTTTGTTGAGGTGTAAACAGGTCATCAACACAATTGTGTATATGCTGTATACACACATCATAATGTGGTGATTAATTACTGTAAATATGTCAACACAACAGTTAGATAATAATATCTATCAACACTTAATATAGGCCTGGATCAGACTATTAAAGCATCTCTCTGTTATTAATATCACTAATGGAGGATTAGAAAACAGAACCTACTGTACTACCGCACAGACACATTCAACATTTATGACTATACAGTGCCAGAAATATCTCTATATCATGAGTTTGACTATTGACATTCCCTGTAAGCAGTACAGCCCAATTCCTCCTCCATGATAAGGCAAGTTCAGAAAGGTAACAGACTCTCCCAATTTCATTCTCCTGCTTTTCCTTGCCGTTCCACTTTGCGATTGTTTAGATCAATTTTGCAGTGGATAATTTCTGCTGCGCTGCTCGCTACCCTGCCATGAAATTGGCACTGAGGTTGCCTTCAGTTTGCAGGAGAGAAGAGAGGAGGAGGAGAGATGAATGAAAGAGAGAGAGAGAGAGAGACCCAGAGGCAGTGTGCTGTTTTTAAACCAGGAATAATCAGCTGCATCACAGAAACACAAAAAGAGAGGGTCAAAAGGAACAGGGTAGAGTAGAGTCAAAGGCCTGAGGCTCTCTTCACACACAAATACATCTGTTGATCACTGGTGATTCAAAGATGTCACACCCCGGGATAACAGCACTGTCAAAAGACATGAGCATCACAGCCTGAGACCTGCAACTACTCACTCTGCCAAATGCACTACAGTGCTCAGCGTGCAACACTGACAACGGTCTTTAACTGGAAGACAAAGCACACACCGCCTCACTATGGCAACTCAGGAGGTAAACACACTTCCCAACAGAGACTTCTGTCAGGTGCACATAGGTATTTATTTAACACAGTATTCTGATGACTGCTCCAGTACCTTAGTGGAGAGAAAAGTGAGGTAGGGGAAAGGTGTGGCAACAATTACGCAAAGCAATGCAATTTCCCTGTCAAGAAAAGAGAAAAAAAAGGAACTGAGGTCATTTTATTAGTCATGACTCATGTCAGCACCTGTGACTAAAAATATATTAATTCTAATGTCCCTCTTCTTCCAACTGTGCAAGAACACTATACCCTGCACACCTACACTGTGCACCACTGAGTCCATCCTGAGTGCCACTTAGTCACGAAAATAGAGTCTAATGGGACATTATGACTTTATGTTGGTTTTTGTTATAAAGCAACAGGAAATCTAGATTTTTCACAGAAAAAAAAGATGGATGAATGTACAATCTGATGTTATAAAAAATGTTCTGAACCAGTTTTTCTTACGTCATACAGTAAGTCTGCATATTTATCAAACAGCTGCGGCATATGCACTACCTCTGTGCTCTGCTTAATGTTGCATTACTTCTATCCCACAACACTGGTCCTCCGCTCGCTGGTCCTCTGTCTGCATGTTGGCAAAATGGCCTCAGCATCAGGCTGCATCACACTACATTACGCAGCGCTGCAGTAGACTGCTAAATCAGAGAACAAACTTACATTTATATTTTGATTTAGGAGAACAGGCTCCTGATTCAGGGGGCTGGTCTCTTCCTGGGAAAACAACATATGGTGCAGTGAGTTCATTGATGTCAACCAGGGACACATAAGAGACCCAGGAACTTAAAAATCAGCTGGAATGTTAAAGGGGTACTCCAGTGATTGAGTATTATATTTCTATCGCACTGGGGGACTCAAAAGAGACCAATGAATAAATAATTATCACGATTTAAACAGCAGAGTCTGAGACGTCCTGATGTGGGTAAGTATCATATGATCATTCCTAACATCTGAATACATGTTTGTCTGGGCTGTGAGAAAACACACTGGTAGAAAGTAACTGCAATAAGTACATTTATCCAAGTGCAGTATTACAAAAGTTACAAAACTTAATGCAAAAGTCTCCATCTTACCAAGCCATGTTTGTCTATTATTAAGTCCTAATTTCTTGAAACAACTGGTGAGACAAGTTAAACCTGTTCTAGCAGAAATCTCCTTGTTTCATTGATTTTCTAGATTAGATTGTCTTTTTTTTTTTTTATTCTAGGGCAAAGGTCTCTTATTTTGTTTTCTTTCAAGAATTTAAGAATGAAACTTCTTGAAACATGTTGATTTCTGTAGTAAACAGGTTGAAATAATCTAACGACATCAACAGGAGATGGACGTCTTCATAACATAATCTAATAGAATCATCATATAAAGTAGTTCAAATGAAACTTAAGTACACTATGCTGATGATACAAAATTTTGAATTTTTGGAATTTTAATTTTGACTTTATATACTTTAACTTGTAACTGAGTACTTACAGTGTTGTACTGTAACTTTTACTGGGGTAAAGGATCTGAGTATTTGCTCCACTTCTGAAATAAAGACGAGCACCTGAAGCAAACACAGTTAGAACCTAAAAACTCTCCACAAAAATGCTCTGGCTGGTCCTGATAAGCCTGGTCAGTACTAACCAGTGACCTGCTGTGAACTAGTCCAGAAACAGATGAAATATCTACAAGAAATTTGGGATAAAACCTGAAGAAAAAGAGCAGTGTCACGTGAAAAGTGAGAACTAATTGCTATGACTACTTTACTGGCAATCATCATGAGGAAACACTGGGAGTGTCAAATAGAAAAATCCATATAAATCACATGACCATGAACTTTACACTGATCCATTATTAGACAAGGCAACTGCAATCAACAGATGCTACAGAGCTATTATCAGAATCCCTTTATTCTGTATGGTTATACAACAGGGGAAATGTTTCCTAATAAGCCACCCATTATCTCTGAGCACCATAAAGGAGACATTAAAACATTTTCTTCTGAAGCAGAGTGAGCTCTCAAGGTCAACTTTTAGTAAACTCATTTATATGCCATTTAGTGTGAGCTCCATAAATCCTATCTTTCATGTTTTCTTTCATCACAAGATGTTGGATGATTACACTGAATGTCATCCAGCGCGTGTCGTTTGAATCTCTGAAAATCTCTGAAAATGCTCAGCACTTGCAAAAGGCGAGAGAAAAAAAAACATCTTGGCAAGAGCAGGGAATGCACCCTGTTGAATCTTTATTAGCTTTAACAGGCAACTGCTCTGAACATATAAGGGTGTCTTTGTGAAATGCTACTGAAGCTCTCAAATCTCTCTCTGCTGCAACACACCCTGGGCACATCTCTGCTAATTTTTTTTGCCTCATAGCAAGCTGTTTTGTTGCCGGATGTGATTATTGAACGTTAAAATTTGCAGCAGCCGGAAGAACAGATAAAGAGTGGAGAAAAATCCCTATTTGAAAATGGATATGCTGACTAAGAACCATAGCTTAACTGCCATTTGTAATCAACTTGTTTGAAACCCTTTGCTCTCATCTGTTTCTTTGAGTCCCTGTGGTATTTATTCTCACTCGGAGTCTCAATAAAAAGCTTCAGAAGAAGGTTCTCTGGTCCCATCCAACAAACAACTCAAAAAGAGTGGGGTGGGGGGGTCTTTTTTAGCATTTTTCCATGTGAATGTTCCTGATTTTTCATGTCTCTAAGCACATCTGAACACTGTTTACCATCTCCAAACACCCAATGCTATCTCAGATAGATTCAAATGAGATTTTCCACAATATTTGACAATGTGCACTGGCGGTTTACTTTGGCGGTGGCCCTGCAACTCTCAGCCTGGTGGCGAGGCTAATCTCACTCAGGTTGGGGGCTCAACTGTCTCAGTGGGACTCCAGCGAGGGTGGGGGGTTCGCTGTCTGTCTACGGTTCAAAGACGGACCCTGATTAATATTCTTGAGGCAAAAGCAGAGGCATGAGACACACAGAGAAACACAGAAAGCAGGAGAGGGAGAGGGGCGGGGGGAAAAACAGAACAGGACTCCCCAGTGTTCCTGTCAAGTTTGGTGTCTGACTGCACGGACGCTGGCCACCACACCGCTGCTGCTGCTGCAGCCGCCGCCTCACTGCGAATACTTGGCAGTCCTACGTCTGGATCTTTGAAGATAACGTGTGCTATTAATAAACAAACAGAGGCAATTACTGGGAGGCAGAGGAGAGGAGAGGGATTGGATTAGGTCAGGATGAGCGCCAGTCTCACTGAAGTCTAAACTGATGAGCTGCAGCACTCCAAAGACAGCAGAGATACCAATCCCTCCTCACTGACCCCTGCACCCCCACAGCCTGCAGCCACACAGGGAGATAACACTCCTCTGTGTGTGTGTGTGGAGTTGTGTGTGTGTATGTGTGTGTCAGCACTCCACATGTGTAGTCCTTTGTGAATTTATGTGTGTGGTCATTTTTGTATCACACCCCAGAAAGTAAAGGCCTATTTGTTGTTAAATTACTATTACTGTATGTGTTTCTATCTAATATTGTTGCTAATGCTATTTAATTTAACATAACGTAGGTTTAAACCATCCAACCTTCATCCAGTTGATGTAGTTCTACTACTCTTACAAACAGCCACTAATTAGCAGCCACTCTGCTATAAGAAGCTTTTCCCTGCATGATTTAAATTGTACTAAGAAAAAGGAAATTGGTATCAATATGGAGTTGTGTGTGAGTGTAAGAGTACAGGTAAGTCCGCAGGCTCCTCAGGTGGGCACCCGCTCAGTAACTGGTGCTTTGCTGAGTTGGGCTCATGATATGACATGAGTGTGAACCACCCACCTCTTTACCTGCACCCACACACTCAACAGATCCCTCCAAAACAAGCTCTACTAATTTCTGTCATTAACAGCTAACATCAACAGCAGATAGCATGCTTGCTAACAACAACCATCTTCCAACATGTTGTGTTACTCATAGGTTAAGCCCTAGCCCTGAAATGTGCACAGCATGAACTCAAAATACTCAGCACTACAATTAACAACTACAGATAACAGCTAACATGTTAAGCCAGCTAACATTGCCAACATGCATTAACAACAATTGGTGATGATTTAGTTTACCTTTGTGAAAAGGTTGAATTCAACACATTAAAAAAAAAAAAAAAAAAAAAAAAATCAGGGTGGCTCATTTTGTACAAATCTCTGATAAGGTTATCCTGAGGGCTATGTGGGCATGTGTGGGATCATGGGAACATCTGCATCAGTGCACATACTGTGATCTGAGTGTGTGTGTGTCAGGGTTTGTACATACTGTGCGGGTCTGTGTGTGCTTTTCATGTGCAGGCCCTGATGTCTGCATGAACAGCATGCATGAAAGATAAATAAAGCATGAAAGATGAATGTGTAATAACAAGTCATTGTTTCATGCTGTAGGAGAACAACAGTGGGAAGCTTCCTCCTCCTCACTGTTCCTTCAGTGTGTCACTCAGTCGGGCTTCAGATTAAGTTTTAAGCTGATCTAGTTAAGATTCCCACTGTGGCATCTGGAACTCCTGTCAAAGCTGCCTGAGCACAGCGAGTCCAGCATGCAGTGGGGATGAGTGACACTCACTACCATGTCTCATTCTCCTCAGAGACTCTGAATAGTCAATAATTCATCAGGAAGGTATACTCTCCTGCACAAGCCCAAGGTACAGCATGGAGTGGAAACTCTCTTTCTCTTCCCACCCTCAGTTTATCGTTTCTCTCTCAATCTAGAATTCCTTCCCATTTCTCCTCCTCTCTCTCTTTTTACCTCCCTCACTCACTCCCTCTATATTGCACCACTTCAATAATTCAAAGTGATATATAAAAGTCAATGAAATTTGCCATACCTCGGGTCATTACGATGCCTGCCAGGGATTTGTGTCGAGCGTGCGCAGGACTGCAGCCGCCCACCAGCGACCGGTACTTCTCCCTCACCAAGTGGAATATTGAATCGGCAAAGTCCTGCAAAACACAATCGCTCCCTTAATTTCTACTTGACACAGTCTATGGAGGCTGACTTCACAGGTTTCATTTTGCTGTGAAATATTCCCCCTCTCTAATCTGTTCAGGTGACACAGTGAGTTTTTGGGAGACTGGCCCAAAGATCAACTTACCTGTTTAGCTATGCGCACAAAGAGAAATCACCCAGACATTCCCTCTACATCATTTCATACATTCAATACAAGGAAAGACATTGTCAGAAATAAAATATTGAAATAAAATATTACTAAATCAATATACTGTGGCTCAAAGCCATGATTGTTTTGGTATAGTATTCATCTGTTGTCTGTCTGATTTTTAATCTGGACTGTCTGCCTTTGGGAAACACTTTTTACTTCCTGTGTAGAGGGAAGTAGACCCCTGGTATTTCACCCAGCACAAAACTATTCCTGCCATTATCCTGCTATCACTCAACATAGTGTATTCTAAAGTATCTACAGGGACACATACAGTGGATTTAGTGTTAACATTCTCATCACTTGTCACTTTGTTACTTCTGTGCCTTTCTATATTATATTTTTTATTTTTTTTATTTTCCTATTTTGGTCACCCTTGTTTCTTGCTGCTGTAACGTGAATTTCCCACAAGTGGGATAAATAAAGTCTATCTTATCTTATCTTACTTAAAGGTTAAGTTGACTACAGAGGCATTGACTCTGCTCTGCTGTTACCTGACTTGCACTTTAGTCACCTCAAAGTTATTTAGGACAGACTTAACAACAAAAACAAAAACAGGAAATATTGCCCTTGGTATCTCATCTCAGCATCAACAGCATGAGGATGATAAAACCCTTTACTCTTAACAACATTTATAAATGTATGAATATATTTTTCCACTATAACTATTTGCAAAGAAAGCAGCAATGAACAGGAATTGGTTGGAAACTCACTCAAAGTCATTTAACTGATCTGGCCCAGTATCTTTCCCATTACCACCCTAACAGAGTGTTTATCATTGTCTCTTTCTTACTCCAACTTTTAAATTGTTCAAGTCATCCTTAAAACCTTGACCTTTGACCCATCCATGCTCACACTACCTTTACTCAGAGGTGAAACTTTTAACCTGACAAGACAGTGAGACACTGTTTTTCAGCCTGGTGTTAAGTTAAAATGGACATGAAAAAGGAAGACACAACAGAGGAGGGATCCCTCTACCAGGATGGACAAACATGGAATAGATGTTGTAGTGTTAAGTACAGAGCAGACAATGATAACACTATGATGAGGATTAGATTACACTATGGAGAAACCCTCTGCTAATTAACCTAGCTCTTATGGATTATCTGCTGCTGCAAAGGTTCCACTGACATTATCTGACCATGAGCTGTAACAGCCACTGTAGAAAACCCACAGAGCAAACACAAAATGTTCTTTTATTGCAGTATTTTTAATCAATATAACCACTGTCAAATGAACAGGTAGTCTCATATCTTATGTCAACATTTCCTATAATCAAAGAGGATTGTTGACACTCTGACTGTTTTCTCTGTGGCTTCACTGAAGTGGATGAACATGTTGGACATTATTTTTACATCAGTTTTTCATTTTCTCCACCATCTGCCATTTGGAGACTCAGCTTCCTTGACCTGTTTTGTGCTGTAAACTATTTCTTTGTGCCATGAAGGAACCCAGCACATTTACCACTGATTTGACTCGGTCTTTCACTTTATAAAACGCAGAGTTGTAAGGATTTCTTAAGGAGATTAAATGGTAAGTATGAGCAGAACTCTGTTCCTCTGTTCATCTATCTCATTTTCACTCTTTAGTCAACACTTCTCACCACATATCCACTGGTTTCACACTGTTCAACAGATGCTGCAAAGCCATGTGGATCACATCCATACCCCTCCAAACCTCTAATGCTCTTTACTCCAGTGGTAATTAAGGGCTTAGTCTCAGAGTGGCCTTCATGCCAACTGTAGAGCATAAATGGATCACCGGGAGATGGCACCAGAGTGGCAGCAGAGTGGGCCTTTGGACAGATTGAGCCCCCAGTAGCTAAAAGGACATCAACAGATGCCACTGTGACAGACGCATGGAGTGAGAGAGAGGGAGAGAGATTAAGGGCGAAAAAAGACACAGGGAGGGAGAGAGCAACTGAAATTAGTGAGCATATTGCACATTATAGCCCTCATCAGGGCTGTGAAATACTCTCACAGTTGGAACTGGCTGTGGAGGTGCTCACAGCTCGCGGTGTGGTGGGTGGTGTGTCTGTCCATGTGTATGTATGCACACACACATATTGTGGCTCTGACACTGGTGTCAGCCTGAAGCTGTTTTGGAGAACAGAACAGAAAGAGGTGGTGAGATGTTGTGAAAAGTCAAAACAGTGAAGAACTTTAAGCACAGACGAGATTTAGAAGAGCGATGTATCAGGTCACGTCTGAGATGAATGTTCTCTTTAACTGGCAAAAAGGACAAGAAGAAGAGACAAGTTCTCCTCTGAACTCTCAGATCATGTTGTTTATTTTCTGCTTGAATGATCCACCTGTTTGTTGAGCCTGAACTCAGTCCAGCTCATGCAGCAGTGACAGGGACAAACAGGAAGCAAAAAAACAAAAAACAAAAACAAAAAAACAAGCAGATGGGCAGATTCTCCACATCATCAGTTCAGATTCAGAGTCCTCATGGAAGCTCAGAGGCTGATTCATGTTACAAAGACTCTGGCCACTGACAAAATGATTGTTAGCATAAAAGTGAGATATATTATAAATATCATAGTAAAAGCCGTTTTAAACAACTAATGTGAAATATTCATGTTTACTTTGTCCCAGTTGATCACTGAGGAGCAGAGGATTTTCTCTGTACAATGTTAACTGTTGTTTTTAGTCATTTTCACAGTGAGCCCTTCATTTCAGACAGTGGTAAAGAAAAGCATCCTTCTCATTTCTATTTCTAGCCCTAAAATGTATCGGCTGAAATAAAAACTTGCTATCAAACTTTATTAGCTGTAGCTAGCTAATTAAGCTAACAGTAGCTTCATGAGTTAAAAACTCTCCAGCTGACGTATGTTTCTAGACGACTCACTCTAAAACTGAAACGCCTTAAAGAATGACTCCATAGGCCATAGTCAGCTCCAGGACTGATAGTTAGGCAGTGGGAAGTCCAGTTCAGATGGGTCCACTGTGTCTGTACGTGTTTGCCATATGTTAATAAATCCTCTGACAGGGTGTGTATCGGTTTCTTCAAAGGTCAGGTGCCCACATGACCACTGACAATGGATTTTCTTGCACTAATCATTTCTCATTTTCATACTGGACATTAAGAATACACTTTCACTGGTTGGGAATAAAATCAAGAATATTTCCAAAGTTTATTTGAAGCTAATGTACGTATGTTTCCCTGAGGGAAATTTTGTACTAAAAAGGCTGTAACTTTTGAAGACAGCAGTGTGATTGATCGAACTCTGAAAACCTCATATTAGCTTCAGATAAACTTTTTCAGACATTTTTATACAGAGGGTGAACTGTGGATTTTAAAAATGAATAAGGGGGATTTTTTATTGTCGACAATGAACGACTACAGGAATGATTACAAAAACAAAAACCTCTGTCTGTCAAACCTCCTCACAGTTTAAATATGACAAGTGGCAACAACTTTGATGATGGATTAATTGTTTCTGTCTTTTACAAAGCAAAGATTCACAGCATCAGTTCATTTCAGCTGCAAAAATGTGAAGATTTTTGCTTTAGTCTGTTTGATATCATTTTAAAATGAATATCTGGGTTGTGGACTGTTTCTGGTATTCAGTATTCAGTATTTCTTTTTTTTTTTTTTTTAACTTTTCATAGCCTAAACTATTAATTGATAAGTCCAAATCACAATCAACAGATTAATCAATAATGAAAATAACCATTAGTTTCATTCGTGTTGCTATAAGTGCAGTACGCGGCAGTAGAGAACACTATCGTTAAAGTTGCTGTCAGAATCAATGGATTATCTAATTACTATTTAATTTTTATTTAATTATAAGGACGTTCTGTGCCTGTGAAGTCAAAACTTCCTGACAGTCAGCATCTGAGGGACAAGTGAAGGGCAGCCTTGTTTTGGGATCACTCCGTCTGTTTCATCAGCACAGCAGCAGAATTTCCTGATCCTGTACGCATGAGTGAGCATGAGTAACAAAAATCTGAAAAAACAAAACCCTGCCTTGTTCCTTGTACCTGAAAGTGACATCCAATTAATTTGAACAGAATCCCGCTTGGCTTGGCAGCGTCAGCTGGTGTCGGTCACAGTCTGAACCCTGAGTCAAGTCCTCCATCCCTCCTAAAGGCCTTTGCATTGATGACATTACTGAGGTGAGAGAAGGTGGCAGCTCAGAAAGGCCTGGAGAGCAAAGGTGGAATAGACCCTGGCACACGGCCCAGCTTTTTGTCCCTCCCCCCTGCTTCCTCCTCCTCCTCTCCTTTTGTTCTCTCTCTGCTCCTCCTTCACCTCTCTCTGTCAGTTCATGTTTCCTCCCCTTCTCTTTCCATCTTTTTAAGTCTGACTCTCCAGACTCTGTTTTTGCCTTTCATTCTCCCTCTCTTCTCTTCTCCCTTTAACCACCCTGCCTCCTCGTCTTCCTCCTCCTCCTCTGTTGTCAGGTTTCTCTCCTGCTCTCTCATGCTGGTTCGTGATAGAGGGCAGTGATGTGCCAGGACTAAGAAGCCAACAGTGAGTCAGAGCCTATAATTTCCTCATCCTGTCAGCCAGAGAGAGGAAACAACATAATCTACATCACCTGACACAAAAGGAAAACAGGCTGCGATTTACAGCTGTGGTTCTCTGACAAATAAACCTCTGTCTCTGTTTACATCAGCTAATATCTACATACATACACCTCTCTGTATCTACAATCCTCCTCACATAGCACAGCCACACACAGTCACACACAGTCACACACACCATCTTTCCTCAGTGGGGGAGTTGAGTGCCACCTTCAGTGTGGGCCTAATGTGGCAGAAAAACGGGGCCAAGGATCTTGCTCCTCAGTCAGACAGAACATCAGTGCGACCTGCCACACAGCGAGCGGAGGGCCGGCGTGCGGCTGGCTGACTTCCTCTTGGATGAGCATCAAGGTTAACGCTGCTCCAGTACAGCTACATTTGGGAATTTGGTTCTCAAACTCTATTTCCGGTGACTGATGTAAGCTCCACTTGGAATACATCTCAGGTAGAGAGTGCTCGGAGCGAAAACTGCTGTAGTGGCTGTTGTGTTACTTACCCCACCTGGTGTCTCTCCTGCATTAGTTCTGACCAATTTACTTAGCAATTCCTCTGGGCCTCCTCAGGGAAGAGAGAGAGAGGAGCACTAGTTATTTTGTAACTGCTAAAGCTGCAATGGCTGAGATTTATTGCAGCAATACCTCAATCAGCCTCGTTGAAGAAGAAGTGCTTAGGTATAGAACAACATTAAAAGTGATCCACTGACTTTTGACCCCATTTACACTTGGTCACTTCATGCAGATTGGATGGTTATTTGATGTCAAACACAGTAAGTGTAAATGCAACCACATTGTGCCTCACAAAGGCTCTACTTGGGCGACCCACCATGGTCTCAGCTTAGTTCAATCTCACATTAAAATGCCTCATCCCACTCTTTTCAAACTAACTCATTTTTGGACACACACCTGTCTGAGTTGCATGTACTGTAGTAACTGACTGAGAACTGGTGGCTTCTCTGTGCACAACCATCTAGCTAGCTTCTATCATGGCCTGCATGTGAAGCGTTTAAGGAACACTGGGAAATAGTAGCATCTACCTACTGCATGTGAGGTGTTTAGGGGACACCTTTAAATTATGGTGACAGAAAATAACCTGGCTTACACTCTCCCCCTCTAAATGCATGCACATTGGTCACACAGCACACCACCCACCACCACAAGTAAATTCTCAACCTTGGACGCTGGAGTGTCAAAAAGACGTGAATGCATTGGTCCTACAAATGACACACTGAGCTGTTATACCAGTTATCTGATCCCTGATCAGTTTTATTATTGAATGATCTGTATGGGTGAGAAAGTGGCATGGGTGGAGCTGTGATGATGATAAAAACATGTCTGAGGACCATAAATCATTTATATGTTTGTGTTAGTGTATGGATAACTAACTTTTACTGCTCAGCAGCTTCAGGTGCATTATCACAGGTGTGATCAGGTTTGTTATCTCACCAACAGAGACTCATATATGTGAATAAATGTTAATGAAATTATGTTAAATCTCATCTGGATTTCATCTGAATATAAAACATAAGTGTATAAATGCATTTCTACATTTGCCAAAATATAATTCTGGTGTATGAAGAACTGCAGATGTGTGGTAAATAAACCAAAAGTCAGTTTTAGATGTGTGATTGCATAATGAAAAGAAATGAGTGGAGGAAGACAATCTGAGGCAAAGATGTACCCAACCTAAACATTTGTGCCTGTGTTTCCACTTCACAAACTTATAGACAAATCCCAAAAGTAGAGGGTCTGGAGGAAAATGACTGGAGCTCTCACATGTCTTTCTTACAGTTCTCTCTCTCACAAACACACAGTCTGTCAGAGTGCCATTCAGAGCCAGAGAGGTAGTGTTAATCAGAGCTTTTTTTTCACTAAAAAATGCATGTGGTCATGTCACTGTGAGAGGCATTGTTGATATAAAATATTGATTCTAGCTGCTAACAAAAACAAAAGCAGAGTAAAGAGCTGTGGGTGTGATGTAAGATTCTGGTTGTAAAAACGTTTTTGAGAAACTCAGAGTGAAGTGAAGAACAAAGTTTTAAAAAATGATGAGAATCTTCACTGCTGGCCTATTTTTTTTTATCTGTCCATACATCCATCCTCCCCTCCCCTCTCCCTGCCTCTTCTTTTCTCCCTCTATCCCCCTCCCCACCTGTTTGTGCACGTAAACACTTCGGCATCTATCTCCAAGGTAATGTGGAATGTCACCAACAATCCTCCTGCTGCCTTCCCTCTGAAGTCAATATTGTGCCAGAAACACAAAATGTCAACGGGGAAATTTTCTCCGCTGCTGCCTGACCTAGAAGTCTGAGCATGCTGGTAGAGGTGATGGTGTGTGTGTGTGTGTGTGTAGTGAGACAGAAAAAATGCTCAATTGTATAATTTATTGTTTAGTGCCAAGGCCCCAAAGGGAAATGACAGCTCCAGATTCATCAGTGATTACATTTTAAGGCCTTCCATAACATTCTCCATATGCTTCCATACATCGTACCTCTGTTAACTTGGTGAAACGTGGAGTGTAAAACTGAGGTGGCTGTGTTGATTGTGTGTGTTCGCATGTGTCACTCCTCCATGAACATTGCTGCTCGTCTTCACTGTAACAGGGGGCTTGATTTTACCCCACCCTCAGGAAAAACACACACGCGCTTCAACCCACCACCCTCACCACCTTATCACCCGCCTGCAGAGCGGCCCAGGCAGCATAAAAACGGGGCCATGTCTTATATTTCTTTATAGAGGTATTTAACAATTCATTCTCCCGAGTTTTAATAGTGTCTGCCCTCTGCCTAGATATCTTCCCCCTCCACCACCACCTCCACTGCCCCACCCGTCCCTCTCCCCGTCCCTCGCCTGCCGCCAAGCATGAGGCTTTTGAAAATGGATATCTATTCATTTGGTTGAAGCGTTGCCTCTGGGGGCTTTTTAGATTTTGAAAAAGCCAGACTCCTCACAGCGAGACAGATTTCCCTCTTGTTTGTTCTCCATATGACACATAGCATCACTCTCACTCCTAAATCTTTTGCTCCTTCTCTCACTGTCCTCTAGATCAGTATCACAAGAGGAGGAAAAAACTCGGATCTTCTTTCAGTGGTCGCTCTGTTGTCTCGCCTTTTATTGACAGTAAAAGATGCCGTTGTGTCATGTGACGACAACAAAGTGCAACCCAGAGAAGCTGAACTGTGTACAAATTTGGAGAGGGATGTGAAACACTCCAGCACCTCGCCTCTAACTACATCCAACCTTTTCTTATGTGATGGCCAGATGGCCCTGCAGCCTGTGGAACAGATTCCTCTCAGTGTGTGTGTGTGTGTGTGTGTGTGTGTGAGTCAAACTTTTTGCCTGAACAGCGGGGCCTTGTCAGTCAGATCAGGCGGCCAGGCTGCACCATACGGCCATTGTCATCATAAGAAGAGGTTTTTCCCTTTCAAACCCTGCGCTTGATGTTAGCGAGTGAGAACAAAGGCACATGAAGGAGCACCAGAGAGAACGCGAGTGGCAGAGATTGTGCAATTGATCTGCCTCTGCCACAGCTCGCCCCACCTTCTTTCCCCAGTGCGGGTGAGAGAGGGGGGAGATAGGACGCTACACCACAGGTTTCCAACAGCAAAGCAGAGCACAAGCAGAGATTCCTCATTAGGCTTGAAAAGGTGGAAACCAAGACCATAAGCCTGGTGCATGTGGTAAGGATCAGAGTCAAGGATGAGCTATCACAAGAATGATAGCCTCATCCAAAACCAAGGACACCACTTCCTAGTGATGATGCTAAATATAGAAGTGGATCATTATTTCTTTCTCATTCTCCACTTGGGGCCACGGTTGATCCCTATGGCCCAGTTCTTCAGTCAGGAACCATCTAAACTGTGCAGAAACATACAGACACAGCAATGACATTTGTAGCCATGTAATTGGTCGGTTGGTCCACCACTTTGGTCCAAATTGAAATATCTCAGCAACAGTTGCTGAGAATTTTTGTTCAGACATTCATGGTCTCCAGAGGAAGAACTCTACTGACTTTTCATCATGCACTAGTATGAGGTTCACATATTTTTTTCTTAGTGACATATGTCAAAAAACATTATTTGTATTGAAATTTGGTTCAGTTTCATGTCTGCCCATCTGGATGAATTGTTTTAAGTTTGCTGATCCCCTGACTTTGTCCTTTGGCATTAGGTCAAAATATGTCCAATACTTTGGTTTATGAACAAATACCTACAAAACTTTCCCATCAGTGTCAGCTGTATTCAGTTTTAATTAGCAATTGTTATCATGCTAACATGCTATTCTATGATGGTGAACATGGTAAACATTATACCAGCTACATAACCCATGTAACCATTGTCATTAGCATGTTTGCAAGCTGAGGTCTTGTTTTTAGTGTTTTAGTAAAGTCCCTCCATAAGCTTCAACTGGTCCAGAACATTATCACCACAACCCCCTCTTACCATCACATCACCCCCATCCTTCAGCAACTCCACTGGCTCCCAGTTAAACAGCGTATCGAATTTAAACTCCTCTTGCTTACTTGCAAAGCCATCCACAACCTTGCCCCCCCATATTTGTCTGACCTCCTACACATCGCCACCCTGTCCCATTCCCTCAGATCTTCCTCCTCCATTCATCTCTGTATACCCTCTGCCCGTCTCAGCACCAGCTCTGGAACTCCCTGCCACCAGCCCTCCGAAACGTTGACTCCTTTCCTGTTTTCAAATCCAGACTCAAAACCCATCTGTTTAAGACTGCCTACTCACTTTAACCATCCTACTGCAACTTCACCGCCCTACATTCTTTTATATGTTGATTTTATCCATTGTTGTTTTATTAATTATTATACTGTACGGCTTTATTGATTATTGTCTATTGTACAGTTTTATTGATTATTATATATTGTATAGTGTCCTTGAGTGTTCAAAAAGGCGCTTATAAATAAAATGTACTATCATTATTATTATTGTTGTTTTTAGTATTCCTGGAGACAGGTATACTGATATTCCTGCAGGAATAAGGGTAACATACTGTAAATACAGTCTCACACACAGATGCATAGAAGACAGTTTCAGGCCAAAACTGTCAGTGTGCAACAATGTGATTTTAAATGTTCATATGTTAGACTCTTATCTCAGATCCTGTTGAATAGAGTATAGCTTTAGCCCTTTGTCAGCCTGTCACTCTGTCACACGTTTCAGACACTGCCACAACACTGAAGGAAAAGGTGAGACACAGACAGATGCTTTATCTGTGCAGAGAAAGAGAACATATGTTTTCGCTAACGCCCAGTAATTCATGGATAACATAAAACTAAAATGAATCTGTAAAAGCCAAACTTTGGTCACAGCTAACTTCATATGTTCCCTGATTGGTTACATCTGCTCAGAGCCACTAATGCTCTTAAGCCTAAATCCAAACATTAATTTGGGAAATGAAACCTCAACATTCAAGCCAAAACGAACCGAAGCCACTGAATCATAACCACCAACCGCAGATGTTAAGCGTGAATGACTCTAAAACTCATTATCAATCTAAATTCTCTTCATCTGATCAAACAAGCTCAGCCAGTTACAACAACATAGACGCTATCAGGGCCTGGCCCATCTGTGGCGCCATGTTTTGTGTGGTTGTGACCTGGAAACCGTGCTTGCCAGGTCCCCAAATAACCTTCCCCAGCCCCCCTCCTCTGAATGGCTCCTCTCTGCCTCAAGAAGACAATAGCATCTTTACAGTGTTTACTCCACTGAACTGCCACTGAATCGGCTGCAGCTTTTAAAAGCAGACATTAGCCAGAGGGCCAAATGTTAATCTGCAACATCAGATATGAGACAAATTCACAGGTGAGATCAGGGATGAAATAAAAAGTCCTAGTCAACGTGTAGAAGAGCAGCTATGTTTCCAGGTGTTATCACCAGCCTACATCTCTGTTGTAGAGAATACAGTAATATTTGTACAATGTTACAACATTAGACTTTGTTTACCTGAGAGGCTACGAGCTAAAAGGTGCAAATAACTAATCTAAAAGGTGTCTAATGGAAGTGACTCACTGAAAGAACACTGGAGCTTGTGGGTAAAGTTACAATAACTATAGAAGTAATGCTGAGGTGTTGTGCAAATGTACACTGTGGTTTCCACTGAGTTTGCAGCTGCAGTGGATGGATGTATTGGATGAGTTCACAGGAGCAGTACAGCAGTGGGATTTCTATGAGATCACTGAGCTCAGAAAAAAATCATTAGAACTAAACATTCTTCAGCTGCAGTTCAACTCAAAATGAATTACAGACACACAAAATAACACAACCCACTGCAACCACTGAGGAGAGGGAGAGAGATGAATAACAGAGGAGGTGGAGGTGGTGAACCAAACATCCACTTCATGTCTTAACAGAACAAAGAAAAGTTTAGTTGCAGTTGTGTTTGAATTCAAGTTTGATGAACACAGACCATAACACTCCCTCCACTATTTGTTTGTGTTACAGGAATCAGATTTTTGTTTAGTTGATATTTAATGCATGTTTCTTCCCCTGCTACAGTCTCTCCCTTGTGGCTCTTGTAAATCCCATCTGTACTGTTTATGTCTGGTTTTCAGAGTCTGAGAATTCCCCCTGCAAACTGACCTCAGGAAACTCAGGGGAAAACATAATAACACGTCTCCTCCTACTGTTTGCAGGATCCTCCTTTAAATGCATATGCAATGAGAAGAATGGAAGACACGACACACACTCATACAAATGACACATGACACGCAAACTGGGACTCGAACCCAGTGATTCTGTGTGTTTTTGTCACATCTACACCTGAACGACAGGCAGTAACTCTGTCTCTGAGTATTTGTATTAGTATGAAGGTGTTTTCTCACATTGAATTTTCTGACTTGATTACACCATGCAATAGTTATTGTAAACAGAAATGCAATTATGTTGCACGTACAGTATGTAAATGCCACAACACACAATATCAATTGTTTTTTAAAAGTAGATTTGAATGATGATGCTTCACAGGGCAGCACCCCTCCGATTCATGGTGTTCTGCCATTTGAAAGATTATTTTATGACACATTTGCTTTACTAAGCAGTTTATAGTTTAGACTAGACTAACACCTTCTTCCTGAATCTGTCTTTAAAATATGCACAGGGCAGAGGAGACGACAGTGACAACGGCTGGAGCACGTCTAAGTCGTTTTGGTATAAATCCCCTCTGATTAACCTCCATGGTGGAGATAAAAGCAGCGATATGCCTGAAACGACTTAATAATGTCAGGCACAGTGTAAAACACACACCAGTGGCTTTATACATTATGCGCCAAAGGCCAGCAGAGGGACTCCTGCAAAAAGATAACATGACCTACCCCCGAGAGAGACAGAGAGAGGGGAGGAGAGAAAGAGAGAGAAAGAGAAGGGGGAGACGAACAGGCAGGCACTTAAAGAGGTAAAGAGGCCACGAGGAGAGAGAGAGGAGGAAATGAGAGGGTCAGCAATGAGGATTTAACGAGACTCTATCATCTACAGTACGTAGTTGACTAAGAGAGGATGGAGGATGGAGGGGAGGGTGGGGGCACTCCAAAGGCCCCTGAGGACTGACACACAGCTCCCCACTCTGCTCATGATTCAGCAGAGAGACAGACTGAGATCAGTCTCTGCGATGTGTTTGCTGTACTTAACTGCAGCTAATTGTCACTAAAAAGTCAACATTTATGGATACTGGAGAAATTCTTGTGCGTGAATAGACTGACGTGGTAATGTGTCAGTGTAATCTATGCTGAAGATTTCTATAGCAACTAGAGTTTCTCAGTGTTTCTTGCCAAAGTCTGCTCCCATTTCCTGGGAAAAATGCCTGTAGGAACCTGTGTGTGTCTCTGTGTTCACATTCTGAAGAGCATCACATGTGCTGAAATAAAGACGTCTTCTCCAGACCTCATTACTGCCATCAACCTATTTCACAGCCTTTATCCACAGCTGGCAGCTACAGATGGGTATGGTTAAATATTGTTTAGAGTGAGGGTTGCAACTCTCACCTTTATTAACTATTGATATACAGGTGATGCAATATATGTCAAATGTATACACTGTTATGAAGAAGGCAGGATGTGTGTATATACATTCATTGGTCTCATGTTTAATATGATAAAGATAGAGACAGTAACAGGTTGGATTAATGAAATATCACTGGATGTAATCCAGGAGGAAATATCAGTACTGATGTCCTGTTTGTTGCCCTGTAATATTCTGTTTTCTCCCTAAGTTTATTAAACACCTGCAGCAGCAGGATCCATAACTGAGTCTCCAAATTGAGCATTTTACACACACAAGTTCAACAACTTCATTCATTATTATAAGTTATTATAAGTTAAGCTATTATAAGTTTTGACAGGATCAATCAGGAAAGTAATTAATGTTCAGAGTTTTTCTAAACATTAGACAACTAAACCATTACACACATACCGCAGATTCCAATTTTATACAGTGAAATCTATCATTTGTAACAGAGCGGCTGTTCTTAGAATGAGCCACTGGCTCCATCAGAGCTGTCAGGATATTTTTATTTTCAGCCGATGATTGACTGTGTAGTTCTCACCCCAAAGATAGTGTTTTTTAAAAGGAACTGCTGTTCTATCACATAAACTAATCAACAAGAGAGAAAAACATCAAATTAGAATCATTTGTATCATAATTATCTGTAGTTCTGTGGTTGAAATCACTCATGGTGAGAAATCCCAGGAAGAGTTTGATCCCAGGAAGTAATCATGGGAAATCCTTCAGCTCCAATAGCAGAGAGGAACGTAAAGACTGAAGACAAACACTGATGTTTTTGGACTGAAACAGCTGGAGGTGGATATTTGCAGGTATCTTTTCTCTATGTTTGCCTCTGAATCAGCATTAAGACATTGTGGAAAACGGAAGTCTCCTCTGAAAGGTGGGCTGGGGCAGCAGCTCTTTAAAACAGAGTGATGGAGGTTTCACTCTCAGTAAACACTGTACCCCCACACCACACTTTTTCCTCAGTCAGACATCTGATATAAAATAATAATCAGAATAAAATCATATTCACTAGCTGTGGTCAGAAATGGACTTCTATCATAACAGAGGTATAGGACATGGAGTTTTTAATAAAAGTCATATATTGGCATGATGTGTCCGCTCACAGATTTATCAGTCTAACTCTATTCTCAATCTCCCAGCAGAGAATTTCTGTCTGGAATCAGTAATATTTTACCCCGAGCCACAGAGATAATAACAGCAACAAAACCATGTTTGCTGTTTCGACACGTGGAGCAGCTGCAACGATGGCTTTAAAACATTTGGGAGGATGGCAGAATCTAGCATTGTCTTTCATGTCTTGAAAGAGCCTCCTCTGAAGCTTTGCGATGGCTCCCTCCAAAGGGTGGGTGATTGTGTCGGCCTCCGCCTAGACGCAGTGGCCGCGCCTCCATCTCTGCTGCTCTTGAAGATACCGCTGTGGCTCTTTTGGCGGGCTCGACCCTGGCAATCAGCGAGACTTCAAACCTCGACGCCAACCTTTGAACGGCGCCCGTGAACGTCTGTTGCCAAGCACCGCTTTCCTCTCAGCGTGGAGATTAGAGAAGCAGACCAAGGGAAATGCTGGTGCTTTCAGATGCTTCTCTGTCTTCCTGTCAAGCTACGCCTGTAACATAATGTACTGTCAAGGATACAATGTGCTGCTAATACTAATGCAGAATACAACAAACTCACTAATGTACACAAATTCAGTGACACACTGCTCAAATGAAGCCAGTATTATTATACTGTAGGATAATTACCATGTGCGTCAATGACAAAGTGTAACCTGGAAACAAGATGAATTACAGTCCCTGCTTCCTCTGGTTGAAGTTTTTAAGACTGTGTACAGAATGAGACTGTTTGACTTTTCCGTCTGTACGTTTTTCTGTGTGGTGAGTCCATTGGCTTCTGATGGAGTCATTTATCCAGCGGCCTTCCCTCTGCTGGTGACTAAGCATGGACCAGACTGTGTGTCATGTCTGTGGGTGTTGCTGTGGCCAAAAGGCCCTACAGCCAGCCATACATCATCACATATTGATACGGTTCCACCACAGCACCATGGCTGACATTTGATTCATGGCCTGGGGCGCTCTTTTTGAATTCCTAACAGTCAACAAGGGATCATGGGGAAATGTCAATGTTGTGTTGGTTTGGGGCGCCTCACTGACACGAGGGAGATTGGTAAGAATAATGGAGGCAGTCGAGACAGGTAGCTAACTTTCTCTTGAGCTCACGGGCCTTAGGTGTGTGACTTTATAAGTGGACATAATGCTGCTTAGTCAAGTATTACTTCAGATAAATAAAAACATATTGAAAACAAAAAAGAGATTTATTTGCAGCAAATTTAGGCTGCTATAAACCACGTCCAAAGCTAACATTTCTAAAATTCTCACTTTTTCCTACATCTGCACCTGGTAACTATGGTTAAAGTTAGGGAAAAACTATGGTTATATTTTCATTACCCTATTTACAGTTAATAAAAAGTGACAGAACATGAACTGTTTCTCCTGCATGAGCTGAACGCCCATCCACCACCTCACCCTCCACACTATTATCCTCCACCTTGCTACATAAAGGACACACTATCATACTTCTTCCACTGGTACTGAACATTGGTAGTGGATTGGTACTAAAGTGCAAAATCATTCAGTTCTGGCATAATTTGGGAAAACTAGGCTGCATAAACAGATTAGTCATAACAAGATATTCTGCAATTATTTTAGGTCACACACTCACTGTTTCACACTTGTTTTTACATGAGTTGGAGGTGTGAACATTAGCTGATTCTGGGGCACTGTGGCTCTGAAAAAGGACTGAAAATGTGTAAACCCTGCTAGAACTGCTTTATTATTTTACATGGAGTTCTTTACTTGGTACAACATTTATACACAATATATGTTACAGACCATATGGCAAGATGTTTCTTTGAAAACTAAGGTAATGTACATAGTGGGAAGGAGCCCAAATGACGGAATGATGAAATTAAATGAATGAAAAAATGAGAATAGAAAGAAAAACTATTATTATTACTAAATATTTGCTACAAATCTGAAAAGCTCTCTTGGCTGTTTTTACTACACTTTATAGAGCAAAAGAGTGGTTGTTGCAGTGATGTCCAGGTGGAGAACAGGACCTAGTGACATCCCTGTTGGGTGTGGTTACAGGTGCAACAAAGCGCACCTCTGACAACACCAAGTCCTGCAAGGTATCAGGCTTCGATGCCTGATCATGAGGTAAAAATAACAGCTGTCGATCATGCTTCGTCTTGCACTGTGAAAAATGCATGGATGTCAAACTGCTATTTCCTTGACATTTTGGAGATGTGAGGTTTATCCTGCAGACTGTCGCTATAAGTTTACACCTGCCCTTTGGAGAAAATAGCGTTGCTCTTTTCTGCACTGATGAATGTGGCTTCTAACAAACATCCCCTGACAGAAGAGGCTTAAACAGTGCATGATCCCTCTCACTGCCAACTGCTGTGCACACACACGCTGCTGCGCGACACAATATAATATGCACTTCACAGCCCGCAGATGAAATGAATGCAAATAACCGCATGAGAAAGCCTTTTGAGCGTGCCAGAAAAATCAGTCTGTGGCCCCTGCTCTTTTAACATTTACTAAAAATCCATCATGTGGCGTTTGCAGAGTAAGCAGAACGGCAGATAGACTGTAACAAATGCACATGCTCTCTTTTGTCACCTTTTCTTTCCTTTCCGACAAACCTTTCAAGTGCACGCACATCACTGCATGCACACACACACCTCATAAGCTCCTGCAGCAGGCCAGCAGAGAGAGCAGGAGGCATGACAATAGACTGAAAGGAGAGTCAATATCAGACCGAGGAGAAAAAAAGGCAAAGAACACTGAAGGTCTATACCTATTGTGTGTGTGTGCATGTGCGTGTTTCACTTTTAAGTCTATGCCTCCTTTTGAAAATTACACACCACTGCTCGGTGCTGTCTGATGTGTCAGACAGTTTCTCTAATGAATGCATGTCAGCTACTAAGCGCTGTACAGGAGATTTAACTAGCCGTTTTCTTTATTCCTTTCTCATGTTTTTTTTGCCCTCCCCTGCGGCTCATAATGCCACAGCTATGTTAGAGAGCGAGCTGAGGAGTGATCAGAAAAAGACACAGAGACAAATGAGGGGTTCACCTCAAGACAGTGAGATCATCTTCTTTCCACCTCCACAAAACTGTGGATGCATCTTCCTCAACTGCTGGTTAGGTTAAGCTTTAATAACAGCACTGAGAGGAAGCACTGAATGTCAGCTATGCTGGAGTGCCTGGCTGTTTGTTGAAGTAGGTGCCACATCTAAACAAGCCAAAGCTGTAAATGTGTTTCTATAAAGTGGTTCAGAAGGGAAGATGCTTGACATGGGGGTTGTTATAGAGGAGACAGAAAGAGAAAGCAAGTGGGTGAAACTGACAAAAGGAGAAAGGGTAAAGAGTATTTCTGAGCATGCATGTGGGTCTGGGAACGGCAGCACAGTGTGTATATACTATACAGGTAAGTGTGTGTGTGGCCATGCATACGTCTATGAGAGCAGCCTGATTATGGGTGAGAGCGTGGGAGAAGACTTGGAAATGAGGCTATACAGCATGTAATGTCACAATGCTCAACACTGACATTTCATGCAGCAATTAGAAAAACAGAAGTGAAATAATGAAGGAGACTAAGTCTTTTCAAACAACTATAACTGTATTTACTCAGTCATATACTGGAAAGAAGAAAATTGACTTTGAAGCCCAAATTACCTACGTTTCCCTGGTAGATTATACTGTGTTTTCTAATATTCTCGTGCTCTCCTGTGAAAACCACGTATCTCCAAAATGTCTTTAATGTCCTTGATGAACTTTTCATCAGCCAAGAGAAACGGCCTGTCAGGTGATTCAAAGGGTTTGTAAATGGTTTACAGTATACTGCTTAAGGTTTCATGAAATCAGACCCTGTTTTTGACACCATTTGTGGTCAGCATTGTTTGAGCAATAGCCACTCATATTATGTCATGTTAATGTTTTCATTTTTATCTCCCGAATATCAGCCACACTCTCCAAAAGTAACTGTATTAAACTACTGCAAACCCAATATTTCCTACTGCTGTTACATCAGATTAAAAAGATTTAACTGTAAAAAACACTGGATGGTTTTTATTGAGAAACATTCACATAGAGATGCATTGTATTTGTCACTGGGGTTAATGCTGACAGTCATCTACAAAATATGATCATTTTCATAATTTTTTTTTTTTTCAGTGGATAAATTTAAATATTGCAAGGAGAAATGTAACAAGATGCATCAGCCACAGTGAGCTGATGGTAAAGTAACTCACTCCTTTTACTGTGACCTAATGTGTGAAAAACAGTTTACATCAGACTGCTACTTTATCAAAACAAGGTGCGTTTGTTTGGAAGTTCTGTATATTTCTATATTTCAGTGGGTGAAAAATGACACTGAAAACATCCTCACACAGACAGATGTCACATGACACACCACTGGCATGTCTTCAGCTTCCTTTGTTTATGCCTTCAGTGCAGAAAACTCCCCTTGTCAACCTATATACTGTATGTCTGTCTGCGACCATGGTGTTTAATTCCTCCATCAGCAGGAACGCTGCTACTTCATCATCCTGCACAGGAGAGGCCCTGAATGCAGACCCTGAAATTCAGCCAGGACGCAGAGACAGGAAACAGGGCAGTGGGAATGGATTTGTTATGTACCTGCTGACGTACAATCAGGTGCTAAAGCAACGGATGTATAAAAATGTATTCAAAGTCAGAGTGTGTGTATTCTGCGCTGGTGGTTATATTCAACTGTGAGAACAGCTCTGCCACTGTCATTAGTAATTCATCATCTTTTTACCGAAGGTGATGGATAAGTGCAGCAAGATGGGTCAAACTTTTTTTAGTTTAAAAGCTTAAATGTGACAGGGAGTGAAAACTTTTCCTTTCAGCCTCTGACTAAAACATATGATAACTATTCATGCTGTGAGCTGTGGATTTTTTTTTTTTGCCCCATATAACACAATCTGTCAAAGCTTTATCACTGCTCTGTGTAGCCAATCGAATGGCTAATCAGCCCATCTACCCAGGAGACTTTGTTCTAAAGTTCACCATGCTGAGAAATCTTAAAGTACGTATGAGCCACCTCTGTGATAGTGTGAATGATTGGTACAAATGCTCTCAGGGCATGATTTGCTCTAGCCTCCAGAATGGCTCTTATTTGATCTGCTAAGTGCTTTGCGAGGAGACGACGTCGGGCGAAGATATTATGACTCATGGCAACCCTGCCTGTCATCTGTATGCAGAGTTCAGCACTTCCTGTATCGGAGGGGAAGAAGTGCCATCAAAGGTCGCCCCAGAAACATCCCTCTGTGACAATGACAACGGAGACGGTATTAACAGGCGGCTTCGAGTCCGCCTCTCAAATTTAGAGGTGACGCCTGTGACCTGAATCAGCAATTCAGCTGCTCTGGAAGCAATTGTAACAAAAAAAATCAGCTGATAAGAGCAGAGAAAGTAAAAAGTTCAGTAAGAGTTCAGCTGCATTTATTTTGTGCATTCATACTCCTCTAATTTGGCAGAGCTCAGCTATCGTGAAGGGGAACTCAGGCACAGAGAAATGCTGCTAGACACACTGAATACTATGAAATATTTCACCTATTTCCCTGCGATTTCACACACACACACACACAGGTGCACACACGCCTGATCACATTCACAGTATATGTGTGGAGAAGCCTTACACAGGATATGAAAACCATCATGTAAACATTATGCGTTACATATATGACCTCTGTGTTTCCTCTTGTGCCCCGGTGGGAGAACATAAAAATACATGAAGATGGAGAAGGAGCTCCATCCATAACCCAGTGGACAGTGGTTCCAGGCACAGTGCAGGCCTTAACTAGCTGCCTGTTGTATACTCATGGGCAGGCAGGCTGAAATATGAGGGCTGAGGACATGAGGTCTTCTCAGAATGCTAAACTCTCCCTCTCTCTCTCTCTCTCCCCCTCTATATCTCTCACCCTCTCTCCCTCTCCCCCTGCTGTGCCCTGCAACCAATCTGACGCCTAATTAATCCTGAAGGTCTTTTGTTCCGCTGAGGTTTTCCTCTCTTTCCCCCCACTGCACTCCATCCATCCTCACCTCCCTCGCTCCCCCCACAGCCTGCCTCTCATCCTTCCCCCCATGCCAGCTTGGTTTTTATCCCTCCTCCACACACACACACACACACACACACACACACACACACACACACACACACACACACACACACACACACCTTATTCCAGCCTCTTCCATTTTGTCTCCCCCAAGGGAGGTGAGGTACAGTCCCAGAGAGCAGGACAGAGCTAACAGATGTTTCGCTTTTCCTTTTTTTTTTTTTAATCTTTGGGGTAATTTAGTCAAGAGAAAAATGAATGACTGTTGTTACATTTATTCCCAGTATTCTACTAATTATACTCATATGAGAGACATTCGTGGCTTTATTTATGCAGGTATGCAGCAGTGTGGAGACAGTGATAAACAGCACAATGACATTTAAAAGCAGACTAATGCAAAGATGTGTATCTTTTCAAAAGCAACCCCAAAGGGCTCAGGCTACATGTTTTTAACATTTTTACATTTAGGGAGGTGCATTTATTTGCTTTTTTGCCAACAGATGCTTAACACGAATCTCATGTCTGTAGCTGGTTAGCTTAGCTTAGAGGGAAACAGCTAGCCTGGCTCTATCCAAACTATTATAACAGAAATCTGATCAAAAATCTCTTTTTTGTACAGGCTAAACAAACAAAATACAGTAATAATCAATCAAATTCAATTAAATTCAATCAAAATAATCTTTAGAGGTGCTGGTAGGTGGATTTTGTTTTTTGTTCAGACAGAGCCAGACTTGCAGTTGCCCTCTGTTTCTACTCTTTGTGCAAAGCTAAGCTAACTGTCTCCTGGTTGTAGCTTCATATTTACCATACAGAAATGATTAATACCAATCTTCACAACTAACTCTTGGCAAGGAAGTGATCAAGACATGTGGAGGTGTGTTAGAACAATCCACTAATATTTCAGTCCACATAGCAGAACATATCAACTCCATGAGATATGTTGCCTCAGCTCTGGTACTGAGAGAGAAAGCCTCTCGGGGAAACACCTACAGAGGTTTGGCGGCCCAGTGGGTCCAAGTAATCAGCCAGGCATGTGAGTAGGTTGAGGGGGACAATCAGTGTCAGGGGATGTAAGTCTGTAAGTCTGTGTGTAGCAGAACACGATAGAGTTTGGACATTTAGCTTTAAGGATATAATATGACTCACGGCTGATAATTATTCTGTGAAAACCCAAATCAACAATCTGCAGCTCAGACGTCTGTAATAAATTCAGGAAGCTTTGAAACATCTACATCATATTTGTAGACTAATTCCAATAGCTAGACGAACTAATTTATGATCAAAAGACAAGCTGCTACAACATTGAGAAATATGTGTAACTAGAAATATAATTTAAGCTTAATGTTTGTGACTTCACATCAGATCTGTGCAAAGAAAGTTTTTCTCATCTCCCTCCTCCCTGCTCTGTCTCAGCCTATCAAAACTTCTCTTATTCTTCCACTGTTGAAAATAGGAAATATTCAAAGTGAACGATGATCTCCACTTCACTTCACAGTCAGGTCAAACTTTAAGGCGTTTGACATTTTGAATATGACATGTATATACTCCAGTGACAGTGCCCTCTAGTGGTTGCATTGATTAAGACAGGGCCAAAGACCGGAGGACCTCTGTTCATGTCCTGCTCCAAAGTAACTGTCAGCACTGTTTCTTTTAACCATGAGCACAATCCTTATATAAGCTTAATCACGTCTGTAACCATGACAACAAAGCTCCGCTAAACCTAATGGCGTATTTATTTTAAGCCAAACAACATTCTCTCCTTAAACCTAACCACTTGTTTCTGTGCCTAAACCAACCAAACCTTTACAACATTATCACATCATAGAAGCGTTGGTTAGTTTAAACAATGATTTTTAACAGTTTGTCTCTATCATCTCTCCTGTAGCTGCGGGGGCTCTCCAGGGTTTAAACACCTTCTATTTAAAGTATATTAAAGCTAATTCATTGAAAATAGCTGCAGTGAAAAACAAGCTCATCATGTGTTGTTGTGCTGGCTGCTGTATGTGTATTTAAAACAATGTTTCAGTGCCACATCTGTTGATCTGCTTATTGTATGTCACCACATTGTCTTCATGAACAATCTGATCTCCGAGCTGTGATGCGTCCTAATTTGAGCATGTGCATGTCTCCATTCAGTGTGTATGACAGAGTGGTCCATCGCTCCAGGCGGGAAGGTCATTTAAAGGCCAGGCATCCAGACCTCTCCTCTCTCCTCCCTCTTCTCTCCTCCTCTCCTGCCTGAGAGCCAGAGATAAACCTACACATGCCAGCCACACAGGACCAATAGTCGTGATTTATCGGAAGCCATTTGGTACCTGAACGCCTATGAAATTGTAATGAACTTCATTATGCTTTTAATGAAGTGTGAGAGGTTCTTCAGAAATGATTATAGCCATGCTCTGGCTCACAGCTAGGGGCTGTGGAGGGGAAAGGTGGAGGGAGAAAGGAGGAATGGAGAACTGTCACAAACAATGAGGACTTAGGAGCAGCGACTCAGGATACTGTCGGGCGAGCAGAGGTGCAGACAGGAGTGCCAAGCTTCTTTGGAATAGATTACAAGGGCGTTTTACAGTATATGTGAGGTGACTTGACCCGACCAACCCCATTTCAATTCCTCCCTGCTAAGGGATTTTCCCTCAAAGCTGCATGCTGACGCGGTACATTAGATTCAACAGCCTGCAGCCTCATAGGTCACATTTTGCATACATATTAGACAGTTGAGGATGATTCTAACCTTTCCATGTACAGGGCGCTCCCATTCAGACGAGGAAACATTATTGTTTGGTAATTTCACACACAAATCTCCTCTCTCCCATGCTGCCTTTTCTTTAAATACCACATGTTGATGTAAGTGGCTGCTGAAAGGGCAGACCATCAGTCCAGACGCAAACAGTGGCTCTTTGCTCACATTATTATTTTACACTAAGTGACAAACTGTAATGAGATACTTTATGGATGCACATAAAGGATTCCCTTTTTGTTCTCGTTTACAGGGGTCAGAGATGAGGAGTAGTTTGAGAACACAAGACCTCACGCTGCTCTTAAAAACTTGACTGCAGTTTGTTACAACTGGAGTCTTATTTCTATAGTTTGGCCATTATTTGAGCTATGGTTATATTATGCACACCAAAGTAACAGAACATGGTGACAAATCTGGGCAACTAATATTTTAATTAAACAGTAACCTATAGATTATTTTCTTATTTTAACAGAATGTAATTGGTCACATTACACAACATCAGATAACAGTAAAAATGAACAGTGAATGGGATTTCTGTATGAGAACACTACATCCAGTGGATCTTAATGAAGAGTTATCTTGTCTCTTTTGAGTATCTTGAGTTTTTGTTTTAGTATATATATATATATATATACACACACACACACACAATATATATATATATAATATATATATAATATATATATATATATATATATATATATATATATATATATATATATATGCACGCATGTATATATATACAAAAACTTAGTATCGGATTAGATATTCATTTGCAACCTATTGATACCAACAGTGCTGTCTTCGCCTCCTCCAGTTGACACACAACTTCACACAGCACCGCTGCAGACAGACAGGCAGTTATGTGGAATTTCGAGAGGTCAGCAAAGCCCCCGTTTCAACTGCACTTAAGCATTATTATCATAAACGTTAACCTGCCCGGCGGACATTAACGTTAGCCGTTTAACTACTAGCAATTGGCTGATAGCCACATAGCCGTCTGTTAACAAGATAGCGATCTGCTATACATCTGCTAAAACTGGGAATAATAATCGTGAAGCTAGCGGCTATAGCAAATAATGAAATGGTAACGTTAATGTGAGAGCTAGCAAATATTAGTCATGTCCATCTGTAACGTTAATAGACAATGTTAATTAAACCGAATAACACAATTATTTGTATCTGAAAAGTGTTGTGTTCTCTTCAAGTCCCAGACGGGAGGTGAGAAAAGTCGACCAGCAAATAACAACAGTCAAACTACCAGACAGGCTGTTAACAATTCTTTTCACACTTATATCAACCTGCCTGAATGAACACTCAACAACTTCAAGAGACATTTTATTTGACTGAATCAGTAGAAAGTGATAAATGCAGATGTTTTATCAGGCAATTTGCAGGGCACCTCTGGCAGTATGGTGATGATCACAGCTGATCCTTTTGAGTACAGCCTGCTGCACTAGCTGTCACTATGTGTCTGTCGCTATCACTGTCCACATGCTGAAGCTGTAACACTATCTGCAAGGTCTCCGAAGCTGTTAATCAACTCCTCTCTAATGTGTTGTTCACACCTTCTCCCTCTCTCTCTTGGTGGATTTCTATCTTAGACAGGGTGCTTGGCCGGGCGATGGCTGTCGCTAATTTGTTGTGGCAATATTAATTAATGATCAGCCTGTCACAGCTGTTTATATTGAGACAGATTAGAAGTGGGAGAGATTAGACAAAGAAAACAATCTGCGAGAGGCTCAGCGGCTGACAGGGGTCACCTTCACGTGTCTAAAATCATATTCAATTTGCCGTGGCAGAGGCAGGGAAATTACTCCACTTGACCAGTCTCTATCCTTCTCTATCTGTGATGCTTCACATTTACAGATAACTAAATCATCTAAATCATATTGAGTCACAGAAAACTAAAGGACAACGTGCAGTCGCATATGATCTCAGCTGACATGATGAAAAATTAAAATATTCCGTTGTACTGTCATGTCACCAAAAGACAGATATACAGTACAGTTTTCATTCTTTCATTAACCCTAATTTTCATTCAGCTCTGCCACCAAGCACATTTCCCTATTCAAATGGACCTTAATCTGAGGTGGCAGAGCGCGGCGTCCTGACCACTGACCTCTGCGCTGTCCTTCCTCGTGGGCCTGCTGACTCTCTGCCTTCCCACCGCTGCACACAAGTCTCAGGCTCAGTTGACTTGGCAACACTGCAGTGCGTTGTGACGGCAGGGGGAGATTAAGTGGCCAATCAAGGCCTGAACAGTGGGGTAATCATTCCACTTGGTAAAATAGGTGTCAGGATTACTCCAGCACTTTCTCACCTCACTGTTCAGGCTTTAACAGGCCAAAGATGTTTTCCAGTGACAAAAGGACTGTGGACTGGATTCAACAACAGCTTCATACTGACGGATTAATAATAAAGACTAAGATTTCTTCAGAGGCAAATTGAACTTTGAGGTTAGGGACTGTACAGAAACTACTGGGGGATGGAATGAGGGGTCAGAAAAAGGGGGAGATTATTGTAACTTCTTTGGGAGAGCAGGAGAGGGCCATTTGTTTTTTTCTTATCCAATATTTCTATTTTATTTCATATTATATATTCATTAGATTTTAATATATCAAATAGCTATGACAAATGTATTTTTTTCATACGTTTTTTTTTCATATATTTTCAATATCATGAGGAAATACAGATACTGAGTGTATCTGTAAAATATCAACAAACCGTGTGTTTAATTTGCACAAAAATAACCGATCTTGCAGAACAATATAACATCCAAAGCATTATGAACTTTTTTCATGGTTTTAGTTTTATGCACTGGAAGCAGTTGGTTAAAGTTAAGGGAAAGACTGTGGTTTTGGTTAAATACAGAAAAACCTTGACGTGAACCCTGGTCTTTGTGTCCAGGTCTTGTACGTCCACCATCCACCACAATCCCCTCCATGTGACTTTCATATGGTAGATAGATGTGGCACTTTATTTATGGAAAATGTGCGTGTGAACTGAATTCATGTTTGCTACCACAAAGTAACTGGGTAAACAAACCAGTATTAAATTAACATCTTCAGTAGGAGAGAGGGTTGGAGGTGAAAATGTTGTGGTGCACAGAACGTCACTATAATAATCATTTCTATATTTTGTTAAAGTAAATATCAATAATGCTGGGGAGGGCCATGCTTTAAAAAAAAAAAAGAAAATATATTATTCAGCACCACTCCCCACACCAATAATTTTCATACAGTCCCTTAGAGAACAGGCTTTGCAGAAAGCGTTCTCACTTGATTTCCCTGGATAAATAAAGGTTAAATGATGGAATAAAAAAATTAAAGTCTTTTCTGGAAGATAAATAGCTGTTTAATGTCAGGCAGACTGTGGTTCAGTGGCTCATTTCTGGCGTGATTGTTAAAGTCAGTTCCCACAGACATAAGCGTAGGAGGGATGGGGGAAAGAACAGGCTATATTACTGCAGGAAGGAATCTACTGCAGGTGAGGATGTGCACTAGTATGCTTGTCTTGTCAATCTCCTCGTATTAGTCCTCAGTATGTATGTGAAGCCGGGAAGGTCTGAGATGAATTCAGCACCATGCAGTTCAGGTGAGTTTAAATATTTCATTGGGGGTGGGGGGTGGATTCTGGATTTACCAGCCTTCCAGTTCAGCTCAGCTCAAGTCTGAAGAACTAATACTGCTCCTCATCCTCATGTTCCACTCTGTTGAGTTAATGTAATATGCTGGAGAGGAGTCTTCTTTACTTTCATTGCCCTTTTCACTGGCTGAATTACCAACAGGACAAGGTGGACAACTACACAGTGGTCCTAGACCCTCAGAGGCCCCAAAAGCCCAAGGATTCCCTCAAATCATTAGGGTAATGTGATTAATTGCAGATTTGTAGGACAAATCCATCCTCCATCTGGTGGCCTGGTCTTCAGGAGGGACTCTCTGTCTAAATCTAGTTTTAAGATTTTAATTGTTTCAGTTTATATAGAGCTCCTATGCTGTTACAAAGAGATTGAGTTTATTATTATTGAAAAACAGGAAACAAGCAAATAATACCATTTGAGAAGCTGGTAACAGAGGATTTGTGGCATTTTTGTTTAAAAAATTATGATGAATCAATTAAAATTTAAATTGTTGCCACTACAACAACTACAGCCCTGGAGTACTGGTTGGTTTGTGGGTGCCTGGGGAAATAATGAAGCTGCCGGTCAATTGGGGGCCCAAGAACACAATTTTGCCCCCAGACCCCCCTGGGATATTTATCCAGCCATGTTCCCATCACTATATTTAAGTGGTGAAGTCTTTTCTTCTTCTGTTTGTCCCTGAATTTATTTTACAGAAGTGATGTAGAAATGTTGTCCTAACCCTGAGCCTTACCTCTGACCCTGTGTTAGGCCTCAGCTGCTGGTTCATCAAAGTAAACTTATTGATCAAGAGGTTGTATATGAAAGTTCTCCAACACAGGAGGGAATCATTAAAATGACCCACAGCCTCTTTTGCCAGGAGGATTTATGCTCTGTAAACAGACAGTATGAACGTGGGTACATCTACAAAAACAGCTGTGATATCTGAATTTCTTTTCTGATGACAAGTTGATTTCAACAGTTTGATCTGAAATCTGAAATAAGTGGGCAAAAATAAGACAAAAAAATCTGCTGCAAAACAGATTTTTCTCAAACTACTGGATAGTTTTACCACTCCAGATTTGTGTCAGTTACTCAAATAAAACTATCTGAGACGTTTGGCAGAGAGAATAACTCTGGTGGAAACTTTCACAGCTCAGATACATGTAACCAGACAAGGTCACATGTAGACGCTGCTCCTTTTTAAAGAACTAATCTGTTTGTTTGTTCTTATTTTTATAGATTGCATCAATCGTTCCTGTTGTCAGAAAAGGTAACAATTAACTCAGGAGTCAACAGCACAGAGAGAACATGGTGACAAAGAAGAAAACTGTCATGGCAGAGTTCACATCAGATCACTAAAACATTCAGCAGCTGGAAACCTGGATTCATCCCAGATTCCCACCTATTAAAACTTCGGCCTTATTATTAACTCTCACCTCTGAGGTCATCACAGTAACTTTGAGTCACTAATAATGATAATAATTCTTGTTAGCAAACAATAACATCCATATTGGCTTTGCAGTTGTAGAGAACTGCTTTGGACAAAGGACCCGCTCCATTTTCCATTTTTTGAATCATAGCACCATTCATGCATAAAATTCAAACTGGACCTTGTTAAAACTTGTCAAAGAACATGCAAATACCTTTTTTTTTTTTTTTTAACAAAAATGTCAGAACTGTAAAATTCAGGAGAAAAATTTTAAATATGCTAAAAACTGCGTACAACCATTAACATTTTCTCACTGAGGCTTTATCCTGCTACAGGTAGAGCCAGAGGGAATTCTGGGGAAAGAGAACAGACTGAGTTGGCACACAGAAGTTGGCGTACCACCATTACGTTAGCATTACCCTCAGACTACAGCTGGCAACCACCCCCACATCACGTGTCACATCTGCAGTGTAGTCAACCACTGCCCATGCAATCAGTGCTTGGCAAGAGGACTGAACACAGAGAGGGTGTATGTGAGCTGGAGAGTTTTATAATGCAGCAGTCCAATACACGCTTGGTCACATGTTTATTTGCACATGTATGTATACATATTGTATATGTGCTTTTGTCCTTTACCAATGAAAATAAAATGCCTCTCGAGCCTGGCAGACAGCACGGCTGACTTTCATGAAATTCCACAAGCGAGTGCTTTCTGGAACTAAACGGGTGCGGCAAATCCTCTTAAAATCCTTTTAGACACCGTGGCAGCAGGGAGAAAAAGAAAAAGTTTCTCCCAGGCAAACATGTGCAGGTTTGTTGGGTTGATGTCGTGCTCTGGGGAAGGACACTCTCGCCAGTTTATTTCTTTAAGGCTGGAAAAGAATGTTAATACGACAGATACCCTACAGGACGCGCAGAAGCACAGGATGGGGACAGAAGTCTTCAAGGAAAGACTTTGGGGAAAGGATGTGAACGGCTTAATTTTTCCATTTAAGACTTCAAGAGCGCGCCGCTTTACACATTATTCTGTGTTGTATTAGGACAGAGGGGGGAAAATGTTAAGTCTCATTTTCAGCTGCCAGTATGCCAGTGACCTGGACAGCTGGAATATGAGTTTTTTCTCAGCGCAAACAATAGTAAACAACTAAAATCAGTGTGACTATCTACTCAGGGCAGTTTTACATTAGATGAAATTCTACAGCTGAAATGAAGTTTTAAATGGCTATCAACAAGTGCCTGCCAATCCAGCCACTGTGTCTTTAGGCTCTCCAATTTCCTCAAGTTTCTCAAAAACTAGTTTCCTCGCTCTGATTGCTATTTACATATTTGGGTAAATGAGCATGGGATTGGGCTTGGTGGTTTGTTTGTCGATATGCTCTTTGCTTTTCTATCTCCTTTGGGCAACAGATTGAATTAATGTTTGTAGACACTGTGATGCCACACATGAGGAAACAGGAGATTTTGCAAAATTACAAAACTCTCCCAATTACAGCTCTACAAACACATAAGACTGTGAAAAAAAAACTCATTTGGGTTGTGATGCAGATTCTTCTTGTGTCACAGGCACAAGGACAATAATTAGCTTCATTTACATGCTTTTCTGTTTAAATAGACCAACAAACACATATTGTTTACTGAAGATCCAGGCTTTTCACAACACACACACAACTGCACCCACACACAAATCTGTGATTTGTATTTTCACATTATGCACTACTTTCTGATGGGGTAAATGTCAGTTTGCTTACACATCTCTTTATCAGCCTGGCCACTATTTCTCCTTCCATACCCACTCTGTTTAGCTCCCATCTCCTTTCCTCCTTAATTACTTGTTGGAAGGTGTTTGGCTTCTTTGCTGCACGCCTGCTGTTTTGGTCATTACAGGCCCCTGTAGGAAGTGGAGTGGCTGCCAAAGAAGCTTAGCAGAGGACAGGCGCTGGGGATGTGTCTGTACTCACCTGGGGTAAATGAGGACAACTCTTCCTGCTGGCTTTGAGGCCTGTCCTCCCCTCAGGGGCTGTCCTGATGTTGAAGAGGGCCTGAAGAGCACACTGGGCCGCCTGGGTCTTGGCCAGCTTCTTGCTGCGACCGCAGCCCTCAAATATCCGCCCGTCCACGCGCACCGCCATCACAAAGCTGCGCAGCCGTCGGCCTTCAGCTCTCTCTGAAAGGCAGGCGTAGCGCAGGCCAGGCCGGAGCTCATTTAACAACGCCACAGGGCTCTTAGGGGCCTCGGGCTCTGGAACAATCCCACCCAACCTCTGCTGAGCCTGCACCATCAGGTCCAAGGTGTGGCGAAGCAACCGTCCATGTCTCAGTAGCTCGCTCGATAACAGCTCACTCTCAGCTGCTGAGTTGCAGAGCGAGAGGCCATCGGAGCACGGTGAAGACTCAAATTCCTTAAAGAGTGTGTCAGGGAAGTCCGCCTGGTCTGAGGTGAAGTCGGCTGAAGGGTTGGAGATGTTTCCCATGGCTAGGTGGGCCTGAGGAGCATTGGGGAACTGGATGAAGGATTTAAGGGCCAGCTCAGCAGCCCTCATCTTAGCTTTCTTCTTTGTGGGGCCTGTGCCCTCGAATGTCAGCCCGTTCACCTCCACAGCGATGGAGAAGACAGGAGCGTGCACAGGGCCCGTCTGAGACACCATGCGGTACTGCAGGCCCGGCCGGAGCTCGTTCAGCTGCACCAAGGCATTCTTTGGAGCCTCAGACCAGGACAGTTTCTTATAGATCAGGCGGAGCTGACACAAGTGCCCATTGTTGTCTTCCTCCAGTGGCCGTTTCCTCTTCAGACCAGAGCTACTGCTTCTTGTAGAGTCGGAGCAGAAAAGCGACTGACACTCTGCAGATCCTATGGTGCGATCCTCTAAGTTACCAATGTTGCGGTTTTCCTTCACCTCTGCACTGCTGGTACCTGCAATGATGACAGAAAAACAGAAACAGTGTAATTCAATATGATGAAAAATACTCAAAACACAATGAGGAAAAAAAGCATTAATTACAATGTGACACTCACATTTATCCAGGCTGAACAAAATGAATCAAGGAAAATCTCTCAAGGCAGATTGAGCCACTTGATACACAATGAAATGGTAATGAACAAATCTACAATCATCTCTCTGAGCTGAGCCCACTTCATACCACAGGGCTCTATCATATTTAAGTGTTTTAAAATCCAAATACAAATCCCCTAAAAATGGCAATGTTATCTGCCAAATCATTCTGTAATCTGCCTCCAAATTGGTTCTGAATCTGTTTCGTGAGCGGGAAACATTGGTCCCTGTGGCCAATGCAAAGCATCAATCCTATTTGTGATGGGGGTGGGGATCGCGTGGAGTGGCAGACATTCCGAGAAAAGGATGAGAGAAATGTCTGTAGCCTGCTTTATTTCACACTTCTATCCTCCGCGAGAGCAAAGTCTGAACAGCTGTGATACGCTCTTCAAACCTAGTTACGGGGAAGTGGTGGCGTATTGCATTTCTGATGGGAAATGAACAAAAATAGGGTGTTCAGATCTCGCCACAAGAATGTTAATGGTGAAAGGGGAGGCTGGGATCAAGTGCTGGCATTCACTGGTGGGCTGGAGCAGATTGTAGCTCTTGATGATGTGTGTGCAGGCGTGCATGTACCTATCTAATGACTTATTTATCACAAACACTCAAATGTAATATTTAATAGCTCACTTTTATAAGATAATACAGATTTTAACACGCAAGCTGACACCCGTGCGTAATCAAATAGCCCATTTCCCAAATAATGAATTATGTGGGTGACAGAGAGATCATTTCCATATTAGGCCTGCCACTGAGGGAGTTAGCGCAGCGTGCTGACAGAGAGAAAGAAAAGAGGCAGCAGCTTACTTAAACTGTCCTCGTCCTCTGTGCTGCTGGTCCCAGGGCTTATGTACTTGAAGGGAGCGATCAATGCTGACAGCATACTGACTTTCTCTGGAGGAGAGACAAGAGACACGCAGAGTCAACAAGAGGGCAGTGGCGCAGATGTTTTGATAGTTTTATCGATTAAAGCTGCGGATCAGCGCCGGCCCAACACGGGGGACAGAGACGGAGCATAAGTGAGCAGGAGTATGCACACGAGGCTGTTCCTCTGTCACCCATGCATGGACCACAATACATACATGCCCAGACAGGGAAGTAAACAAACAAACACACAAATAAAGTGAAATACAACACACCTCTGGCCTTATCCTGCATCTCATTTTTTTTCTGAGGTTTGTTCATATGTGGGATTTACCAAACTCTAACTACAAAATTCACTCAAACTTCACCTCATTTCACCATTAGCATAAAATTGCCAATAAGGCTGCCTGCTCTGCTTCCTTTGTGGACAAGTTTCATTCACAAAAATGTTACCAAAGAGTAAAAAAAGGAATTTCATAACACAGAGCTTCAAGTCCCTCTGTTAGAGAGAATATTACACACTACAGCAGTGGTGGTAGTGGAGTGATTTTTGTAGTAACAACAAAGGACAATACTGGACAGAGACCTGCAGAAAAACAGAGGAGAGAGAGCATTTTGCTGGCTGTGAACAAAATATGCCAATAAAATCCATCCATCCATTTATCCATTATCTATACCAGTTATCCTTTGAGGGTCATGGGGACGATGGAACCAATCCCAGCTGACATTGGGTGAGAGGCGGGGTACACCCTGGACAGATCACCAGTCTATCACTTGGCTGACATATAAAGACAAACAACCATTCACATTCACACCTATGGGCAATTTAGAGTCACCAGTTAACCTGCATGTCTTTAGACTATGGGAAAAAGCCGGAGGGAACCAATAAAATCCTAAAATCTAAAAAATACCCCTCAGTAAATCGGCAGCCATGAAATTAACGTTTGGACCACTCATGAAAACCAAACTAAATTCCATTAAATCCAAAAAGCTAAATATGTATGTATTTGATTTAATTACAACACAGTAAAACTATGCATGAAAAGAGGATATTGTATTTCACTTTATTTCTTTGTCTGGTTTCTCTTTATTTAGGCATCTTAAATCCTCCACACACACACTCTACATCTGTGGTGGTAAACTTCCTGTCTTTATCAGTGCTAACTTGTCGACAGCAGCTCTCTGCTGTTTCTCCCTGGGGCCTGCTGCTGTCCAGGTGTGCGTGTTGTTTACAGTATGAAACCCTATTAGGGCCATTGCTTGGTCTGGTGCTCTCCATGCAGCGCTGAGCAGAATTGACAGACCAGTCTGGCTCCTTAATTACACCCCCTCTCTCTTCCCAACATCAGCTAATGATCAATAAAAGAGAAAGGTAAGGGAGAGGCAACAAGGGGGAGGAAACAGAGGTGGACAGGAGTAGGGGAAGGTGATGGAGTGGGAAAAAGCAGGAGGAAGAAATAGAGGTAGAATGAGTTTATGTAGGTGTGTGGGAGGTTAGAGGGTGAGCCTGAGGTCAAGACTTCCTCCAACCCCCATGCCTCCCTCCACCCCAGTCCTGCAACAGCATTCAGGCCTGCAGCAGCAACAATTTCACACAGCTAAATGCTGCATAAACGGAGCGCCACATTACAGTGCAATAAACATGTTTTGATAACAGCACAAGGTTGTGAATGAGCTGGGCCCCCGGTGCTCTCTCACTCTTCGCAGCTCAGCAGCACTAGAGGGGCTCAATGAGTCACTCTGACACACATGGATACACTCTAAACACTGAGGCTGGAGCTGTGCTAGTCCTCGTGGGCCAACATCACAATACAAGCATTTGCATTCTGACCTAATTACGGACTAAAGCCCAACACAAGCAGCAATTTGGCCCTAAATGACTCCCTCAGCCAACAGGGTCATTATCCAGCCCATTTTCAAATCAGTCTATATTGTTTTTAAGCCCCTAAAGTCCTATTTACAGTAAAAAACACAACTGTCTGGTGTGTTTACGAAAGTGACAAAATTAGGGGTGTTTAAGGGTCTGTTGCATTTTCTTGCATTTGTACACAAAATATATTCAGCTCCTTTGTAGCGTGAAAGACAAATGCTCACATCAAGCATGAAATTATGGAGCACAGTGAGGCCAGCAATTAACACACAGGAGCCTAGGCTTTTACACTGGGGCCTGAAATGCCTGTAATGTATATTTGATAATCCTGTTTTGCCAAAGGGTCTGAACCACCCACTCATCAGCGTCCGCCAAATCAAAAGGCCCACTGGGCACTGAGATAGCAGGGCTCCATGTTAACAGATTGCACACAGTATGTACAATATATGTCAGGAGCTTTAAAACCAGAAGCTGCTGCAGCATAAATAAATGTCTGCTCCTTAGAGAATAAGCTGTAGCTGTAAACACTCAAATCTACAGGTTACAACACAAAAGCAGAAGCCAGCAGGTAGATATTTTATTGTTGTCCTTTACTGTTGTTTTTTATGAATATATTGCAGCCACTCAGGTGATTTCCATTATTATGTTTGGTTGCCATATGTGATCAGAGATGATTTATCATTTCGGCCATTTGATATAAATGTGTTTAGCTGGTCCTAATGCTTCAGTTCATCTGTGTTACTCTCTTTTCTAATCAGCGCTGATGACTGCACCAGGACTGTTGACAAATCCACCAGCCCCCTCTAGCTAATTCTGCATACTGAGATCTGATCACAATGTGGGATTAATTATTAAAATCAAGGAGTAAATATGAAGACCTCTCTGAGGCTGTACTCAGGCACAGCACTGCAATGACATGCTAACATGCTCATAGTAACAATGGTACCATGCTGATTTTAAGCAGCTTATTAATGTTTACTATTTGCACAATTTTAGTTAAGTATGTTAGGAAATGCTAATTAGCACGTAGCAACAAGTGCAGCTGAGGCTGATGGGAATGTCATTAGTTTTGCAGATGTTTGGTCATAAACCAAAATACTGGAGTTTAAATAGTAATATTTGTTAACAAGGTTATCAAAGTCATTCTATTTATTATATATAATTCTGAAGGGAACATGAAAGTCTGTACCAAATGTTACTCACTTAAAACTACAAATGTGGTGCTAAAAGAGAAGACGGAGGAACCGTCTATGTATGTTCAAAATGTGGTGCCATTCCATCGTGTAGTTTGAGATGTTTCACTGGAACTGAGGGCAGATGGAAAGTCAGAGGAACGTCTGTAGTGGTGACAAAGAGGTGACTGACCGACCGACACTGTCATTTCTAAAACATCAATGCTGTAAAGAGGAAACAAATTCTCTGCACTGTCCTCAATGCTTGCTCATGTGTTGGACTCATCACTGGGCTGTGTAAAAGCCTGAATAGACTCTTTTATTCTGTATTCAGAGGATTTTTATTCAGATGACTAAGTTCACAGACAGAATAAAGCTTTTCTCTAAAGAGCTCTCCAGGTCTGTACAATTTCAAAGCAACCCTCCAAAACAATTCTTCTCTCTTTCAATGGACCACAGTTCATTTCAAATGTCTCAGGAAGTAGCTATTGAGCAGAAAATATCATCATGTTTTCAATAACTCTGGCGCTGAATCAACTGTGCAGTGGTAAGCAGTGCAGTTTAGAGGTCATCCTCCAAATGCCACCTCTGATCGTTTTTTGACAGGTTTATGAAGCATCGGCACAAGCACACTTCACTCTGATTTATGAGTGAGCTGTGTATAACATCAGAGTAGTTTTTGTTGGTGGTTTACAGTAGTATGTAGTGTGATTGATTTTCCCTCAGAGATACAGCATGCTTTTAGCCTTGTAAATTAAAATACACTGCAGAGAGCTCACACAGTCTGACGCTGTATAATAGGGATGGGCATTTTGATTACTTTTTGAAGTCGATTAATCAACCCAATTAAAGTTGATTAATCAATTAGTCCTGACGTCATTGTTAAGCCGTGCCCTCCACCCAAAAATAATAATATGTTGTCATGTCGAGTCATGTTTTTTGCACTGTAGTGTACAGATGCACTAACTTCACCCCCCAAGCTCCACTCATCAACAACATGCCTCAGACTAGCGGTGATGTTCTCAGTAAGGATAGACCGATTATCGGCCGGGCCGATTATCGGCGCCGTTATTCGGCATTTTGATGCATATCGGCATCGGCCTTTTTTAAAATCCGACGGCCGATAAGAGATCAATTTAAAACTGGGTTATTTTGGCACTGATGCGGCCACGCCTCTCTGTCTGCAGTCACTACTTTGTCTCCAGCATTGTCCCACCCACAGCAGCATCTGATTGGTTACGCGCAGAGCCATGGCAACAGCCAATCAGCAGTGAAAGTTTATAAGAAAACTTTATAAGAGATGCTGCTGACCTGTGAACTCCCTGCACTTTTTGTTTTTGTTTGAACTTAAAACAAAAATAAGTGAAAGATAAAATTACATTTCAGTTATATTGAAATTTTGGAAAACTTTATTAATGTAGAAAACTTTAGGGAGCTATTTATTTGTTTAAGTTTTCATTTAACTTTATAAGACATGCTGCTGAGCCTGGGAGCTCCCTGCACTTTTTGTTAGAATTTGAAAACAAAGACGTCTATTGTGTAAGATAGAAAAAAACTTTAACATGTTGCAAATCTGAAAAGCGGTTTAATAAACATATGCTTAAAGGCATTTAAACAAAGTTAAGTGTTGGAGTTTGTATTATTCAAAATTTTGACGCCAATATTTTCACTTTTACTGCAAATGAATATCGGCTCCAAATATCGGTTATCGGCCTCCTTGACTACTAATAATCAGTATCGGTATCGGCCCTGAAAAAACCATATCGGTCTGTCTCTAGTTCTCAGCAGTGTGTCTCATCTGTGCTGCGAGTCTGGAGAACAGAACCGGAAATCTTCTGGTCACCGGCAGGTGACAGTGACATAAAACTCTGATGTGAGAGCTGTCCATACAGCAGTTGTTACTGCTACTTTGTTGGCTTCCATCAAGTTCTTTTTTAAAGCTGTAGCTGCCTCATTGTACTTTTTCTCAATCTGGCTGGTAATGGTCCTCTGTGAAGATACGGTGTATTCATGTTCCATGAGCCTCTGACCGCTCCACTTCTCTGACAACGCTAAGAGGAAACATATCGTCTGAAATCATTTTCCGACAATAAATCATTTTTCGTTTTCCGCTAGCACCGGCTGTTGGCCGGACATTAAAACATTTTCAGCAGACTACTTTCTTAATGTTTCAAGTCACATTAACATCACTCTTTATAACATTAGAACTATAATCTTAAACCAGATGAAGGATTTTTGTCATCAGACGTCTGGATCTTAAGTAAAGAAGCAGAGCAAACAGCCCCTCTCAACTGTTTTATTCAGTGTTTCTACTGATTTTAATTACTTGGTCCGTTTGTTTTGGAGTTAATGAGACCTCTGTAGATAATTCGTCTCCCAGTAAAAACCTCCTGAACGATGAACACTGAAGAAATCCTAACCTAAAAACAAGCTAAGCATCTAGCAACAACCTGAGCTAACATAAGCAGCAGCTCGTTTAACAGCCCGCTTCGCTTCTGCTTATTGCCAACGTTCCAATGTTTTGCTTGCACCACACAGAGAGAAGATGCGCACTTGGGCAGAAACAGAACCATAAACATTAGCTCCGCATCTCTATGAAGTAAAACATAAATCTCCTCCCACCACCAACCAAGTAAAAGTTAGTCAAATAAAATCAGTCGATTCTTGAAAAAAAAGGTGTTGACTTTGCTAACTATTTCGACTAATCGACTAATCGATTATTTGTGCACATCCCTAGACAATAACACCACTGGTTTGTTGTATTATTAGTACAAAACTTCTAGAAAAGATTGTTCAGGTATTAAATTCTGTAATCTAAACATTTAAAGTAGTTGTACACAGCTGATCATATCAGCTGCAAAAGTAATAAATCTCCAATGTCCTGTGGGTGCAGAGAGACATTAACTAACAATCAGGGAATACAGAGAGTCTACCTGATGAAATGCAGCAGTAAGTATATATATACATGTGTGTGTGTGTGTGTGTGTATATATATATATATGTATATATATGAATGAAAAAAAGCAGTTGGTGGAGGCAGATGGCTGCCCACCCCGAGCCTAGTTCTGATCAAAGTTTATTCCAGTTACGTTTTAAGAGTTTTTCCTCACCACTGTCTCCAAGTATTTGCTTATAGAGGAATGTTGGGTCTCTATAAATAATATTATAATTAATTAGCCTCTGTCATGATTTGTCATTTTATTAATAAAAATTGACTTGACTTGATTAAAGGAAATATATTTATTCCTGAGACAGATTTACCAAACAAATTGAACAATGTGGAATTTTAAGAACACGCAAATCTTGATTTGTTTGGACAACAGAGGAGAGTGGAGAAAACTTTACTGGAGGACAAATACAATACCCTGCAAGGATTACAGAATCTTGCAGAATCTTTTTTAAAATCTAAAATACTTTACTGGAATCAAGATGTAAGAAGAACTGATATTAGTTTAAGATGAAGAGGATGTTATAATTTAAAAAATATATCACAGTCAATGAAAATACTACAGATAAGGTTCACAAATATGGAACTGTGATGTACACTACAACACACACACGACTAGGAAATATTTAGATCATGAGACGTTTCAGTACTGTATAATAAAATACTGTAACAAGTAAGAGTTGTGCATTGAATGTTAGCACAATGTACTTAAAAGTATCAAAATTAAAAGTAGGCTGCTGTACCTCCTGTGACTGTGACACTAATATATACTGTATTATTGAATTACTACGGATACATTTATGATACATTAACGTGTAAGCAGCTGTTTACTGTTGAAGTCAGAGGAGCTAGTTTTAAATATTTTATATACTGCTGCAGTGTAATCTATAGCAGAGCATCATATTCAGCTCATCATTTCCTCTGTCTGTTAAATGTTAATCAGAGAAGAAAACAGTGAGTGAACTGTTGTGAAACAGGTGTAATACAGTTTGCCAAACTGGAAACACTTAAGCACTTACATTCCGCATTGCATTACCTTTAAATTAAACAAGTTATATAATTAAAGTGGCTAGGGAGAGTGGGGTGGGGGGTTACCAGATTACCATTGGCTGCTTCTAGCATAACACAATGTTTTTTTGTTTTGTTTTTTAACAAGAAAGAAGAATTTGTGAAATAAAAAAGATGATATGGATTCCTTTCTTTTAAAATTTTTTAAAAATTGTCCATTGTGAGTCCAACAGCGTCAAATTACTGCAAAGGTAAATCAGTGGAGGACTGAACTGAATCTGAATATTTCTGTTTGATTTATGTCCATTCATGTCTAATTTACATCAAGAATCTGAGCTTGTTTGTGTTTTTTTTCCATTCTTTATTGTGTTAATGAGATGATTTTAACAGTTTTCAGTAAATGTGAGTTCTCTGGTACATTTGACCTGATTACAGCCTTGTCTGTTTTGAAGCAATCACCTGTTAGCAGAGCTACTGTAATGCTGTTGAGGAAGTCCATATGGCCGCCAGACTGTTAGACCACCTGAAAGCTCCTTCACATAGAAATCAGCTGTCAGTTAATGCACATCCCTCACACCTACATTTCCTTTTTGTGCGTGTTAGTAAGAGGTTAAGCTGTCTGCAGTGAGGCCAGCTTTGTGTTTCCAAATTTGTCACCTCCTGTGCATCAGTAATATCCTCCCAGCGACTTAACGTCACATCAGAATTACATCTGGGCAGATAAGTAGAATCTACAATCCTCACTTCAAAGCTGAGAGGAAAAATCCTGCCTATTGCAAAGTTCATCAAATGTACCCATGCTGATGTGGACACTGTTACCTTACATGCCCTTCACAGTATCTGTCATCCATCCCTTCTCATTCACCGAATGAATGAGACAATGCATGCCAATAGTCTCAGCTCACTACGTCCATCCCCCACTGCACCAGGACGCGGCGAGAGGAGACGACGCTCATTTGTTTCCACTGCACAAAGGCAGGGAGGCAGAGGAGAGCCAGGTTAGATAGGGAGAGCCTTGATAAGTATGCAGGTGATGGTGTACATGCAATGGCTGGAGGAGGGTTCTCTCTGCTGCTTCTGTATCAGTTCTGAGGAGAGAGTATGGGCCAATCAGATTTCCATGAATGGAACAGATAGGCAGGCGGAGACACTATTAAGGCAGCTGGGAGCTCACGCATTTTCCATTCACCTATGCATGCCTCAATGTCTTCCCGCAAGTCTCAGATCGAAAGCCACTGAGCCACTAAATGAGAGGCTGCATTGTTTCTCCACAGCTCTTGACCGGTTCTATCAAAGCCTCTTGCTCCCAGTCATTTGGGCAAGGCATAAAACAGACTTTATATTAAACATCCATCCTGCCTTGTGTTTGTGAACACATGATCGCGGAAGCTTCATGTGTTTCTGGCTTTTACCTACTGAGCAGTGAAGCTGCAGCAGACGTTTAGTTCTACTACTGTACATTTTATGTGTCATCATGATGAGAGGTGCAATTATCCAGGTACAGAACAGGAGCCACCGCCTTGACCTCTGATGTCTCACCTGGGTGCCCTCTCTGCTGCTCAGGACCCAGTGGTACCTCCAGGGTCTCCCTATTTGATCATTCTTCTCCCAATCATCGACAAGGAATGCATCCGGTCTGGCCTCATCAGAAATCTGTTAGACTGGATGCAGCAGCTGATTTCCTTAATCCATCTCCCCCTGATTCCATGTTACCTTTATCTAAATTAAGAATGTGAAAAGCAAGGAAACACAGATGCACTTAAGGGAAATGAGAAGCACCCAATTTCAAGCCATTTAGCTGTGCAGGACTGTACAGTAACTGCAAAGGTAAAAAGTAATATGCATTTGAAAACCATACTAACTCTACTGTGAAACCCACCAACAGCAGGTTTTCTGAACATTCAAACGTATCTGTAATGTGCTTACATGTGTCATTTAACACACATTTAGCTGGAGTGTAGATTTCTCAGTTTCTTTGATGTGGGGCTCAATATATATTGACTGTGTAAAAACAAACTGTGAGCTGGGGAAACCTGTTCTGTTCATATCGACCTCCTACAGTGGTGATAATTACTGACAGGATATGAGTTTGGTATTTCCTATCTGTCAAATTCCTATCTTTGCTTCTGTGCAGGAAGGATGTGTCTTAATCGCTTTTTAGCTGCGGTTGTTACAGACGTACTGAAGCTACAGTGTGCATGCTATAAAATAACAGAGGTAGTAAAAGAGAGGTAGGGGGATGTATGAGCACAGACTGATGGATATTTAGCACCTGATTAGCAGCAGAGAGGACAGAGTAGCCGGGCCATCTGCTTTACATTTGCAGCCCTGGCCATGAATGCCAAGGACAGAGTTGTCACTGTGGACACTGACCCTGCATGTTGTCTGTTGTTTTTTGAGCAGGTGTTATGCTGTTTAAGGTAATGTAAGCTCCATCACCTATAGCCTTGATGAAATGTGAAAAGTGTGTAAATACACATCATTCCCATCATGTGTCTGCTAGTATTCATGTGGATGCCTTCAGTTGATTTCTGTTTATTTGCTCTAATTTCTCCTTCTCATCTGGGGACTCAGGTTGGCAGCTATTGCTTTTAATTTAATCATGTTCAAAACTGTGCGTGTGTATGTGTGTGTATATGTGTGAGACACCTTTTGAGACTGAGACTGATTAAACTTAAAATTCACACATCTCAGTTTCTTCATAATCTCACACTTTTCTCATTTGATTTGTTTGTAAATAATATCTCACTTAACTTCCTAAAAAAATAATAATAACAACAGACACTAAAATACAAAATGTAATTATGGACATCAAATGAATAAATAAGAAAGAAATGGACAAAAATGTACCTGTTGTTTTCCTGCTTCACTTTTTTTAATGAATGAAACTAACAAGAAATGAAGGGTTAATCAGTGAGGTGCTGGTAGGTGGGTGGTAGGTGTTTTCTTCAGACTGTTTCCCTATTTCCAGTCTTAATGCTAAGCTAAGCTAACCAGATGTAGCTTCATATTCAGTGTATAAACGTAAAAGCAATCATCTCTTTGTGAACACAGAGCAGGCAAGATTCAGATCTCCTACCAACACACTTTGTGCCCCCTCAGACTGTACTTAAAGATTTAGCAGAACTTCCACAGTGCCTCTGATGAGCTGTATGGCTCACTGTCATGTTTCCATGTTTTCATGCAGTCACAGTTACAGCACTCGCTTTGTGAAGCTTGTCCTTCAGAGAATTCCATAATTAAGAAATCTACATAGTAACGATGCCAGGATTTGTCACCAGTTAAAGAAGCCAAAAACATTTGTTTTTGTAGTTTGGTTAATCTCACAACATTTGTGTTGCCAAAACGAAATAAAACTGGGCATAAAAGCAGCATCGTCTCTGAAAGATCTGACAGAGAACAAATAATATACTCACAGGGAGTGTATTGCGCTGTACCTTATATCAGACCTGTATGTTACAACCACACATGAATATTGCAGAGGACATGTGCAGTGTTTTTTATTTAAAAATCATTTTATTATCAGATTTTTTTTCTTGCTAAACTGGTCGATCTATTCATTCTGCTGCTAGAAGTCAAATATTTATATATATATATATATAACTTTCTATCTTTTTTTCCTACTTCACACAGTGTTTCACTTTACTGTGTTCTATTAATATTTATTGCTGCAAATGCTACAGCTTGGTCCTGCTCTCCAACACGATATAATACAATGAGAGATAAGATTTAGCAGAGCCTTTTTGAATTCATAGGCAGCACCGGCAGCGAGGGCAACTTCACAGAGTGAAACTGAGGTGGCCACAGATACAACAATGTATTCCACTCTGGAGTATAAGCACAAGAACTCCAGTGGACAGTGAATTACTTCATAACATCATAATGTGGCGCAGGGGAAAATTTGATGCCACTTTTTTTTCTCTTTGCTATTCCATTCTGACAGTGAGTACACTCTCATGCTCCTGAGAGGCGACTTGCTATGGTTGAGTGTCACTGAGGAACCTGCTCAGAGTGTGTAACGGCTGTGGATTGTCACAGAGGCCCAGCGGACGGTGAGATGGTACAGCGGGCTTCGTGATCACACTACACCTCTGCTTTGTCGTCCACACCGCCGCCTAGCACCGCTCACATCTCCTCAAGCACTCACGCTTCCTTTCACCAGGATAAAACGGGAAAATACTGTCATGATAAAAGCTTTTTAATGTCATATCTCATGCCTGAACTGTATAAAAGTATGGCTGTTGATGTAACAAAAAATATAAATTTTTCACTGCATGGTTTTTTTTTTTTTGCCTCCTGCACCTTGAATAGAAAGTATGTTGCCTTTGGACTGCTCTGCGTTTGACTGCAAAAGCTTTTAGCGCTAAAATTGCAGCACCTGAACAATAAGAGTGCTGAAAAGGCCTTTATGAAAAGAGTAATTGTGAAGAAACACACAAGCAACATGTCGTCCTAAAAATGAGCCTAGCCCCAGTTGAAATGTCAGTGCAGCGTGCAGATGGAGCAGGAATAGAAATAAGCAGAATGAATCCCATACGCAGTTGCCATACTTCTCCCGAATACCTTTTGGCAATTACAAGCAAACAGGCATGAATTTTTTCCCCCAAAGCTCTAAACAGATCACGATCACTACCTGATAAGTGGCGGATTTAATGCGCGCACGCTTCCCTCTTTAACGGAATATTAATGTAGGCTGTCATCCATGAGAATGACTCATTTACAAGCATGCAGAGGAAGCTGAGGACTCAAACCTGGATGAGGTTTGTCGCCTCGCTCGTTTGATAACAAGCACTCGAGAGTATTTACAAGGCAGAGCGAGCGAGATAAGTCTGCGGTGTAATGACACTAAGCAGGTCAGGAATGTCTCTGCCTCTCAGTGTGTTGTTGCTCATCTCCCTCCTACAGTTATCCCTCTTTCTGTCAGAGAGCTGTGCGTCCTTGTGCAGCCTGACGCCACACAGCGCTGTCATCTGTGACGGTGCAAAGAACAAAATCAAATGGTACCACTCTAGTTTGACTTGTGAAGCCTTTTTACTGTTCTCTCAACTTTCATTGTATTTGTGTGCATAGAGCTGAAATCCTGTCCTGCCTGTGCTCTCAGAACAGAGAAACATTGTGTTGCTTGTTGCCTGCCTTGGCAGTAAGTGCACAAACACGCCGACATGGCACTCAGATGGTGATGTGACCCCGCAAGTTGTCTCCAATCTCAGAGTGTGTGGGAGTCAATAGGTAGGTGTGAGGTTAGATACAAATTGGCCTGCGCATGTCACAGCCCTGCAGGTATCAGCTCAAGCCTGGACGGCGGCTACAACAGGAAAGTAACACTCTGAGGAAAGGGAAGGTGTGAGGGAGAAAAATAGCTGAATGGAGTGATCGGTGTATTTTTGTGCAACTTAATATGAAACACAATTTATGTGTTTGGAGGTCTGAAAGAAATTAGCATTTTCAACTTTTACTTCCCCAGTTCTCTGGTTTTTATACGCCAGCTCGCCTGTTCCCCCCCATATCCTGTTTATTCACCGCTCCATCTATCCACTCATTATTTCACCTACATCCTGTCCTTTGCTGCTAAATGGCCTCCCCCTCCTCTCGTCAAATAAACCTGCAAGCTTCTGTGATCTTCTCCAGCAGTGTTTTATGCCTCACATTATGACACATATAATCAGGCTGGCTGTTTGCACTACTTTGTTCAGCACAAATTGCTGCACCGATGGTCACGGCAAAGCACAGATGGGACGTGGACAGTTTTTCATCGGCTGTTCCATACCACAGAGCCCAACACATCTGGTATGCAGCGAGAAGCATCTTTGCACTAATTTGTTTGTCACTATATATTGAAGGGACTATCTGTCATCCTGCCATGCTTTGGTTGCGGCATGATGTTTGAAGAACATGGCTAGTCATAAGTTTCAGGCAGCCCGGCTGGCTGGCCGCTTGGGACTCACACAAGCCATCTGACTGTTGGGGTTGCGGGTGTGTGTGGAGGGAATGGGATGCAGAAGAGGAAAAGGAAAAGAGAGAAAGTGCAGGGATTTCACTTTAAAGCTGCTACTTACTTTTTTTCACCTCTGAATTTCAACACTAACACGTATGAATTTAGAAATAAGAATTATTTCAAAGCCTTAATCAGGAGTGTGAACTGTGTGTATGACGAAAGGCAGCTCAACCTGAGTGATAATTGACTTGAATTGAATTGTTTTCTAAGTTACTGTTGCTTCCTCTGTCAAGTTTTCCATGCTCAGTGATAACAGGAAGATTTACCATCACAGTTCTTTGTAATTTGTCCTTCATCTCAGACAAAAGCAGATTCTCATTTCTACCTGGCAACAATTGACTTTGTGGCTGAACTATAACTGTAAGTTTTAATAAGCTGTAGTGAAATTCATTTTCCATCTACTGTATGAAATATACAGTTGATGATTACATACATGATAGGCTAAAAATGTTAGCATCATCACCAGCTGATGATCAATGTAGTAAACATGGAAAGTATTTTAAGTGTTGTTCTTGTATTAGTGTAGAGCTAGTTAGTTCTAGTAATATATTGATAATACATTGACAATACTCTTTCTGTTAGACTGTTTAGCTTAATACTATTAGTTTAACTAACTTTACCTAATAAAGGTTTTTAGGATGACCTAACTAAGAGTATGTGGCTACTGTGACACTGTCTGTGGTCGCTGATGTGTAAACTTCCCAAAATCCAATAAAGAGCAGAACACACATGCTAATGTTAGCCTAAACTCTGACAGGACTGACTTTTACACAGTGAGGGAAATGGTGGATGATCCTGTCCAGACTGTCATCCTTGTATTTTAAAATGGATCTCTGACTTATTTCCACAGGAAGATCTTCTCTCCTTCTCCAGCATTTTACCAGCTCAGGGTGAAAATGGAGGAAGATGGAAATGTTTGCCAGACTGATAGATGAAAAGATGTTAATACCAGCATACTGGCCTGTTTGGGAAGCAAAATAATAATGGAAAAAATGGGACATTATAAAATAATATTATTCACTCTGTTGTAACTGATTTTACAAGCACCAGTCCACTATACTGGAAGACAGATATAAGAAACAGCAAAACTCCATTAGTAAAAGTCCTAAGTGAAAAAAACAAGTAGCTATGAAATGTAATTATAGAATCCAAAGTAAAAGTACTTGTTATAGTCACTGTCACTGCAACAGTATATTAATGCAGTACTGGATCATTACAGCAGTGGGTGGCACAGTGGTGCAGTGGTTAGCACTGTCGCCTCACAGCAAGTGGAGTTTGCATGTTCTGCCCGTGGCTCTCTCTGGGTACTCTGACTTCCTCCCACAGTCCAAAGACATGCATTAGGTTGTTTGGTGACTCTAATATGCCCGTAGGTGTGAATGTGAATGGTTGTTGGTGTATATGGTTGTTGGCCCTGTGATGGACTGACGATCTGTCCAGGGTGTACCCCGCCTCTCACCCACTGTCAGCTGGGATAGGCTCCAGCCCCCCTGTGACCCTTAATGGACAAGTGGTATAGATAATGAATGAATGAATAGATCATTATCATTAATGCATGACCATGTAGGCAGTTCTTTAATGTTGTGGTTGGTTGAGGTGAAGCTGCAAAGTTTATAACAACATCTGCTTTATAAACTGATCATATCATTGTGTATAAAGTCATAGAAACTGAAAAGTAACAAGTTACTACAAACAGGAAATGATCAGAGCGAACAGTTACATCATTCTTTTGCCGAAAAGTTTAAAATTGCATCCAGAAGGATGAGTTAAATTACCTGGGGCCACAGGGAATATTTCATACCCCACCTCCCCCCGTAATGTTACACCCATTCACTTCAGATTCTTCACAGGTTCCTCAGCCTGTTTTTCAGGCCTTACATTCCATACAACCTCAGAGTGAAAAAAACAGGGAAGAAGAACGTGATGAATACAATCTGACAGCTCATAATATCCCCTTTCCCATTCTATGTTCTACATTTAGTGTGATTCTAAGTCAATTAAAGAACTGTTTGATGTTGATGCATCCAGACTTGGAAATTAAGCCTCAGTCTGGTTGGTCGTTAGTTGGTCTTCGTGTCCCTGTTTACACCAACAGACTATGTATCCCTGATGCTACTGACACTATGACCAAAAATCAGACAGAACATATATGTACTTGTTGGAAAAAGAAGAATTTTAAGTTTAACTTTGGATAAACACACTGGATGAAGCGCATACTACTCATGATGTTTTTTTGTTTTTTTTCCAAAATACAATAAAATCAGCAAAAGGGGCCTGGGAGGGGGCTGGAAAAGTGGGGCTTTTTGAGTGAAGTGTAAATGGCTTGGTGCTCGCACAGAAATCTATTTTTCAGGGAGGAAAAAACATTTCTATCTGACGACAACCACTTTCCTTGGCTACTTAAGAATGACATTAATGTTGCAGGGGAGGATGACGCTGTGGTAATACTGGCTGAAAGGCGACCTGGAAATTCCAGAGCACTCAATATCTCAGAAATATCAGTTTTACATTTACTTAAATGGAAAAGGGAAAAGCTTTTGCGTCTTTCTTGAGGCTTGCGTGAGTCCAATCTTGTTCTAAGTAACTTAAAAATATTTTAAAATTTGCCAAAAACCATGTAGAAAAAGCTGAATAAGTACATAAATGCGTGGAGTAGGGAAATGTCATTTCCTGTAATTCAGTGGAGTGAAATTGTAAAGACTGAAATGGAGGGTTGTTGTGGATCGGCACAGCCAGGAGAGAACAGTATGCTCTGTACAGAGAGGAGACTTACTAGATAAAGTGCAAACATTAAAGGAACAGAATGTAGAATCCCTCATATACCTACAGAATATAAACACACACGGTCACTGTTTTAGATTCACTGAACAATTGTTCAAGCCCCACAGAGAAACCTGTGGCCTCCTCACACTTCAATCCACCACATGACATCCGAGCACATCACTGTCCAGCTGGTTTAAAAAAATCAAAGCCTTCACATTAGATGAATATAAAGTCTCCAGTGAAAAAGAAAAGATACATTTAGTTCTCCGGCTATCGCCAATTTCTGAGAAGTGTTGTGAATAATGGAGCAGCAGAATGTGGGCACGCACACACGGTAAAAGGTTTTTGCTGTATTTCTTTGATTTGGTGCCACTGAGCTGAAGGTATGTGTCGTGTCATCACAAAACATAATTTTAATGCTCTCTGTCCCCGGGAACTAAAGCCCAATATCTGCACAGTCACCGTGTTTTTAATTCTCTCTTACAGATTAGCAATGGCATCTCACTGACCTGGAATATAAAGGTTGTGGTGTCAGTCAGTACAAGGTCTCAGGTCCACTTACTAAACCAGTGATGCTGTGCTGACAGGCATAATCTCTGGCTGGATTATAATCAGAGGAAACATTTTGTTGAATGAATAAAGTGACACATTTATTAATTGGAGGTGGCCGGGGCGGACAGAGGCAACCGTGACACCAGAACCCAGGGTTTGTATCCAGACTCCTGTTTAGGAAAGATGGTGGTTTTGGCTCAATGTAAATAAACAGGTTGTGTCTGAAGTCACTATGAACTTTTTCTATATTAAACCAGACCAGGATCTTTCCCTAACCTGAGCCAAGAGCTGTGAGAGTCTAAACAGAACCATAATCCAGATGCTGGAGTCACTACAAGTGGATATTGTGCCACACAATCAGATACGAGGTATGGCTATTAAATAATGAGACTGTGCTTATGAGGATAAAACCACATGGTTCACAGTCACAGAGTGTTATATATTAAAGATTGGGTATTCACACACAACTGCTGTAAGTTTCCAATAAGTGACGTCTTTAGTTCACTGCAGCTATTGATTGAAGTGCACATGTTTTTGCTAAGGTGTCGGAAAATGATTAGCTTAAAAGTTGAGCAACTTGAAATTTTTGGTGGAACTGAACAAAACAGCAGCTGAATCTTTTTGTACATTGTATGGGGAACACAGCATGTCATGTGCACGTGTGTTTGAATGGCACAAAAGATTTAGTGAAGGCAGAGAGGACGTCCAAGACGATGGATGTTCTGGGCGCCCATGCACGTCAAAAACTTCTGAAAACATTCAACAAACTGAACAAATCATTGGAAATGATTGACGACTCAGTATAAGAATGAGAGCAGGAATGGTCTCCATTGATAAAGAGACAGTTCTGCAAATTTTGTATGGAAATTTGAACATGACAAAAGTGTGTGCCAAAGTTGTCCCAAAACTTCTGACCCCTGATCAAAAGGAAAAGCAGTTTCTGGCCCAAAAACCACTCACAGTGCTTGATCACCCTCCCTGTTCACCTGATCTAGCACCGTGTGACTTACCTAACCCTTCCTTTTTCCTAAGATCAAATCTGTGCTCAAAGGAACACGTTTTGAGTCTGTGTCAGAAGTTAAGAAAAGAACGACAGAGGTTCTGAGACAACTGCCTGAAGAAGACCTACTGTACACTGCTTTGATCAGTGGAAGACCTGAATGCAGCGGTGTGTTGATGCAGAAGGGGAGGATGTAGAAGGAGAAAGACATTAAAAAATGTTTATATTCAATAAAATTAGTCTCGTTATTTAATAGCCATACCTCGTATTATCATAAAAACATGTTGTCTGTGAACATTCTGCTGATACGCCCAGTATCACATATTTGAAACTTGTCAAATATGGAAATTCAGTGTAAAACCCTTGCCAGCCACCTGTTTCGGTGGTCTAAACTGTGCTGTTAACTTCATTAAATTATATCATAGCAGCTATCAATATCTATCAATAATGATATTAATGTCAGATAATACTTTTTTCAATGAGGCAGATAAAGTGTTTTCATTATCAATGAATCTACAGATTACTTTTCTCAATTAAATTATCAATTTATTCCATTTTTATACATATTACATTTATTCTACATAATGTCCAAAAATAATGGCAGTTAGTTTACCACAGCCTAAGGAGATGTGTTTAAATGTCTTTTGTATTCGACCAACAGTCAAAAACCACAGATATTCAGAGTACCGTCAGAAACCATGAATCCTCAACATTGAGAGGCTGGAACCATCAAATGTTTGTATCCCTGAATGAAAAATGACTAAAATTATTAATCAATTATGATAGTTGATAGTAGTTAATAGTTGACGATTCATTTGTGCTGATTGACTTGATGTATCAACTAATAGTTGCTGCTCTGGTGTGTTACAAGTATAAACTTTAAACTAGGTAATTGAGCTTTTTGTGGAAAAAGTATTTGGGTTTGTAGAGGTCGTGAAACATGTCCAGAGGGGATCTTTAAAGAATATATAAAAACTTTATAAATCAGTATCTTGCAGGGATGGAGTGGAGGGTAAACAGACTCAGATCCAGCTGCATAAATAGAGTTTATCACCATTTCAGGCTGAAAGCACTGGGAATGTGTTACAGTAGGTAGCATCAGAAGAGTCTTGAGCAGCAATCACAGCATATTTAAACTAAAGATAAAAAACAGCTAATGAAGCCAAACATAGCGAAGTAAACGTCACATGAACATAAAAGTGACTATTCTTCTGAGGGGGCATCATGAAGTTTTATCCAAACTACTCCACATCACTTTCATTCACGCAATCCTCCTGCCCCCCCATCACCTTCTGCGAGACTTGAATCCACAAGCCAGAACTACCTTCCCACCTCAGCATGAATGATGAGTAATCGTGTAGGAGAGTGAGGTCATTATCGACATGTGGAAGTTTGAATTGGCGCACCGGAGGCTTCATTTGTGTCGCATTCACAACTCCCTTTGACTTTGAAGTGTGCAGCACACCTGACTCGTGAAGGGGAGACTGGTGTTTCTGCTCATTTCCGCTTCGTCTTTTTGAAGCTAAAGCAGGCTGATCTATTTCGAGAAGGGCCTCTACAATACTTCCCTAAATGCTGGATGGAAGCAGTGTGGGAATCTGCAGTAAAATGTTTGTGTGTCTGTGTGTGTGTGTGGAGATGTGTTGCCCACACTGTTTCTCATTGCAGGCATGTGAAAGAAAGAGAAAAGGCAGAGAAATGAGTGTTTTGTGCGCTCTACCAGTGAGTATGGGAGTGTGTCAGAGAACAGCAGTGTAACTTTCAATATTTCACTGAGAGATAACATATTACTGTTTTTTAATATAATGTTAGTAAAGTAGGCTTCATGTACAAATCTACATATACACAAGCTTATGAAATAGGAGTTTGAGGGTCTGTGATCTGAAGAAAGAAACTCAGTGTTTGGAGGAAAGATTACAGTCTAAAAAAGAAAGCAATCGACGGCATCGTAAGCACGTGTCTGCGGTGTTTGTGTAATTACTCTCACTGCCTGATGGGGGAGACAAAGGTTCCATGTTGCAGGTTTAATGCTAACAATCAAGGCTGCATCAACTAACAGTAACAGTCACTGCTTTCCTGACCAGCCTGTTACAGTATATTAAAGCTGTGCTAATCAATATTTTTACACAGTGGGTCTAATGACTACCTGTCATTTAAAAGGTTTTGATTGTAGCGACAAACCCAAAGAGAATTATGACCAAACTGTTTTGGTTTTACAACCTGCAGCTTTTTGTTTTGATTCAGTCTTGATACGCTCATCAGATTTCGAATTGCAGCAGGACGTTTTCCACGAAATAACTAATATCGCAGCTAAAGAGCCAGATATTTCCCTCAGGTGGAGACCAAAACAGAGCCAAAAAGGTTTTGACCTCAATCATTCAATTCAGTTCAATCATAACTCTGATGTATAATGTCATAAGTAGAAGGAGGGTTTTGAGAAACTAACTACAGCTAAAGACATAGAATAGTTTAGTTTCTTAGCCTCTAATGAGTCTAATTTAGACCATCTTTCGACTTATTCCCAGTTCATCAGTTGACCTGCGCCCACACTGAATCAACATCTCCATGTACCCGTTTTCTTCTTGATACGCCATCAGATTTCTCGACTGCAGCAGGACGCTTTTCCACGAAATAACTAATATCGCAGCTAAAGAGCCAGATATTTCAGGTGGAGACCAAAACAGAGCCAAAAAGGTTTGAATTCTCAATCATTCAATTCAGTCTAACTTCATAACTCTGATGTATAATGTCATAGTATATGGTTTTGAGAAACTAACTACAGCTAAAGACATAGAATAGTTTAGTTTCATTTTAATGAGTCTAATTTAGACCATCTTCGACTCTATTCCCAGTTCATCAGTTGACCTGCGCCCACACTGAATCAACATCTCCATGTACCCGTTTTCTTCTCTGGTTGTTACTCATTATTTGTGCATAGTCAAATCTTCAGTGAACCTCCATGATACCAAGCATGGTTGCTAGGAGACGTGTGACGCAGCTCTCAAGACTCTACAAAAACACCACAATATTAATATTACTGTCGTTTCCAACAGAGGTGTTTTTGAGAGTGAGAAGACAAACTCCCTCTGCAGCGCCGTGTGTGTGGGGGGGGGGTGTATGTGTGTGTCTCCTACTCTGAATCACTCCATGGTTTCATTCTCTTTGATCTCAAATGGAGAGCTACTATTTCTTGGGTGATACCTCACATTTAGTCATTTCTAGGTTGTGCTTGTCTGTGAACTACAAGAAAGAGAGTGTCATGATAGGCTCCCTAGTGTAACCAGGTAAAAAGTGGTTTTCAAAAAGAAAAACTTCCCAAAAGAAAAGAAAAAGCCCACCTCCCAGGGAGAGTGTTCATCTTCCACAGAGTAAATAATGGGATGAGAGATGTTATCCACTGTCTGTGTAGGCAAAGCATTTTGCTTCTGGTGCATGACCCAAAGCAGACAAGCCCATGAAATCGAACACCAGCTTAGTATTGCTCTAGTAGACTCTGATGGGTGGAAACAAATAGCTGTGTATGATACAGTGTGTCCTAAATTCTCTGTGACAGTTAAATAAGCCCGTGTCTGTTTAGATCCATATAGTGGTGGGAGTAGGAGTCACAGCCTATACTCTAAGTGTTGAGAGGTGTTTTGTTAAAAGCACATGATCCTGCTATTCAGATTTTATCTCCATCCTAGGTTTTAGCACTTGGTGTGATTTTGCATCACAGATGACTGCTCGATAAGCCCCTCCCCTGAACAGCAACTGTCCAATCGTAGCTTACTTGTCTGCCAGCTGTAACTAGGCATGGCAGGTCTGTCAAGCTTTGGATTTCTTCACATGCTGAAGCAGTGTGCATAAGGCTGTAGTAAGGGTAAAAACAGTGTAAGGAATGGGTTTAACAATGTGTTTATCTGCTCTAACATAAGCTACAATTGTTAGCATGTCTGACAAACATCATTAGTTTGTGGGGTTACAACAATCCCCTCATCCCCTCATTTGGTGTTTTGATTATGGTGGTGGAGACCACTGTCTAACATGTCAGTTCAAAGAGTTTACAGAAAGCTGAGGTGAAACCAGAGCTTCCAGGCTCTGTTCCAGAAGCAAGAAAATCTCACTGACATTTGTAACTGAAATAACAACTACCAACTGAAAGTCTCTCTCAACAGTATGTAGCGTTAAACATCGTTTTACTTTGTTAAAATCACAAAGGTTTTAATTTCTAATGACAGGTGCTGTGGTGACTGTGGTGAATATGGAAAACTCCAGGAATACACTGACAACAGAAAAGCTGAAGGAGAGGTGGTGTTAAAGCTAGGCTGGGCCTGACGTCATGACTTGAGTTCTCTGTGGATAATTACAGTTTTATTAATGGGGATCATCAGGTCAGTATCTGGTGTGCGAGTTGTGACCAGTGTTCTTGTAATGACTGCCTCTTCCCTGTGTTATTGCCTCTTCCTGTCTGTCAGTGCCTCCCTCTGCCTGCCTCCACCCTGTGTGCATGCTTCTGTAAGCCTCTGTACCTGGCTGCCTGTCGCCCTGCCTGTCAGACCCACTATCTACCTATCAATCTGTGAGTGTGTCCGCCTGCGTGTGGTGATAAGGAGCCGTGGGTGTCTGTAGCCCTGACACCAGCTGATTTATGCCAGCCTCTCTCCCTTTAGGGGGCCGATTTGTGAGAAAATCCCCAACGACTCATGCTGACTTTGTGTGCATGAGTGTGTGTATCTGTTTGTCAGGCTGTTTGCATGTGCGTGTGTGTGCTGTGCCAGGGTCGTCTGTCAAAACAAAGATGACAGGCCGCCGTAACTCTTTTATTGCCCATATTTCAACTCCTGTACATCACTCAGACCTGATTTAATATTTGAATTGCCCTTTTATAAACAACATAAAGGTTTTCATTTGCAGAACGTGTCCGAGTCTCCTCCAGCAGATGGGTGAAATCAATATCAATAAAATATAAATGAGTAAAAACACAATGTATTGCTAACTCAATTTAAAAGTTGATGACTTCCTCTATTAAAAGAAGGCTATGGTTTGATTTGTTAAAAAATTCATGTGGGAAACAGCCTGAAATCTGTTTCTCAGTCTGCATCTTTCATTTTTTATGTTATTCAATCAATTCAGAAGATTCTTGCCAGACTTTATTCTTTTGCTACAAATCAAAATACTTCAACAATCCCCGACTTTAAATACACAAACAAGCCTGAAAACAATATTAAAAATACTTACTTAATACAACTTATATACCTGACAGTGGATTTTCATTCGACCATACTGACCACCATTAATCTTATTTTCTGTTAACTGCCACAACAATAAACTATACCTCTACATGTGCATTTCCATCCACCTGTTTTTATGCGCATTTTCAATTTGTGCTTAAAAATAAAAAAACCTGAGTGCACACCCAGAACTATTGCAAAAAAGTTTTTTACACTTTGCTGCAGTGGAAAAGTAAAAATTCTTCTTTTGCAAATTTTCTGGAAATTCAGTTAAAATTTACTTTATGTTCGGATGGAAAATTTTCTGTGGTTCAGTCTCCTGCACCATCTGACCATTTGTTATGATCCTTAATTTACTGGTTATTTTTGTCATCATCATTTGAACTTAATTTGTTATAATCAATTTATTTGGTACAGTGTGATGGCTAAATTTGAAATGTAAAAATGAAATTATGCCCATTGAATCAGATATAGATTTGTTCTTGCATTGCATTGACCGCTGATCATTACATATTTTTTAAACACATAGTTTCTAACCCTTTTTATTTTTTGACTGTTGAAACATGCATGTCAGACTTGATCATTCCAGGGCTTTTTCCCTGTATACGTTTTTGGGTGAGTTTTTCCTTATCTACGTCGAGGGGCTAAGAACAGAGAGCATCGTTTGCTGTATGATTGTAAAACCCTTTGAGGCAAATTTGTGATGTGATTTTAGGCTACAGAAATAAAACAGACTTGACTAGGACTGTACCACTTGGGGGAGGGGATGCTTGGTTACTCGCCTGTCAGCACAAGCAAAGCTCAGTACTGCTGTTAAGGTCCCAGTCATGCTAATGACAAAGCCTTCAGCTATATATCTGATCAGTGATCCTCAAACATCTGCCCGCATCCTGACAGCAAAGATAACGGTGACAGTGCTCCGACTGATCATGTTAGGGTCAAGGGAAGTATCCTCAGCCCACATATGTCGACCTGATGTGAACTCTGTTCTGTATCCACCTGTGATTTATCACAGGGTGACTGTGGTCTAAGTGGGTCTGCCACCGTTCACCAGAAGCTACTCTCAGAAATCCAGAGAGCTGAGGCTTCTGGATTGACTGGGATCAAGTGTGCTAACAGGGAAGTGAAGAGGAGACTCTAGCAAAGGAATAGGTCCATCTATTCCTTTGCTGTGTTGCATTCAGAGTCTGCCTTTACACTGGGTTATTTGACACTCAGTGCTATTATCCCTGCTTCATCTGCTGTTTTCTTTAAAAGTTTTGTCTTCATGTTCATGACAAGTGACTGCCTGGAATGACACAGAGTAGGCAGAATAAAACAACATGTCTCTGTGCTATTTTGGCTTCAGTACAACTCTGCTGATAGAATGTATATTCAACACACCCAGAGCCTGTTTGCTGAGATAATTAAATTCTCAAAGGATGCGAGGAGACGCAACACGTAAATTAATTTGAGCTGCAGCAACAGACAGGATTTATGCCGCTTTGGCAGAAGCATTTACTTCCAGAACAAATAAATGGGATGTTTTTGAAATTAATTACTGTTCCAGTGCACCATTAAAGAGTATCAGTTATCAGATGACTTTGAAATACACACTTGGCTCTTTTGATGTGTTAATGATGACAAAGTAAATCATCCTCCCTGCCATGGAGGAGACAGAAAGACAAGGGAAGAGATAGACATAGGAAAAGAAAAGGAGAGAAGGAGCAAAGAACATGAGTGAGCAAAAGACTAGGGAGAAAAAGAGGATGTGTGAGGGAATAAATGGAAGAAAATAGCAGTCCAAACTCATGAAATAATGTCTATATCAAAACCATTAATATGAAGGTTATGGCCTTCATGGTTCAGACATTAAGATATTTCTGTTCTTGTTTTTATTCCCCATTCACCATCCCTGAGAAGGTTTCAAGTGGAGGTTCAGCTCCTGCCTTAGGCTCACTCAGTCTACTCTAAAAAATACAAGCTTCATTCACTTCAAATGAAGCAACGTGCCTCTGAATGTAGGCCAGAATTACAGCAGATATGACTGATTGTGTTTCACTCTCTCCTCTGTTGTAATGTAGGGCTGGAGTTAATAGCCTGGCTGTTAATCCATGTCAAGGAAGGCAGAAAAAGGCCCATTTGACATGGGCTAACTTCCCTCTGTAATTAGAAAACCTCATTAAGTTCATTAAGTCATTCCTTGTGTTGGGGGATTTGTTTTACATGCGCCGCCAACAGACTCAGGCCACCGCTTGCAGAATGTGGGCTAACTGCAGCTGCTTTCAGTGGATGAAACAGAAGCATTTGAGAGGATGAAAAAAGCATAAGGAAGGAGTAGTTAGAGACTTTCAAATGTTAAAGGAACTCAAAATGATTTTATATGTTGGAGAATGCCTGTAAAAAAAGCGACATTCTGATGGTTGAGCTACAGATTTTTCTATCATGACCAACTGCCTTCACTTACAAGGGGCCTTGGCTGCAGCTATCAGTCTAACAACTCCAAATAGGAGGGAGAAAATATCATGGCAGCACCATTTTGATGGGGAAGGATATGAGTGTGACACATTTCTGAAAGGCCCTTTGTCTTTTCTATTTATCGTAGGCCTTGAGCACACAGAGGGGGGGAATACCTTGTGCGGCCTTGAGCAGCGACACAGTAACAGATGACTAGACACCACTGCCAGAGGCCCCCTGTTTTTTTTTCAGTTTGGGCTCCCGGACCCAATGATTCCAATTTGGGTGTCAGTGAGAGCAGCGATTCATCATTGGCTGGATTACTTAGTGGGCCGAGAGCAGAAGGCTATTCATCTCTGTAGCTGACACAGCCCCGGCCAGAGAGACGCCGTGCTGCCAGCACCACCACAAAACAAAGTCCTACAAACACACTCACATGCAAACACACTTGGTCACAGATGTATGAGGAAATGTGCATCATCACCAGGGTGTACAATGAAGTATATAAATTATGATAATGATAAATGAAACAATTATTTATACTAAAAGGGAAAGTTCAACATTTTGGTATGATATGCTTATTGTTCAATAAGAAGATTGACACAGTTTTTTGTTAAATATGACCACAACTTTTTCAGTGTTTATGCTAAGCTATGCTATGACTTAACATTTAAAGAAAAGATCTGAGAGTAGTATCGGTCCTCTTATCTTACTCTCCACAAACAAAGAATAAGCATATTTCCAAAAATGTGGAACTGTTGCTTCAAGATGGGAAGGAGAAAAAGGGGAACTGTGAGGGCAGACACACTGGGTATATATACGTCATGCTTGTGTGGAAAACACACATACAGTTATAATAGTTCAGCTCTGAATTGAACTATACAGGGAACTCCCACTGCACTCCACACACACACCCACACACCTCCTGCCAGGCCTAAACACCACCATGTACTGATAAGACAGAGCAACCACTTGCTACCCTGCAGGTGAAAAACAAGGTGGACATCTACACACTGAGCCTCATACAGCGAGCTGCATTTACAATACACCTCTGTGGCATCAACATAAATCTGCAGTATGTGCTCGTCCAGGATACAGATGATTTAATGAATGTCAGGGCCTCTATTCATTTTAGGGGCAACAATAGAATGAAACGCAAATGCACAGGGGGAATAAAGGGTTAGTTCAAAATGGTAAATGGGGCACCTCGAGGTAAAATAGAACATTTCTCTGTGTCGTAGTGGCACACTTTTACTTTGGTCAGGAGTTAGATAAAAAAACAGAGAACAAAAGGCTAAGGGCACATATTTCTTCAGCCCGGCCAAAGAGTGCAAGTGTGTGTGCATGTGTGTCTCCGTACACAAAATCTTTGTTCTTGCTTTTGTCTTGTTTTGTCTTTGACACAGTCCAAGGAGGTTCAAAAGCACAAAAGTGTTTCCTCTGACTTCATTTAGCTCCACTTCTACCACCACACACAGGACAACAAAGCTGTGCACGTGTCATTTGTGAACTGTGAACTGTGTACTCCATAAGCTGTATGACAATTCAGGGAAATGGACTTCAGAGTCGTGCCCCACCATCTGAAATGCCACAACTAAATTATCAACTATCAGTGCGGAGGAAGAAACAGAGAGAGAGAGACACAGAGGGAGCACAGAGAGATTCCATCTAGAGTCCGCTTATTCTTGAGTCGCATCAAAAGGAAAAGTAATTAAGTCGTCTGAGGATGTTATTGGAAATGAGAATTCTATCAGTGAGGCTGTGGGCTTGTGATGCTTGCAGCTTATCCAGCCTGTGTGTGTGTGTGTGTGTGTGTATTTCTGTGACTGACACACCGCTGTGCAGTAGAAGATGAGACCTCTGTTGTGCGTTTGTAACAGGCACAGCCAGCCGCTCCTCATTAACCTTTTGGGAGATAAGCCTGTTTTAAGTCCATGTTTGAACAGCCTGTGTGAAGTATCTCCCACTGATATGTGGCTAGCCAACCACCCAAACCGTCCTTCCCTCCCCTTTCACATTCAATATTCCTCTTCCCTCACCTCCGCCAGATTACCAGAATTAAATTTCAATTTTAATCACAGGCCTGCAAATCTCCATAAATCTAGCACCTGAGCCACCCTTAATTATGGAACAAGCATTCTGGGGCGGCGCGCTGCCGTGGCCCGCTAACAAGGTTAAAAGGTGCAAAGTGTGTGTAATGGGAAGCAGAGGAACTCACTGAGCAATTGTTAACACCATGTTAGCTACTCCATTTCTTTGTCTCTTGCCATGTTCTCTTCCTATTTTCCCAACTAGTGAAATACACAGAGCACCTTGTTAGAGGCGCTAGGCTAGAAGTAATGTAATTTAGCTAAGTGGTGAATGTGGAGGTGCCAGATGCGCGTTTTGCAGTGAATGGTGTCGGCAGCAGTGATGGAGCAGGCATACAGAGGCAAAGCTGTTACATTATCTGCTGCTCGCTGGAGTGCTGTAGACAGGATCTGATAATTGGCAAAGAGGTGGAGTCTGTTTTCTGGAGGGACTTTTCTTTTGTTCCCTTTTTGTCAACATCCAAAACTGCCTGAAAGTTACTTGGAAAACATACTAAGACTTTTGTAAGAGATGCTGTATCTCCAGTACAACTTCTTCTGATCTTCCCATGATAAGGCTTTACAAACCAGTCTGTGAAGAACACCTGACAGTTATAATCCTTAAGATTTTCATGAAAGCAAACTCTGAATATCTCTCTTTTAGGTTTGCAATTTATGGTTCATATTGTTTTAAGAGTAACCACTGAGTGTAACTATATGGTAGATTTGTTAGCCCTGTTTCAAACTGCCGACCTAATCATGAGGGATTCATAGGAAACTTTGGAAATTTGATTTAAGGTGACATCTGAATGGACCAATGCATGTGGTATTGATCATGTTTTAAGGTATTTGCAGTATTGTACATTTGGAGGATTTCACTGGAAAATGTCTATGAGGAGGCTGAATACTCAGACACAACCTCCAGATTTACAGTTTAAGTCTCCTGACTTTTGTTCTACAAGGTGATCTGATGTGTTCCAGCCTATCGAGGGAATAATCACTGACTCTGCACTGCCACAAAGCGAGGCTGAGAAACCAGTGAATCTCACATACGCTCGAGTCTTTGTTTCACAATTTGTAAGCCGCGGGCTGTGAATTAAAGCAGGACAATGTAATGCAGTCCATAATACAATTATGCGTGAGAGGACTGCATGTAGGAATTGTGAAAAGGGTTTTGTGACAGGATTTCATGAGTGCGACAAGCGACTTTAATTAAGCAGTGGTGCATAATAGGAGCCTTTGAGCTTTCCACTGTGTGAAATTGTATGCCAATTAGATAATCATCTGTGAAAAGTCGGACATGAAAGACAATTCCATGATAACAGTATGATCATACACAAATGCAGCATCGCAATAGTTATGCATGTCATTCATTTTGTGCAGTCTATGTGATTATTATATTATCATTGCACAAAATACCTCCCTTCACTCACAGTGTGTCCCAACATGAGCAGAGAATGTAACAATGGCCGTTATATCTGCTCAGTGTTTACTGTATGTATGGATGTCTTTTCCTGTCTTACAATAAACAAATAAATAAATGAAAACAGTTAGAAAGAGACTAATTTACACAAGTTTCATCCTGACAGCTGGTCGGCTAATACCGCATAGCTGCCTTGTTTTGTTTACACATTGGCTTGATTTTGATCACTGGTCTGCTCAGCTTTCCAGATGTCTCGCCCACATGTGAGTCTGCCATTTTTGAATGCTGAGACCATGGTCACCAAAACAAGCCTCTGCTTTACACTTCATGTTCCAGATGAATCTGAGTGTCTGTCTGTCTGTCAAGCTTCAAAGTAAATCTGAACGTGTATTACTTTTTCAGGATACATTTGATTTCCTTTAACATCTATGCATGCAGGAAAATCAATATGATTCCAGCAGCAGTGAGCATTTAGTCTGCACGTGCAGGTGTCTGTATATATTTGTGTGTGTGTATGTGTGTGTGTGTGAGTTGTCAGATAGCGGTGGGGGAAGCAGCTGTTCTCCCTCCTGTCCCCTGCCACTGATTTAACATATGGCTAACCTTTTGGAGATAGTGCTGCTGTTTACTTTCCTGCTCTGCACTGATAACATCCCAAATCATTACCCAAAACCTGTGTCACACACAGCTTTTAGGAACAGCCACAATAACCTGGTATCACTACTGCGTTTACAGCTCTTGGTTTGTTTGTAATAGGACTGTCATGTTTTAAAAAGTCAAATTCAAACAAATTTGAAATAGAACATAATTCACCACATCCTCCCATCAGCCTTCAGTTTAGCGGGTGTCAGACAGCTGGGTCACAGACAGTATCTTTGCACATAAATTAGCAGCAGGTAAGTCCAATAACAGCCTCACCTCAACTTCGCTGCTAATTTTACCATCTACAGTGTAGAACCCAACGACTTTGCTCGCACCTCTGCTATTATTGGTTGACTTAGTTTGCTGACTGATAGGGCAGCAATAGGTCAAGCTGCTAATAAATATCAAGAACATCGTCTGCTGGACGAGGTGAACTATTTCAAACACTCAGATGCGCTAATAGACTGTACATTTTGAATTTTAACAGGTCATTATAGGTTACATTTTATTTTTTACCATGTTCAGACTAAAGTTTGCAAAGTAATGACACTAGTTTCTGATATATCAGTGTGAATATGGACTACAGCCTCTCTATACTGACTAATGAACATGATTAATGTTCAAGTTAAACTACACTGATTTTCACAGATTGAACCTGACTTTGAGAATGTTTTCAAATTAGGTACGATTGCTTCGTTCTTTGCCCCACAGCGCATAGCTGTCACATTAATATTGTTGTTCCGTACTCAAGTACACTTGCATATCTGGACGCTAAAGGAGAGTACACTACACCACACATTCTACACAGCAGTCTGCTTCTGTGTTTTGGTACAGTGCGGTTCTTTGATACACAGTGTTCACACTAATAAAAAAAACTGGACTTTTGCATCTGGACCAGGGTCCCTGATGTGAAAGCTCCTTGGGTTTTTTGGCACCCAAGCTACAGGTCATTTAAACTGTTGCAAATCATTCTCGGAAGTTTTCCTCAGCACAGATACATGGTTGGAAGTGTTCTCTTCTCAACCTTCTTAAAGTGAATCGTGATCTAGTGGCTGGTTGTTGTGGCGAAGCTTCATTGGAGTTACACACGTCGATAATACCGAGGGACTCTTGCCTCTCTGCTTCCTAACAACATTAAATGAATGGTCCACTTAGAATTAATGACTTCCTCACTGTGGACAAATTTGATTGTGTTAGGCTAACAACCAATCCTCTGCGAGAACCAGGCCAACATTTAAGTAGAGCTACGATTGGTTCTGCCGTTGTTTGAGACCTTTATTGATGGTGCCATGCACACACACACACACAAACACACACACTTAAATACACACGTAGAAGCACTCACAAAAGGGTGCAAACGCACATGCACACACACGTGCACACACCTTGAAATCAACACCTTCCCTCTGTTTCACAGTCAAGCCGGGGCAGCAAATCGCACGGCTCCCCAGACAATATTATCTCATATGCACAGACAAATTACCTCTTTGTTTTAAGGACATGAGTATTTCTCAAAAAGAAAAAAAAACACACACACATTATGAAAATCCCTCCATAAATAGGAAAAAGAAAGCACTCAAAGGGAAGCTAAAGTGGCACTTATGGATACTGTTAGCGTTTTGCTCGGGTAAAAGAAATTCTCCTATTAAATGGGTCTCTCTCTCTCTCTCACTCTCTCTCTCTCCCTTCAGCTCACCGCAGAACCGATCAAATGAAGGTTACGCTGTCCTCTCTCATGGCCTACATCCTGATGCCAGAGCTAATTGCATAATTTGTTTCAGAATTAACAGCTAATAGCAGTCTCTTCTAGGCTCCAGCCAGCCCCCTCCCTCCATACACTCACTCAGTATTTTTTCCAACCTCACATCCCATTATGCCTGTATTTGCAGAAGCTTTAGACAACATAGCAGAAATGATGCTGGAGTAAATTACATTCACATCCAAGAAGACACTGTGGTGATGAATTACAGGGTGATTCTCCCACTTGGCCTTTGCTTATTGAATCTAACAGCATTGTTAAAATCTACAGTGGATATTTCTCACTGCATTGACTGTTTGTCAAAGCAATGGCAAAAGAAGACAAAAAAAGGCTTTTATAATGAAAAACCTGTTCATTTTGAAAGATTCATGAGCTACATTTGAGCTGTCAAACACGTGAATATACTCAGTCATCTCTGCAAGACGGTTGATACTGAGCTCATTCTGATCATCTGGCGTTCACCACAGTGGGATCCGCATAAAACAAGCCCACCTCCATGCATGTGCAGGGAGGCCAGGCTGCTAACAGACGACTGAGGATGCAAGAAGCTGAGAAAGACAGATGAGGTGCTCAGAAGGTGGCCACTATAAGTCAATGCCCCCTCGCACCAGGCAATAACCTTCTCTCTTCTCTGTGTAATAACCAGCCTGAATTTCAAAACCAAACAAACAGGAAGGGGAGTGAGGGAGGAGGGGGAGCAGGGGAGAGAGAGAGAGAGAGAGAGAGAGACAGGTACTGCAAAACAAAGAGACTCTGGATTCAATCAATACTGTGATCCAGCTGTCAATCATTGGCTATATTAACCTGCAGTTGGAGGGTGTGAATGTTTTATCTGTTTATCTGTCCTGGACACATCAGCAGCCAGAGCAGCCGGTGCGTCCGTCTTACAGCATGGAAATGAGGCTGCCAGGAAGTGAAGCGAAATGTGGTCGAGTTCTGATCATAGCAACAACGAACATTTCACCCATATGTTGTTCCTAGTCAATAAATCTGCGTGCACTGCTGTTTTTCTGTGGTTAGACCCCCGCTCCGCCTTCTATACAAAAACAAGAACACATTCATGTCACTGAAAACGCCACACTGCAACCTCTTCACATTTTTCAAATTAAAGGTCACTTTAACCTAAAAACTGGTGACACCATGGCAGGTAGTGAATGAGTTTACCCACCTCCATCTGCCGTGGAAACAAAAAACACATTTGATTGCTAAGTCAAAAGGGTCGCCGTGGTGAAAATGTTAATATTTTCTCCTAATCACATGACTTGACCCAGGTAGCCAATGATCTGTATCTGGCTCTCGCTCCTTCCTGATGTACTACAGCTTGCAAACAGAGCCCCAGGCACAAAAATCTTAATTAAGGTCCTTCCCAATGCGCAACCTTCAGACGATGTTGCCGAAACAAAGGGGGAAAATAATAGAAAAGAAACCATTTTTTTCTTCTTTACCATTTAGGAAATAACAACCACTCATTGAAAACTCTTCAAACCTCTGCCTGCATTTGGAATTTGATTGTAACCTCAGGTTGCCTTTTCTATTATGGTGGGAAATAATGTTACAATGCACAGCACCAGTTTTTAAATTGAAATTTGACAGCTCTACCAAGCAGGAATGGAAAAAAAGGAAGGAGACTCTGTGTTGCATATTCACAGAGCAGCTCTCACACTCTTTTTCCTGTCTATGCTTTTTATGTGAAAGGACTATTGTTGCCAATATCCTGCAGTGGAAAGCAGTCTAAATCTGTTTTATTTTTAATTTTCTTCACCTGAATCATCCCACGTCATTAACATTAAACCAGCCAACACAAGTATCTATCATATAAAAGAGCAGGTGTTGGTGTTGTTGACCGGGCTCTGTGTTTATCTTATATATACAGTGTTCAGGCCTGACCCAAACACATTTCACAATTTTTAGGTTTTTTAAGCTTCTTTACTGACTGTCATCTTCAAACTTCATCTGAATCTAGAAAACCAGAGCAGGTCAGTATAGTTCACATTCAGTAAACTACATTACCAGGTTATCTAAAATTAGTTTTTCATTATTGTAATCAGTACATTCACAGTGACATTAGTGATGCCTGCTTTAAACATACGCTCTCCTCGCAGAGCCTTGGTTAGATCACAGATTTAAGGCTGACAGCTCATACACAGATTTCCATTTACAAGGCGGAGAAGAAAACACATTCCCATGATGTCATAACAGTTTATATATGGACATTTTCCGTGTTTACAAATAAAGCAGCTGCTGGGAACCTGTGATGAATTTGTGCAGCTTCTATACACATCTTTGCATTCACACCTTTTTTCTTAACTTGATAGACATGTGTCAGCTGAGGCAGCTAACATGACATATTCCAGTGAGAAACAGCAGCTTGGTGTCCTGCTGTTCAGGTTCACACTCACTCAGTCTAGGTTTTATATTTGTATACATTTCTTCAGAATACACCACACACTGGATATCTGCCAGATGTGTTACATTAATGCAAAAACTCATGTTAGAGATAACTGCAGTGCGAAGAGGCAGAGCTTCACTCCTGACAAACTATTCAGGACTTAATCAGTATTATTGATCAGACACACACAATCATGAAAACAGACTATAGCACCAGTCTGCACAGTCCCACACTGAAACTCCTGCCGTAGAGATATTCAAAGCTGCTGTTTATTCCTGCAGTTTCGGTGTCAAACACCCACAGCTTCATAAAACCCAGAGCACTGACCACACCAACTCTACTCTCTGAGCTAACAGGCAGGTTTCCTTCCTGAGGTAATGAACATTTTACATTTTGCTCAGAAAAAGAAATAAGAAGCCTGCTGACAGCGCTGACCCTGCCTTTGAGGTAGTGACAAGACATTCTACATTTGTATATTTTAAAAGAAGTCAGTGGGTTGCAGCTGCCCCAGTATATACAAGCCCAATAAGAGTAAGGATGGCGTCACACTCTGCCTATAGCTGCACTGATCTACAGCAGGTTACTCAGGAATCATCCAGTTGTAACCAATCAACACTGGGTGTAAAGTGTGCCAGCCAGTGTCTGTTATAGGATGTGTGTCTCTGCGTGTGTGTAGTGCATGTGTGTGAGAATGAGTATGTGTCATAATTCTTTCACTTTCAGCAGTGCCCCCCGTAAGCCCCCCACAGCCGGAGCACTATCAGCAGCACCAGAGACAGCATGTGACCCAGCTTTACTCATCTCAGCTAAACCCATCTCTGACACACACACACACATGCACACATAGAGGCAAACACACATGCACTTACACACCTACACAACGAACACTGTGGAAAAGCACACAAACTGAAAGGAGAGAGCTAATAACAGTCTTACCTGCTTCACCGAGTCAGCAGAAAAGAGGAGACAGAGAGAGAAACAAAAGGCGGATATGAATGGCAGCAGGAAAAATATGCTTTTACATAGTATTGTGATAGATTATAAACAGGTTATGTTTCCGTATGAGAAGAATAGATAAATATTACTATCAGGAAATTACATTCAGTATAAACACCACGCTCATGTAGCCTTTTTTAAAACAAAACTCAATTAACATGATTTAATTAGTATAAATGCTACGAAAGCATGGTTGAGATGTATATGCTTGTATCTATCGTCAGACGTATTGTTAGTGCCACTGTCTCCAACACATCTATATAACACACACTGTCACTGGAAGATCTTTAACTCAATAAAGATTTCCATTTTTTCTTCAGTGAAGAGGTGAGGGAACAGCCTGGAGGTGATTTTAAAATTTATTTCAATTTCACAAATTGACCTCTTTGGCTCACAGCATAAAACACTGCCCAGTAGAAGTTAAAAGAATCCAGCTCCCCAGCACCTTTACAGTTCAGCAGCAAGCTGTATCTCATTTGGTCTCATGCAAACAGAATGTAAGTTGTATGCGTTGTATTTCTTGCTGTAACTGTTTCATGGGTCAGGAGCAATGGTTTACCACAGCTAGCAGCTGATTGAATGAAACCAAACTTACTTTTATGGGTTTTTATTTAACAAACAAGATAGAACATAGTTCATCAGTGAGCTGCTGGTAAGATTTTATTGTTGAACACAGCCAAGTTAATTGTTTTGCCCATTTCCATTCTTTTATGCTAAGTTGTTAACTATTAAGCAGCAGCAGCGCCTATATTTACTGTACAGAAATGAGTTATCATTCTTCTCTCTGACTCTAAAATATCTTACTCTTCCTTTAAAAAATAATTATATCTTACTGATATCTCAAAGTTAATATGACAGCTGTAATATCGTTATCACATTTATTTGCTTTGTAACATCATCAGATGTTTTGTACAAAACAGTATGTTGAGCACTGACCATAATAATCTTGTACTCACAATGGTGTTACAATAATGTTTCTGAGCACCACTTTATGAAGATAACAGGCATCAATATGACCCATCACATGACTTTTTCACCTAAACAAACCCCAGTGAGCTGTAATGACTCCAGCCTCCACCCTCCCCTCAGCTAATATGGTAAACAACTCATTGTTGAAAACCTGCCACACACACATCTCCAAAACAAATATGCACTTGAAAAGCAGGCATTAGAACTGGGGAAAAGGCAGGAGAGATTGTTAGGAAAAACGAGGCTCGCTGATTGGCTTCTAGAGCGAGCAAAACCGAGATTTCAATCAAGATTGACAGTCTATTAGGATTGGTATAGGTTATCATTACTTCCTTGTGTGTCGGGTATCCCAATGCATGTTTTCCATCGACGCTATATTGATAATGCCAGAGAACAGCAAATGTCATTCTCTGGAAGGTATGGCCTGTATGTTCTAGCAAACAATGCAGCTGTTCGAAATAATGAGCTTTATCTTGTGGGGACATTTTGAGCTACCACTTGGGTGGGAGATTGAGGTAATTTCACTATTCTGCCTCTTTGTAAACATTACTGTACCTAACCATCATAACTAGTTTTAGAGGAGCATTGGGGCCGCAAACCATGTCAACTTATTTTGGCAGAAGCACTGATGTCAAGAACAACAACTTGCATATATTTCCAGCATTTAGTGGAATTTCTTTCAAATTGTGCAGTATTTTCCATTTTCTAGCAATCACACCCAAAACCACAACTCACTACAATTATTAACTGATTCCTGGCCCCTGAAGAAAAACACTAAAGCAAGCCCAGGTCACAACCTCTACAGTGTCTCTGTTTGCTTTCAATTGATGTCCTGACTTGGCACCTGAGGACAAATGTGTTAAACATTCTTTAAAATGTCACCCAGTAGCTTTTACCAGTATCTGGTCAGGGGCTAATTCACAAGCAGATGGGGCCAGCCGCATCACAACATTTAGATTGTAACAATATTAACGCCAGGTCTGCACAGGAGGCATGATGACAGCAGCACGCAGAGCTGTAGCCGTCCTCCGCCTGTGTTCCAGAGTGGCGGATGCTGCCCATGCCAGTATTGAGAGTAGGTCACCCATGTTTGGCAGCGCCTGAACCGAGAGCAGAGTGAATGTGCACGTCAAAGAAAAAGAAATTAAAGTGTAAAACACACTTAGGCAGCGTATGTAGACAGCCTTCCTGTTGATAAAAACGAAGTGTGTCTGTTCTGTCAGATACATAGGAGACTGACAACTGTGGTTGAAACACTTCCTGTGTCGATGCTATGCTAGCAGCTCCAGAGGCTGCCTTGGCCAATGCGTTCATCTTGAAGGTAATAAAGTAAAGCTGAGGCTGCATGCCATTATTTTTGCAGAAACTGAAATTTTGACCTGATGATGCTTGAGGAACCAGTCCATTTTATGGATGTCGGTAGACATTTCACATTTCTCACACTATTGTGGCTAAAACCTTTGCCTGTTTCCACTTTAGGCACACAGTGGTGTCAAACATCCACAGATTAGCAGCAGCCTCATTCCACAATTCTAACCCAACCTGAACTTTTTATATTTCCAGATGACATGTCTGCCAAATCTGTCAGCTTCTGTGAACAGCTACTTAACATTCAACTCGTTGAGTACAGTATTCAAGGAACATATAAATAGACAAATGGATGAAAGATACCAGACTTGAGACCATCTAAAGATGTGTACCCACGGATATGCAACAGAGATGAAAGGGAAATGGGGAGGAAGAGGGGAGGAACTGACAGAGAGACTAAAGTGAGAGCAGGCATGAACATGCCACAAGACACTGAGAAGCTAAGCAGGCCAGACACACAGAAACAGCACTGCGTGTGTGTGTGTGTGTTGTAAAGCTTCTCTTTTGCCTGATCATCCAGCTCTGGCCAGATGTGGATTACATCTGTACTAATGTGGTTTTGGATCCTGTTTGTTCTGCGATGACATGGGTAGAACAGCATCACACACCCCAGAAACTCATGATACACACACACACACACACACACACACACACACACACACACACACACACACACACACACACTGCAATCACTACACACTAAAATTAAAACTGTTTAAACAGCCTATTTCTTGGTGATGTGCATGATTGAGTCAACCTCAATACAAAAAAATTATCTTGACCTTTTAAATTGATTTTATCATCGTCAAACTTTGCCTCATATGCAGAACCATTAGTCACAGTGGCAGCAGTATCTTGACTTTAAAGAAGGGTTTTAGTATCTCAATGTGTAACTTTTTTCAGTGGGTTTCAAATTCTGGAGGAAAAACAAACATTATGGGATACACTAATAATGAATCATACTTTTAGGAGATTTTCTGCATTAAAAAATGATAACAGACAAGTAGAATAATTTTGGTAGTTTAATCTACAAAATATCAGTAGTGAGCTGTCCTCATACTGCACATGGGAAATAGAGTGATAGAGTAACAGCACTATTGTCCTCATTCTGCTGATATAGCTGCTAGCTATCTCTGATGAAACTGGAGCTCCCTGGAGTCAGTACTCGAGAATCAGATACATAGACCATTACTACACAGATGTTGCAGCGCCAGCGCATAACTCTCTCTCATGATTTGATTGGCAGGCTGCCAGACAACGACATGGTGCTATAATTACTGATGGCGAGGCTGTGTGCTAAAACAAACACAAGCTTTCCACAGAAATCTACGCCGAGCCGAGCAGCCGCCATTCATCTCAACACAGGCAACATCCTCAGAGCTGTTAACATCATTCAATCATGGAGGTAATTGATGTATTTTTTGCAGCCATAAGCAAGCCTGGGGAAGGAGCTGGTCAGTGCTTTTTTCCCTCCTCACTGTTGCTTTTCCTCCTCACCACCCGCCACATGTTGCCCTGCAGACAATCGATCCTGCACAGACGAGGGGAAGAAACAACAGAGGCAAGCAAGAGAAACGCTTGAGATGCGACGAGAAAGGCAAGGCACCGGGAGAAACCCCAGAAAAACAGAGAGCAGACAGAGTAACAGACAGTGAGATGATTGAAGGCAGAGAAACTGGGAGTCAGACTGCAGGAATAAGTAATATACTCAAACAGAGCAACAAACATGAGGGTGAATGTGTGACAGACTGGTGCTGGTAGTCATCCATCCACCACAGGCTGACACTAACACGATGTCAAGCAATTAAGACCCAGCCGTGATGGAAAGTTTGGCAATCATCAGTAGACGATGAAACACTCCTCTACTTCATTATGCACTCAGAATATTGATGTGGATCATAGTCCACAGAAAGGTCAAGGGTGGAAAAATACAACATTAAACATGCCTGAATTTATACAGGCCCAAACCTGAGTGAGGGAACAGGTCGTACATTAAACACCAATGTATGGGAACAAACTTAGTGTTCTGATGAAAATCATTTATGCATGCCTGCTCCACTGAGGCAGTTTTCTTTAAGTCGAAAACTGAAAACTCAGTTTTATTCAGTTTCTTATAATGACTGGGTCTGATGTTTCAGACATGAGTTTGGGGATTAGACTTATAGTAATGTCGATCACTTTGCTGGACAAACCAGTCAGAAAAATATCTGTGGGGTCTGCTGATTAATAATTCGTGACCCAGCAGTTCATTCAGCCTCTTCAGGTAGCAGGCTTCTGCTGGATTTTTGCTGCACTAGTTTGTTGTTTTTTTGGAACAAATGTCGCTGTTCAATAAAATGAATTTCTGTTGACACCAATATGCGACCGGTAATACAAACAGGAGCGTGTTGTTTAATGCCTTCCCTACCATTAACTAACTCTCAGGGTGTGTATTTGTGTATAAAAGCATGCATGTGTGTGAGTGTGTGTGTGTGAAAGAGAGAAGCATTTCCTTCGGGGCCCCTCTGGAAGACAACAAACACTTCAAAGGATCCCTCCGCGATACTGAGCGTGATATCCGCCTGAAGACACGAGGTTTAAGCGCTGATCCGCCACTGTTTTCTTTACGATTAGCCAGCCGGCAGAGCAAAATGTCATTTAGTTTAACACTGTTCTGGTGGATTTGCAGTCCTGTTTGTCTTCTTAAATCTACAACAGAGGACTTGGCAAATGAACCCTGAGCCCTATGAATAAAACAACAGGGGAGGAGAGAGGTGGTGAGAAAAAAGCCTCGCTCAGTTTGAGCGTTTGAGGAACAGTGTGGTACAGAAGGCAACGTGATTGGAGCCGACAGCGGCAGCCGACAGCCACCTGTGCGGGAGGAAAAGGCCCGTTGGCTTTGCTCAGAAGGGCTTTTGGCATTCCATCAGTGAGGGAGCGTTTTGTCAGGTGCATTAACACGTAAGGCCTGTGTGGCTTTTAACTCGCTGCAGTGGAGTCGACAAGGACAAGTTGTTGCTATGTTGCATTCTGTTCTACCATGACCGCTTTTAACTCCTGTGACCCAGAACACACACTTGATCATTAGAGTTATTCATCACGGCTCCTGACACTTCATAACCTGCACTATTTGCAAAAGCTGTTTCTGTGGCTCAGCCGGGCTCCTGGAGAACAACCTAGGACAGCAGTTCTCCAGCTGTGACTTCAGAAATTCACACTTCTCTCAAAAGATGCAACTTTGCATTAAACCATTTAGCTCATATTCATGTTATCATGATGTCATGAAATGAAACATTCATACAGTTAACAAACAGAAGATGCATTCTTGATCGTAACTCATGCTGTATGTGGTTGTTATTTACTATAAACACCAACTGCTACTATTCATGTGGTAATTACTAGTGGGACACGTGTCAATAAATGGCCTGAAAGCAGGTGGTACAATCACCAGTGTTATTTAGGGCTGATGATTATCTTCATCAGAAATTCATCTAACAAGATTTTTTTTCAGATTATTCAATTAATTGCAGTACTTGCTGATTTTAGAAGCTGGGACAAATGAAGGTTTGGTGTTTTTATTCATGCCAATAGTTAATCGATCAGTCCACTTCATTGATCCACGCTCTCCTCTGGATGAACTGTAATAACCTGACTTTTCCTCTAGCACCATCAGGTCAAATTTACAGTTTAGGACCAAGTACCTGCAAGACTAAAAACATTCCCATCAGCCTCAGCTGTACTTTGTGTTTAGTGCTAATGTTATCAGATGCAGAAGATGGTGAACATGGCAAACATTATACCTAAACATCAGCATGTTTTCTTTCTCTGCTAGCATGACTTTTCTCTCAAACCACTAATCAGTTAACGGACATTTCAGCCCTTTAAGCATTACAGTGGAACATGGATGTTAAATTCACACTAATACAACCAACCACACTGTCTAATCCTGTTCTTACTATCAGCTGGTATTGTCAGTTGATTGCCAGCGCCTCGCACCTGCTGGTCATTTGGTCAGGAAAAGCCAACATCTCCAGAATATTACGACGACTCCTGACGCAGACGTGGAGGTCATTAGTCCAGGGAGACGGTTTGGCCCAGTGACATTTCATCCAGCCCAGTCAGTCATTCCTCACTAATGAATGTGTTAGTGTCTGGCCAGAGAGAGCCTGTGTAATTTTTCCCTCCTTTTATCACGAGGATGCAGGCCGACACAGCCATGGCATACGTTCAACAGTCTGCAGGGACAGACAAACACACTCTGCCAACAAGATGGAGTGTTTATGTATTTCCCACCTCTCTGTTAATATTCAAATACCTCTGCCCACTGGCACTGTGTGTGTGCCTGAGGTACACGAGGCACTGCTTTAGCATGATATCCTATCTCATGGGTATTGATGACAATTCAATGGGCCCTTCTGACCCGCCGGTTCTAATCACCATCATAATCCACCCACTCACTATCGCTCGCCTCCTCCACAACAGACCGCTGGTGGCTGCGTCACCAATGGGCTCATTAACTTGTTGTGTCAAGGGAAGCCTATTTTATGGTGGAGGTAGGTTGGTGGACATGAATTAGTCCAACACTTGTCCATATGCATTATTCAATTGTGTAGGAGGTATTTTGGCCAAGGAAAGCCAGAAAGAAAAATGTGACTGCTTCACTCTTCGCCTCCATATGAAGTGATTTGCAGCTTATCATACCATTTACATATTCACATCTGAAAGCTCCTTTCTTATGTTTGAAAAGCACCAACTTCTTCCTGCAGTTACTGTATTAACAGCAGTTTGGTTTCTTTTCATTGTGAGATCATACAGGTAAATAAAACTTGTTTTGCCACTGAGTCAGACGATGATCAACACTAAGAGAAAGGCGAAGGCTGGTGAAGAAACACATCCAAGCTTTAATGGATCATTAGAAGCAAATTTTGGCTGATAAAAATGTCTTGGATGACATCTCAATGTGATAAACTGCCCCAGAGAGGGTTTTAGATGAAGCTCTGAGGCGGACTGCCAACAATGATAGAGCTGGCACATTCCAGTTAAAACAAGAATATTTAAAAGACCAGTTCAAAATACGTGAGTAAGCCTGTGGCAGTGATTCAAAGGTCAACTCAACAAACCAGTGAGTAAAGTCTGAGTTCTGACAGTCCACACAAATGTAAGTGGCCATAGTCAGCTGCTATTTGAGAGAGCTTTTAAAATCACAGTCTCTTGTCCACATCACATGATGATATGTGACCTGCCTGTATGTCACACGGTGTTATTACAAAATGTGTAATACTCACTCACATGGATTATGAGACAATTTGTGTCTCTTTGTGGCAGTTTTCCATCTCTTTGTAATCAGTTTGTGTTTTTTGTACTTTCTGTCCCTTTCTAATTTTGTTGTGTGTCTTTGTAGTTGTACTCTTTCAGTAAGTGAAGCAGAACTCTCAGGTGCTGCTGCTGGTTCAGAAAGTAGGGCCATTGCAAGTATTAGCACTGTCAGTCTGAACCTTATGGGGTTCTATTATGACATACATTTCTTCTTTATAACCAAATCAGTACAAGTCAGAACAAACACAGAGAACATATAGAGTGACTTCACAGGAAGCATGAATTTTAATTTCAGTTCAACTTTAACATTTAAGTCTAGGTTGACGGTTAGCCCAAATCCTACATTAGTCCTGCGACAACCATCTGCCAACCAGAGATGAGGGGGAAGTGGAAGGCAATCATCGCTACATTTTTATTAACAACTCCATTTAAATGGCTTAGTGGCAGCAGCAATCTGCAGAGGGCACCTTCAGCAATCAACAGCTTTTGAGCACAGCTGCCATGTGAGGTGCACTATTGGTAGCGGGGAGAGCTGAACAATGCGATTAATCCCACAGGATAAGAGAAAAAGAAGAAATTCCACAGACAATCACTGTGCCACGACCTATTTGCTATGCACAGGTCCGTTTGAATAAGTGCTTCATTTAATAATAATTGATTGAGGAGAATTCTGAACAGTGGATATGAGGTAGTGCAGTGGCGACACACTCCCTCTCTCTTTTTCTCTCTTCTGCTCGCTTTTCCTCCTCTCTCCAGAATTGTATTTTGTGCTTGAGTGAATTAGGTGATCATTTTTTATCTTACATGCCGCGCTGGCTTCTGGAGTTTCTAGCTCCAAGGAAATTGGAGGGGAAGAAGAAGTCGAACATTTATCGCATGCCGAGGTTAATCTCCTGAAATGGTGGGATTTGGTCAGAGAGGAAGTAGAAAATCCACGCTTGCACTCGCGAGCTGCATTACAGTCACATTTCCACTGTTATTTTTTTCTCTCCCTCCCTCACTCCCTCGCTCTCTCCACCCTGTTTTCCTGACGGTGGAAGTAAAATCCTTCGAGCTGAACAGCAGTGACAAGACGAAGTAGCAATGCATAAATTAAGGAGGTGACTGTACTCATCACTCACTGTCTGATGCACTAATAATTCTGTGTGCTGTGTGATCATCTCTCATCACTGTTGTTAATGTGAGCAAACATCTGAACTGTTGTGTTTTGTCTAGCAGCAGCGCATATTATATTTCCTACGATATGACCACAGATGGCTAATGATCTGACCAGGAACGCTGCTAACTGCTCATCTGCAGTTGAGAAAAAAAGTAGACAAATAGAAACTGAAGGCAGGTGTCAGTCTTGACAGAGCTGATGAATAAGGACTAGCACAGATAGAAGTAGCCAGTGTTGAGTGAGGAGTTCTCTACCCATTTAAAAACAGTGCTTTTAGGTCTTTTCTAGCATGTCCAAGTCACAGGTCAAGATGCAAGTCTGTTAAAGAACATTTTTCTGACAAAACAATCTCACACAATCTCTTAAGTCCATTTAATAGCTGTTCTGGAGCTACTGATCATATCACATGATCTCAATCAACAAATGGAGTTTTCTCAGCGATAGTGTAGGACACTAACGACTTCTCCTCTATCTTGGCTTAGTTTCAAAGTTTAATCTTGACCTTGGAGATAGCACCTGACAAAATGAATTTAAATTGATGAAGATCATTTGATATAACCAAAAGCTCCAGAACACCTATAGATGGGCCTCGAGGTGAGATGGTTTTTTCAGCTGCTTTACAAGATTCACAAGGTCCAAAATGAACTTTGCAACATGGATGATACAGTACGTCCATGTGCAAGAAAATTTAGAGATGCATGACACTGAGAAAACTCTTATCTGGTGATGAAGATAAAAGGTGACGCTGTTTTGAAACTGCTGATGACGCTGTATTCAAGGTGAAGACTGAACTTCTGTTAACACTTAAATATGCAAGACACATGTGTAACTGTTGTTCTAAAGGTGTCAGGGTGGTTCAACTGAATGCTTTTCTAATCATCTTTATGTCTGTCTTACTTTACACATGGTTTGCCAAGTTTGTGGGAGTGAAAAAGTTTGAACTCCTCTCTTCAGCTCTTTTTTCATTTGTCACACAACCACTTCCACTGTTTTTCATGCGTACGACCGAGTGAAACACCATGAAAATCTTCCAGCAGAGACTGTCTGAGTGTGTGTCATTATCCCAATTTGAACAATTAATATGTCTGGTTCATCTGTATGCCAGCAGGCTCTCCTCATCTTTGGCTGAAGTGACTGGGGGACACGTATGCATTAGTTGGTTTCGAGTAGACTTTGCCTTAAGAGCAGTCAAATATCGAGTCGTCATGTTTGAAACTTCGGTGTGAATCAAATCCAAGTCTCAAGTCAACAGCTCAGCCATTTACACAAGACAGTAACTTCCTTCCATAATGTTCTCCCCAATATTGTCAGAAATCACTGAGCTTTTAGAATTTGCCCGATGTACTGATGGCAGCCATGCACTGAATAAAAGCATGTTCTCTGTAATAGCTGAAGTTGTTAGCCAGCGTTCTGTATGAGTCCTGTGAAAAGTCTTTGCTATGATTGCAGGACGTCTGTCAAAATCATCTTACAGCCTCTAAAGCTTTCTCCTTTTTTTGGAATCAACAGAGAACATCAGTCACCGGTGTGTACCAGCCACTTCCATCACTACTGTACAATACTTTTTCTTTTTTCTCTCTCTCTTTATTTTTTTTTTGCAGGCTTTTCGCTGTAAACACACTTGACTTGACGGCTGCTGCTGAAGATCCCAGAAGCCTCAGATTAAGTGGATCTGGATAGGAGATTTATACCTGCACTTTATGGCATTTGCAAATGACTGCCTCCATGGTGGCAGAGTAATTCCATCCTGTCATATTTGTCTTTAGAAATTGTAACAAATTACAGGTAGTTTGCGACAGAAGAAACTCTTCTCTACCATTTTCTCACTTCCCTCTCCTCTTTTTACTTGCCCTTTTTTTCACTCTCAGGCTGCGGAGATAAGTCGCTGATGGCGAGATTGCGGGGCCATCCATTTACAGTGTGTGGCAGGTGACAGGGAGACATGTTTCATTCTGCCTCATGCCGCGTGATGTGGTCCCCCTTTCCCCTCTCTGTCTATTCTCCCTCGTCTGTTCTCCTCCCCTTTCTGAACTCCCCAAGCTTTCACCCTTCCATCACTTTTCTCCTTCCCCTCTCCTCTCCCCCCTCTCTTTTGACTTTCTCCCCCCACTTTCTAGGGGGGTGCCTGTCAGCATAACTCAACCCGTCAGCTCAAGGGACAGGATAGGGGTAATTGGGGTAGAAGTGTGTGCGTGCGTGTGTGTGTGTGTTTGTGTTTGTGTGTGGGACTGTGCTTTCATGGCAGACATAACTGCCGTTCTCTTTTCCACTACCTACTAATGAGGTGTGACTTGTGTCTTGTGGAGAGTTGGGCAGATGATCATACCCTCCCTCTCTCCCTCCCCCCACACACACCTCCCTGTGACCCTCTCTTTTCTCTTTCCGCCTCTTCTTTTCCAGTCAATAGATGCTACAGATCCATCAGTCACCCAGACAATGACTGAGGCCTGACCAGAGCACAGCAAGCAGGGTGTCAACACACTGCACATGGCTACATCAACCACATCTAACACCCCCTGCCCACTGTCATTCCTAAATCTAGCAATACCTCCTGTAAAGACTTAATGGGAAGAGTAGCTGCACCAAGCCATAAGGTAATATTTATAATGAGTTAATGAAGCCAAGAACCTTTGCAGGGAGTGAAAAATCAGCATTTTGTTCCGCTTCTTATCTTCACAATGCCAAATGTTCACATGGGTGACAAATTAAATCAACTAGATTCTAAGTGTGCTGAAAAATGCAGGTGCAAACACTGAAAACACACTAAAATGTCTTAATATGTTCATTCTTTGCTTATGGGATGTTGGGTGGGAGCTGCCATTTAAAGGGCAACAGATTCATGATGTGCACCCACACAACTGGCACACATTGCTGCAGGTCAATACGTCAATGACGACACAGGTCACTACCCTCTGATAGGACCCTTAGGAGCAAATCAGCAGCAGGTGTACTGGACCTTTCGTTGTCATGGTTACAATAATAAATACATGGTTAAGGTTGTGGAACAGTCCCAGATGAAATACAACATGAGAAACAAACAGAGGCATCCTGTAAGAAAGTCATGTGTTTTGTCTAAATCATCCATCCACCCCCACATCTCTCCTCCTACTGCAAACTTTGGTAGTAGAGATCACCTAACGTGACTAATCTACAGTACCGTAGTAGTGTGTGTGTGCATTATTGTCTGTAGTGTCCTAATTAAGTGAGGTGTGATGCTTTTTCTCTCACAGTTAATATTGGTCATTGCTCATTTAGGATAAAAAGACGTTTGTTGTACATTCAAACCTATTGTTTAACCCAACTAATGTTATTCATGCATAACTAATTCTGAGCCACAGTGGAGGTAGTGATATATTATGCACAGTGATATATCATGTTCTATATCTATTCAAAGTAATTATTCCTGAAATATAACACATGACTTTTATACTGTAACCACATGAATTACTGCAGTGTACAAAAACAGCAGTTATGTCTTGTAAAAACTGATGTCACAGACATTTTTAACAAGGTTTCTATTTTTAAGCTGCATGTGTTCATTGCTCATCTCCAGATATGTGAAAAACCAACACCCTGACCTGCGCTCACCCTGACACCTCGGTCACAGCAATGAGCATTTAGCCGGCATACTCCCTGTTGCTCGACCTGTCAGCCGCTTTAACAAACCACTTGCTTGTTGCGGTGGCTTGTACCTCAGCAGCAAGGCCGGCGGTCTCATCGTTCAACTACAAAAGTGCCTGTGTACAATATCTCCTCTCATTAAGTCAGCTATAATGTGTCCCCCAGGCAGGAGTCACACGTAATGTGAAGCCGTCTCATTAGTGCTGTCACGTCACTTTCATTTAGGAGCTATCCGACAGCATTACGTGCCTCTTTGAGTGCTCAGACCCTCCCGGCCTAGTTCAGCATGTCCAATGACTTATTCCCGCTTAGCACTTCACATTTCCTTAACTTTCACTCATTACGAGTGTATTACAAAAACATATTCCCTGCAGAGAACTGCCAATTTAATCTTTTGTTAAACGTGTGAGGTAGAGTTGTAATCTAATAAACCCCATTAGTAGGAAATAAGGCTTGATGAAGACAAGGGGATTTACAAGAGCCCTGCTAACTGCCCCAGTTTGGCCCTGAAAGAAATTACTAATCAGTGACCAGCCCACAACTAATTGCTAAAATAGCTTGGACGGACATTCCCAGGAAAGATTACGGGAATGCTGCTGTCACTTGGTTCCTTTCAACTCCAAACTGAGGGGAAAGTGTTTCCTTTGTCTCTCTGCAGTGATTTTAAATGTCTGTAATAATGCAATGTTCATGTTATGTTTCTATTTAATATACAGTTGCAGTCTTTGCTAAAGAGGTTTACTGTAATAAAATACAACAGTAGTTTAAGCAAATTAGTTTCAATTGCCTTTAGAAAACTGTAAAATGAATTAAAACAATATTACTATTGAGCTAAAATGATTAGAAGAGGAATATTGCACCCTCATAAGCCAAAACAACCCCGGGGCATGAATGGTAATATGAGCACCTTCTGCAGTGTGTCTGGTTCAATTCATTCCAACATTTAGCTGCTATTTTCTTTACATACTTCAGATACACTGCCTGGAAAAACAACTTCAAGGAAGCCGCTGTTTGTTCAGACATCATGTTGGAGGGAGAGGCAGGAGCAGGAAAAGAGAGACCAGATGAGAGGAAAAGTGGCCCAGAGCGGCAGGTTAGAATTGTTCAACCAAATCAAAACAGGAAATTTGAGATGAACGAGGTCACCTGGGCAACATAGCGCAAAAGCCTGGTAGAGACAGACTTGGCCAATAAGAACTTTACTGGATTTGGGATTTGTGCCAGGAGAGTTATTACAAATCTAACTTAGCCTTAGTTAGTTAAATCTTCCCTTCTTTTGCCTTTTCTCTTCTTTCTCTTTCTCCCTCTTGACTCAACCAGATATCACAGTCTCCACTTCATAACACTGCAGCAGCAACAATAATTTTCCAGCGGTGGGCCACCGCTATAAAATGTATACAGCGGAAACACTGTAGACATGAAGTTGGCGTCTTGTTCATAGCTCACTTATGAAATCCTACTGCACCATGGAGTGTTTCTCCTGCCGGACTGCTGCCGCTGCCGTAGTTTCTGCTTCAGCTGTGCACATTCCTGTGACGAGCATGCAGCTCTCAGCAGACAGAACACACCTGACACAGGAGCTGAGAGTATCAGAGCAGACAACAGAAATGCGCCTCTCTGCCCTGACTTTCAGCATTAGCTTCCATGGCGATAGAAAAGGACTTATTGTTGGAACTGAGATGCAAAGATAACCTCTGCAACAGAGCCACTGAACTCTTCCTCCTCCTTTAGAAGAAAAAACAGCTATTAAATCTGTACTAACATGTTTTAGCTTGCGCTAGTAGCTTTAGATGCGGTTTGCCATTTATTTGAAATCACAGGGGTCTGCAGTGTTGATTGTGAAGGCCTCAAGGCAGATTTCTGTTAACTTGGCAACACAGGGCTGATTGGGTAAAAACTCTAACATAAACAGACTGTATTGGAAGCAGGGTAACCAAGAGGAAAACTATGAGATGAAGAGAATAAACTATAGGGAACAATTTAATACATATAGTATTAATGGAAAAAAAAACATATTAAAGTATAATTCAGTGATTGTGACAGTGGCTTTGCTGGCCCTGACAGGCCACCACTAACATATATTAAGTCCAAAACTGAATAATTATTATTTTGCCATATACTCTAAAGTACTCATTGGTAACTATTGTGAAAATTATTAATCCATTATCATTACAAGGGGAGGGTCCAAAGAAAATATGAATAATGCTTGGGAGAGTCTTGCCATTTTTAAAAAGAATTACAGTATATAACACCCCCTCTCCGCTCCGATAGTTTTCATACAGTCCCTAGTTTTACCCAGCAGCATGTGTGTCTGCAGTGATCATCTTTCTTCCAAAATATAAACACCAGAGGACCATTTGTAATATTTGGAGTACAAGTGGTAAGTTAATGCTGAGAAGTCTCTTGGGCTCTTTCCAAACACATTATGTGCAGTTCACTTAACATCATTTTTGACTGACAACAAGCCAGACAAACATTCATAGGGAACAGCAGGCAGTGTGTGATATTGCTGACTACACACACCCGCCGTTTAAGTCCCGCTCTCGCTTGCCAAGCTGGGCACTTTTTCAGCTACTTTTGTCCTTTCAGCTCTCCTTCGCTCCCCCTTCTTCCCCTCTTTCTCCCTCTTCTGTTTCTCCCTCAGTCCCTGTCGCCCTACCTCATTTGATCCCACTCTCTATCCCTCTTCTCTCCCCACTTTCTTTTTCCCATCCCCTCTCTCTGTCCAAAGTAGAGACAAATTAAATGAGTCCCCCCTGTAATGGTGGAAACATAAGCCTCTGGCAGTGCTCTATTAGCCAGGTTGCTTATTTGTTAACAGACTGGATTAATGTGCTGTACTTGGTATGGGAGGCCACCTGCTCAGGCAGTGAAGGGTATTCACAGGCTCGCTGGTCCCCTCACTAATCTGCCTCCAAGGATGATTGCAGGTTTCTGTGGCATGATAAGGCAGCTAACCCCCAATCCTCCCTCCCTCCCTGCCTCTCTCCCTCTCTCCCTGTCTCTCTCCAGGAACATCAGTGAATGGTTAATTTCATCACTTGAGGGACTCTTGACCCCTGAGGTGCCTTGACTCCTCTGGTCCAGCATGCTAATGGAACAGATGTGTCAGCTGAGACTCTTCTGTCCTCCTCCTACAACCTAAACACTGTGCTACACTACACCGTGCATCAAACATCCATGGTCACCATCCACCATGGATATGTACAAAGTGGGGGGGAATTTTTATTTTGGCATTTGTGATTTCTCTAATGCTTTGAAGTAGAGGTCTTCATGTGACTACTTGGCTCATAGAAGGTAAGGAAAAACAATCGCTCTTCAACTGCTCCTTCACTGGTGGAGCATCCTTCTGCTGCTGGTGTTGGTTCTCTGGCCATTTATTTGGGTTTGGGTTGACTGCATTTTGGGTCTGGTCTAATTTTCCCTAGGTCTATTTGCACTGGGTCTGACTGTCGTGGAGTCACTTTTGGATCTTTTTGTCATTCACACTGAGCTTGTGACCAGTGCAGACGTCTACTTTGAAGAGCAGGGAAGTTTCCATATAACCTCACATTTCTGTGATGCGCTGTATCTTTTATTCTCCTCTAGAGTCTGTCCTCTTCCTTCTTCTCTTGAGACAAGTCCTACAAATTTCTCATAACGTTTTTGCTTAGGCTAAAGCATTAGTTTTGCCAAAGCACTGTCACTGCAGTGATATTTCCTCCTTGGACTTCAGCTGAGGAAATCTGAATATCCATGCTGTAGATGTGTGTCTGGATTGGAGGGTCTCGGGGCAAAAATGTGTACTGACCTGATCACCTCCTGCCCCCTGTGCAAGTGTACATACCCTGTAAACTTGACATGAAGTTCCCATTAGGACCAGTGTAACCAGTGACCCCCTGCTGAATTAATGCTTAATTTATGTCAGTTTGTGATCAGTCAGTTAAAAACTAATTGATCAGGGGGGCCTGGGGACCCCGGGGGACACTTGCCTGTTTTGCCCAGTCTTCTTTTTTTCATCATTATAGAAAACCTGAAAATAAAAATGGATCATTTTCTTTGCATCAGGCTGTTTTCCCCCCAGAAAACACCAACAAGACACAGACTGTTTTAGAACATCAAATATAAATGCCTCCATGAATCACTGTTGTGTTCTATCAATCAGAGATAGAGAAGAGCAAAGCAGCTATTCATTACAGATTAGGGTTTGACTGTAAGGCCAATAAAAAAACTCACTCAAAGCACATAATAGAACACCAGCGCACAGCTGACAGTTTGTCTATTTCAAAAAATGAGATTTTCAGCAGGCAGCAGCAACAATGAAGTGACTACATCTACAGAGAACACAAAAATTGATTTCCAGTGATTTGTCAATAGATTGATTACTCTTAACTGAATTTAAATGAATACCAGACAGTGCTCTGTAAGTGAACTGACTTTCATTGTGATGAATTACCTGTGTGAGTCAAAGAACTCACACCTCTCCAAAACAATAAAACACATTTAATTGTCTGGGTGAACAGAAAACACTGACTTACAGTCAGTTACAGTGCTGCAGGCAGCCGAGATAAAATAAAGTCTGAGGCAGAGTTTATAGTAGTGATACATTTGATGATGTCCACAGAAACCTGTGAAGATGTAGTTTGTGTTTATCTACAGTATCACACAGCGTGTTAACAAAGAGAGACGCAGCTAACTTGAATGGCAGGAGCCCCCTGAGGGTCTGCAGTCTGCAGGAGGTGCTGATGGGTTGAGGTTTGGGCCCCTTTGCAACACACACATACGAGCACACACACAGAGGCGATGTCACGCACTGTCAGGCACCCCAGGGCAGTGCTGCATGTACCATGTCAGGGAAGAGAAATGATCTGTGAATCCTGGGGGAGCAGTCAACTAATGTGCACTGAGCTCTGTGTCCCTCTACAACCTGGATAAGTGACATAAAAGGTTCCTTCCACTGTTCACGAATCTCCTTTTCTTCCTAGACAGTCTCATTGTCCAATGAAGTCAGAGATGTCATGTTTTTTTTCTCTCTCTCAGATGATGACTTTAAAATGGCTGGCATGTTAAAACAACAGCATTGTTTATCTGCTGCATGTATCCTGATAGAACTTTAAAACTCTGTTGGTAAATGACTAATCACTAAACAAGACAGGCCTGTCAAACTTGTGCGCATGTAGTAAGAATGATACTCTACACTTTCATTACTGGGACATCCACTGTGTAGTATTCACTCACTTTGTGGGAGCCTGTCCTGGATGCTACTATAACTATGAGTGTAGCATTAGTGGATCTGTCCTGATTTGGGAAAGTGTTCACACTCCAACAACCTCAGTCCAGGTGTTATCTGAGTTAGCATTATATCTGGCAAACACATTCCTTATTCCTCCACCTAAAAGCATTTTTGCTGTCTTGTAACATTAAAAGCAAAACATACATTTTAAGAATAAGAACAATACAGCATCTGACAACCATCACAACCTCTGTGTTCCTGGAAGCAAAGGAACCAAACAGGGTTATGGAGGAGCAAAATAAATTGTTTACTTTAGCTAATTACGCTGCAGTACTAAATAATGTTGCTCCTTTATTATCACGTCTTCCTCATGGATCATTAATAGATGTTGACATATTGCCTGGAACAAAAAATATTAAGAGTTTCTTCCACAGTTCCCACTGACAGGTGTGAAAACAGTAACTAAGGAGGCAGGGCTTAGTGAACAGTCAGTTACCCTCACTGCACAAACAGAATTATGTAGACACAGAGACACGGCCTCTCCCAAAACAAGCCAAACATCTTTAACATTTAAAATCCACCAAACAATAATTTGTTCCCTCTAAATATAAAATGAAACCTTTTTCATACCTCAATTAATTTGAGACCAAAGAGAAACAGAGAGACTGAGAGCAGGAAGAGGTTCAGACAAATAGGAAGCATCACAGGGAAACGAGTGAAGAGAGATGAATATGATGAGAGAGAGTGAGAGAGACATAGATGGGCGCCACCACTCTCTGTGTAGTCGGGTGACAAAGCGCCCCGCCTGAGGCTACAGCCGTCATAAAAGCAGTAATAGAGTGAACACACATTTTCATTAGCTATTGATTCATTTCCAATTCTCCATTAATTTCGGGGGGCCATCACCGCACAGTGGCCTTTCTCCTCCCCAGGCTACGTTCCTCAGCTCCGCCTGACATAACCGTGGTAATTACTGCGCTCCCGCCCCGCAAGCTGTTCACAGTCTCATACCGCAGTAAAAATTGAATGAGTATTCTAGAGAAAAAAAGCAGACGAAAGGAAGAGAGGGAAGAAAAAACACTGACTGAAAGGGAGAAATCAAAGACAGCAAGGCTATCACCCACAGGCGTGCGTTCGACAGCACGGAATTACAATGGGTGTGAACAATTGCCATTGTGCTATTTCAGCCTTAATTGTCAAAGTGCTCGATCTGTTCAAAGCTCCGGGTGTGCGCCGCAGCTGTGGCTGCTGCAGTCGGCACAAACTTTTCCTCAGAAAGTGAGGTGAGAGAAGAGGCGTGTAATAACAAGCACCAGTGACTGAGCGGATGATTCAACATCAAGTGAGACCAACCTTGAGGATAATGCTTGAGTCAGAAAGCACAAGCTAACTGTGCATTATACACTCCTTGCAGACAGTCATACATCCCCCATACACTGTACTTTATGGGTGTATCATTCTCAGCAGCTGACAAACACATCAGGATGTGCGATGATGTATGACAACATGAAGCTGACCTGTGCTTCAGACTGCAGGGAGGTTTATGTGCACACAGGACCCTGGGTCTGGTCAGTGACAGACATGACGAAACACATGTAGTGACATGTGTACAGTGGACACACACACATGCACAACCACACTTTAAAACAAACAAAGGGGAAGAGAGTTCTTACCTGATCCAGACAACATCGAGAACAGCAAGAAAAAAGAACAAGAAAAGGAAGAATTAGTATATCTGCCAATTAGAAATAAATACAGCACATAATAATAATACATAATGTCATTGGTGAATCATCGTAAAAGAGCATTTAAAGCATCAAAAAAGACACCTACTGGAAAAAACACATTCTATTTTTCCTATACACGCTGTCTAGCTTCTCCTTTAGAGAAAAAAAATCACACTACCATGCAGACAGGAAATCCACATATAGAGGGAGACACATGTTTAATAAGTGGGAAACATTACTATTCTGCCATAACCTGCACAGGAAAGCGCCACTGTTCATTGCACTGGAGGCTACCCAGCAGTGTGGAGGAAAAAATGAACTCCACCAGGTTCATCTATCACACTAGCTGCCTCCTATGCGCCACAAAAGATGAAAAAAGGGGGGAAACAAATGGCAAAGCAAATCAATTACACGAGAAAGAATCATGTCACCTGTCAAATATACACTCTGTTTTATGTCGCTCTGTTTTTTTCCCCTTCCAACGGCGCACATTTTTTAGATTGAATTTTGAAAACCTTATACATTATTAACACCCTTCATGCTTCATCAATTTACCGAGGTAGATCCTTTTTTT